>OZ007591.1:394868029-396130405 GCA_963931845.1 Maratus michaelseni | reverse complement strand
GAAAAGGGCTGCTCCCAAGGCTCCTGCCTTGGCCCAATACATTGGTTACTAATAGCTAACATAATTCTAAAAGAGCTAGAATCTAGAGGCTTCATTCTCTTTGCATTCTCTGATGACATCAGCTTTATTTTCTCGGGCAGGCGGCGCATGGACTTGGAGGCAATGGCGGCTCAAGCCCTCCCCGTATTCTGCCAACTGCTAACAAACCTCAACCTCCAGCTATCAAGCCAAAAATCACAAGCAGTCACATTTTCCAAACCACGCAAACTTGAACGTAAACCAATCATAAGAGTGAACGGGGTTAGTGTCGAGCATGTCTCACACCTCAAACTTCTTGGCCTCACCATAGATGAACACCAAAGCTGGATGGAACATATCAACACCCTCAGGATTAAAGTAGGAAAATTACACTTAAACGCACGTAAACTAACGTCAAAATCCTGGGGAATAAAGCCAACAATGTTAAAAATCTGGTACCACACAATAGTGGAGCGTATAATTTTCTACTGTGTGGGCGTCTGGGGAGGTAACCTCACGCAAGCCGTGAAGGACAAATTGACCTCGATGCAACGGCTCTTTTTGCTGCAAATTGCTCGAGGATACAGGACAATCTCAACGGACGCACTCACAGTAATAACAGGTATTCCTCCCATAACAATAACACTCCAATATGAATACCAGAAAAACAAGATCACACACCTAGAACATGAACCAACGTGTGCAGCACTTTTTCCACAAATACAACTACAGAGGAAGGTTCCCAGTTGGAGAATACATCCCGCAGAAGAGACACCTCACTTACAGATAAACACAACCAGGCACGGTTTTGAACACAGCTACTCTCCCCGCTGTCCGACCATTTTCACTGACGGGTCACGCACGGAGACTGGCGTGGCAGCAGCATTCTGTGCCATGAAAGGAGAGGTCGTGACCCATAAGTGGGCCTGCAGAATCGGTGATAACAACACTGTCTTCCAGGCTGAGCTGTTCGCGATTCTGTGGGCATTGGAATGGATTGTCTCTAACCCAACAGTACAA
The DNA here is from genome assembly GCA_963931845.1 of Maratus michaelseni. Classification (NCBI taxonomy): domain Eukaryota; kingdom Metazoa; phylum Arthropoda; class Arachnida; order Araneae; family Salticidae; genus Maratus; species Maratus michaelseni. The sequence continues at coordinate 396,129,367 of OZ007591.1, read as the reverse complement.
TTTTACAGGCTTTATTCAGACAGCCTCTCCAGCCTACAAGCAATCTTTACTCACCGCACAAAACATCCCCTTGTACTCCAAATAAAACTATTTTTAAAAGACCTTGCACGGCGAGTAGCCCTGGGCCATGTGAAGGCACACATTGGCATTGCTGGCAATGAATTAGCTGATAAATTGGCAAAAGAAGCTACGGGAAGCACAAATATTGATCTTTCCCTCCCTGTTCCCCCATCCTACATTAGAGGGTTTTTAAAGTCTAAAATCATTCCTCAGTGGCAGGACCACTGGGATTACTCGGATAAAGGTCGACATACCCACAAATTGCTCCCTTTTGTCTCCCTAAACCTGCTTAACCTCGCCCCCCACACCTCAGCGTTCCTCACAGGACATGGTCCATTCCCTACTTACCTCAAATACTATAAACGTGCAGCCTCCAATGTGTGTCCATGTGGCCAGCGGGGCTTGCCTTCTCATTACTATTTTGACTGCCCACTGACCGTTGCCTGGCATCTCAGATCTCCCGAAATTCCCCCACCCTCTTGGCTAACCAATATTCTAACAAGACCAATCTTACTAAAAAAATTAAAAAATATTTTTAATTTCTTAATGGATTTATCGAACTTAACAAATTAAGTAACCAACTCTAGCTTTTATCAATTTTTAACTAAACATATTAAATTCTTCACCACCAATCAGTACTGTAATTGATCTTCCTACCCTCCTTCTCCTGACTTTTCCTTATTTTGGCTGTACCTTGTCAGTGTTTGAGCACCTTGCTGTGCTCCCTTCGCAGTCTTTAGAAGCGGCCTCATCTCTCCAACGCAACAACTTGTGGCGCCATCTGTCGCGTGGGAACTGAGCTTCTCAGATTCCGGCGCATCATTATTATCCAAGGACCGCCTTGGCCGCGAACTGTGTGTCATGACGCAGGAGCGTTGAGGACTGTTCACCTACAAGTTCTTCATCACTGCACCTGCCGCTGTCTGTCGCGAGGGAGTGCAGGCTCCAGCGGTTCAGGCTTTTTTCAGTTTTTTTTTCTTTTTTTTTGTTTTTAGCTTTCTTGCCTGCACCTTGTCGCGCTTAGGCTTGTCCTGGCAGTGTCGGCCTTTGGCCTAGTTTGTATTTTCTTTTTTTTCTTTTTTGTTGTTGTTTGGGCCGTTTGCGCGTGCGCTGGCGGTCTCGGCGTCGTGCCTTCCCTTCCGCCGGTGGCTGGAATCACCCAAAACGAATCCCCGCGTGCCGGGGAACATCCCGGGGGAGGTGCTAACGCTCTACGGCCTGGCTTTGCTGGGCCGAGTGGCCCCCCTTAGGCATTCAATAGTCTTCTCGTGCCCGAAAATGGTAAGATACAAAATTTAGTCAAAATCGTTTGAACCGTTTTTTTAGATAGAATTAGCTGACCCTGACCCTAGATGACCCAAAATGACCCACTAATCGAATTTCCTCGAACACGTGACCTACCCCAATGGTTTTCATGTGCCCCAAAACGGTAGGATACGAAATTTCGTCAAAATCGTTAGAGCCGTTTTTAAGATAAAATTTGCATATATATATATATATATATATATATATATATATATATAACCACACACAAGATGTGCTCGTATTAGAATATATGATAAAGTGGAAATGTTTGAAAATGTGTAAAGTATTGGGTTGTTCGGAAAGTTCGTGAGGTTGGGAAAATCAATTTGAAACAGAAAGTTCCGCCCGTTAATTATTAGACATCGAAATCAATATCTAATAGATAAATGATAGAATTTTTCGGTACGAATTGATTTTTCTAACCCCCCACGAACTTTCCGGACAACCCAATACATTTAAAAATTCTTATTGTTAATAATTTCTTTATTTTTACCATGTATTGTAATTAAAAAAAGCAATATATAATTATCTACACTGATAATTGTATCCATTTTGAAATTAAATTTTGGCAAAATGTTAGTTTATCTTTTCAATTTTAGACAAACATTTGCCTACATTTGATCGAGTATTTTTGGTTGATTTTCGTAAAATTTAGACGGCAAATAGCCCAGAAGAAGGTGTTGGCAAAATTGTCACAACTTTACTACGGTTAATTTTTTTTTCAAAGGTGGTAATTGAGTTTTTCTTTTTAAAACTAACATTAACCCTGAAAACTTACATTAAACGACTAATTTCAACAAAATAGTATAAAAATACATGCAACATGCGAGAGAATTGTTTTTCAGGGTGATACAGAATCCCTTATACTCTTTCCTGCAATCTATTGAACTTTTCCATAATTTACAAGCAGGTTAAAAACACAAAAATAAGTAATAACATACGGACAGCGGTTTTCAATGTACAGTCAAAAATACCGGTTGTACCACTATTACCGAACGCATGTTCCGGAGAACTGTCTAGCTTCATTTGAATTACCATCTTAAATTGAAACTGAAAAGCAAGCAACAGGAAATTAATTTTGCTATTTTCTTAATTTTTTAATTGAACGGGTATTATAATTTGTTACCACAAAAATCATGGCAAAAAACATAAATATAAAAATTAGAAGTAACTGAAGTATACATATATATGCGAAAAGAAAAATAGATCAAGATGACTAACTTTGCCTTTCTGGTCGTAATTCCATAATATTAAATTAAATGAGTATTTTCTTATAGAATGTTGCGTAAAATAGATTGCGTATAGAATGTTGCGTAAGTATATACAGGGTGTCCCAAAAAGGAGTACCCATTTTTAAAAATGAATAAGAAACAAACGAATAGAGTTATTAAAAGAATTCTTGCAGGAAACGGATATGTGAAGTCTGGAATTTTATTTAGAGTATTTTATTATGTTAGTTCAAATTCTTACCGACAGATGGCGTTGCGGCTACCGCATTCATTAGCAATAGTTGAAAATTAAATGACAATATTTTCAATATGTCCTCAATTCATCACTATAACATGTCGGAGTCTTAGAATGAAATTAGCACACACCTTCTGCAACGTCTGTACGGAAATGGTTAAAATTAACTTCTGAAAAAAGTTGAAAAAGTGTAAAATAGGGTTCGGAATATGTTCAAAAACAGCACATAAATGCCAGGTGGAAGATGCAGGCAAAGCTAAGCTTTAACAAAAAAGGCACTTAAAAAGGGCAAGCATTTTTTTTTTTGGTATAGCTTAGGAATAATTTTAATTAAGAAATTAAGCCATACAATTTGATTTTTTTTATTATTTTTTATTTATTTATTTATTTATTTATTTTTGTATAGCATAGGAATACGTTTAATTAGGAAATTACAAATTTATATAAAAATAAGAGAGAGAAATTTGCAGAATGGTGAGCACTAATGCTCATAGTCAATAATGCAAGAATATTTTGAACGCTTGCGGTGACGTGGTTCGAATGCGTCATAATCCGGAAATTCTGCGATTATATCATTAAGGAGGTCATATAATTTTTCATAAAATTTTTTGACATGGTGGTTGATTCATTTATTTAATGTGGTAGTATTGAGGTCTCTGCGAATAGTGCTATTACGGAGATTACGTAATGTAGATGATATAGTTAGGAGGTAGGTTTTTAAGAGCCGTATTAGAAATTTTGTCGTACTCAGGGGCTTTACGTTTTTTGAGTTTAGAAATAATTTTGTGGATAACAATTGGTTGAATTTCAGTGGGGGGATTCATCAGGGGGTTGTGCCAGGAATCTATGAACAGTGTGTCGCTGACGTGGGTGATAAGATTTTGGCTAGCGAGGGTGTAATTTGGAGAAAATTGGTTAGAGTAAGCTCTGGCCAGGAATTCGGCTTTATCCTCGTCAGTGTAAGCAGTGCTGCTATTGGTCGAAAGAGGGAGGATGGGGGTATGGTTGTTATTGATTTTACGTTTAAGAAGCCAGAGAGAATTATCCTCGCTAGCAATGTTATTGAGAAAATTATACAAACTTTGTTGTTTCTCTTTGAAGATGCTTTTTTTTTATTCTATTATTAAGTCTATTGATGAGAGGTTTAAGGGTGGGGTCCCTAGAATTTTGAAAAAGACGCCGAAGACGATAGCGTTGTTTACAGAGGTTATAACTATAAGGAGGAGGAGTGAAGGAGTTGTTATTTTTTAAGTATTAGATGGTGGAGTGGTTTAGAGCATTAGTAATGTGAAAATTAAAGTTGTCAACAGCAATATCCATATCAGCAGTATTATTAATTTCTGGAAGATTTAAGTTATTGTTATTGAGAAAATTGGTAAATTCTTTCCAGTCAGTGGCCACGGAAGGAGGTGGGGAGAGAGGATTTATGAGATCAATTTTGAAAGAGACAGAAAGATGGTCAGAGCTAAATTCGTTAAGTACAGTAGTAGTAATAGGGTAGGGAAGGTTTTCAGTGATAGCAAAGTTAATTATGGAGTTGTGGGTATTAGGCCTAATACTTATGTGTGTTGGTGTGGTTGGAGCATGAAGGCTAATATTAAGGTGCTGGATGAGATTATGCAGTGAGGTACCTTTTCGGGAGTCACCATCGCAGTTCCAACGTCTGCTTTTGGAGTTAAAGGCTCCAGCAAAGAAGCAATGTGTATGTTGTGAAATAAGGTTAGTGAGATCGTTAACTGGGAAAGTACCAGAAGGATTTTTAATTCAAAAGATTTTGTTACACATGGGTGAATTATTATAAACGTCACTGAAAATTAATAAAAAAAATTCATGAAATACAAAAGAGAAAAAAAAAACAGAAATCAGGAAGTTGTAAGACAATACTGGTGAAATCAATTTTAGGAATAGTGGAATTTTGAGTTATATAGTGTGGTAAGTGGTTTTTAATGTATATGGCAGTGCCACCCCATCTGGTGTCAGCGGTGCGTGGTGTGTAGTGAAGCCTATACCCAGGAATGTTATTATTGAAGTTAGGGTTACGGGTTTCTGAAAGAAAAATAATGTCAATATGTGGATGATCGAGGATAAAAATTTTGAATTCATTAAATTTAAATTGGATGGAATCGCAATTCCAGGTTAGTATGATAAGAGAAGAGAGCTTTATGGAATTGATCATAACTGGGTTTGTTAAATTTCGAGGCCAGTATGTCGAATTCGTTCGTAATAATGAATATTTTCTCAAAAGGATTGGAACACTTTTTAGTCTTATTAGAGATGTTCTTAAAGCATTGTATAAATTTCTTTCATTTCCGGAAAGGTTTTGAAAATTTCAGAAAACTCTATGGTAAAGCTAGTGTTTAGAACACTGTTAGTAGGTGTAGAATGAGTGTTAGAAGACAGGTTCTATACGTCAGTAGGATTAGTGGAAGAGGTTTGGGGTGTAGTGTCCGGATCCGAGGCAGTGTTAACAGCAGCAGCAGTATTGGTGTTGTTAGTGGTAGGAGAATTTGCATTCTTTATAGTGTAATTAAAGCTGCCAAGAATGACAGTAATAATCTCACCGTTCCTTGCCGTTGGGCCTTGTTGGTTGATTTTTTCGGGCAATTTTAGGGGTTTTATACTATTTAATTTTCTTAAATAATGTAACATGAAAACGTAACACCCATAGGCGGGGATACCTGTTTACAAGGCATAAAAACCCACCGTCAATGTGTTAAATAAATTTTCGTGTTTAAAGTATTTTTATTTGCTATAAAAAGCAGAAACATTAGTTACTAAGTATGAATATATATTTGAATAGTAATGATCTCATCAAAACCGTCACCTGTAAAAAATGCAGCCAAGTCTCGTGACTCTTTTTTCGTAAAAAGTTCTGAGATCGTGTAAAGCCAAGTTTAGCTATCTTATTAACCCTTAACCGGAAACGTACCGTCTGTGAGACGGTTGCGTCTACATATCTACCCTTTATGCAAAAATGAACGTGTCCTCAACCTTATCACGCCATCTAATCGTTACACTATTGGTCCTCTCCACCCCGACCCATTTGCAACACCTGCGCTTTTTTAGTTGTTGAAAGAAAAAATATTTTCTTTTGAACGCAGTCTGTCAGACGGCATGTTTCCGTTTATGTAATTTTTTTCTTTGGGATATCAAGATGGCGGGGCCGTCAATGCTAGTACGCTATGGTGATAAAGACTTTGAAGAGACTATTTTGCGATGGTTTGATGAAGTAGGAATTGACATAAGCGATGTTGAAAGTATTTCAGATGATGAATATATAAATTCTGAACACCAAAGTGATTCAACATCGTCAGAAAATTCTAATGAAAGCAAAAATGAAGAAAAAGAAATGATGAAACAGTAGCAGATGCAGATACGAAATATATATATGAAAAAATTCGGTACTGATGGTCTGTTTAAAAAGTTCGCTCCGCGTCAAGAACAAGAAAACACAATATTATAAAAGTGCCAGTTTTAAGAGGGAAAGCTAGTGATCTCGGAGAAAAGGCAGATCTATTCTCTCTCTGGCAGTTGTTATTTACAAATGATATGTTACTGCATATAGTGAAATGGACAAACCATAAAATAATTCAAATTCGAATGAAATATAATATTCTGGACAGTAATATGAAAGAAAGTAATATGGAGAGACGACTAGAAAATCCCCAGCTACCCCGGGAATTGCGCCTTATAATAGCTCGCATTCTGCAAAAACCTGTTGAAAATGTGCCCCAGGTAGATGATGACTTAATATTTTTCAAACGCAAAACATGTTTTTTGTGTCATAGAACCAACCATAGAATGACAAAATATCTGTGTGTACAGTGCCGGAAGCTTGTATGCATGCAATGCTCCAAACCTAAATGCAATGATTGCATAAAAAACGCTGAGATTTAGAACATGCTTCAATATTTACTATTAAATGTTTTGTCAATTTTACTGTATAATATTTTTTAAAATTCATATTCTACTAATATATATCAAAATATTTGCATTTATTTCATTATTTTGTCGCAAATGTAAATATTTGAATAATAGTGTGTAATTTTGAAATATTTCCTGTCTCCGAGATTCAAAACTTATTTCTATGCTGTTATATTAAAAATTTGTTCCTGTTATTTCATTACTACTAAAGAATAAACGTTTAAGTTCACTATTTGGTAAATTATTAAGAGTTGTTTCCTTTTTTTAAATTTTATAGCAATTTTTAAAATTTAGCTGTCTCACAGACGGTGCGTTTCTGTTTGTGTTCTGAATTTTCACGTTTCCGGTTAAGGGTTAAGTCTGAAATTTTCATTCACAAATCTTTCCTAGTCCTTACATCGTTAGTTAAATATTATTTTGTGACTTGGCAATTACGCAGCACAGGGAAGTTATTACACCTTACTATGTTAGGGGATGGGATGAGATAATATGATTAAGGCTAATTATATACGCACAGGGAAGTTATTACACCTTAATATGTTATGGGATGGCATGGTATTATTTGATTAAGACTAATTATATGCATCACATTCTCGTGCTACGTAATTGCCAAGTCACAAAATAATATTTAACTAAAGATGTAGAGACTAGGAGTGTTTTGTGAATGAAAATTTTAGAGTTAATAAGATAGCTAAACTTGGCTTTACACGATCTTAGAACTTTTTACGGAAAAAGAGTAACCAGACTTGGCTGCATTTTTTACAGGTGACATTTTTGATGAAATTTCACTTCTTTTTGTAAGTAATCCTCCTTTTCATGATTTTTGGGTTCTTTTTGGAGATCATTCACTGATTTTCGCTAATCCCACACTCTGTCCCTATTATTTACAGGTATCAAAAATTTGAAGCTTTAGTTTCGTTTGCAAAGTACTGTAGATAAAAAGAGATTTCAGGTTCCTAGGCAAGCACTAAGTTATGAGAGGGGGAGTGTTAAAAGTACTCTCAATTGCTTTCAGGATAGGTGCTATCCATCTGAGATATTACTCGCAGCCCTAGATACTTGATATTTAGCATAAAAGTACTTTTTAGTATAAAAAGAAGGCCAAAATTAAAATTTCTGTAAATTTCCAATAAATCTAACTATATTAATTTTTTCGATTTTTTTTTTCGTTTTTTTTAGTCTTTTTTACCATTTACGGATTTTTTAATTTTTCCTTACTTTGTATACTGAACCCTACCTTTTTGCCAAATGTCAAGCTTCTAGGACTACAAAATCGAATTATTTTCAAACTTTCGACTTGTTATAAATTTATTGATTTTTCGATTTTAATTCTAAGTTACCTAATTGTCATGCCAATATAGTAATTCTTTTATCCGTCTTCTTAGGATAATTTAGGTTGAATTTAGAGATAAATCAAGTGAATTTTAGAGTAACCATGATTTTTTTAGAAAGGACTATCAAGCCATAACCAACCAGTAAGGTCGGGAGGGTAGGGGGAGCTGTGAAAATTTTTGTGGGGCAAACATCATTTAACAATCTATATTTCATATGCGAAATAAATAGAGTATAACCTGTGAAAGAAAACAAACCTGTCTATAAAGAAATCGCCTATAACGTAGCCAGTGTATGGCGGAACTTTTCTATAACGAAATTCGTAAACGAAAGAAAAGAAAACCATAATCCGGGGTAAATAACATAAAACAATTAGGGGCGTTGTACTAGCTAATAGGACAATTATCTTAAAACTAATGTTTCTAGCAGTACAAAATCAAATTGTTTTCGAATTTTCGATTTTTTAAAGATATTTCGATTTTTCGATTTTATTTTCGAATTTAACGATATTTTTAATTGTTCCTTTTATTAAATAGTAAATGCTACCTTTACACCCAGTTTTAAGTTTCTAAGACTACAAGATAAAATTTTTTACAATTTTTGATTTTTTCGATTTTTTTTTTTTTTTTATATTTTTCTGGACTTTTAATTTTTTTCTTATTTTGTATCCTTTATTACAAATTTCAAGTTTCTAGCACTACAAAATCGAATTTATTTTGAAATTTCCGATCTTTTTCGAGTTTTTTATTCTATTTGCAAATTTATTGTGTTTTAATTTTTCCTTTTTCTGTATCCTAAACAATAAGTTCACGCCGAATTTTAAGTTCTAAAGCTACAAAATCAAATTTTTTTCAATTTTTCGAATTTTACAGATTTTTATTTTTTTATTATTATTATTTTTTTTTTTTGTATCCTAAATACTACCTTTATTCCAAATTTTCTAGCTCTACAAAATCGAATTATTTTCAATTTTTTTTTCGATTTTTTTATTTTATTTTCGATTTTTGTTGTGTTTTTAATTTTTTTTTCTGAATCCTAAACACTACCTTTACACCAAATTTTCAGTTTCTAAGACTACGAGATCATATTATTTTCAATTTCTCACTTTTTCTTTTACTTTTTCTATCTTTCTATTTTTTTTTTTTTAATTTTTCTATTTTTTTTTTCGAATTATCCATATTTTGTAATGTTTCCTTATTTAGTATCTTAAATATTACTTTTATTCCAAATTTCAAGTTTCTAGAGCTATAAAATCGAATAATTTTCAAATTTTCCTTATTTTTCAAATTTTTCAATTTTATTTTCGAATTATATTGCGTATTTATTTTAACTTATTCTGAATCCTAAACACTATCTTTACCGCGAATTTTAAGTTTCTAAGGCTAAAAGATCAAATTATATTAATTTTTTTATTTATTTTTTTATTTTTTCGAATTTTGAATTTTTTTTTTCAAATTTTCCAGATTTTTTAATTTTTCCTTATTTTGCATCCTAAATACAACCTTTATTCCGAATTCCAAGTTTCTAGCGCAACAAAATCGGATTATTTGGAATTTTTCGATTTTATTTTCAATTTTTTTTTGTGTTTTTGATGTTTTCTTTTTCTGAATTGTAAACACTACCTTCACACCAAATTGTAAGTTTTTAAGACTACAAGATCGTGTTATTTTCAATTTTCAATTTTGTTCGAATATGGGGGTGTCCATAAATGATGTCACACTTTTTTTCAATATTTTTGACCCCCTCCCCCCTTAGTCACAAAGTGTCACACTTCACCATACCCCTCCCCCCTTAGTCACAAAGTGTCACACTTCACCATACCCCTCCCCCCACTTGTCACATGTCACACTATATTACATAGATATATACTTGCAGTTCAGAAACAAAGCACTACGTTATAGATCATATTTCAAATTTTATTTTTAAACTTTAACTAATGACATTTGTGAGCATGACAAAATTGATTCATGTACTTATTTTGTATGAAATAAGATTAAGGTTTACAACAGAAAACATGATTAATATACAATAAATTAATACAAATAGTAATAAAATATTAATTTTTTTTGAAAAGAAAGGAATATAAGAGAAAACAAATCACATGAAAGTTGTTTTAGCCCCGATTAAAAAATATCCTCAAATTCTGGTAATTTTAAAGTTTAATCTGCTGATTTTAAGTGATTTTCTTTTAACCAAAATGTGTGATGTCACACTTCTTCTTACCCCCTCCCACCCCCTTGTCACAAAATGTCACAATTTCATGAACCCCCTCCCCCCCCCCTCCAAACGTGACATAATTTGTGGACGTTTGGAGGGGATTTTGAACGTTTTGGGACGTTTTGTTGAATTTTCGAATGTTTTTTTTTGGGGGGGAATTTTCCGGATTTTATAATTTTTTCTTTCTTTGTATCCGAAACACTAGCTTTATTCCAAATTTTAAGTTTCTATGGCTGCGGGATCTACCCAACCTTTTTGATGACGCAAGAGTGAGTGAGTGTGTGAGTGACAAAAAATCGAAACTTTGAGTTCATATATCGTCTGCACTAATTTATGGGTATTTTTCGAATTATCCATATTTTTTAATTTTACCGTATTTAGTATCTTAAATATTACTTCTTTTCCAAATTTCAAGTTTCTAGCGATTATTATCGAATTATTTTCAAATTTTCCTTATTTTTTTATTTTTCCGATTTTTTTCAATTTTTTGATTTTATTTTCGAATTTTATTGCGTTTTTTATTTTAACTTATTCTGAACCCTAAAAACTATCTTTACTGCGAATTTTAAGTTTCTAAGACTAAAATATCAAATTATTTTAATTTTTTTCGAATTTTTCGATTTTTTGAATTTTTTTTCAATTTTCCGGATTTTTTAATTTTTCCTTATTTTGCATTCTAAATAATACTTTTATTCCGAATTCCAAGTTTCTAGCGCAACAAAATCGGATTATTTGAAAATTTTCGATTTTTTCGATTTTTCGATTTGATTTTTGATTTTTTTTGGTGTTTTTGATGTTTTCTTTTTCTGAATTCTAAACACTACCTTCACACCAAATTTTAAGTTTTTAAGACTACAAGATCGTGTTATTTTCAATTTTCCATTTCGTTCGAATTTGTTGAATTTTCGAATGTTTTATTTTCTTGAAATTTTCCGGATTTTATAATTTTTTCTTTCTTTGTTACCGAAACACTAGTTTTATTCCAAATTTTAAGTTTCTATGGCTGCGGGATCTATCCAATCTTTTTGTTGACGCGTGAGTGAGTGAGTGTGTGAGTGACAAAAAATCGAAACTTTGAGTTTATATATCGTCTGCACTAATTTATGGGTATTTTTCGAATTATCCATATTTTTTAATTTTACCGTATTTAGTATCTTAAATATTACCTCTTTTCCAAATTTCAATTTTCTAGCGATTATTATCGAATTATTTTCAAATTTTCCTTATTTTTTTATTTTTCCGATTTTTTTCAATTTTTTGATTTTATTTTCGAATTTTATTGCGTTTTTTATTTTAACTTATTCTGAACCCTAAAAACTATCTTTACTGCGAATTTTAAGTTTCTAAGGCTAAAAGATCAAATTATTTTCATTTTTTTCGAATTTTTCGATTTTTTGAATTTTTTTTCAATTTTCCGGATTTTTTAATTTTTCCTTATTTTGCATTCTAAATATTACTTTTATTCCGAATTCCAAGTTTCTAGCGCAACAAAATCGGATTATTTGAAATTTTTCGATTTTTTCGATTTTTCGATTTGATTTTTGATTTTTTTTGGTGTTTTTGATGTTTTCTTTTTCTGAATTCTAAACACTACCTTCACACCAAATTTTAAGTTTTTAAGACTACAAGATCGTGTTATTTTCAATTTTCCATTTCGTTCGAATTTGTTGAATTTTCGAATGTTTTATTTTTTTTAAATTTTCCGGATTTTATAATTTTTTCTTTCTTTGTTACCGAAACACTAGTTTTATTCCAAATTTTAAGTTTCTATGGCTGCGGGATCTATCCAATCTTTTTGATGACGCGTGAGTGAGTGAGTGTGTGAGTGACAAAAAATCGAAACTTTGAGTTTATATATCGTCTGCACTAATTTATGGGTATTTTTCGAATTATCCATATTTTTTAATTTTTTCTTATTTAGTATCATAAATATTATCTTTATTCCAAATTTCAAGTGAATTCGCTATGAAATCGAAGATTTTTCAAATTTTCCTTATTTTTCGATTTTTTTTTTTCGGATTTTATTGCGTTTTATACTTTAACTTATTCTGAATCCTAAACACTATCTTTACCGCGAATTTTAAGTTTCTAAAGCTAAAAGATCAAATTATTTTAATTTTTTCAATGTTTTTCGAATTTTTCGAATTTTTGATTTTTTTTTTTTCGAATTTTCCGGATTTTTCAATTTTTCCTCATTTTGCATCCTAAATACTACCTTCTTTCCGATTTCCATGTTTCTAGCGCAACAAAATCGGATTATTTGAAATGTTTCGATATTTTTCGATTTTTTCGATTTTTTCAATTTTGCTTTCGATTTTTTTGGTGTTTTTGATGTTTTCTTTTTCTGGATGCTAAACACTACCTTCACACCAAATCTTAAGTTTCTAAGACTACAAGATCGTATTATTTTCAATTTTCAATTTTGATGGAATTTGTTGAATTTTCGAATGTTTTTTTTTTTTTTTTTCGAATTTTCCGGATTTTATAATTTATTCTTTCTTTGTATCCTAAACACTACCTTTTTTCCAAATGTCAAGTTTCTAGGGCTGCGGGATCTACCTAATCTTTTTGATGACGTGTGAACGAGTAAGTGAGTGAGTGACAAAAAATGCTTTGTTTGAGTACATATATCGTCTGAACTAGAAAAGACAGAAAGTTGTAATTTTAAATTTTGGTCCTGTGTGCCAAATACTCTAGAAAATCGAAGTTTAAAATTTTTGGGTACTCCAGCGTGGAGATATGGGGGAGGGGTCAAAAGTGCCCTGAGTCGTTTCCAGAAAAGTATGCTTACGGCCGTGCTTTCTCGACTTGGCCGAGGCACTGCCGATTTGCAATAATACAAGAAAATGAAAATTGTCTGTCAAAAAATAACATCATGAAACAAATAAACAAAAAAAGGAGCAATGCTTACATAATTAGAAAAATGAAATACATTAATAACGAGAATTCATTAATATTGCAAGTAAATTATACAGTTTCTTTGCAAATTTGTGTATTTTAGAGAGAGAAAATATCTATGAATGCATTTTACAAAGCTAAAGGAAATAATTCGATGTTCATTCTTTTAATAGAGAACATTTTTCTCGAATATGTAGCAATATACATTATTAATAAATTACTACTGACGGTATAGAAAAATCTTTGGTGTCAAAGATTTTTTATTAAGAAATTCGTGAAACATGATACAGTAAATACAAAATAAAAAGTGACAAAAGCACGTGTCTTTAAAAAAAATTCTTTTTCTATATCTGTTTTCAAGGAACAATATTTAAAGCAGCTTATTTCGTATTATATATTATTGTTTATATAGAAGGACATCGATACGAATCTGAATTTCTGAATCTAAATCAAAAATGATGTAATATTATTTTATGAATATTATATTGGATCTTATATATATTCATAGATATTTTTGAATAATTGGCAACAAATATTTTTAACATTTTCTTATTCGCTGAATATTTAAGATAATAAGCTTTACACAATTTATGTTAGTATATTATTAAAGTATTCATTTTACATATCTGTAAAGATAAAATATATTTAAAAATTCTTAGTGTTTATAATTCCATTATAATTACGCTACATTGTAATTAAACGAGCAGTGTAATATTATCTAAATATCCACCGACATGTAGTTTGCTAACATCGATAATGATATTCATTTTATAATTAGATTTTAGCAAATGATTTAGTTTATCTGTTCAGTTTCGAACAAACGTTTGCTTTCAATTGATCGAGTATTTTCGGTATATTTTCGTAAATGTGAGACCGCAAATAACCCAAAAGAAGATGTGAGGCTGACACCAGTTTACTACTCTTAAAGTTTTCTCAAACCTGTTAATTATGTTTTAATTTAAAATTTTAATGCTTTACACGATTATTTTCAACAGTATAGTAGTATAAAAACACATGAAACATGCGAGAGCATTATTTCTCTGGATGATACAAAATCGCTTATATTCCTTCCTGCAAGTTATTAAACTTTTCAATAATTTTTACATGCAGTTTAGAAACTCAAAAATACGTAATAACACACAAAGAATTTTCAGTACTTGTTCAGACAAAAATGCAAGATGTTCCGTTGTAGCTGAACGCATATTCCGAAAAACTGTTTAACATCATTTGAACTACCATCTTAAATTGAAACGGAAAAGCAAACAATCAGATATTAATTTAGCTATTTTCCTATTTTTTTAATGGAACAGGAATTATAATTTCTTACCGGAAAAATAATGGCAAAAAATATGAATATAAAAATTAGAAATCTAGGCCAAAGCCATTAAATAATAAGCTCAGTCAGATAGTGTTAAATTTGTTAGCGGCACATCAGCGCCACTTCATCTGCTGCGGAAGGAAGGCGAAACAGAAGTGCATTGCAGAAAAACGATACGATGTTTTATATCGATAATTTATACGATTTTTATCGATGTTTTGTTTTTGCACTTCCTTTAAAAGCTTGCTAATTATTGGGATCTTTTACATTAAAGCTAAAACTGTAATGAAAAAAAAATGGGGAAATTTACTCCATTAATATTTCTATATAAATATAGTGGTGGCGAAGAAGTTGATTTATTTATTAAAAGTTAAATAAAAAGTGATGGAAATTTACATCACTATGCAATTAACCCTTTCCGGCACAGACAAATTCTGTTCGTAAAATGTGAAATTACTGACTGATACCGGAATTTACAAACGACTTTTTTAGAAAATAAGAACTCCTTATTTTAAGCTTTAATTTTAGAAGCAAAATTTTATTAAAATATTCTTGGTGCCGAATGCAAGCATCCCATCCGCTAGATGGCGTTATTTTCAACTTGCGAAAAGTTTCCCATTTATCTGACTGGGCTTATTATTTAATGACTTTGGTCTAGGCAAATGTGTTCACAGATTAAATAAAAGTAGTCCAAGATGTATAGCGATGCCCTTGTAGCCGTTAGTATTTTATAATATTAAATCAAATGAGCACTTTCTTATAGATAGTTTTGTAAAATTCTTTTTAAAAACGGTTACTCGTCTCCCTTTGTCCCATAGTAAAGAGTCCTACAGAGGGAGATATAACAAAGTTAATCAGTAGCAAGTTGTAATCAAGACAATAATAATAATTAAAAAGTTAATAATACGTAATATATTTTTTGTTTATGTTTAACATCATTAAACAATTTATGCATACATCTGTAAATACGATGATGTTTTTTAAAGTTCACGATGCATCATTGAGTAAATAACAATAAAAAGGGAAAAAATAACATTTTATAGAATAATTGACACTGCACCGGTGATGACAATCTCCGACTAATCTTCCGTAATATGTGGATTAATTCGTCCCAGTTTAACAACGTTTTGAACCAGAAAATTTGTTTTATGTATCTTTATTTAGTTAGTGTAAGATTTCTACGTGGGAAATTTTTTTTAATTTAATTTCTTTAAAAAAATTTTTGGTGCGTAAAATATTAAACCTGGGTCAAATTAACCCACATATTACGGAAGATTAGTGAGAACTTGGCACCTCAACTACACTCAGAATAATTTCACATAAAAGATGATTTTGTTTTGAGATATACATAGTTGCGAACCGTAGTTCTTTTTCGAAGTCAAAAGGATTTATGAAACAAGAAAATGTGTTTATAAAACTATTTACTAATGCGTCTTTCGTTATGTGGTACTTATTTGATTTCATTGATTAAAAAAATTTTCGGGATTAAAGTATGTTTAATTACTATAAAAAACATAAAGGTTAATTACTAATTATGAGTATATATTTGAATAATAATGATTGTTGTTTAATACGTATGTCTATAAAAAATCTATTTTATTGTAGCAGCATAAATCATATTTAATTGAAATGTAAAGAAATGTCTGGGTAAGGCGGATTGTATACAAAACGAAAATCTGTTTCAACACCAGAGATTTTTAATTTGCACAGAACTATTTTCATTAGAGTAAACTCTGTCTCTGGTGGATTACTGTCTACGACCGGAAAACTTCTTTTCTTTCCGATCAACTTCGTTTTAAATAGGGTTATCTATATTTACACAATTTTAAAGATGTTACTGGAAAATATAGTTCTGCTGCTAAATATATATATAAATAAAATTAAATATGAATAACAATATCACCAGAAAAAGGAAATTATGTAAAAAGAACATTATGAAACAAATAAACAAAAAAATAGGAATGTTTATATAACTAGAAAAATAAAAACCATTACAAACTAAAATTAATTAAAATTGTAAGTAAATTATGCAGTTCTTTTTTCAAATTTATGTATTTTAAAAAACAAAAATGTTTTTCTATGAATATATTTTCCAAAGCTAAAACAAATATTTTTTTCTCATTATAAAGTAACAATATACATATACATTATTAATAAAGTATTGCTAAAGTTACGGAAAGATCTTTCGCGTGTTTGATATATTTTTTAAGTAGTTCGTTTATTTTTTAACATAGTTGAAAAGTATTTATGGATTATGCTTACCTGGCCGTCTGTATGTCTGTCTGGCCGTGCTCTAACTTTCATAAATATACTGTGATTGGCATGTTATTGATATATGTTACTCAGTTTTACCACAGCATGTAGGGTATTGGAAAGGAAGTCTGTACCAATCTATGGTTAATTTACAAAAACATGTGAATCAGACATGCTCAACCTTTTTTTCTAACGGTTCGCAAACATATGTTTGCTGTGTTAGGCGGGCCGCAACAAATTTATATAATAACGTCAAAAAAGGGTAATTAAAATAGTAAAATAACAAAAGTAGTATAACAAGTAAAATAACAAAAGTAGTATAACAAAGGCAAAATAATAAAGTTAATATAATTTGTAGTAATGAACGTTTGTCGCGGATGAAATGTTTTTAATACTTCTAATTTGGAACAATATACTTCAGAGTAGAATTCTATTGAAAATTATGAAAAATATGTCGCGAAGATTGTTGTTTGGATATAGCGGTTTAAAACATTTTGCTGCCATTTATTCCGTGACAAACCGAATAAAGATTATTAAACAGATTTGATATGTATAAAATGTAATAATATAACAATGCAGCATTTCAGATTTTCTTTTTAAATGTAGAAATATATAGTACAAATTTAATTCATTTGTAATAATGTTTTGCTATTGTTGAAAATTTAAAAATGTATGCACCACTATAGCACAAATAGAACTAACTACATGTAAAAAACACTTTTGACTAAGGAAATGGCATTTATGATGTTTTAACGTAATTTTAAATTAATAGCTATAAATAAAAGGACCAATTTTGTTTTCCCATGAAAATATATAAGAACTGCGAAGGCCATAAATAACTTTTATACACATCTCAATAAATTTTTTAAATAGGAATGAATTAATAATTATGTGTATCGCTCTGCACATAAAACGTCACCGGGCACATGCGGCCGGAAGACCTAAGGTTGCATATAGGTGATCTAATGTATTTAATTTCATTACAGTGAATGGACTGAATTTGTTTTCAGTACATTTTATTAGTATAACACTGTTTCAAACACATTGAAATTTACAGGCACTACTGAAGTGGATGACAATATGTTTTATATAGCGTGTAAAATAAGGAGTGATTATAGTTCGTGTACAGGGATACTCAAAACATTCATTACATTATGCAAGTATGGTTTGGGAGAATCGTTAGGAGTGTGTTATAATGATTTTAGAATATTTCAATCACATTGATATACATTACTGAGCTGCACCGATGTATGGGATCTATAGATTATTGAGTGCGTGGAATTTATCATTTAGTTACAACCCTTTTCTTAGCATTACAGTGCAATTTTTTACTTCCTCAGTTTCCCTCTGTATTTCCTTGTGACTCCTCATTCATCGAATTCACCATTTACCTCAACCTTGAAAACCTCTGTAGAACGCTCAAATTAAATTCCCGACCATAGGCGTAACCAGCTTATTACGTGGGGGGTGCCCAGATTTTTATTTGAAACAGATAACGGAACTGAAAACAGACACACACATACATGTGTGTGTGTGTGTGTATATACATGAATGCACAAACCAGCAGTATAATAATTATGAACAAAATAATAACTAGTCGGATGTGCCAATCCCAAAACTTTCTTCTATCTCAGTCATGTTAATTCTTCAAAATTTGCTATCACATCACCAACAAAATCAATATTTTTCGTCATTCTGTTGTACGTCAGCTGCTTGCAAATCGTCGGCTTACCGGGATGCGATCAACTGAAGTATACTAAACTACGAAAAGTCCTTCTGGCCTGAACCGACAGGAACAGATAGCCTTCCAATTCCTTGGTTTTACGATCTTAGCTAATGTTACTGGAAAACACATAGGTAAAATGCGTGGAACCTAATTAAATAAGATTCAATCCCAGTTCTCGTCAACATTGATTTTGAATGAGAATATCGCCAAATTAATCCTCTACAGCCAAGTTGGCTTCATTTATGATAACCTATTTTGGTCGCCAAATTTAGCGATATTTCGCCAACTGTCGCCAAGTTTGGCGAGAAATTGACGTTGGCGAATATAAATATATAGTGATAAGCATATAATAGGAACAATGGTTGCAACAATCAAAGAAAATTTGCGAAACCATGTTAACTAAAACTCATAAATTAAACCCGTTTATGGATGAATTCTGCTGTCTTGTTTGAAAATGTCAGCCACCCTAAAATTTCAAACCGCTATATTTCAGCCATTTTTTAAGATACCAAAAAACAATGCTAAACAAAAATTGTTCCGGATAAAGGCCGAACATTTAACGAAAAAAACTTTTAGGATTTCTAATTCTTTTTTACATTTTTTTGAATTTGAAATTTTTAAAGGGCTATCACAGTGCCCCCTTTCGTCGAAATATCCCCAAATTCTAATAAAACCTGCTTGCTATAGCCAAAAACATAGAAAAAAAATGTGGTTCAATTTGAAGCATAACTTCATACACTTTTCGATGATACAACGAGGTTGGACAGACGGACAGACAGACATTTTGTAAAAACATGTTTTTCGGAATCTCTGACCCCTAAAACGTGTAAATCCGTCGGAAACTGGAAGTAAAAAAAATTTTGATTACAATACTTTCTTCTATCTATAATAGAAGAAAGTATTGTAATCGAATGCAATAATAAATGTCACAATAAATAAAAAAGTTACTGTATTAGAGTCAGGTTTTATAGTAAAACCTCACTATAAACTCAGATTCAGTGCCGTAATAAAGGTATTGCTGCTAATGTGTCTTAACCAGGTACCACGTCGTATAGGCGTACCATTGATGGTTTAAGTTAAATGAGTGGTCAAACAACTCCCTACGCCTGATAGAATCTGACACAATCAAAATTGAAAACGTTTATGCAAGCCAAAAAATGCCGATTTTTCGAAATATAAAAAATTGTTTGTAAATCTAATGAAAAAAAAAAAAAATTAAAGATATATTCTCATTTATATCATCAGGGAGAATGATTCCTGACAGTATCATTAAAATCTGAAATGGTCAGGTTGAATATTGAAATTTTTTGGTTGATCTGGCATGGAATGACCCTATTTATTAAAAAAAAACAAAAAAAAACGTGCTTATTATTACATTCTACTAAGTAAAATTTAAAAATTAAATTAAATAAAAAGATTTTATGCACTACTGAAATTAAACTTTTAGTATTGGCCACATGGGGTGCTATTATTGGAAAGAGGCTAATTAAGCATTCCAGCAATGGACACTGGTCCTAAAATCTTAACAATAAATGAAATTTTGTAAATGGCCATCTATATATATATTTGTCTTACGTGGCGCGGAAATAGGGCTCATTTTCTAGCTTATTGTTGGCAACAACCGTAGTTTCCAGAGCTCAGACCAATGAAAAGACTAGATTGTGTTAGATAGATCAGCTCCGCCTCCAATATGGCGGTCAGTGTCAGAGCAGTGAAAATCAAGCTAGCAATTATTAAAAATAAAATAACATGTACGTAATCCAAAGCGTCTGAGATTATTCCACATTTTTATTATGAGTAACCCCCCCCCCCCCCTGGTTACGCCTCGACTAACCTGATTGGATCTGATCGCGGCCGAAGTCCACTCATATTAATGATGAATACCACTTGAGCGTTCGATTTAGGTTTTCGAAATAATCCTGCACTCGAAATGTAAATGAAGCTAATAAGAGTAACATTATAGTAATATGTATAATTTTTGTAATACTTCAGAGAGGGCGTCATTTAATGATATTTTAATTTTTTTTTAAATATATTGAAATATCTGTACCACTAATATTTAAATTTTGTTTAAAAAACTGATCTAAAATTTCCACCATGTTCTAACTTAATAACATAGGACCAATCAAATTTCTTGAAGATTATATAAAGCGTTACCACCGGTCAGAGAATATTTCAGGAGATATATCAGTATATTTTTATAGAAGAATTTGCCTTATTAATTGAGCATTATTAGAGAATATAAGTGAAAAACATATTGGTTGATACGATAAGCATTATTTTTCATGTTACTTACTTATTATAGCAACTCCATTTCCTTGAATATGGATGATGTATTTACAAAGTTGTTTTAAAGATACCGGAAAAAACAGACAGATAAATTTTATATAAGAAATAAAATGTTTTTAATGTTGACTTTTCTGGGCTTCCAGATCGATCATGAAATCAAGCTGTCTTTGACGACGGTTTGAAATTTAACAGGAGAAACGTATTACCGTAATTTCCGGCGTATAAGCCGCAGCTCAAAGAGTCGTTTTTCGACCCAGAAATATTATTTTATAAAATGTAACTTAAAAGATCGCTGTAAATATTTAACTACAATTATTGAATAAAATTTCTGGGTCGAAAAACGACTCTTTGAGCTGCGGCTTATACGCCGGAAATTACGGTATCAAAGAAGTGTAATGATGGAAATATCGGACCTCAAATGTCAATAGAGAAAAATCAGTAGATCTTTCTCAAGTTTTATAAAAATATTTTCACCAGAATTTTTTATTTAAAACTGTTGAACAGATTTATTTAATTTATTTTTGGGCGGTATTTATTTAACCTATTTTATGAAGAAATTTATGGTTTCGAATCGACATTTATTCATTTGGTACGGGTCAAAATGACCCTTTATCGCGGTTCTGGTGTTAAAGTAATTAGTATATAGACGACACTGTAATGTGTAATATAAACAGAAGAGCAACAATATAACAAGCAACTTCGACATATTTTTCTCTATGTATGTTAGTTAGTATATTTATCACAGACTTTACCATCAAAGGTAGTTTCTGTTTCAAATCTAACAAACCAGCCAGGCCAGTAGAAAATTACTCTCTTTACGAGACTATCCGTCGTTTTAGTTTTTATTCCTTCACAGGTACGTGGACATCAGTTTTTAAACAGCAGAATAGATGGAAATTATGAATATAACCTTCAGAAAATATTTTTTAAGTAGGAAATATTATATTATTTTAAATGAAAAGTATCGTTTAACAGGAAAAAATACTTTCTATAACGTGAGAATATTTCATTTATCTGCAGTTTCATCCGGACTATAACAGTAGCAATTTAAAACTGCAGAGAAGAGTTAAACAATGAACGAATCCCCAGAAAATTTTAAATAGTAACTATTCATATATATATATATAAAACATACGTAAACAAAGGATAAGACAATATAAAAAGAAATGGAATGGACATTGCAGGAATTATTCGTGCTGGTTGGGAAAATCAATTCGTACCGACAAATTCTGCAGTAAATTCTTAGATATTAGATATCGGAATCAATGTATAATAATTAAAAGAATTTTCCGGAAAAATCAATATTAGTAAACTTCTCATACTAGGATAAAGAAAACCAAACATACTTTATATGGGAATTGAATTCACATAAACACCGGTGTATAATTTTTCACGCCCCACCAGTGGGTGAGAAATTCTACTCTCAAAAGCTGGTACACAGGAGGTGCTGGGTTCCAACCTCTGTCGCGCTCGTCGACATAACCGTTCGGAGTATTCCGTGTTTTTCTTCAAACCTTGCGGTAAATACGGGTTAGAATACCTTAGAAAGACTCCAATGGAGGGCATTCCCTCCTAGAGCCTTTATCACTCGGGTAGATAATCGGACGTCATAAATCAATCAACCAACCGTATAATTTTTCACTGGTGTCTTAGTACCTATTTAATATTAATTATTGAACATTATTACATATTTTAATATTTATTAATTGCTATTATCTGTCTTCGTTGTTCAGCATTTCTGTCATAGTACATACACATTAAGGACTAGCGTCACCATATGGTAACGGAGTAGCTGCCAATCATTTTGCTGTTTAAGTACCAGTATTTTTTAAGAGAAATATTCGCTTTATTGGATGACAGAAATTCTGCAATAAAAGGGGACCAAAGATACTATACTAAAAAATTGGTACGAAATACAAATTTTGCATTTTAAAGAGAAAAATAATTCCGTCATTAATGGGTTAAACATTTATAAAATTAAAATATCATAGCTCAGTCCGTTTAGTCATTAATGCTTTCAAGCGCAAAGTACTTCTGTTGAAGGGATTGATAACACCAGTAATTATGAACAAACTTATTTAGAAATAAATTTTTAAAAAATATTTTATTCACGTACATTTTACAATTAAAGTTTTATTAAAAAATATCTGTTTCCAGTGTAGTAATTCGAATTAAAATGAAGTGGGATATGTGATATCATGAAGCCCTTCAAGGAATTAAAGAATGAAACCACTTTTAATGAAATTCATGAATGCAGGTCGAGATTTTTTAAAATATATGCTATAGAAAAATAGACCTTAAAAATTAAATTTCGTAATTTAATACATAAATACTACCTCTTGATATACTCCTATGTTTACCACTTTTTATATACATATACTAGGGGGCTCCGCCCCCCCCCCTGCTCGCTATGCTCTCCAACCCCACCATAATCGCTTCGCTGTTCCGTTCGGTATCGCGCAGCAATCCCTATTTTCTAGAAGAAAAGTTTAAAAAAAAAGCCGGGAAGATCTACCCAGATTTTTATTGGTCCATTCCATTTCGAAATCGTTTGGCACATTTCCAAATCAATACTTTTTTTTAATATAGAGAGATACCCTTTGAAAAGCAAATGCCATATGTAAATGATATTCTTGATTTGTATACTTTGTAACACTTTCCAATAGTTTTGTTAAACTTTTTTTTGTTAAAATTTTTAACTCTATTCTATATAAAGACATTAAATACAAAACGGCGGTACAGTTTGACCACTGTATAATGATATAAATACGTATTTTCATTTTTTTAAACTAAAAAAGGCTATTGATATAATCGCGTCAAAATGCAGTGGTGGAACAGTGGCGCAGCCGAGAATCAATTGACATCCTTCAATTTAAATTGTACTCTTTATATTATTTCAGGAAAGAGTTTCAGAGATTTTTTATGGCGAAGAATATTATTACAGTTTAGTCGTGAGAATCGCCCAATTGCTGCGTCACTGTTCCATCACTGAAAATGCCATAATTTTCCGCTGACTTTCAATTTTGCCTGTATCGAACGACTTTCAATTTCTCCTGCATCGAACGAGCTTCAATTTCGCTGCAGTAGCAAACCAACATTGGCCCAATATCAAGTCAGTATCGCATTAGTTGTAAATATTTACAATGTAATGCTGATTTTGGGTAAATTTTCGAATTGTGTTGGGAGTATTTACAATGAAATGCCGATAATACAGAAATTGTGACTTAAAACAAAACTGGATATTTTTGCCATGATGTTGCAGAAATATTTGCGTTATCTAGGAAAAAGTCGTAATGGGAGGCCAATATTATGTCAATATTGAGCAGATTGGATTTCCATATGGGAGATTTTCTTCGTTAACATGAACACAAAATTGAC
This sequence comes from Maratus michaelseni, assembly GCA_963931845.1. Taxonomy (NCBI): domain Eukaryota; kingdom Metazoa; phylum Arthropoda; class Arachnida; order Araneae; family Salticidae; genus Maratus; species Maratus michaelseni. The sequence goes on along the minus strand of OZ007591.1, from coordinate 396,105,203 downwards.
AAATATATGTACCACAATATTCGGTGAACATTTTATGTCAAGTCAAATTCATTTTATTCATTTAGGATTTAACCAAATTTGGCCCAACATTGTTTTAATGCTAATAACGGTGTCGATGTTTCAAGGTTTCGCAAAAGTTAATTTTAAATATCCTACCGGCTCGATGTGTTGCTCGTACTAATGGTGTATATGTTGCAGGGTTCGTAAGGCTCCTGGAATTTTGCGACCAGGAAATTCTTCGGTACCAGAATTTTTTTAAAGAAAATCTCTCCTTAAAAGAAGGCGGTGTTTCGCGAGTCTAACCAAGATTCCTTTTTCTATACAGAAAATACTGGTGATACTCCTGGAAAATTCCCTCATCCGTACGAACCATGCGGTTGGGAATGTTAAAAAAAAGTGAAAAGTATTTTTGTAGTTTCTTTACAAATTACAAAATACTTTCTCTGTTTCTTTTTAATGTTTTATTACGCATATGTTTGGGGTACTATATAGTTTGAACATATGAATAATTCTCCGTATGAATAATTAAGAATAAACGTCGATACGTTATATATTCTTTCAAACATGCAAATATTTCGCGCGTCACATAAGTCAATTTCTCTTACATACAAACAATTTTTATAAAACTGTTTAGGCGGATTAACGAAAATAATTAATTAAAGCCTTCTTTCTTACCTATTGGTTAGCGCTCTGAAAGTTATTATGAGATTCTGAGTTTAAATCTCGAATTAAACTTGTATGTTTCTAGAAAGAAATTATTTGGAAAAATTTATTTGTTTTGTTAAAATTTATGTCTAAATTTAAATCTACCTTATTGCTCAAAAATAATCATTTGTATAAAAACTTTCCTCTGAAACAAAATATATGGAAGGTGTATATCACATGCGAAAATAAATGGATGTATTTGTTCTATAATAAATTAAAGTTTCCTTTAATTCTGTAAAAGCAGTAATTTCTGTTCCTTTTGCCGTAATCGAAATATATTCTTGAAAACACACAGTAATGGTAATGATTATTGCCAGTGAATGGTACAATAAGTACAAGAATGGATGATACAATATTTGTTTTATTTGGAAACATAATTTGTATTTTTTTTTTTTAGTTAGAGAAGAAATAAGCATAATCTGTTAAAAGATTAATAGATAAAAATACTATTTTTATATATACTTTATATACATTTACTATGTATACTTTATATACTTTATATATTTATTTTTATATACTATAAGGTAAAAATACTATTTTTAACATTTTCTTAATCACTTAGTGTTTAACATAAAGGATTATACAAAATGTATGTAAGATATATACAAAGGAAATTTTTTAGAAAGTATGCTAAGATTTAAAAAAAAAAAATTCTGAATTTAAATCGATTATTAATACGCTGGATTGTAATTAAACATTCAGTATACTAATACTATTATTTAAATTATCCGCCGAGATAAATAGTCCAGGTGCTAGGAGTGAAAAAACTGCAAATCGTGATACAGTTATACCGTTTGGCCAGTATCTACTCTATATTAATACAAAGCAGATAAGAAGGGGAGTCATCGCGGAAAGTGCAGGGAATTCAAGATGGCGGACGTTATTTAAAATGGCGTCATTTTCGGGAATTAGTGCAATTTCGTTTCTATTCATCGTATAAAAGCATGTTTGATGTAAATTTAGATGTTTTTAGATAAAAAAATATCATCTGTAACCCTTTGCAGTACAGTCGAAAAGTATTTATGAATTCAGTTTGCCTGTTTGTCTGTCTGTCTTGTCGTCTGTCTAGTCGCGCACTAACTCAAAATAATCCGGATATCCAGATAATTAAAATATGGTATTGTATTATACCGTAACAAGTTCGGTATTTTCTTTCAAGTGTGCATCATTCAGAGTTCATTTACAGGGGCAATCAAAAGTTCTCAGTTACATTATGGTATGTAGACGAAAATCGTTTGCAATGTGTTTTAATGATGTTATACTCTTTGTAACATATTCAAATTAATATACATCAGTGCGGTGCAGTACAAGATACTTACTATAGAATATGCAGTGCATAGCAGTTTTCGTTCATTTACAGGGGCTCAAAAAATAATACGGTCACAGGACTTTCAATAAGCACAATGCTGTCTATGCGCGTTTTTAATTATATAATGTGTTTTTGAACTTTGATAGATATGAAAGAATTCCAAATTGTCATATGGACATTTTCTTTTATATAAATATACAATGTAGCGTGTATTTATGTATTTATAACAATGTGATTCTGATGACGAGGCACCACCCAAAATGAGATGTATTCAATATGGGGTTTTGTTCCAAAATTTCGAAGCATATTTCATTTTAATGTTGCGATTTCTTACTCTACTCTGAGACTCTTTGGTGCGCAGACGATCAATCTGACAATTGAAATGAAAAGATTTTTGTTTTTGAAAGATTTGTTCTATACATATTCTTATAGCACGATGCACGATTATATACTGAAACGCGTGATAAATATGAATTTTCTAAATATTCAGTGTCAGTATCTGTACCATTTACGTTTTCCTGTTAATTCCACATCAATATTTCAACCTCTGAAAAAAAAAAATTACTCTTTAGTACTCTGGCAAAAAACATCAGCCAGAAAAATGCAACCCTAAATGTTTTAAAAACAAACGTCCAGCTATTTTCCAGGCTTTTAATAGTTGCACAGAATCGTCAGTTAGACCAGCAAAATTTTTTCAATTATGAAAATCAACCATTTCCCCCTGCTTTTTCCAGTAACGATGAATTTCGACCCAACCATAAAAGTGATTTAGCACGTATTTTAGAGGAAACTATTGAGAAGAATAGAAACACCTTTCCAGGAACATGCGATGCTTTAATTTATGGTGGGCCAGTTCTTATTAACATTTTAAAGCCTCACCAGTCTTCAAAAACCTTTAATGATTACTACATAACACATTTCAACCCCATTTATGTAACGACATTGAGAGTTTTGGTTGCCAAAGAATAGATTTGATATGGGATAGATACATTACATCAAGCATTAAAGGTGAAACCAGACAAAAAAGGGGTGCAGGAACCGGGCGGCAAGTGCTATTGCATGTCAAACTTTCAAGTAATAAAGAAGAGTTATTTAATCTGCTTGGTACACTAGCTATAAATAGCATAAAAAATACACAAGTTATAACCACTTCAGGTGAAGAAGTTAAAGGAAATAGTATTGTACTAAGCTCCTTATTTGGAATGACTTGCCCTGGTCATGAAGAAGCTGATACAAGGATAATCTTGCATCTCAAAGACATGGCAGAAAACGAATTGAAAAATATTGTTATACGCTCTGTAGATACTGATGTATTAGTTTTAGCAATTGCACATTTCTTTACTCTGTCAGATAGACACCTGCAAACTGTTTGGATTGCATTTGGAACAGGGAAGAATTACAGACTTATTCCCGTCCATACTGTAGCTGCAACAATTGGAAAAGAAAAAGCTATGTCGTCGCTAGGATTCCATGCTTTCACAGGCTGCGACAGCAATCCTGGTTTCACAGGAAAAACAAAAAAGTCAGCTTGGAAGACATGAATTCTCTATAAAGATGCTACTATTGGATTTTCATTTCTATCAAAACCGCAAACTTCCATACCTGACGATATTCTAAATATTTTAGAAAAATTCGTAGTATTGTTGCACTGTTCAACATGTAACAGCATAAGTGTAAATGGTGCTAGACAGAAGTTGTACATGACAAAAAATCGTCCTATTGAACATCTTCCACCAATCAAGGGTGCACTAAAGCAACATATTTTACGGAGTGCTTTCCAAGTTGGACACATTTGAGGACAAGCACATGAACGGGAAATAAGCCCCCCCCCCCATCTCCAAACAAATGGGGATCGTGACTGGATAATCTTTCATGGAAATTCAAATGGTCGGAGCTGCCCGAGATTGCAGATTCTTACAAAGAACTGATAAAATGTATGTGCAAAATCTGCAAAAATAAGTGTAGTTGTAGGAAGGTTGGTCTTTCTTGCACATTATTGTGCAACTGTAAAAACGAATGTGAATGAGAAATAATATGCTGCAAACTAAAGTTTCTATATTCTGCAATTTTATGTCATTCATTTGTTATGTAGCATTCATTTTTTAATATGTTGTATAAGTAAGGCATTAGTAAAATGCATTTTTATTATTTATTTATTCCATTCATTGTACTCACTATACAATAAAAAATACTTTAATAATTGAACTAGTTTCATTTTAAGCATATTTCTGATATTAAAAAGAAAATTTTTGATTAAAAAAAATCGAAAATGACATCAAAGATACTTTTATATGACGAAAACGGAAAAAATTGAATAACAGCCTAAATCTTAAATTCCTAAGACATTTCATTATGCCTCTCTTATATGCATTGTTTTAATATAAAAAAGATACTGACCAATAGGGATATTATTATTAAAAATTGCAGATATTTCATACCTAGCACCTCCATTAATAACAATCGATTTAGATGATGATCTATAAAATTTATACACAAGTTATAAAGGCACTGTGCTCGGAGACATTAATGTAACGGTAACCGTATTATTTTGTGAGCCCCTGTAAATGAACGAAAACTGCTATGCACTGCTTATTCTACAGTAAGTATCTTGTACTGTACCGACTGATGTATATTAATTTGAATATGTCACAAAGAGTATAACATCATTAAAACACATTGCAAGCGATTTTCTTCTACATACCATAATGTAACCAAATACTTTTGATTGCCCCTGTAAATGAACTATGAATAATGCACACTTGAATATGAATATCGAACTTGTTACGGTATACTACAATACCATATTTTAATTATCTGGATATCCGGTTATTTTTTTTTAGTTAGTGCTCGACTAGACAGACAACCAGACAGACAGACAAACTGAATTCATAAATTCTTTTCAACTGTGATGTAAAGTGTTACAAATAATATTTTTTATCTAAAAACATCTAAATTTCCATCAAACATGCTTTTATACGATGAATAGAAACGAAATAGCACTAATTCCCGAAAATGACGCCATTTTGAATAACGGCCGCCATCTTGAAATCCCCGCACTTTCCGCGATGCCTCCCCTTCTTATATGCTTTGTATTAATATAGAGTAGATACTGACCAATCGGTATAACTGTATCAAGATGTGCAGTTTTCACCTTATTTTTGTCATGTACAGTGTTGGCAGTGGGCTACTTTTTTGAAATTCAGATTTCTTGATTGCCACCACTTTTTTAAAATGGTAAAATTCGCCTTGTTTTCGCCTTAATTAATCTGTAATTAATAAGTTGACTTTTACTTTCTCAAAAAACTGGTGGCAATCAAGAAAACTGAATTTAAAAAAAGTAGCCTACTGGCAACACTGGTCGTGTAGCACTTGGACTAAAAGTTTTCAGAAATCGATAATGGTGCCCATTTTGTAATTATATTTTCACTATTAAATTAGTTCGGACAGACGTTGGCTTTCAGTTGCTGAAGTATTTTTGATTTATTTACGTACATTAATTAGCGTAGCTATCATACCGTCATCAAGCCATCATACGTATAGTATAAGGTAAAACTTGCAAACGTTTTAAAAATATTTTTTTTTGTTACAGATTTACGCGTTTCAGACACTGGAGATTCCGAAAAACATAGCTAAAGAAAAAAAATTGCCGTCCGTCTGTCTGTGTGTGTGTCTGTGTGTCTGTAAATGCTCTATCTCCGGAACAAATTGAGATAGAAACTTGAAATTCGACATGTTCTTAGTATGTAATCATGAAAAGAAGCTTATTGACTTTCAGTAACCTCGATTATCCAAAACTATTTTTCCCGGACTGGTGAAATATTCGTTCTGATAAAAGGTATATAATTTTTTTTTTGAAATTATTTATTTTAAGGAGTGAATATAAAAGACAATAAAAAAACATAAATTTTGCATAAAGAATGAAGTCGATCGAATAATGAGTTGCCGAGATATTTGGAATCCTATTCCCCACACTCTTCGAATTTTCGTGACCCTGTATTTCATTCAGATTGCAATTAAAAGATATATTTTAATTGGAAATGAGAAATTTAATCCGATGCACTAAACGGTTAGTTAATATGATTATTATTTTTGTAGTTATAAGGACGTTTCTTTTACGCAATTCAGTAATAGAGCAGTTAAAGTTACGATTTTATTCGAATTGCAATACATTTTATGAATAGTTTACACATGTTTTATTTTCATATTTTATATCATGCATATCCATGATGGGTAAGTATTACGGTGGCCCCCAATGACCACTTTTAGAATGCAAATAATCCAAAAAGAAAAGTTGGACGAAATTGACACAATTTTACTGCTGTTAAACCAATTGAAAGATGTTAATTCAATTTTTCTTTTTAAAACTATCTACGGTAGACGATTATTTTCAATATGGCGCAGAGATTTGTTTTTCTGAGTGATAGAGAATTTTATATATTTCTTTGTGCAAATTATTGAAAATTTCAATAATTTACATGCAGGTAAAAAATGCAAAATTTAGATATAACTTACGAGCATATAGTTTCCATATACTTGGTCAGTCAAAATGCAGTATGTTCCGCTTAAACGAACGTATGTTTTGAAGATATGTTTAGCCGGGCTAAGGCGGAATGTTATCTATGACGGAAAAATTTATCCTTCCCGTTCAATTCCGGCTTCTAACAGAGTTTATTGTATTTAAAGACTACGAACAATGTTATAAGAAAATATATTTATGAAGATGAAAACACAAAAAATAAAATAAAATATAAATTACAATAGTACCAGAAAATGAAAATTGTCAGCCTAAAAACAACACTATAAAAAAAAAGAACCAATGCTCACATGACTAGCAAAACCATTACAAAGGAGAATTAATTAAAGTTGTATGTAGATTATGAAGTTCCTTTTCAAATTTATGTATTTTATAGAAAATATATATTTCTAGGAATGTATTTTACAAAGCTAAAGGAAATATTTTGTTGTTTATTCTTTTAACACCTTAATCGTTGCGTCCGATACATTTACGGGCAGTGTAGGCTACTTTTTTAAAATTCAGATTGTTTGATTCCCGCCAGTTTTTTAAAATTGTGTAATTGGCTTTATTCTTGCATAATTTTATCTGCCATTAAGTAATCCGAATATTTCTATTAAAACAATGGGTGGCAATCAAGCAATCTGAATTTAAAAAAAATATCCTACGCTTATCGGGCGACGATTAAGGGGTTAAAGAGAGCATTTTTCTCGAATAAGTTGCAATATGCATCATTAATAAAGTACTGTTGACAGTATAGAAAATTTTTTCGAGATTTATTTTAAATAAATTCGTGGATCAAGATGTAGTAAATGCCAAATAAAACCCGCGTTTATAAGAAAAAACCCTTTTTGCTGCATTATTCTTCAGGGCACAATATTTAAAGCAGCTAATTTTGTATTATATTTCTTGGCTATATAGAACGAAAAGAACAAAGTCCATTCTAATATGCATTTTTGAATCTAAATACAAAATGAAGTTACATTATTTTATTATTATTATCTTATATATATTCATAGATATTTTTGACTATTTGGAAAAATAGCATTTTTAGCATTTTCTTAATCATCGGACATTTAACCCTTCTTTGCATTGTGATGGAAATTTCCATCACGTTTATTTAACTTTTAATAAATGAATCAACTTCTTTGGCACCACTATATTTATATAGAAATATTAATGTACTAAATTTCCCGTGAACTATGTTGCTGAACAAACTTACAAATCTATGTTAAAAATTCTGTTGTCTAATATTTGATATATGTATAAAAAAAACGATTGTAAAAGAAAAACTCATGCAAAGAAGGGTTAAGATAATAGGTTGTACACAATTTATATTAGGTTAAAAATAAAGTAGAAATGTTTGAAAATCTGCAAAGTATTGGGTTTTCCGGAAAGTTCGTGAGGTTTGGAAAATCAATTTGAAACAGAAAGTTCTGCCCGTTAATTATTAGATATCGGGATCAATGTCTAATAAATAAATGATAGAATTTTCCGGTACGAATTTATTTTCCCAACCCCTACGAACTTTCCGGACAATCCAATACATTAAAAATTCTTACTGCTAATATTTCCATCATTTTTGCGATGCACTGTAAAAAAAAAAGCAATATATAATTATCTACACTGATAATTGTATCCATTTTGAAATTAAATTTTGGCAAAATGTTAGTTTATCTTTTCAATTTTAGACACACATTTGCCTCCATTTGATCGAGTATTTTTGGTTGATTTTCGTAAATTTTAGACTGCAAATAACCCAGAAGAAGATGTTCGTAAAATTGTCAAAAATTTACTACTGTTAAATTTTTTTCAAAGGTTAATTTATTTTTTCTTTTAAAAACTAACATTAACCCTGAAAACTTACATTAAACGACTAATTTCAACAAAACAGTATAAAAATACGTGCAGCATGCGAGAGAATTGTTTTTCAGGGTGATACAGAATCCCTCATATTCTTTCCTGCAATCTATTGAACTTTTCCATAATTTACAAGCAGGTTAGAAACACAAAAATAAGTAATAACATACGGACAGCGTTTTTCAATGTACAGTCAAAAATACCGGTTGTACCACTATTACCGAACGCATGTTCCGGAGAACTGTCTAGCTTCATTTGAATTACCATCTTAAATTGAAACTGAAAAGCAAGCAACAGGAAATTAATTTTGCTATTTTCTTAATTTTTTAATTGAGCGGGTATAATTTGTTACCGAAAAGATCATGGCAAAAAACATAAATATAAAAATTAGAAATTACTGAAGTATACATATATATATATATGAGAAAAGAAAAATAGATCAAGATGACTAACTTTGCCTTTCTGGTCGTAATTCCATAATATTAAATTAAATGAGTATTTTCTTATAGAATGTTGCTTAAAATTTTATTAGAAATCGGGTACTCGTGTCCGTTTTATCCATAGTGGGGACTCTTACACATTGATACATTTTTTTTAAAAGTTAGTTAGTAGCAAGATGTAATCCAGATAATAATAATAATTAAAAATAAAAGCTCTGATACATACACACACATTTATATGTACTATATATATTATGTTTAACTTCAATAAAAATTTGTATATACCTCTGTAAATATGATACTATTTTTTTAAAACTCAGGATGCAGAATTTAATTAATAAGAACAAAAAAGGAAATTATAACATTTTTTAGAATGATTGACACTACACTCAGAATCATGTCACATAAAATAGAATTTGTTTTGAGATATACATAGCTGCAAGCCGTAGTTCTTCCAAGTCAAAAGCATATATGAAACAAGAAAAGGTATTGGATTTTCCTGAAAATTCGTGCCGGTTGGAAAAAATTAATTTGCACCATTAAATGTTGTCCGTTAATTATTAGACATCAGATATCAGATTTATTATCTAATAATTAAATGATAGAATTTTCCGGTACAAATTGATTTTCCCAACCGACACAAATTTATGGACAAATTATTACCGGACAATGTAATACAGTTTCTTGTTGACTGCTTATGTCACAAGAAATTCATTTTGACTGCTTTTAATATAATTTTGACTTGGAAAAATAACTACGGCTTGCAGCTATGTATATTTTTAAACAAATCCTATTTTATTAATAAAGTACTACTGGCGGTATAGAAAAATCTTTGGTGTCTTTAGATATTTTTTAATAAGAAATTCATGGAACATGATATAGTAAATGCAAAATAAAAATGACAAAAGCTCGTGTCTTTAAGAAACACTTTTTTCCTGTATCTGTCTCCAAGTAATAATATTTAAAGCAGCTTATTTTATATTATGTATTATTGTTTATATAGAAGGAAAATAATAAAATCGATACCAATGTGAATTTCTGAATCGAAATCGAAAATGATGTAATATTATTTTATGAATATGATATTGGGTCTCATAGATATTCATAGATATTTTTGAATAATTGGCAACAAATATTTTAACATTATAATTCCATTATAATTACTCTGGATTGTAATTAAACGAGCAGTATAATATTATCTAATTATCCACCGACATTCATTTCTTATTAAAACTTTTTTCCTGTATCTGTCTCCAAGTAATAATATTTAAAGCAGCTTATTTTGTGTTATGTATTATTGCTTATATAGAAGGACAAGAATAAAATCGATACCAATGTGAATTTCTGAATCGAAATCGAAAATGATGTAATATTATTTTATGAATATGATATTGGATCTCATAGATATTCATAGATATTTTTGAATAATTGGCAACAAATATTTTAACATTATAATTCCATTATAATTACTCTGGATTGTAATTAAACGAGCAGTATAATATTATCTAATTATCCACCGACATGTAGTTTGCTAACATCGATAATGGTATTCAATTTAAAATTAGATTTTAGGAAGTGAGTTAGTATATCTGTTCACTTTCGAACAAACGTTTGCTTTCGATTGATCGAGTATTTTCGGTTTATTTTCGTAAAGGATCAGGACCCATAAGCATTCTCTTTTGGCTGATGAAATAAGCCTAAACTTGATTTTGTTATACTGACTTAATTATTTCACTTTTTAATATTAGAAGGTTTATCCTGTATGATTTCAACAATAGTTTTTGCATTTCGTTCGGATTTATATGACTTACACAAGCTGAAAGTGCGTATTATTCGTAGTTTTTGATGAAAAATACGCAATTTCTCCTAATTTTACCTCAATTATTTATATGAGCGCAATGGTGCAACACTTCCTTATTTACATATATTATAAAATACATCAAAATGTGCAATATACGTAGGTGCCAACCTCTCATTAATATTCCGTAATATGCGGGTTAATTTGAACCAGTTTAACAACGTTCAAACCCGAAAAATTATTGGATGAAACTTTATTTATTCAATTTCAGGTTTCAACCTGGAATTAATTTAATTTAATTTATTTTAAAAAAATTTGGTGCGTAAAATATTAAACCTAGGTCAAATTAAACTTCGTACCCTAATTAAAAAAAAAAAAAAAAAAAAAAAAAAAAAATTGATGGCCATTGAAAAGTGTCTTTTTTTTTAAGTTAAGCTTTGACCGCCTTTTTCAACTGGCATTTATATGCTGTTTGTATGGAACATGTACCGAACCCTATCTTTAATCCTTAAACTTTTTATCAGTAGTATATTACTACAGCTATACCATTTTACTTTCCTATTATTGACTCTATCCTTAATCTCTTTTGCTTTTCTATATTTTTCCAAATTTCTCTTCTTTTACTTTTATTTGCTATTTAAAGCAATCTTATCTATTCCCAAAGGCTCACTATTACAAGACATTCTTCTCACAATAGACTGGGCGTAAAGTTGCTGCAACTAGGAAGCCCCTTAACCCAAAGCCATTAAATAATAAGCCCAGTTAGATAGTGTTAAATTTGTTAGCGACACACTAGCGCCAAACCTCTGCTGCGGAAGGAGGACAAAACAGAAGTGGGTCGCAGAGAAACGATACGATTTATTTATATCGATATTTTATACGATTTTTATCGATGTTTTGTTTTTGCACTTCCTTTAAAAACTTGCTAATTATTGGGATCTTTTACATTAAAGCTAAAACTATAATGGAAAAAAAATGTGGAAATTTACTGGATTAATATTTCTATATAAATATAGTGGTGGCGAAGAAGTTGATTTATTTATTAAAAGTTAAATAAAAAGTGATGGAAATTTACATCACTATGCAATTAACCCTTTCCGGCACAGACAAATTATGTTCGTAAAATGTGAAATTACTGACTGACACCGGAATTTACAAACGACTTTCTTAGAAAATATGAACTCCTTATTTTAAGCTTTAATCTTAGAAGCAAAATTTTATTAAAATATTCTTGGTGCCGAATGCAGCACTCCCAATCGCTAGATGGCGCTATTTTCAACTTGCGAAAAGTTTCCCATTTATCTGACTGGGCTTATTATTTAATGGATTTGCCTTAACCGGCATCAACTGCTCCAGACTGTACCGGACCTGGAATTTATTTCATTTCATTTCTTAAAAAAAATTCTGGTGCGAAACTTGTTAAACCTGGGTCAAATTAACCCGCATATTACGGAATAGTACTCAGAAGTTGGCACCTATGAATATATGTAAAAATAAAAGTGTTGTAAAGCTGCGCTCATAGTAAAATATTAACAAATAAGTAAAAATAGGCGAAATTGCGTATTTTTCATCAAAAACTACAAATATTACGAACTTTGAGCTTGTGTAAGTTATATAAATTCTAACAAAATGCAAAAAATATTGTTGAAATCGTACAGGATAAACCTTCTAATATTAAAAAGTGAAATAATTAAGTCAGTGTAACAAAGTCGAATTTTAGTCTTATTTCATGGGCCAAAAACACGGCTTATGGACCCTGATCCTTTTAGACCACAGATAACCCAAAAGAAGATGTGATGTTGACACAAGTTTACTACTGTTAAAATTTTCTCAATGCTGTTAATTTTGTTTTCTTTCAAAATCTTAATGCTTTACACGATTATTTTCAATAGGATAGTGGAATAAAACACATGCAACATGCGAGAGCATTGTTTCTCAGGGTGATACAGAATCCCTCATATTCCTTCCTGCAAGTTATTAAACTTTTTAATAATTTTTACATGCTGGTTAGAAACTCAAAATTAGATAATAACATACGAAGAATTTTCAATTTACTTGTTCAGTCAAAAATGCAGGATGTTCCACTGTAACTGAATGCATATTCTGAAGAACTGTTTAACCTAATTTGAATTACAGTCTTGAATTTAAACGGAAAACCAAACAATAAGATATTAATATAGCTCTTTTCCTAATTTTTTAATGAGCAAGTATTATAATTTCTTACCGGAAAAATAATGGAATGAAATATAAATATAAAATTAGAAATGTATTTAGTTTGCGATTACACTATCGTATATTTGGTTAGTTCAAGATGACCAACGCTGTCTTTGTGGCCATTAGTAAATCATAGTATTAAACGAAGCGGACACCTGCTTATAGAATGTTTTTAAAATTTTATTTGTCATCGCGTTCTCATCTACCTTTGTTCCATAGTAGAGAGTCCTACACTGTGAGATATAAAAAAAAGTTATTTAGTAGCAAGATGTAATAAAGACAATAATAATAAAATTAAAAAGTTAATAATAACATATCTTTTGTTTATGTTTAACACTAGAACGGCGGGAAATTTTACTGAAATTTCATAAAAATATTTCACACCAGAATTTTTACTTAAAACTTTTAACTTATTTATTTAACTTTTTTTTGTGCGGTGTAAATTTAACTTATTTTATGAAGAAATTTCCAGTTCGAATAGACATTTTCTCATTTGGTACGGGTCAAAATGACACCTCGCCGGTGTTCTAGTGTTAAAAGATTTTAAAATTATTTGCATACTTCTGTAAATATGATGTTTTTTTTAAGTTCACGATGCAGAATTTAATTAATAACAATAAAAAGGGGTAAATAATATCATTTTATAGAATAATTGACGCTACACTGATGATTTTGTTGTGAGATATACATAGCTGCAAGTCATAATTCTTCTTCCAAGTCAATGGTTGGTCGGTTGATTTTATGAAGGCCGATAATCTACTCGAGGGATATAGGCCCTAGGGGGGAGTGTCCTGCGTGAGGGTGTTTCTAAGGGATTCTAACCCGTATTTACGGCAAGGTTCAAAGAAAACTACGGAAAACTGCGAACTGTGGTGGGCTGGCGCGACAAGGGTTTGAACCCAGCACCTCCCGTCTACCAGCTTTGAGAGCAGAACCTCTCAGACACTGGTGGGGCCCCTTCCAAGTCAAAAAACATATATGAAACAAGAAAATATATTTATAAAACTATTTCTAATGCGTCTTTTTCTAAGTGGTACTTATTTAATTTCATTTATTAAATAAGTTTTCGGGTTTAAAGTATTTTTCATTACTATAAAAACAGAAATTTTAATTACTAATTATGAATAAATATTTGAATAATAATGATAGATTTTTAAGAGGTATGTCTATATAAAATGCATTTTATTTTAGCTGCGTACATCTTATTCAATTGAAATGTAAAGAGCAGTCTGTGTAAAGCGGATTGTATAAGACGAAAATCTGTTTTAATCCCACAGATTTTTAAGTTGCACAGAACTAGTTTCAATACTGTAAACTCTGTCTAGATTGTAAACCTACGACCGAAAACATTTTCTCGTTTCCGATCAATTTCGTTTTAAATAGGGTTTTTTTTTTATTTACAGAATTTTAAAGATGTTATTGAAAATATATTTCTACTGATATCAATATAAGTAAATAAAAATAAATATGAATAACAATAGCACCAGAAAATGGACATTATGAAACAAACAAAAAACAAAAAAATTGAGCAATGTATACCGGGTGGTCATAAAATAAGTATCTCTATTTGAAGCTGTATGTAGCTTGAACAGGCCTCGCAGAGTATAGGAAAAATTTTATTGTTCCTACTACTATTTTGGAAGAAATTATGTTCGCCGTATATTTCTATTGCATACGGTAAAGAAATTTATTCTGAAGATTATTGATTAGGGATACTGGTATGAACAAGAAATTTTTTCCTATATGCTATGACCCCTGCTTGAAATAATAACCGGAATGAAACAAAAATCGGTCACTTACTATTCGAGAAGAGGAAGGAAGAATGTAACAATAAAAAAAATCAATTGCAATAATCGCCGACAGATGGCCCTTTTGAGTGGGAAATGTAATGTGTAATATTGGGTAGCGTGGAGGTGTCAGAAACCTCAATGACTTTACCACATATCACAACATGTGCGAAACATCACTCCTGATGCGTTACCTTTCGCAGTCGAGCAGGTCGTGCACCGTCTGGATTGTGTCCTCTAGCTCAATAGTCAAGTGGAACCTGAACATGATCGGCGCCGCTATGCTAAAGCGTAATCACATTCAGTGTGCCATTTTCAAATAAATTAGGTATGTCATCCGGTTTGACGCCTTAACTATTTGTCCTTGTAATACACATTACATTTCACACTCAGTAGCGCCATCTGTAGGTGATTATTGCAATTTTTTTAACGTTCCATTCTTCTTCTCCCTTCTCGAATAGTAAGTGTGCCGATTTTGGTTTCATTCGGGTTATTACTTCGAGCTATACAGACACCTCCAAATATAGATACTTATATTATAACCACCCTGTATATAACTAGGAAAATAAAAACTATTACAAAGGAGAAATAATTAGAATTGCAAGTAAATTATGTAGTTCCTCTTCAAATTTATGTAT
Source organism: Maratus michaelseni (assembly GCA_963931845.1). Taxonomy (NCBI): domain Eukaryota; kingdom Metazoa; phylum Arthropoda; class Arachnida; order Araneae; family Salticidae; genus Maratus; species Maratus michaelseni. The sequence continues at coordinate 396,089,939 of OZ007591.1, read as the reverse complement.
TTTGCAAAACAAAAATATTTTTCTTTGAATATATATTTCAAAGCTAAAGAAAAATAATTTTATTCTCATTATAAAGTAGCAATATACATATACATTATTAATAAAGTATTCGATAGAACTTATTAATTTTAGTTCCGAGTTTCACCAGTGAAATAATAAATCAACGATCACAGTTTTTAAAAACGCATTGATGCAAATCCTGCAGGATTCTAAATGAATTTTTTTTACTAAATAAACAGACCAGAGTAACGGGCGAACTCCGCTAGTATTATTTTATTATGATTGTGTTGGATCTCATAGATATTTTTGTCTATTCGACAAATAAAATTTTTTAAAATCATTTTCAATTAAAAATGCTGGATGTTTCATTGTAACCGATTGCATATTCCGAAGAAATGATTAACTTAATTTCAATTGACATTTTTAAATTTCAACTGAAAAGCAACTGAAATTAAATTAGCCATTTTCTTATTTTTTTTTTAATGTAACAAGTATTGCAATTTGTTACCGGTAAAAAGATGGCGAAAAATGCATATAAAAATATTTGAATTATTCGATGTACATGTGTGTGAAAATACGTGTTTAGCGTTCAAGATGGCTAGGACCTTCTGGGCACTAGTAATTCCATAATACTATTAAACAAAACGAATCTATTCTTATAGAATATCGCGTAATTTTTTTTTTTTTGATTCGGAGCTGCTACGTTACTCATAATTTATTCGTCTCTCTCTCGTTGTTCCACAGTGGAGAGCCTTACACAGTGAGACATATATATTTTTTAAAGTTAATTAGTACAATTATGTAATCCAGACAATAATGATAAATAAAAATAAAAGCTATTATGAAATTAAAAAAAGTTTTTGCCTGTATTTTTGAGTCCGATGCAGCATATAATCCTTAACAATAATAAGGGAAATAATAACAGTTTATAAAATAAATGAGTCATTTCACATAAAATAGGATTTTGTTTTTAAAATATACATAGCTGCCTGCAGTAGTTCTTTTTCCAAGTCAAAAACATATGTCAAACAATAAAATGTATTTATAAAACTACTAGATGGCACCCGTCAAAACTTGACGGAAAAAAAATACTGTAACAATATCAGTAAAATAAGCTTCTGTATTATTTAAGATTGTTAGGACGTACTAAGTTGCTACGTACGAAATTATTAAGACGTATGAAACAGTCTTTCAAATATTTTATTTTAAATGTCCCCCCCCCAGTGAAATACAGTACTATTTCCGATGTAAACTCCAAACAAACAACCCGTAAACCAAAACGTATACATATTGCCGTAAACATTCTTATCAACTGGATTGAAAAATTACATCAATAAATAATAATCCCTATTAATTTATTTTTTCCCTTTCTTATTCACAAAAGCTTTTATATAAATGACGTCATTTAGACGATTTTTTTTCAAAATATTTCCAGTTTATAAATTAAAATTAATGCTTAGAAAATTGTGTTTTTACCGCTAAACCATTTCGGTTTTAAGATGCCTTTGTAAAAAGTTTTAATCGCTAAGAAAGATAAGGAGCGTTAAGAGCTGGATTTCTTCTTTAAATCATCATCATCATATATATTATTTCTCCTGTCAACATCCCTTTTTCTCAGAAAATACGAAACGCAGAACAACGAATGAGATGGCATATGAAAGGATTTTGAACTGGCTTCTGACATAGCACACTTAACAATTCGTTAAAACATGTTTTTGATTAAAATTTGCTGAAAATTAAAAATTAAATCGGCATTGTTTTCTTAACAGAAATGAAAGGTTTTCCTCAAATTATTGTTGCCACAAAAATAAAATACCACATTATATGATGCTCAGCAATTATTATAAAAAACACCGCACGGGTTTATTTTATATTTATGATTAAAAAGCGACATTGAAATTGAAATGTTTAGATTTATAATTCTATGTCCCATGTTTTTTCCAAAGCGGATGACGTCATCCTCTAATGCAGTCAAAATACGATTGTTAATTTTTTTTTTCTCTAGCGTGCATTTTGCAATCTTGGATCAGTTCTTACTCTAACTTTGATAGAATAAATTAGATAATATTTTGGATTGACTAAAAACTAAATGTTGTTTGCAGATATTTTTATCCTTACTTTTTCTTTAGAAGTTTAAACCTGCATCTAATAAATATTACATATTGATATAAAATGGTACTTCTCTATTATCCCGTCGACCACTTTTCATAACAAAAATCTATCGCCAAATAAACGAGAGAACGTTGAAATTGGAATACCAAAATAAATAAATAAATAACATATAAGAATTTAAGGACACAATTGTTATTTTAATTAATAAAATAACTAATAAATCAGTAAAACATAATGAAAAATACACGCAAATGTCGAATTAAAAACAACTTGATGACGTAACAAATACGTATAATGCTTCTGACATCAAGTAAATGGGACTGCATTTTGGGCGTTTAATCTTACAGTTTGGCGATAGTTTTTTGTTATGAAAAGTGGTCGACGGGATAATAGAGAAGTACATAAAAATATTAGATTTCAGTGCGAAATCCTCGCACGGGCCCTCTGGTTAATTTCCTAATAGGGGACAATAGTATCTTTAATTAAATGCAAATAGAACAAATGTGTTTTAGTTTAAACTGCTTGGATGAAGGTAAAACTGAAAAAAGCTATGATGATTTTTTTTTTTTACGTTTTTACGTTAATGGAAGTGTTCAACATGACAGAGGATTTTTGGCTCTCTAAAATAAACTGATTCCTGAAGATCAAATATGTGAAAATAAGTTTTATTTCTTCATATTTTCTTGAAATACATAATTCAATCAAGATATTGTTTTCACTATCTATTCGAATAACAGATAATTTCAATTTTTAATTTCAATTTGAAAATGACGACAAAAAAAGAAATCTAATAATCCCTATCATTTTCCCTTTTCCCTCTTTTATCCACAAAAATGGAGTAATGTAGTTGCCATCATTACAGAAATGGCATTAAAATTAGAAAAAAAATTAATATCTTGAAAACTAATTAAAATTTTAAAATTCTAAGACCACTTTTGACATCCTCGTATCAATGCGGATAGCTGGTGTTAATTTGATCGCCCTACCTTCTATATCCTATGAGGAATAGCTGCGAAATATAATCAGTTGTTTAATCAGTCGTTTCATAAAATTGTTTCATAAAATCGTTTCATAAAATCGTTTCATAAGGATTTTATATATAGGGTAGATTTACTAATGGGTGTTTTGCTAGATGATGTTTATTTGATTTCATTTATTAAATAAGTTTTTCGGGTTTAAAGGGTTTTTTCCCGATAAAAAAAGGAAGATTACTTACAAGTATGAATGCATATTTGAGTAATAATGAGAGATGGTTAAGTTGTAAGATGTATTGGTTATCTATATAAAATCTATTTAAATTTAGCTGCATAAATCTTTTTTTAATTGAGATAGAATGTACAGTGTGTCTAAGGCGGAGTGTGCAAGACGAAAATCAGTTGATCTCCCAGAGATTTTCAAGTCCTACAGAACAATTTTCAATACAGGAAATTCTATCGAGGCCGGAATGCTGTCTACGATGAAAAACTTTTCTTTTACCCGATCAATTTCGCTTTAAAGAGTGATTATTTCATTTACAGACTGAGAAAGATGTCATTAGAAGTTAATTTCTGCAAGTAAAAATACCGGGTGTCCCAAAAATGACTGATGGATTTTAAAATTCAATAACTTGCAAAGGGGTGACAGATATTTAAACAATTCTTGCAGGAGAGTTATGTATGGTGTCAGGAATTTTTCTACTCTGATTCTTGAATTTAGTTCCAATTTCAAGCAATACCTGGCGCTGACAGCGATTGGTACTCAGTCGAGGCAGAAACTGACGCCACTCAGCATGATGCACCGCCCCATGAATACTAGGATTGCGCGCTGATAAAAATAGAGGCTGTCGCATGCGGATTTTTATTTTCAGCGTTTGAACGGACCCTCGAACTTTAACGCCAATAATTTCTAAAAGTTTTCTTCGCCTAGTTTTTCTGAGATCAAATAAGTCAAAGAAAAGTTTTAGATATTATTGGTGTTGAAGTTCGATGGACCGTACAAACGCTGTAAAAAAAAATCCGCCTGCAACAGCTGTCATTTTTGTCAACGTGCAGGGCTAATATACAAAGAAGTGGTGCATCAATGCTGAGGGGCGTCAGTTTCGGCCTCGGCTGAGCGCCAATCGCTGTCAACGCCGTCTACTGTTTGAAATTTGAACTAAAATCAAGAACCACGGTAAGAAAACTCCTGACATCATACATAACCCTCCTACATGAAATTTTCTAATATCTGTCACCGTTTGCAAGTTATTGGATTTTAAAATTCATCAGTCATTTTTGGGACACCCGCTATAAATAAATATAAATAAATATGAGTTGGAAGAATTCTAGAAAGGGAAAATTGTCTATCTAAAAACAAACAAACAATAAAAGAAGTGCAATGCTTAATTCACTACAAAAATGCAAAACTATCGCAAAGAACAAGCACATTAAAGTTATAAATTATGCTGCTTCTTTTTTCCAATTTTGTGTATTTTAGAGAAAGAAATGTATTTCTATAAATGCATTTTCTAATCTTATAGAAATTTTTTTTATGCTCATTCTTTTAAAAGATAATTATTTCTCGAAAAGGTAGTAAGCACATTATGAGTAAACTACTGCTTAAGATATAAAAAGGTATTTGGCCTATTTCCAGTTTATTTTTAAGTAATTCGTATATGTTTGCTGTAGTAAATGCAAAATGAGAACTTGAAAAGCTCGAGCCTTTAGGAAAAACTTTTTTTCTGTATCTCTATTTTTTTTCTAAAGGCACAATATGCAGCTATTTTTTAGTACATTGCCTTCAACATATAGCAGTAGGGGTGCAAAAATCTAGGTGCCAATGGGCCTATTCCCACCACTAAATTTTTAGTATACTTCGCCTAATAAGAATATTGATAAAATTTAGGCGAAGTATACTAATAAAATTTGTCGAAGAATGCTAATAAAATTTAGTGGTGAGAATCAGCCCATTGGCGCCTATATTTTTGCACACCTGTATAGAAGGACAATAATAAAGTGAATGTTAATATGAATTTTTGAATCTAATTTTTTCTATGGTATTGTTTGATGTCATATGTATTAATTTATTGATAAATAAATGGAAAAATTTATCGTAAATCATTTTCTTCGAGTGATACATTTTAAGCATTTTATTACGATTTATGCTTTGTCATGAAATATATTGTCAGAAAATTGTCAGTCGGTATTCATTTTTTTTCCAAAGCTTTGATTGCATTTCATATTGAAGCTGAAAACATAATGAAAAGACCACATTTAAACACCATTTAAAATGACCACAAATTAAAATACTTTGGAAATATTAAGTCACTATTGTTGTAGCATTACATCTAAGCAAATTTAAGATCTTTTGAAAAGGACTTGAATATTGGGTACCGTATTTACTCTTGTATAATATGAACCTCACCCGCAAAAAAAAAAAAAAAAAAAAAAAGGGCTAAAATGCGGGATACAACAAATATTTCTGAAAACTATAAGAGACAATTCGCTAAGTTTTTAATTTACCACTTCTGGGATGTAACTATTTCCTGTTTATCTTGTTACATCCGTCATAAGTGTATGGAAGATTTTTTCCGAGTGATACATATTGTTTCTACAAGTTACATAAAAAATGTACTTTAACAGGGCTTGTACATCTTTACCACAATTTTTTATGGAATTTTTCGCCTTAATTATATGGAGAACCTTGCAATCAAACAAGACGCTTACAATTTCTGCTATTTAAATATTAAATAGAGAATAGAAAAAGTCTTTTAAAAATTGTGGTAAAAACGTACGAAAACTGTTTAAGCCATGAAGGTTATTTGGAAATTTTTCTTGTTTTAATATCGTTCGTAACGTAATATTTTTCTTATAACATTTTCAGCTTTAAGATAAAAAAAAAAAAAAAAAAAAAAAAAAAAAAAGTTTGTTAATGCGCTTATAAAAAAGTGTGTCACAAGAAAGAAAGGTGCCACAAGAAATAGAAAATAATGAGACAAGTAGGTACACAACCGATTTTTATGTATTATATACTCTACTACGTTTAAAACTTTTATATTATGTCTGTATTAATTAGCACAGAAATGTATATTTTTTATGGAAATTCATAGATTTAATTTTAAATTTTTCTATAAAGTTATTTATCTCACCATTTTCTACATTGTTGCTTTTTGTAAAATACTTATATATATTTTTTAATACAAACTGTCTGCGGAAATACTTGTTATTCTTATATATATGCAAATGTTTTTGCATTTAATGCAAGTTTCTTTCTTTTACAAACAATAAAAAGAAATTTGCATAAGAGTGTTCGCATGTTTTTCGAAACAATTATTTAATGACCTTCCATTTGTAACATGTACAATAATTAGACATCATATTTAGTCAGAATTAAATGTGTTCGTTTAAAACAAAAATGCTTATAAAAATGCAATTATCCTTAGTATATGTGCAGTTTAATTTCATGTTTCTAAGAATATATTCATAAATAGAACATTTACATTTTTAAAAATTAAATTTTATATGATACAAAAATTACAATATTAACTTAAACATTTCTCAATATTTTCTACACTGAAGTTTCCAAAAAAAGAGTGACCTATAAATCTCAAAATAAAAACTATTTACTGGAATACATGTAAACAATTTCATAGATTCTTATAACTACGCAATTTTTTAAAAAATTTTTTTACAAACATGAAAGAAATTTCAATAAAAGTATTTGGCGGTATTTTCGAAAATAAATCAGGGTTCGTACGCTGTTACCAAAAAATTTTAATACAATTTTTCACCTTATTTAAATGCAAAAAAGTACTAAAAACTCTGCAATTGATCGGTGGATCTACAATGTTTGCTATTTAAATATTAACTATAAAAATTCTATTAAAAATTGGGATAAAAGCGTACAAACCCTGTAGTTAATTAATGTCCTTCTGCTTGTCAAGTGGTAAGCGCGCCTAATATTATTAAGAAATTACATATCCAAATCTCTTGGTTGAAATCGTATAGATAACAGTTCAGGCTTAGTTTCCGGTCTGCTTTGCCCTCATGTACAAAAAATAACCCTAGATATCTATCCAACTAACCAGTTACTACTAAATATTTCTATTATAAAGATTATTAGGTTTGAAATTGCAATATATTTATTTAATATATTTGTATCTTTCTTTTTCATTAAAATTCATGACTCTAATAGTAATTTCTAATTTACTTATATATTTCCTAATTTAAATTTTAATTTAGTAGAAGTTTTATCAATGCATTTGCAAATTACATATGCATTAGTTAGATGTTGTTTCTATATAATGTGTATATCTAAAAAAATGAGAAATGAGTAAATAAAAATCTGTTTTTGAATTCGAAATTTCAGACAACTTATTAAGGAATGCTAAAAAAAGTATATTAACCCCTTTATCGTCGCGCACTTTACGTGTAGACTACTTTTTAAAAATTCAGATTGCTTGATTACCACCAGTTTTTTTAAGTAGAAATATTCGTCTTATTTAATAGACAGATAAGATAATGCAAGAATAAAGCCAATAAAACTATTTTAAAAAACTGGTGGGAATCAAACAATTTGAATAAAACAGGCGTAACCTACGCTGCCCGTGAATGTCTCGGGCACGACGATTAAGGGGTTAAATGCCACGTGTTGGAACGGGAGTAAACAGAATTTGCTCTGCGTTACTCTCTATCGAGAAATACTTCACAAAATTGAATTTTAGGATTAGTTGAGGAAATTATATTTACTACTTTCTTTCGTTTTAATTAAACGAGAGTATACGAAACGCAGAACTATGAAGAATTTAATAAACTTTATATACCAAAATTTTACAATAAATGTTTTTTTTTTAATTTCCGATGCATTTGTTTTTGTAAATACTAAAACACATTTATAGATTAAAATGAAATTAATGCTTGCAATAATAACAATTTTGAAAATGCAATTGTGTTTGAAGTCTTTGTTGCCAAATAATATATTTCAATAAAGGTATTAATATTTTGAGAATAATAGATACATTTCAAAAAGTAGAATTCGTAAGATTATACAATTACACTAGGATGTTATATATATTTTCCAATTTATTCTACAATGTTTAAAAGTATGTATTAAAAAAAGAAACTGTCTGCTGAAATGCCTGTAAAACTACTTATAAATTCTTATAAATATGCAAATGTTTTCGCATTTCGTATACGTATCCTTCATGCATAAAAGTTAAAGAAACTTGCATAAATTTGTTTTCTTAGATCGTTGGAAAGAATTATTTGATGTCTTTTTTTCTTGTCTAGTGGTTAGCGCCAACGATTATTATCAAGAGATTTGGAGTTCAAAATATCGACCATTCTTCGATTTCAGATGTTTAGAGGGAATAGAACTTGAGACTTGACTAAGGAGTAGGTCTTCTTTGATTTTATGTACAAAACATAATTCCCCCCCCCCACATAAATCTCTTATCTAAGTAACCTAAATGCTTTGTATTATAAATTGACACTTATTATTAATTTTCTGTTATTTATTATATATATATAAATATTATTCTATATTATACTTGTATTTCGTATTTTGTATTATCAAAAAGTATCCCGAGCAGTTTTTCCGTTAAATATAAAAATTACAATACTTTCCCGAACTAACGAATATATTAAAATGAGTAAAATATTTGTATTTTATACTTTATTATATTTAAATTCGCAATATATGTATTTAGTATAGACATTTGGTTTTCTTTTATTTCATTAAAATTCATGAATCTTATTCTAATATTTAAATGTGCTTATATATTTATCAATTTAGAAATTGTATTTAAATACCAGTTTTATAAATGAATTTACATTTTATATTTTGAATATTTTAGATGTTAACACTGCATAACAGTTATGGATAACAACTGAGGAACACGTAAATACATTACTTTCTATGCACCCGAAATTTTAGGTAACTTATTATGTTCCTCTTTGGTATTAGAGTAGATATAATTTAATGTTAGTTAACCCTGGTTTGAATCAATGGTACTTTTGAAAAAAATTATGTTTGAAGCATTTGTTGCCTGAGATATTCTTCTAAAAAGATATTCATTATTCGAAGAATTCATACATTTGCATTTAAATGGTTGTAATCATAAAACGTAATTTAAACAGTAATCTTCGTCTTATTTACTGACAAAGTTCGTACTATTAACGAAGAATACAAATACAATTTGATGGTGACATTATGTCCGCTGATTTGCAGCTGTTCCATAACTGGAGAAGATTGTAATTTTGCATCAAGAAATTAGACATTTTGCATCAAGAAATTAGACATTTTGCAATTATTGTCAAAACTGTGTACAAAATCAACCTTAAATTTTACAAAACAAAACAAAACAAAACAAAAAAATACTGCATCAAGGCATGCTCACAAATGAAAACAAATACTTTAATTAAAACCATGGAACTATGAATAACGAGGAATTGTCATATCCTTAATATCGTGAACCTTCCACTGTAACTGATTACGTAGGGGCTAATTACCAGGAGGTCAAAATTGCACCAATAAATTTGAATAGGAATTTTCGCCAGATTTAAACGCCTTATTCATGCAGAAATTATGTCATTTTAAAAGAAAAACTATCTATTCGTTTTTAAAGATGGAAGTTTGCCCTGAGGTAGTCATGCCCCGAGGTTCCGGTCTATTGTGAAAATACCGGGTGTTCCAAAATTTTTATAACATTTATGTATGTTTATGAAACCACTTAATTTTAATTCCCAAAACCCTCACTGATACCAGAATTTTTGTTACAAAATATACGGTTTATTAGTTGCGTGAAATATAGCTTTTTAATATTTATAAGAAAGTTCGTTTTCAAATTCTGGTATCAATCATTAATTTCAATAGTTAAGCAATGGAAATTCTCTGCGCCGCAAAGGGTTAAGGAAAGCATTTCCGACCCCACATTGCTATATGATTTCGAGTTGTCAGGATGTACCCTACCCCTCTTAGAAGTTCTGAAACGTTTAACTGAAACACCCTGTATATACTTCAATATTTAAAAAAATTCTGATAATAATATCACATTGTTTTTACTTTTGTGTATGTTATTCGCCGTTCTCTGACGTTATTCGGCGCAAACGCGCTATAGGCATTTCATCATTTCACGGATTTATCGTTTCTCCCTCCAACTGTGTAGGTTTAAAGCTTAAGCGCGATTTTGCCTATCCTCTCCCGGCCAGAACATTTAGTCGTATTATTTGCGCATGCGTCAATGCTGTGTTCACCGCCTGCTTAATGGGCGACCTTGGTTATGGTTTCTGCCATTGTTGAAGGTGTGGCTTTCGTACATTCATTCAAAATTTAAATTATCATTCTAAAAGTTTATTAATTTGTTTCTGGCTAAATTCATCATTAATTAATAATCAAATCATTTTAATTTTTTCCATTCCTTAACTTTTGTAGCCCCATTTATTTCATTTTCATACCATGGCAACCCTAAATTCAGTCAGAATTTGGTGCGATGGTCTGAGAAACAGAATCTAGTGACCTGATAGTATGGTTTTGGTTTTGAAGTCCGGCCCCCATGTCTGCTTCAAAATTTACCGTCAATAAAGTTAAATCTTTAATCTTTTATGGTTTAAATAATGCCACTTTAAGGAATTTCTATAATATTTAAATCGGGTGATGTGATCGTGTATTAATTTGCCATAATCCTAAAATTTCAAATTTATAAAGATAGGTTCTGATCAACGTCTTTCAACGGCATTTCTGCGGAATTCTATAAGAGCTCACTCAGCAGTCGAATTCCTTTTTGACCAAAAAGTAAAAACTCAAGAACTCTTCTTCCTTGCTTTAATAGAAAAATAAAAGAAGATTTTTAATCCTTTCTAGAGGTGTTATTATTCCAGCGTAATAAGTTTCTGTCTCCTTCTTCATAAGTAAAATTTATTATTTGATTATTTCTACTTTCTCCACACGACCGAAAAAGTAGCACGTACTTTTATTGCCTGTACAAATGCCCATTCTCAGAGACCTTTCTTTATCACTTCTACTTTCCCTTCTCACAATTATTTCAACATCACAACATTTATGGTACAAACATAGACATTCTAATATACTAGACACCAAATTGGGTAACTTTTTCTGGGCTCCAAGATCACCTACCACCAAATGTGATTCCCACCTAATTTAGTGCACCAAACCGATTTTTCTCCCGCCAAAACCTGCTTGGAATTTCCGTATTCCCGCCGAAACTTTATTATTGCGTCCGTGTTCCTCTGGAGTTGACTGCACTTTTTCTGTACTTTTTAATTTTAAACAGTTCTTTTAAGAACTTATTACTTATTTTAGCATTAAAACAAAATGCTACAAAAGGGTCGAAATTTTTAGCTACAGTCAAAAGGCCCCATCCGCAAACTCTGTTTTATGTCACAGGTGAGTTTTATTATTATTCTTATTACATTTTCAGACCTGCCAAGTCTCCGGCTTTTTGGATACCAGTATTTTAGTACAGAAAATGCTGTTTTATTTTATTGCAGCATTTTGTGATTTGAAAGAACAATATTTTTTTCTAAAAATTTACTGGCCGGAGACTTGGCAACTCTGCATTTTATTATTTGAATAATTTTAAGTAGTTATTTCGGTAGAACAGTTGAGACTCTCATAATTTATCATTTCTGTCCTTCCTTTGAGATAAAATTCTAGAATAAGTTAACAGCAGGAGCGACATTTTAGTTTCACATTCGTTTGTTTATTTAAGTCTATTTTATTGCGAGAATGAAATCGATGTTGCCAAGAAAGCGATTACCGCCAAAACAGACAGCCTCTAAAGCGGCAAATCTGAGCTGATCTTGGGACCAACTTTTCGACCAAATAACAATGGAATCTGCTCTCTACTAGTAACTTTGCTCTGAGGGTGCAATATACATTGACAGGTCTTCCATGAGCAGTTCAATTATATCTTGAAAAGTGTTATTTTGGAACGACAATTGCATAAGATCTACTACATTATTATTCAAGTTGTGTAGTATTTAAAAAATAATAATAACACCGAGACTATTAGATGCGCAGACCTGCCAAGTCTCCGGCTTTTTGGACACCACTAATTTAGTACAGAAAATGTTGTTTTATTTAATCGGAACATTTTGCGATTTAAAAGAACAACATTTTCTCTAAAAAATTACTGGTGTTCAAAAATCCGGAGACTTGGCAACTCTGGATGCGATCCAGCACTTGATTCTTGTTATATTGCTTAGTTATATTGCTGATATATTATTATATTGGAATTATTGGTATATGTAAATTTTTTTTATATACGAGATTTCATATATCAAACTATATTGATAGACAATAACTGATAGGTGAATTTTTAATGAGTAAAACAACTAGATTTTGCATGTATAATACTATAAAATATGATTTAAAATTCTTAGTTATTTCTTGATTCTTGTAATATTGCTTGGAAATACGTCGGAACTATCCAAATATGTTATATTGTTTAATATCAGAGTTCGTATTAAAAATGCATTGTACCAAGAGCATTTTTTATGCACACCAAATTTTATTGAAATTAAAATTACAATATATATTCTACATATACAATATTATAAAACGGGATTTGAGATAAAATTCTTAGTTTTGTTTCTGCGAAATATGACACAATAAATATAAACATGAAGCGGGAAATAATTGAAATATCATTGAAAAATGCACAGCAACACTACTTCAATCGACAGTTTTCCGGTATACAATATAACTGATAAACATATCTAGCGTATTTTACCAAACGTTACCAAAAGAATAAAATCCTGCGAATCATGCGAAATGCACATCATGACATAAACATCTTGAAAACCACCTTTTTTAAAAAAAGAGGATGTTTTCAACATGTCAGAAACTTTCTTGTAAAGCTGTTCCGAGAACAAACCAAAATTTATCCTAGTAACACAGAACTTCTGAGGACGAAATTATGCTAGTACATACAGATGTACCAGCAAAACAATATTGTATATACATAGCTTCCAACTTTTACGCTTTTTTGTTACCACTAAAAATTAATAGAAATTTTTGCATTATTGAATCACATGATTTCGGCTATTTAATAAGTAAAAATTTACTGTAAAAGATTAGTGGTAGGAAAAAAGCGTAAAAGTTGGCAGCTATGTATCTATAACCTACAGGTTGTCAATGAAGCACAATAAAGCAAATGAAACTTATTTATTATCTTTCATTCGGAATTTTTTTTTCAAATTACATACCGGAAAAAATACAGTGAAATATATGTAGATACAAAAAAACATAACCACAAAATAAGATCACGAAATATAATTAAAATCCAGAGAAATGCTTAAGTGATACTAAAAGAAACAACAAAAGGCTTATAAAAAACCTTTTTAATGATCAGGTCCAACAGGATCAGGACTTTCCGGTCCAACATACGTTTCAAAGATCACTACGGCGTCATTTTCGAGAAAATATAATGAGAAACAAAGTATTCTTGCAAATTTTGAAAAATAACCTTGAAAACACGAATCACGAGATCCAAATATGTAAAAAAAGAGAAAAGCAGGTGCATGAAGTAGCCAACTGTAATCTTGAAAATTATATTTCGTTATTGATTTTTAAAACGGAAAAGAACCTAGTGCAAAATTTTAGGCAATTCAAATGAGGCGGATTCGTATCAAATGTTTACGTTACGCATGTAGATTTCTATTGCTACACGGATAATGGATGGGAAGTAGACTCTTGATGGGTAAATTATTTTACTATTTTTAAAATCAATTTCTATTGCTTCCGTTCTATGTAGTCGTGCCAGTGCTGTAGTACTCCTGTCATATTTGATATCTGCTATATACTCTTTTAATCTTGTTTGAAACTTTGTGGTGGTCATTCCTATATAATATTGTAACGTTCCATCCGCTCTGCTGAATGGGATTTCATAAACACCTGATAGTTGATATGGTTCTATTGGGTCTATTTTCTTACGAACTACACTTTTTAATTTTATGGATGGTTTTGCAATAAGGCAGATATTAAATTTTCTAAGTTTATATTTTAATCTTTCAGAGAATCCTGAAAAATATTGTAAAGTTGATATTTTTGAGTTCCGTTCCTTAAAAATGTTCTTCTTTTTATTATCCATGCTCGTAATTAATTTATTGATGGTGCTGTCTTTGTATCCGTTATTTATTGCGATGTCACGTATTTTATTTATTTCATCATTTAATTGATTAGGTGTAACAATCTCTGATCACAGAAGATAACAGCAGAAAAATGTATATGAAAAAATCAACCAACTAGAAACGATTGAGCTGGGTCGTTAAATGCATCAGACGACCAAGACTACCTTAAGCTTAGCATATATTCTAATAAGAGCAAATCTTGTGAGTGTGTGTGTGGTTAAAATTTTTTTATCTTAAAAACGGCTCAAACGATTTTGACGATATTTTGTTTACTACATTTTGGGGCACTAGAAAAACATTGGGCGAAGTCACATGTTCGAGAAAATTCGATTAGTGGGTCATTTTGGGTCATCATGTGTCAGAATCAAACTAATTGTTTCTAAAAAACGTTTCAAACGATTTCGACTAAATTTTGAATCCTACCATTTTGAGGCACAAGAAGACTATTGGGCTGGGTCACATGTTCGAGAACTTTAGATTAGTGGGTCATTTTGGGGTCAAGTTAATTTTATCTAAAAACGGCTTTAACGATTTTGTATTCCACAAGTTTTGGGCACGAGAAAATCATTAGACTAGGTCACATGTCTGAGAAATTTCCATTAGTGGATCATTTTGGTCATGGGTCATTATAGGTCAAGCTATTTTTATCTTAAAAACGGCTCAGTCGATTTGAACAAACTTTTGTATCTTACGGTTTTTGGGCACGAGAAAATCATTAGGCTTGGTCACATGCTCGAGAAAATCCGTCTAGTCGGTCATCTTTGTGTCACTGTGGATCAAGCTAATTTTATCTAAAAACGGCTCAGACTATTTTGACTAAATTGTATATTCTATGGGTTTCGGGCACGAGAAGACAATTGGGCTTGGTCACACGTTCTAGAACATTTGATTAGTGGGTAATTTTTGTCATAGATCATGATATTTGAACCCAAAGCTAATTTTGACCGAATATAGCCCGGTCTTCCCTGCTCGTTTATTGCTCACAAAGGGACCGCCAAACATGATGCGCACAGACTTTCACGATTTTAAAGTACCGTAATTTCCGGCGTATAAGCCGCATCTCAAAGAGTAGTTTTTCGACCCAGAAATTTTATTCAATAATTGTAGTTAAATATTTACAGCGATCTTTTAAGTTACATTTTATAAAATAATATTTCTGGGTCGAAAAACGACTCTTTGAGCTGCGGCTTATACGCCGGAAATTACGGTATGTTGCAAGGGTAATACCCGTAACTATTCAGCTCAGAAGTTTCCTTCAAATGTGCCTTAATTTTTTAAAAATTGGGGGTTAAAGTTCAGCAGGCATTTCAACTACACATTAGTTTGAGATCGTGAATGTGAATTTCGTAGCGCCCAGGTAGAGTGTGTGCTTTCTACACAAGAGATGGCGGGATCGACACCACCTTTAATTTTTATTTCCTTTTAAATTTATATTATAATTTTGACAAGTAATTTTGACATGAAACTTTGAACTTTTTGATATTATCCTAATAATTTACATTTACATTTTTGATTTTTTTTTATGAAAGTTTATTTTTACTGCAATTTTTAAGCTATTATCTTTATTAAAAAAAATACAAACTAATTTATGTCCAGATTTTTTTATTTATTTATTTATTATTATTTACCTTTTTATATTTTTAGCACAGTTCCGAAATAATACTTTTTTTGTACAATTTTACAAAATATTTTTCACATCGAATCTTCCAAACGTATTTTTACCAAATGTAAATTTTTAATGTCACCTATATACTACATTTTTCTGTAAAGTTTACAGATTACATTTCGAAATATTTTTTCATTTTAACAAATAAAAACATTGTCAACGCCATACTTAAAAAAATTTAGTCAACTGAAAAATATATTTTTCATAGAAAACTCTAATATATATGATATACCTAGGCATAAATTAGGACATTTGTCAACAGAAATACCAGTTTAAAAATTAAAAAAAAAATATTTTTTCATAAAAAATTCGTAAATGTAAATTATTTCTTTTAAGTATATAAAAAAGTTCAAATCTGCAGAATTCATAACTGTGCTTAAAACTTGTAACATATCAAAATATAATATTAATTAAAAAATAAAAACGTTGCAACATGGGATCGAACGCGCGAACTCTAACTCGGCATCGCGAAGTCCATGTACAGAGGTTTAAACTAATGGGTGTTTAAAGCGCATTCTGAACTTTAACTCCAATTTTCTCACAAACTAAGTTCCATTTGAAGGAAACCTTTGACCTGAATAGTTAGGGGTATGACCCCTACAACATACTTTTAAATCATCAAAATCTGTGCGCATCATGTTTGGCGGTCCCCTTGTTACACCCTACGCTATGAAGCTAATACACACGCAATCTAATGTTAAACAAATAACAGCGATCTTTTAAAATTTCCAGTTTATATTTCGTCATTTTTAAATGTCTATATTGCGATAGTCTCTAAATACTTCGCGATTGAATATACAGTAGTGGTGTCACTAAAACAATCACAATATATTTTCAGCAAATCTCATAATGACATTACATTTCAAACGAAATAAAAAAATTGTTGCAAAAATCTTTAAAATATCTTCATTATTATTAAAATTATGTACGGAAATTATGGTTCGAGTTGAGTTGAGATACCCTGTATATATAGTTAAATACATTTTGTTTGCGATACTGGTTACCCATGCATTTTTGTCTGTCTTAACTCGTATTTTCATTTTACAAAGATGACTTTTCATTTTACAAAGATCAACTTTTCTGTAACACCCTGGATATATTTATTTATTGATAAAACTGATAGAAAAAAACCCAAAATCCAGTTTGTATAATTTAGTAAATAAAATGCAGTATTTAAAATATTTAAATACTCAAACGAAATTATGCGTTGACATTCAGTTTGTTACATTTAGATTAACAAAAATAATATATTATTCGATATGGTAAGAATTTCACATCAAAGTCATTAATTAAACATAATTAAAATCTTTGTGCATATTTTATGAAAATATTTTACCTTTATTAACTTCAAATGTTTCAAAGTGCAAATTAATGAATGTGATAATAAACTAATTACATTGAATAAAATATATCGCATGATAGACTATCTTTAATTACTTACACGAAATTGAGCATAAATATTAAACAAAGCATGAGTTAGTAGTTACTATTTGGATACCGCTATAGTAGTTTTCTAAAATAAATACAATCTTAATTAGCATTATCAATTAACATATCGAATAGACTATTATTGCTTGAATTTCCGAATAAAGTAATTTAATTTAAAAATCTCGATAATAGAAGTTAAAGAGCTTTTGAGAAAATCAATTTAATAATCAAAATATTTTAATTTCATTGTGTTTTTATTATAATATTGTCAAGCAAAGAAATATTGAGTCAGTATTCTATGCATTGGCTATATCGTGATTAACACTGGCATAATATATTGTTCCAACAATGGTGTGTTAACATTTTGTCTTGCACCAATATCTATGGAAAAGAAATTCATCGCCATTTTAATGCCATTATTAACGATCCACAGTCAATATTTTTGTTATAGCGGTATTTCACTGCAAATATTTCCAATGTAAAGTCAATATTTAACCTTGAATACCATTTCACTGAAAGTATTCCGATGGATGAAAACCAAAATTGTTGTGCCAAAAAGGGATTCTAATCAGAAATACTTTGATAAAAATTATTTTATTCATTCTACATAGAAAAAATAATCATGCATTATCACTAGTGTACTAAATGGTTAAAAAAATGCATTATAATTTACATGTGAAACAGATACTGGAGATTGTATTTCTTGTGAAGATTGATCAAAAAATAGATTTTTGTTTAAGTATTAAAGTTCATAAGGATGTGTAAAAAAATTATCAAGAAAAAAGAAGTCAATTCAAATAAATTAACTGGAATATTGTACAACACAAAATTATTCAAAAAAGGATGTCGTTACATTTTATCGCAATAATATCAGAGAAACTGATCTTGTTAAGAGCTGTGTAATATGTTACTTCCCTGATAACATTCTTTGTGACTGAATTACGGCTTAACCATTTCACGATTACCACTGATAACCGATTGATTATGAACAATTTTATATTCTATTACTAACACTTTTTGAAAAAATAATCTCCGCCATACAGTTATACTAGGATATTTTCAAGAGAAATTTACGAAAAAGAAACATTTTTGTAAATTGTGGTACTATTGAATATTAAAATAGTCGCCAATCCTGTCCAGTAATCAAAGTGTTAAACATAGATGTTTATAAACAAATGCACAGAAATATGGAGGAAAACATATAACTGTCTATTTTGCATTTTAAGCACTTATATGTACATGGTTTAGCGCAGCAGCAATGTAATAGAAGTAATATTGCATAAAATATAATCTAAAGAACAAATAACAATCATAAATTCATTTGAATCTTATTTTTAGTTTTATCAATTTTCAGGCATTAGTATGTGTTCTTGGAGAGTGGTAGTAGTATAAATGTGTAAAAATTTATACTGCTATTGCTCTCTAAAAATACATTCTAATACCTGAAGATTGGTAAAACTAAAAATAAGATTTAAATATATTACGGCCATTATTCAAACAGAATGTTCTGTTTTTAGACTGTTTAAACTCATTTGCTTTCAATGGAGCGCACATTCAACCAACTATGCAACCAACCATTATCGCTTACAAGCACAAAATTTGATTCAAATTCAACAAATTTACATATGTTATTCAGACAGGAAACAGCATTTTTCCAATTGAAAATAATCGGCGTAACTTTTATATTTATTTTACAAACAAAATAATTCGGATAGATTACCGCCTATGGGCAGATATATTAATTCAAATTTGACAAAATTTTTATAGATTATTGAGATACAGAACTACCTTTAACCAATTAAAAATAATGAACACTGTTAAAACTGAAGGTGACAAACCGGTGCCGTTTGGGACCCCGAGGTGAAAAGGTGGTACCATTTGGAACCCTAGACTGCCATAGAAGCTTATAAATGTGGTTGATGTTGCGTTTGGTTTTTCTATTGGATGAATTGTTTCCTCCACATTTGACAGGAATGGCTCAGTTGGTAGACCACTGGCAGTTTCAGCCAAAAGATCCCATGTTCGAATCCTGTCCCGGACGTTTTTCATTCAGTTGTAAAATTACAGCTTGTATGGCTATATTGTTTACTTATATAAATATTAGGGCAAAGTTTCGTCCTTTCGCACATTTATTGATTGAAAAGTTTCAATACTAAAACTATAGTTTTTAGTCTAAAAATAGCAAAATGTAGGAATTATAAATAATTATGCTGCAACTTTACCAGTATGAAATGTTTCTGTCATTTAATAATTCTATTAGATTCCACTCTATACCGGATTTCGTTTCAAAAAGATATGTAAAGAATTATATAATAATTACTCGAAATCTCCCTAAATATTCTTTGATATGGATTTTAAGTGAGCCTTGAGTTCCAAACATTTTTTTAAAATTTTCTCTTCGTTTTTCTTCGATGATATGAGTGAAAATAAACTATAATGACTTCATTTATATAATAAAAGTAAGCTACACGTATTATTTTATGGACTTTGATATATAATTGTGCAAAGTTGAGTGCAGAGAGAATTTAACTATTGTTTCCGTGTTCACGCAACCATTATGGGAAATTCTACTAGTGCGCACCATGGAAATCCATTCATAAAATGCTGGCTAGGCTACATTCACAATGACACGGCAAAAAATTAAGCTTGACGAAAGAAGTGCTGTTATTATATGCGATGTAAAAGTGAAAACATAATACCTTAGGGGCCGGTGAGATAGCACATAATTTTAATCAAGATTTTTAGAACAAAATTTAGTTTTATAACTTTGGTGAAAACATCTTTGTAACTTTACATTTCTATATTTTCAAATAAAACTTTTTCAAAAATTCTGGTTTGAAGCATAATTATTTAACACATTGACGGACAGTAGGTACAAGTGAAGTTCGAAAATTGACACTGCATGTTTTTGTAATTTTTAGATTATTCGAAGTATAGTTTTAAGTCTTTCTGCTTAAATAAACTTCATTTTGATTAATTCAGCACCTTTAATTAGGTTGCACTACTGCCTTCACAACCACGTCAGGGTGGCTAGTGGTCAAGGAAAAATACAGTAATAAAAATTGATGAACACCAGTATATTCTTATAGAAAAAATTATGTTGATTATTCGATCACATAATCAATTTGAATTTTTCTATAAGAATATACTGGTAATTATCATTTTTTTACTGTATTTTTCTCTGACCACTAGCCACCCGGCACGTGCCGTGCATACTGAAGCTGCAACTCGTATAACAGGTGGAAAACGAAATTCAACCTAAAAAATTAATTCCAAAACATGACACTGGGCTTCTACTTGTACGTCGGTAAATGCACATTTGTGCTGCTATAGCCGTAGTGTCTAAAAACGACCGTTTCGTTTTGGGCGGCTATTGCCGTCATGCCACATTGTGAACTTCGTTTTGGCGGCTATAGCCGCAAGTGTCCGGCAACGTGTTAAACGGCGTGCTGGACAGAATAATTGAGTCCAACATGATGGATAGTTCATTCGAAGTTTCTGTTTTAACTATCTGATAGCTGTAATTAACAGCTTTATTTCTTGATCATGAACTTTGTAAATAATCTAGTACCAGAATGGAGAGACACATTTTTTATATTATAAAAGTAATAATTAAAATTCTTGGTGCGAATTTTTAAAACAAAAGTGGTGATAGGTATTATTTATAATATACCCCGGCATAATATAATACCAGGATAATAATCGGATTTGGGGACTTCAATTTGTTGTAAGTGTTTTGCACCAGTTAATATAGCAGGATGGGAAACTAGTGTTAAATTTATACCTTACAATCCCCCCCCCCGACAGAAGCGCTACGGTGAATGTTACCCCTGCAGTCGGCGCTTCTGCAATGATTCAATAGCAAAAGCATTCCACCTTTTTAATGATAAATTTGAATTTTTAAAATATAGATTAACAATCAATTTTATTATATACAGTTTTCTTCTCAACATGTACACATTTTTTATGATACAGAAGTTCGCCTAAGCTGAAAAGTAAATTTCCTTTTGATGTACTTTGAACATTTTCTAGGATATGTGGCTTTACTTTCTGTGACGGGAAAGTTTTCCGAGACAGTCCGTGATAAAGACAAAAAGATGAGATTGAAAAAAAGATAATCTGTTTATTCCCCCCCCCTCCCATCTACAACGCGAAAAGAATATTTGGTTTGCAAGGAACGCGTAGTGAAAATTTACTCATTCTTTCTTTTTATAACGCGACACGACGGTTATATTCTGACGATGGCACGTAAAAGAAAAACTAGTGATTCTTCAACATCTGAAGAAAAGAAACAACGAAATAGTTTTACATTGGAAGTAAAACATGAAATCAAGATTTATGAAGAAGGAATGAAGACACATAAAATAGCTTCAAAAATTTATTTAGCTTGTACGACTGTAAGAACAATCATCAAAGATAAAGAGAGAATACTTACTGAGGGTGTAGAAGGCACGCCCAATGAATACGGTGATGATTCGAAATCGACACGGAGTGGTTTCTGAAATGGTATCATTGCTGATAACATGTTGCGAGAGTCACGTGATGGTCGAAAATTGTCTTGGCGATGGCACCAAAAAGAAAAACTAGTGATTCTTCAACATCTGAAGAACGAAACCATACAATAAACTCTTCAGAATTGCCCACGATTCTGAAAAGCGTTCTTTGTCTTTAGAAACCACAGAAACCAATATATTTTCGTAATGAATGACAAACTGAAAGTTTAAAACGAGAATAAAAGAACATATGACAGATATCAAATATGACAGAAACTAAAGCCGTGGTCTACATAGAATAGATCGTTTGCAGATTGATTTCAAGAATAGTAAAATAATTTTTCCATCAAGAGTTTATATCCCATCCATAATCCGTGAATCAATAAAAATATATTTGCGAAACGAGAGCATATGCAACGAATTAGCTTCTTTTGAATTACCTAAATTTTGGCATGCGATGTTTTACAGATTAAAAAAGCAATAAAATAATAATTTTGATGTTTTCCAGTTTGACCAATTTAAGCACCTGCTTAAAATAGACATGTTATCTCGTGATTTGTATTTATCATTTTCTAAATTTGATAAATATTCAATAATTTATCACATTTCTCAAGTTTAGTGGGTAATTATACATAATCACCAGTTCATTAAATTTACCGTAACATATATATATAAACTGGCGAGAAAAATCAAAGGAACAATCATAAAAAGGTGCTTTATGTTAATTCTACTATGGGAACTACAATGAAGGGTGATTGATTGGTAACTCAATGTCAACGTTATCACGTAGTCCAATAGGATTAACTTTTGCTACAGAAAAATATGCAAATTTTTGAACCCGTTCTTTCGGCACGTTGGAAAAGGAGTGCACGTGGGTGATATGAAGTCTAATTTTAAGGATTGTACGTATAATTACATAAAAGTTTTGCTTGTAATAGAAAGAATATGTCGTCTAGAAGACGACATATTCTGTATTGACTGATGATGAGAAATGGCGTGATATTAGGAGAATGGATGTAGAACAGACACTGACAGGGGTCTGTAAAGACTTAAAGATAGCCAAAAGCACCATTTCAAGAATCTGGAAAAGGTTTAAAGACACTGGTAAATGTGCAGAGACAAACAGGTCAAGGTCGAAAACGTGCCAGAATAGACTATCGGGATGGTTAACTGGAAACTATTGCTAAAACAAGGAGGCAACTGACGTCTGTTCAGATTGAAAGTGAGTTCGTTGCAGCAAAAAGAACTCGACTATCCGGATTTACTGTGAGTGAAAGGCTCAATAAAAGAGGGCTGTATGCAAGGAAACCCTCGATTTGTATTCCACTAACTCCGGCAGCGAAATGTTCCCTGTTAGCCCTTTGAGACCACCTAATTTTAATCCGATTCAAACCAGAAATTTTTAATTAAATTTTACTTTTTTAATTTTGACGAGAAAAAGTTGAAAAATTGCTTATTTTTATTTTGAACTAAATTCTTTCCTAAATTCCGGTGGGAATTCAACTTTTGGAGCACAAGTGCTTACCCCTGAAAGGGTTAAAGGGGGGCAGATATCATCGTCTTTGGAGTACCACGGACTGGAGCCAAGTTCTCTTTACCGATGAATCCCGATATTGTTTGGAGAGTGATTCCAAACGTGTTACCATATGAAGGGAGAAAACACACCCAATAAAGCTGCAAACATCGGTGATAAGCATTGATACAAAAGTCCTGGAATCATGGTATGGCCAGGCATCATTTTGAATGTCCGCACTGACCTACGCAATTTTACCAGTGCAACTGTGAAAGCTGAAATATACAGAGATGATGTTCTTGATCTTCATGTCAATTTGTTAAGAGATGCAATCGGTAATAATTTTCTCCAAATGGATGCTAATACGCGTCTTCATCGTGCTGCACTAATGACTGATTATCTTGAGGGCGAAGGAATGTAGCGAATGGCGTGGCTTGCATATTCTCCGGAATTAAATCCGATAGAACATGTGTGGGATGCACTAGGATGCCGATATGCATCTCGGCAACCCCCAACTAGCACTCTCCAGAAGCTACGAAGAGCTATTCACTTTGAATACACTTTGTTACCTCAAGCACTTCTCTGGATAATCTAATCCACAGTATGGAAAATCGCGGTGAAACTTGCATTTCGGCCAGGAGCAACCACATACCTTATTGATTTTTTCTGTGTGTCTCTAAAATATTGTAACAGTACAATTTCTTTATCCCCTCTTATACACACATTTCTATATTTTTATGTAAATTTATTTTTTGCAGAAGTAGGCAGTTCTATACTTTGAATATATCTCAGGCATGACAAAATAAATATCCTGTGATACAATATGTATGTGTGTGTGTGTGTGTTTCGTGGTCTTATCTGCAAAATTATTTAAGTTCGATGAGTTTTTATAGTCGTTCCTTTAATTTTTCTCGCCAGTGTATATATATATATATATATATATATTAAATGTTACATTTTAACAAAAAAAAATAAATGAAACTACACTGAAAAGTGTCTTTTTTATGTTCTATGGCTTTTGACACCTCTTTTTCTATAAAGGCCCGTTTCAAAGTAATGCTTAACATTAATATTATTCATATTTTTATATTTTTAAGTTCTTAACTCTTATTACTTCTTAAACGCTACTGCTATACCTTATTTATTAAAATTAAAATAAATGATCAACGTAGAAATAGCACAAAAAATATATAAAATAGCAAACAGCTGTTTCAGAGTCACTAAATCTCTATCATCAGTGCCAAATTTAAAAAAAATAAAAACTGATTTAAAAGTTTAAACCATGTAAGTATGGTTGCTTCTCCGCACGCGACCAATATAGAATGGCGGTGGGTTTTTAAAAACAACAGCGGAGTCAGGAGTCACATGTGACGTAGATGACCAAACGTGACAAGTTAAGGTAAGGTGTTAACAGCATTTAATTAAAATATGAATTCAGAAAAAGGAGTAAGACATTTCAAATAATGTACTAAAAAATAATGCAACAATTCCATATGTTAACAGATTACATGTATCTATATTGTGAAAAAGTTACATAAAGTTATTTCATCGCATCAAGCGGTTTTAATACCTCCAAACCATCAACCAGACCCCTACCTGGCTAACTGAAGGTCTAGCCAAACGGATGATACTTCTGACGGAAACGCCTCTAATATCTCAAATACTGACAGCTAAACAAGTGAATTATTCCTCATACAGTTTTTAAAAAAATCACATGCCCGGTTAAATGCGTGTGAAAATAACGCTGCCACTAAGGTCAAACGCTAAAGAGTTCTATCAGAAAGATTAACTCGATTTTGTACACGAGAAGCTAGAAAAAGTAAGACAAAAGACAATGTCTGCGTTCTTTTCTTTATAAATATGTTTTTTTAATTGATTTTATTATTATTACTATTATCATCATCATTACTGATGATAAGAACCGGAAAAAAATCAGAAGAAAGTACTAAAGAAGAAATAAATAAATAAATAAATTTATATATATGTATGTATATATGGTAGGCATTATTAATCGAAATGGTTGTTTTTGTCACGCAATCTAACTAACTCATGTCAGTTAGTTTAATATTGTAAGAGTATGTCCGCTTAATGGCTTTAAACACCGTATACAATTTAATTGAGATGGAATGTAATTTGTCCTATCAGTAGTTCCATTCGCATATTTATAACTTATAAAGGGTGTGTCATACGTCTAAGGTAATATTCAAATTTCTAGACATTACATTGCATTTTTACCAAACAATGACAAGAAACAATATGCTATTTAAGGAAATATATAATAGCATTTTCTAAAAATTTTTAACCAAAGCAACCCGATTATACCCAGGAAATTACACATTCGAATATATTACGTTTATGCATCTTAAAAGTAAATTATTGATGAGATGAGAATAGTTCTACTTTGATAGCATAAAAATGTCTATATCCTATGTAAAAGCATGAAACAGTACGATATTCCTTTTTTTGTATAATCATAAAATTGTATCAAATAGTCATTAGTATTTTTAAATATGAATGTAAATGTATTATTCATATTAAAACATCTAAAAAGAGTTTTCCGTCAGCAAACAAACAATCTTTAATACGAAATGTTTTTAACAAAATGTTATACTTATAAAAGTACATAAAAAAAGTTATATATCTGAAATTAATTATTAGTTATTTATGCTGTATAAGATACTCGAAATTATCCGTCATTTCCCCATTATTTTGAAGGGCAAATTAAACAAATACAAATGCTTTAGATTAAAAAAAATGAATATGCTAAAGTATCTGATAAACGTATTTTTCTTTAACCCATTAACTGCCGAATCTATATGGGCGGAGTTTTCAATGTTTTTACTGAAATTCGTTTGCCACCAAATATTCCGAAAGATAATATTCGGTATTTTTAATAGCAAAGTTTTTGTCATTACATAAATTATTTTTTAACGTATTAAAATAGTGGCAGCTAGGCAGTGTTTTTTTTCCATACACTTTTATTTTGAATGGTGCGAAAACGCACCATTAGCTGGGAATGGATTAATTCAGCAGCCAAGATGTATTATATTTTTGAACGACTAGGAATGAACAATTTTGAATAGGGAATCCATCAAGGCATATGTTACATATTGACCAGTATTTTTTTAGAAAGAAAATTGTGGAAG
The DNA here is from genome assembly GCA_963931845.1 of Maratus michaelseni. Lineage (NCBI taxonomy): Eukaryota > Metazoa > Arthropoda > Arachnida > Araneae > Salticidae > Maratus > Maratus michaelseni. The sequence continues at coordinate 396,063,474 of OZ007591.1, read as the reverse complement.
GTATTTTCAAAAATTCCAACTAAAAGATTTTTTTTTTAAGTGGTGTTCAAGAAGCGGAAAAAATGTGAAGCCCAGAATGACGACACATATCGTGTAACAAAGTTGCCAGTTTGACCTCATTTTTTGTTCTGAAACTCGGTATAGTAATTTTTGTGTATTTAATGACAGACATTTCATGATTACGTAATGTAAAAATTGTTCAATCAGAGTTTCTGGTAGGAATTTCTAATTTATGAATAAAATAACATTCCGAACTGGCAATCCTGCCGTGTATATAAACAACGAATATAAATTGCACAGCAAAATATATTTTATAATCGTACATTCCCTATTAAATACACTAAGTCCATATGATGTCAAAGTTGTTTCAAATGGCGATTCACAACGGCAATTGCTAAATATAGCAATCCAAATCAATATGTTATTAGATAATTTAATTTAGATTTTTTGAAATTATCTAGCAGTCTCTTGCAATATAATACATTATATTCCGTGTTTAGAAATTTTAAAAGATCGCATAGTCTGTTGACACAAAATTATAACATGATTTATAGATTAATGCTTTTTTTTATCTATGGAAAAATTTATTCTTGCAAAGCACTAAAAAAGAAGTTTTATCTCTTAAAGGAACAAGTTTATTTCACTTTTTTTTTCTCTTTTGATTTTTTCTAATATATAGTTTTATTTTATCCGCTTTATATGCGAAAAACAGCTCTAATGAAATTATCTAGAAGTAAACATAGGAAAAATAGCTGACAGCAGTCTCTATTAATTATGCTTAACGCGTGTATTTCTTCTTTAAACTCTTTTTGAAGATCATAAAATGACCACATCGCCGTGTATCAGCATAAGATGGAACACACATTATGAAAATGAAAATTATTTTTCAAGTAAATATATATGTGTAAGATTTTAAATCATTTTTATGAAAAAGTTTCCTTAAGAAGCTACATTAAATTAAATTATTTTAAATTCATAAAATTAGAAAAAAATGTATGAACATTTAGGGCACATTTATGCCTTTTGGTTTCCTAAAGTGCATACAAACAAAGTCAAAGTGTTTAAATCTGATTCCCCTGTAATCATCGGGCTTTCTAATTAATTTAAATTTAGCAATCCAAAACACTTTGTAAAGTAATGATGTTTTTTAATTCCAACGCCAGTTACTCACAAATGGAGGGATTAGAATGACAGTGGAGTAAGTAAACATTTAGTAATTTGATAAATAAAAGGTTTTGTGAAACTTGTCGTATTGTCGTTTCATAAGTGGTCCAACTTGTTTTGCCCTCTAGCGACTCTCGATGTGAACTATGACTTATTTGACTGTCGAAATTAATATACGTTCAGTAAAAATATGGTTATCTAGATTTTTAAAAATTTTCACTTACTCCACTATCATTCTAACCCCCTCAATTATTACAGGGTTCGTACGCTTTTACCACAATTGTTTAGTAGAATTTTGGATTATTTGAATGCAGAAAAGTATTACAAATCCAGCAATTAATAGACGCGTCTACAATTTCTGCTATTTCAATATTAAATAGAAAAATTCTATTAAAAAGTGTGATAAATGCGTTCGAACCCTGTATTAAATGATTTATAGTTTAATTCTTTTGTTATAATACAACAAAAATTGCAGACAAAACGCTGAATAAAATGTTTTATTTTAAATACGTTTATTTTATTTTATTTCATTTATGCAGCTGTTTATATTATTATTATTATTATTATTATTATTATTATTATTATTATTATTATTATTTCTAATATAAAATTTAGTCTTACTTCAATCACTTTATTTGCGAAAATCAGCTTTCTTGAAATTATCTGGAAAAGGTCAAGAAATAAGCTGCTGCCTCAAAGATATCAGCATTTACCCTTTGATTACCAGCAACAACTGGCGACTATTTTCATATTGAACCGTAAAATAATTTATAAAAAATGGTCAATTAGATTTCACTTCAGGTGTAAATTATTCTTGCCGTCTGGTAATTAAAACAATAGGAATCTGAAATCACATGTTTCATCAGAAAAAAACTATATTCACGTTGAGAAGTCGCTATACCACAAGGTGAAGAAGATTTTTAAGATTAAAATTGTATTAGAAGTTGAATTAATTCTATATGTGGCATTTAAAATTTGAAATATTTCAACAAACATTCATTCAGTTTTATATTTACGATTTCCAAAAAGAAGGAAAAGATTTGAATATTCAAACAAATCTCAAGATTAATTTTCTATTTCCAAATTGCAGGTAACCTCTCTGGTAAACGAAATTAAGGAATGTCAATAGATATTTGTAATATATTTAAAGAGTTAAATTATTTCTGGCTTTATTTCAAAACGTATGGACTGGACTTACATGAAAATAAAATATGAATGATTTTTTTTTTTTTGAGATAACACTTATTTTTTATTTTAAAATTACACCTATTTATATGAAAGGTAAGATATTTTATAAATGTAATTGTTTTTTTAAGCAATAAATGTAGTCAAGAGAAATACTTTCTGGATTTTCTTTAATATAAATAGGTGGACAGGACATATAAACATGGATTATTCTTCATTTCCAAAATAATTTTAATCTCATTGCCCATAACTTAACACATTGGCGATGTTTTATGAAATTTGGGTTTTTAAACAGTATAAGCTCCTCCCTCTTTTGAAAGCAGATCTACCGTCGCTGTTCCTCCTATTTGTATTATATAATGCAAATATTGTCATCATGGTAATATCCGAAATACAGAACCAATTCTAACCTAATTGAGACAATGCATTGATCTTGCCAGTAACTTAGAGGAGTTTGTTAACCAAGTATATTGTTCAGACAAATTTTGTTCATAACTTACACATTGGCGACCGGCAATGTTTTATGAAATATGAGTTTTAAAAGAGTAGAAGCTCCTCCCTCTTCTGAATAGAGATGTTCCGTCTCTATTCATCCTATTTCTATTATATAATGCAAATCTTGTCACCAGGGTAATGTCCGAATTACTAAACCAACACTAAATTAATTGAGACAAGTCATTGAAATTGCCAGTTTATTAGATGAATTTTTGAACCAAGTATATTGTTCAGCCAACCATTGTTAATAGCTTAACATATTGGCGACCGACAATGTTTTATGAAATCTGGATTTTAAAACAGTAGAAGCTCTTCCCATTTCTGAGTGAAGTGCTTCTTTCTCTGCTCTTCCTTTATCTATTATATAATGAAAATCTTTTCATCATGGTAACGTCCGAAATAGAGATTCAATACTAACCTAACTGAGACAATCCATTGATCTTGCCAGTATATCAGATCATGAAATGTATCATCATCACCTGATACATTTTTTTAAAACCAAGTACGCATGTCTTATAGTTTGTTTACAATAACACAAAACAGCAACACAACATGCAAAATTTGTCATCAGGATAGCGTTTAAAATACTACACCAGTTTAAATCTAAATGGGACATCGTAATTATCTTCCATTTATCTTATGTTGTTAAATGAATTCGTTAATCAAGTATGCAACTGTAATAATTTGTTTAGATACCCCGCCCCCTACAAAAACACCGTAAAATTTATATCCACGATAACGACTGAAATACTCAAATCTAACTGGAACAATTTATTGATTATGCAAATATTTTAGATGAGTTCGTTGATGAAGTATGTAGCTGTTATAGTTCGTTTACAAGGCCAAACAAAATGAGAAAAAAAATCTGTCATCCCATTAGCGTCCGAAATACTGAACAGTATTAAATCTAATTGGACAGTACATTGATCTTGGAATTTTCATGAACGAATTCATTATTCAAGTATGTTGCTCTTATTATTCGTTTACAGGAGGGGGGGGGGGGCACAATTTTTAGATGATATTCATTAGATTTTTAAATTATCACATTTTAAAAAACATTTTTAAAAACTTTTTTGTATAATTGCCTCATAATCATTCATTTACATTTGGAATGCACGATTGAAAATTTTCGTGCAAATTACCTTATTCGCCAAAATAACGAACTTACAAAGAGCGAGACCAAATCTCTTTAACATATATAGTCTCATGTAAGTACCTTAAAATAAAGAAATAAAGAAATCAACCTATTCTTCTGACTGAGCCGAAAACAAGATTTCACATTTCATATATTTTATTGATATATTTCGAACATATTCGTAAAGACGAAATTTTTGAATCTCTAATTATTATGCATTCTTCACTAAATTAAAAGTGCTTCTAGCAATTTCCTTCTAAATCTGCATGAGAAAAGTTATCTACAGGGTTCGTACGCTTTTTCCAGAATTGTTTAATCGAATTTTTCTAATTAATATTTAAATAGCAGAAATTTCAGAAGCTTCGTTTAGTTGCAGGATTTGTAATACTTTTCTGCTTTTAAATAAGACGAACAATTCTATAAGAATTTTATCGAGATTTTATGGCCCTTGATTTTATGTATCAGTTTGGAAGAGCAGAATTATGGAAGTTATCGTGTCCATAAAAAGTGATAACACATCGGCTGATAAGTTCCCGGTCTGGCACACAGATGGCGTTGCCAAACCGATGCTTTTTTTTAGTAAATACTAACCTTTAAAAGGTAGCAGAAAAATGTCATGACGATTCGCCGTGTGGATAAAACGTTAGAGTGGTTCTAGTTGAACGACTTTGTTGATAAACAAAAAAAAAATGGATAAACAAGAATTTCAAAAATTGTTATTTTATGGAAAAAAACATCGTTCAAACAAAAGCTTGGTTTGATAAGCATTATCTGGACACTGCACCAGGTAAATCAACCACTATTGCCTGATTTGCTGAATTTAAACGTGGTCGTACGGACACCAATGGTGCACCACGCAAAAGAGGTGGTTACTCCGGAAAACATAAAAAAGTGCACAAAATCGTTTTGAGGAACCATGAAGTGAAGTTGCAGGAGATAGCTCAGACTCTGAAGATATCCAAGGTAAGTGTAGGTTTTATTTTGAATGAACATTTGTCTATGAAAAAGCTGTTGTCAAAGTGGGTGCCGCGCATGTTGACTTTTGACCAAAAACAACAACGAGTCGATGATTCTGAGCACTGTTTGGAGCTTTTTCGTTATAAAATTATGTTATTTATTATTAAATTATTATTATTATTTATTTATTTAAATATTATTATAAAATTATTATTATAAAATTATTATTATAAAATTATTATTATTTTTATTATTATTATTAAATTATTAATATTTATTATTAAAGTTATGTTATTTATTATTAAATTATTATTATTATTTATTTATTTAAATATTATTATAAAATTATTATTATAAAATTATTATTATAAAATTATTATTATTTTTATTATTATTATTAAATTATTAATATTTATTATTAAAGTTATGTTATTTATTAAAGTTATAAAGTTATAAGGTTATGTTAAAAAGTTGTGTTTTCTTTATTAGACCGGGAACTTATCAGCCCATGTGTCATAGACAAATAGAGAGATAGATAAATAGATAGATATATAGATAAAGTTTTGAATTGGGGGTGGTTTGGGGTTCTAGTTCTAGAAGTCATAATCAGCGTATACCTGCGAAAAATTTTCAGAAATTCCAATTTAGGGAGAATGTAATAGGTAGTATTTCTTACAAAATCTACCTAATATTTTAATTAAATAGTACAAAATATATATCACATTTTAGTATTTTATTGCATCACAACACACAATTATTAATATTAATTGTGATATTTTTCTTCGGAAACATACTTTTCTCACTTAAAAAAAATTAAGATAAAATCTGAGAGATATGCGGATATGAGACTCATAAATAGATTTCGATTGATATACAATTCTATACACTAAAAATCATTTAAAAATTGTGGCTATATTTTCTATAAATGTATATAAGTACATAAATGTTTAGAAAATTCATTTAAACATTACAATTCTATTGCATTTCTTACAAAAATATATGTCCACTTACGCTTTAGCACTCGTATAAAATATCTAATGAAAGAAATGCGGATGACGAAGCAATTTTTTTTAGTAGAATTTTCAGTATTATTTTTATAACGCTTAAGGTAAAATGTACTAAGAATATTTATTTAAAATGAGAATGTAGAAAAAGGAGTAAGAAATTTTCAGTAAGTCTAAAAGGTAATGCAATAATGCTATATGTTAATAGGACGTCTAAGTAGTTCTATCGGAAAGACTAATTCGGGTTTGTACACGAGAAGCTAGAAAATTAAAACAAACGAGCCATGTTGTCTTGTTTTCTCTATTGATTCTCGTTCTATTTTTCTTAATTATACTGATTGTGAAACCGGAAAAAAAAAACATTAAATATAAAATAAACATTTTGATAATCATGAATTTGATGAAAAGGTGCTGAACTACCTATCTAACTGAATGATTCAATTAGAGATTTTAAAGTGTAGTATTGTAAAAATAAAAACCTTTTAACCCATTAACCCTTTGAGGGGCGGTGGTATATATTATATACCACCTAAATGTAATCTGATTCGAACCAGAAACTTTTAATTAAATTTTACTTTTTAAACTTTGACGGGAAAAAGTTGAAAAATTGCTTTTCCTTATTTTGAACTAAATTCCTTCGTAAATACCGGTGCGAGTTCGACGTTACAGGAACAAAATTGCGTGCCCCTGAAAGGGTTAAACGCCGCTGTATAATCCATGTTAAATAATTATAATATTTTAAATATTTTAATACACATTTGATGTCTCTATTATAGAACAGTTTAATTTTTTTCAAAAAGTGTATCCGTTTAGAAAATCTGACATGTTCCCGTAACGGGAACTTTGGCGTCTTATAGGGGGGAAATGTTCCCTTGATTGAACGTGTAGTAGTGTTCGTTTTTCTGCTACTTACAAGGAAGGTCTCCTTAAAGAGCATACTCAGAATATTTTGAAAAAAATGCTAATGAAGCTACTTATATACGTAATAAAGGATCAGTAAAATTTAGCTGCGGAATCTTAGTAAAAAATGTGTAAAAAAATAAAATACTTTGGCGTATTTGGCGCAAAACTTTTTCTTCGCCAAATGCAAGCGACTTTAATGGATTTGAAAGTGCCTGGTTAGATGAGTGTTTAAATACATAGTACTTTATGAATTTAAATTTCAACGATTAAATAGTTTATAATTTTTTCTATAAGTTTATATAATATAAATACAAATTAAGTATTGCTGAAGTTATTTAATTTTACACGGTGTCGCTGGATGGTTAAGTTTTAAGTGTATTTTAACAGTAAATCTCGGATTAAGAACCCTCTCATTACACATTTCCATATTGAATAAGTCATTGTTTCCATGGCAACAAGACTTTTTCTTGTTGTCTCCGGCACTAACAATACCGAAGTCAAATGGATAGTGCTCAGAATCGGACAATTAATTTTTAGTTTGAAGCATTTTTAATCAATTTAATTTTTGTTCTAAACCGTAGAATATGATCGTTAATTTTCTTTAAATGTACATATATATGTACATGGCAAAACTGTAGTTATAAAAGTGTATTTATTTAAGTTAAACTTACTCAAACTAGTTCAGTATAAAGAGTAGAAAACGTTTTTCCTTAAAGCGTATTGTACCGTAAATGCGCATTTTAAAAAATTTCATTGTGTCGCCAACCCAGCGATAAATCGCCAAAACACGAAATGTTCATAATTTTTTTACGGACGTTATATCGAGGTTCCGCAGCAAATTTTTTTATAAAAGTATATATACTCATAAGAAGAATATTCTGTAATTTTTTCAAAATTTTCTGAGTATGCGCTTATGGAGACCTTCCTTGTTAGAAGATGTTAGGTTTTTAATTATTGAACAAAAAGTGGATTATTTGTTTATTGCATGCAATAATTTTTTTTAAACAGTTAATTTATTATTTATGCAGGTATAAAGAATTTAATACTGAAATAAAAAATCATTATTTTGATTTGAATTTTTAAATTTGAAGAAGAAACATACTATATTAACAAATAAATTTCAACTATACAACTATATTTCACCGTACTGTTGTTTTTCCGAACCAAGGAACTAAATTTTTTCTTTTATCACTTTGACCCCTTGAGGGGCACCGGTATATAATATATACCACTTTTTAATATATAACTTTGCCACCAGTATTATTACATAAAAAATATTTAGTATTGTTGTTTGCAGATTGAGAAGGTAAAAATGCATTACTAAAATTTACTGGTGTCGAAACATCGCAAAATGTAGCATTTTTAAACCACGTGCTTGCCCTCCAAGGGGTTATGGGATTATTTGCATTCTTTCTTTCTAGGAGCGTAATCCTTTCTTTGTGAAAGCAAGTTCGAGAGGACAAAAGAGTAGGGAAATACTCCCAGAACATGCCAACGTTCCCACCCTGGGAACATTCTAAAAAATTATTTCTATTGTTTCTTTAAATAACTCTATTTACTCCGGTTTTTGAATATATTGTTATTTGAAAAGTAGGTTTTTTAACACTTTTTATCCTGACGGTACGTCTAAGTACCACTTTAAACGCTTCGCGACGAGCGTCTTTTACAGAATAATTAATCTGTTACCACCGGTTTTTCAAATGAGAAATTTTCACCTAATTGAATCGCAAAAATGCTATGATTAGATAAGGAAAACTTTACAAAAAAAAAAAAAAAAAACTTGTGGGCAGAGTTGCCAAATCTCCGGCTTTTTGAACACCAGTAATTTTTTAGAGAAAATGTTGTTCTTTTAAATCGCAAAATCCTCCGATTACAGAAAACAACATTTTCTGTACTAAATTACTGGTATCCCAAATGCCGGAGACTTGGCAAGTCTGCTTGTGGGAATAATCGAGGATTCTGAGCATCTAAAAAGTACCTGGAAAATTAAATCAGGATGTAAAGGGTTAACCTGACTGCAATTAAACAAAACTGAAGATTTTTTTTTCTTTTTAACTAATTTTACTTCAGATAGTCGGAAAACCAAAGATTATCTTTTTTAAAAATGCTACAAAAAATAGAAAACGGGAAAATATTATTTTGAAAAAAATACATTTTATACTACATACTAATAACTTTACTATAAAAAGATTTTTTCTAAAATAGCTAAAAAAAAAAAATGAGAAAAAAAAATATCAAATACATGTTCCCGCAACGGGAGCGTTGGTGGTTAATGGGTTGAGAATATGTCGCTGAAAATCTATTGCCTAATTTTTGAGTTCTGTTGTCACTTATTTCTGTATCAAGGGGGTCTACCCGCTAACCGAGATGCATTACATTTTTGAACGGCTAGGAATTGACATTTTTGAATAGGTCAAATCAAGACATATAATAGATATTGATCTATAGATATTGAACAGACATGATGAGACAAATCGTGTATCACGGTTACCAGTTTGGATTACGTTTGGATTCTGAAATTATGAATAGTAATGTTTGCTTTATTTAATGACAGGTCTGCTAAAAATAAAATGCAAAGCGTGCCATGTAACTCCTTGAAGGGTGGTTAGATATCATATATCTCACTTAATTTTTATCCACATATGCCACAGTGGCACCAGATATTTGGAATAAAATTTTACTTTTATAATACACGAGAAGTAAAACTTTTACTTGTTTTAAAATAAATTTCTTCGTAAATACTGGGATACATTTCAACAGTTTAGCTACACAATTACTTTACCCCTGGAAGGTCTAAATACCCATCAAGCAGAGTAATAAGCGCAGTAAAATAGAAAATATATCAAGTAAAATGAACAACCTGCATATAGCTTGTCAAAATAATCTACAGAAAACAAAATTGTAAAAAAATTACCAAACAGTGAAATTTAAATCTTTGAATTAACAGTTATAAGGTAGATTGCCCAGCCCATGGACACAAAGTTTAAACATTTTGTGATTTCCTAAAAAGTAAAAATTCTTCAAATCCATTTTAAGGTATAAACTTGGAATTTTTGAAGCCAAGTAATCTTGGAAGTCTTGAATATAAAAATGAGGCCAAACTGGCACACCTGCCGTGTATATCAGCAACGCCGTGAAATTTCAGAGCAAAATATATTTCATAATTGTATAAACCCTATTAAGCACAAGTCGATATGATTTCACACCTTTCAAATATCGATTCACAACGGTAACCAAAATATGCTAAACTTAGCAATAAAAAAAATATATTCCGTATTTAGATTTTTTTTAATTTTTACATTGTTAGTTGACTGACAGTTATAGCATGCAAATTCTTTTTATTATTTTCATTGATTTTAATATTTTCTTTCTCTATTTGCTTTATATGAGGAAAACAGCTCTGTTGAAATTACCTGGAAAAATGTCAATTAATATACACTGCCACCAATGTATATCTACTTACCAAGCGTATAATCTGTTTTTGTAACAGAAAGTACCTCTAATCAGTTTTTTGAGGCACTAAAAGAGCATACTCTGTTAATCATAATTCGCATTATTATAAAATAAAATAATATTAACATATTACTATTTTATATTAAGTGGATTATTTGAGTCCAAACATTAATGATTAATTTTATGAATATGTGAACATTGTAAAATTAAAATAAATATTAGAATAAATAATTACAAATAAGTTATATTAGTTATTTAAATAATTATTTAAAGCTCATCTATATAATACGTAGCCGTATATTTATTTATTTATTTATTGATTTATTTATTTATTTATTTGCAAAGGCACATGTGAATATATCTGAAGTATGTTAATCACATTTTCCTATGTTTACTGTGTATCATAATTAATTTAACTCTAGCAAACTAAGACATTCCTTGCCGTGTTTAGAAATTTCAAATTCACGACTTTTGTTCACTCAGAATTATAACATGATTTATAGCTTAATGGCTTTTTAATCTATAAAAAAAATTTATACTGACAAAATACTAAAAATGACGTTTTATCGTAATGGAACAAGTTTCTTTTAATTAATTTCACTTATTATTTTCTGTGTTGATTTTTAGTAATGCATAGTTTCGCTTTATCCGCTTTATTTTGCGAAAAACAGTTCTGGTGAAATTATCTGGAAGAAAGCCAAGAAAGAATAGCTGACACCAGTCTCTATTAATCATGCTTAAAGCGTGTATTTTAATATAAATTTGTTTAATAACTTAAAGTGTGTGCTTAAAGTTAATGCTTAAAGTGTGTATTTTAAATAGTAAAATTCTCTAATCACATATTGAAGCACAGCAAATGCCTACAATGTCATCCATAATTCGTATTAATATTAGATGGAAGAAAGTTTTAACACTTAATTGCATAGTGATGTAAATTTCCATCACATTTTATTTAACTTTTAATAAATAAATCAACTTCTTCGCCACCACTATATTTATATAGAAATATTAATCCAGTAAATTTCCCGTGAACTATGTTGCTGAACAAAGTTAAAAATCTATCTTAAAATTTCTGGTGTCTAATATTTAATATACGTATAAAAAATACAATTGTAAAAGAAAATCTCATGCAAAGAAGGGTTAAGAATTAAATGTATTTTCCATGTTGAATACATATGTGTAACATTTTATGTTATTTTTATGAATAACTTAACACAGGAAGTTACATTAGAGAATGATTTTAAATAAATTATATAACAGAGGAAAGTCGTGTATTATGGAATGCCAAGGTTTCTCTTTAGTAAAGTGCTGACACCAAGCGGCAATATCATAAACTACTTCAGAACGTTCCCAGAATGTCCCCCAGAACGCACAGTTCGTTTGTCGGCGTCAGGGCGCGTTGTGTGAACAAATATTTATTGTTTCGTCTTTGGAAAGTTTCAGGAGATCATTTTTCAATATTTTTTATTCATTATTAGAAGTAATATTTTTATTTTAAATTTAAGCATACTGTACATCAAAATGCAAACAGTTTATGATGTAATACTTGACACCGCCCCTGATTACTAGGCCTGAGCGCTGACACAAAAATGGCGACGCACGTGGGACGATTTTGTAAAACCTTTGTACGGTCCCCTAATATTACACCTCAGTATTTTCGAAAAGTTTTTTTTTTGACTTATTGAATCTCAGACAAATAAGGCGAAGAGAACTTTAAGAAAATATTTGTATTGAATTTCAAGGGACCGTACACACGCTGAAAATTTTCCGCCTACGACTGCTTCAATTTTTGTGTCAGCGCTTCGGCTAATATTCAGTGGGCGGTGTTTTTGAGCTCGCGATTCACACCTATAAGCATAGAGTAGTTTTTTCCCAAATAGGCAGTGTCTAGTTATATGGAATAGCAATATCTCATAAAACTCCATGATTATGGTGGCACAAAGACAGATCCTTTTATTTGTGATTTGTGCAAATAGGAAGTATGAACTGGAGTATATTGACTGATTACTATATTTTGATTATGCTCTCTTGATACAAGTACATCTGTTATTTGCCAAATTTCGTTCGTTTCCTTCCTTATTGACGCCTTAATTTATATTTCCCGACATTTATTGGCCTCCATATACGTTTATTATTGTAATTGTTTGCAAGTGAAGAAATTTTGTAAAATAATTTTTGTCTTTAAAAACTATTCGCAGATAGTTGAAGTTTGTAATTGCATTCGGTTTTCGGGTTTTAAATAATATCGGGATGTTGTATTGTAATAATCAGGGCTTAAATTGGGCCGGAGCCCACCGGAACCCGGCTCCGGCACTTCTCTGTTTTTAGTAAATATTTAAATATTGGTCGGAATTCACCGGAGCCCATAAATACTGGTCTCCGGAGCCCAGTGCAAGCGCTTCCGAAAAACTGAAGCCTAAATTACCCTTTCCTTTTCCTCTCATGAGGCTTTTGCATTATTTTCTATCAAAACACTATATGTGACATAATGTATTGCACGCGTTGGAAATGGAGATGAAATGAACTCAATTTTTATATCATTCTTTGGGCTTGTGTGTGCTCGAACTCAATCCGATATTTCAGGACTCATCACGAAAGACTGTTATACGGAATAGTTTAAGATAGTTTAATTATAGTTTAAGATATGCATCTTTTATAGAAATTGAAAAACTTTGTTCGATTCTTCAGCATATAAATATTAATTTCATTCATTTTTTCATAAAAATGCATAGCTGCAAACTTTTTTTTTTTGTGTGTGTTAACACTATTTTCGAATCACAATCCTTACTTTATTTAATCGCAGAATTCTGCGATTATTTAATATTAAAATTAGGCAAATGTTTCTATTCATCCGGAGTGATAACTAAAAAGTGACATAATTGACAGCTAAGTAAACGCAGATAGATATGTTTAAATTTTTTATTTTGCTAAAGAAAAAAATTCCTTTAAATTTTGCAAATACATATAATGGATGAAATATAAATATGCAGATTGGTGTGACGGTGGAGGGGGGGGGGGCACGCTACGGTTATTAGTACATGCAGAAAAAATTAGTAAATTGCAGAATATTTGGGCTCCGGTACTTTTTTTGTTAGAAATTAAGCCCTGGTAATAATGTAAATTTAAATAGTATTTCATAATACCTGAAGTTCCACTCCATTTAAATAAACATTTAGTGCACAATTTGTTTCAAATGTTCATACAAATAGAGCCAACGCACACTAATTTCAAATTTCTCTCATCATCGTGTATTTTAATTAATTTAAACTTAGATATACAAAACACTAAATGAAGTAATTATTATTATTATTATTTACAAAATTCACAACGCCAGATCAATTACACAATCGGTTCGTTTTTTAATACTATTTTTTGTAAAAAAAAAAAAATTTTTTTTTAGATTTCGCAAGTTTTACAGAAATCTACTTCGAAGTCTATATTTCTTGAAAATGTTGTAAAAATATATCCTAATATATAAAAATCTAGCCTAAACTTTAAAAATCTATATAGTTTAATCAGGGCTGCCATTAGCAACTATTTTTTAATTCTATCTCGCACCACTTTTTCTAAACAAAAATCTTTCACTTATACTTTAACAACAATTAAAACATATATATAAGGTTCGTCCAAATGAAAGCAGCATTGCTGCAATAACTCCGCCATTTTAAGAGAAAGCTGACTGCGGATGCTCCTATAGAGGGCGCAGAAAGCTGGAAGTGCATACGATATCGTCAGATCCTACCAGATGCGTGTGTGATAGCGTGGGAGCACGTTAAAAGGCATCGTTTGCATCATGGATGCCTGAAAACGGTGTCAAAGTGCGGTCGTGCAATTTTTAGCAGCGGAAAATGTGAGTGCTAGTGAAATCTATCGTCGAGTGCAAAATGTGTATGGCACGGAGTGTATGTCACGCAGATCGCTATTCCGATGGTGTAAGGATATTCGTAGTGGAAGAAGCAGTACTGACTTCAGGTCACGACCTGGTCAAGAGCATGTGGTTATCACCGAGGAAGCAGTTGCCGATGTGGTGGCAAGGTGACTTTGTCTAGTCTATCTGTTACGTCTATATTACGTCTTTCTTCTGTATAATAATTTATATTAATTCCATTACACTATTTTTCAAACCGGCTATAATACAACTTTTATTTGTGCGACCCATATATTAAAAAAATTCTTTTTTAAAAATTGTCACCAGTGGCAGCTCTGTTTAATACTTTTGTTAGGTATACAAAAAGTTTTCACAGAATAAACGCTGAAGAAGAAGCTATCCATTAAATGAACAAGTTTCTTTCCGTTGATTTCACTTATTATTTCTTTTTTACATTCGATTCTTTCTAATATAGTCTTAATTGATCCGCTTTATTTTGTTAAAATCTGCTCTGTTGAAATTATATGAAAGAAAGCCAAGGGAAATATGTCTTTCAATTATGCTTGTAGCCCGAGAATTAACAGTAGGAATCACTAATCACTTGCTAATCAAAAATTCCAGTATTCACATTATAAATTCTATAAAGAGGATAATTAGCATTAAAATTGCATTAAATGTTGAATTCTATGTGCGACATTTAAAATTTTCTAATTTTTTTTTTAATGTTGTTCTGTTAAATCGCAGACTGTTCCGATTAAATAATTAAAAAAAAAACATTTTCTCTAAGATTTCACTGGTATGCAAAAAGTCGGAGAAATCTCCTCCCTGAATATTACAGAATAAATGTTGCACAACGCGTAGCAAGAAATAGAATATCGTCTTGCCATTCTCTGCGCCAAGAAGGAGAAACATCATCATTTTGAAGAGACTATCTATATTTAATAAAATAATTACGTTTCGCACTTAAAAACCTGAATTATAATGTATTCGATTTTAAAGCTCTTTACTGGAAAATTACTATTTTCATGGAATGTTTTTAAATGAAAGCATCCAACGTGTATTTATTATTTAACCCTTTCCGGCACAGACAAATTCGATTCGTAAAATGCGAAATTACTGCCTGACACCGGAATTTACAAACGACTTTTTCAGAAAATAAGAATTCCTTATTTTAAGTTTTCATTATAGAAGCAAAATTGTATTAAAATATTCTTGGTGCCGAATGCAAGTTTGGAATTAAAATTAGGTGTGCCCGGGGTGGGATCACTGTGCCGAAAAGGGTTAAGATGGATTTTTCGTAGTCATTTTCTTCCACATAGAATCTAAAAAAAAACCTGTGTGATATCCCCGTACAAATATCGTAAAGAACTTTAATGGATTTATTAAATTCATTGAAAATATTTAAAGAAACAGGCAGTCTATTTTATATTTATGATCTCTTTTTTTTTAGATTTAAATATTCAGAAAAATTTAAGAAATAATCTTCATTTCTAAGGACCAATTTTCTTTTTCCAAAACACAGGTAATCATTACTAGAACATTACTTTAACGAATGTTAATGTAACTTGCAGTTCAAAGAGTGAACTTATGTCTGGCTCTTTTCCAAACTCTATGGACTGACAAGCGGTGCCAATGAATATACAACATGAAGAAATTTATGTTTTTGGCGGTAGCACTTATTTCCTGTTTTTAAATGATACCTATTTATTTTAATTGTAGGTTTATTTATGAATGCAAATGTTGTCTTTTTAAAGAAATAAATGTACTGAAGATAAATACTTTCTCGATTTTCTTTTATGTAAATAGGTATAAATATAAGTAAGGATTAGAGTTCATTTGAAATTCTTTCATACTAGAAGAATTGCAATAACATTTTTCATACGAGATGTCCCAAACATGACTGATGGATTTTAAAATTCAATAACTTGCAAATGGTGACAGATATTTAAAAAACTCTTGCAGCAGGGTTATGTATGATGTCAGGAGTTTTCTTACTGTGATTCTTGATGTTAGTTCGAATTTTACACAATAGATGGCGCTGACAGCGATTGGCGCTCATTCGAGGCCGAAACTGACGCTCCTCAGCATTGATGCACCTCCCCCTGAATACTATGCCTGCGTGCTGACAAAAATGTCGGCTGTCGCAGGCGAATTCTTTTTTCAGCGTTTGTACGGTCCTTCGAACTTCAACACCAATAATATCTAAAAGTTTTCATTGAATTATTTGATCTCAGAAAAACTAGGCAAAGAAAACTTTTAGAAATTATTGGTGTTGATGTTCAAGGGACCGTTCAAAATTTGAAAAGAAAAATCTGCCTGCGACAGCCGTCATATTTTTCAGCGTGCAGGCTATATATATATAAACTCCGTTTATTGTGTCAGGTCAGTGCCGTAGCCAGAGAGGGGTCCAAATGCTCCTCATACCAGTAATATTGTAAAGTTTCCTACGCCTTCATTATCGCAGAAAGTTTTCCGATTAGATATGGGAAGGAAAATTTTACAACATTAGTGGTATCCAGAGCATCTGGGCACCCACTCTGTCTACGCCAGTGCGTCAGGTGTCGCCATCCAAAAAATCTACAAGAAACTATTTCATTTATTCTGATCAAGGATCCATTTCTGCTCCAGACCTTTACCCCTCATTGTTTTTTAATATCGCCAATCCAGTTCTTTCGTGGTCTTCCTCGTTTCCTTTTTTGATTTGTTCTATAATTAAATGCGATTTTGGGCAGTCTTTCATCACTCATTCTTTTAACATGACCATACCATATTAATTGCTTCTTTTGAAGATAAACTAATACATTATCTTTATTTTCATAATTTCTTTGATTCTTTTATTCCTTATTCTTGCTATTCTTCATTTCCTACATGATCTTCTTGGGGCATCCATTTCCACTGCCGCTAATTGATTTATTTCTATCTCCATCCCTCTGCTCCATATAATAATATGCCCTTACAATAGAATTGTATATATTATACTTTCTTTTACTAAAAATCTCCCCAGTTTACCGAATAGAATTTAATAATCTTACAGCCTTTCTTCCTTGACAGATTCTGTATTTAATTCACGAAGCGAGTTTCTACGACATGTGAGGGGTTAGAATGGCAATGGAGTAACTTAAAATTGTGAAAAATCTAGAAAACCATATTTTCACTGAACGCATATTAATTTATATTCCGTGCGACAGTCAAATAAGTCATAGTTTACTTAGGGAGTATATTTGGACCATTTAATGCCACGGCAATACAACAAATTTCACAAAATCCTTCATTTTTCAAATTGCTAAATATTGACTGTTATTCTAACCCCCGCATATGCAAGATAAATCTAAACCGAAAATTTTTATAAGGAAATAGTGTTGGGAATTTTTTTATTTATTCTTTTTTAATAGAGACCGCTCCGAGACCTGCTGAAATCGACATCATTAAGGGCTTGTGTTAATTTCTTGGTCGTTATCACATTGTACAGCATTCCACACTCCATGCGATATTGGAATTATATCGTGTCATATTTCACAATTATTAAGGCTATCTCCAGCTTTGGTTAAGGTAAAGTGATGATGAGTTGGGATAGTCCCCATTCGGCCACACACTGCCATATCAATATAACTTATTATTCGTGGCGAGGTCGCAATCATTACACATATCATTAGCAGTCATCGCGACGAGTTTTAAAAGCATTAGAGATCTTAAACCTTATGATTTCACACAATAATCACAATCAGTTACGAAAAGCAAATTTATTTAGCAGTTTACTCAATTACGATAAAGGACTTTACCTGCACTGATGTCTACATTATTTTACATATTTAAATAATCAACAGAAAAGAACAATATCCAAGCTGGTGTAACCGTATTTAAAACTTCGGGCGCAAGCATACAAAAAGGGAAAATAATGCCAAAAGGCACACAAAAGCGCGAGAAACAACCTTCTACGATATTCTACAAATATGAATATTATTGAATATTTTAAAAATTACTGATCGTCATTTTTCAAAACTGTACATAAAAAACTAATCTTTTCTGGCAAAAATGTTTAGTGTGTTACCAGAAAAGATGTATTAATAGGTTTTGGCATGACCTTCTGAATAATAGACCTGCGCGCAGACACAAAGTGATGGCTGTCGTAGGCGGATTTTTTTAAATGTTTGTACCGTCCCTTGAATTCCAATACCAGTAAATTCTGAAATTATTCTTTACCTAATTAAATCTCAGAAAAAGAAGTCAAATGATACTTCTAGAATTTACTGGCGCTTAAATGGAAGGGACCGTACAAACTCTGAAAAATATCTACCTACATTGGCCGCCATTTTTGTGTCAGCACGTAGGCCTAGTATCAAATTGACTTAAGGATTGACGAATTTTTGAAAAACCTATTATAAAATAAGTAAATTCATATTTCTTTACATATCTTTATGAAAAGTATCTGCGACGCATCCAAATCAAGTCTAGTTAATAAAAGAAATAAATACTCATTTGTCGTCTTACCATTGCAACCTGATTTGTATTAATTGCTACGTTTTAGCAAATTTGAGAAAAAAATGGTGTTTTATTATTAAAATATTTCACTCAATAAATAAATGAAATGGCTGGAGTATGGATAGAAAATTTACAAAATTACACAGTATGGTACTTGTAAATTCTACTACCCATAAATTACGGAACCTCTATTTATTTAGTAACACATTTCACTATTCTGGCTATTTGCTTGCTCTCCAGGAAAACTCAATAAAGCAAGAACTGTTTCACACATCTAACAATCGATCCATTATAAATATTAACATCCCCAAAAGTGTTAGGAATGCTTTTTTCTGGTCCAATGGGAAATTCGTCTAATTCTTACCATTAACTTAATCAATAATTGGTATTAGGTTAATCAATAATTGCTAACATTAGGTTCTCTGTCACTCCCTACAGTCTTGTGCCTTCAGGCCACTGAGACAAGTGTGATAGGCATTATTATTGTTTAGTATTGAAAGTGCTGTTCGCGAATCAAACAATTGATTTCAGTGCTTGGTAATTCTGAATAGGTTGTATTACTGATTGATGTATTGTTAATAGGTATACTATCAGGACATAAATAATTCGTGAATGTATTTTGATGCATTTGTCATCCCCGAAGGGTGTATAAATTATTACTATAAGTTGAAAATTAATAAATAATTATATATCTATACTCATAAAAAATAAGTTTATGTGTTTAAGCTCGATTTCTAGGGAAATAAATCGCACGTAGATGTCTCCAAATTAGATTCCTGATAGTCAAAGACAGGTCCAAATGCACATGGACCTTAGATTTTCGATTTTTTATTTTTTACTTTTATTGAACTAAAAAATTCGCATGTTTCTACAATTTCCCAAGTTCGTTGGGGATTTTGAGCCACTCATAAATATAATCTTAATTCAATATTTTAGAAGAATATTGTACGTTTTGTCTTATTTGCAATACCATTTATTTGGTAAGCGTACAGCGGTGTTTGTTTTTTTTTGCGATTTTTTTTATATGAAAGTCCTTTTTCCGTCTATAAAGGAAATTTGCTTTTAATCAATAAAGTCTTATATTTTATACCCGTGTGTGGAGCAGTATTTCAACAATGAATTATAAAAAAAAAAAAAAAAAGGTATAATTTAAATTTATACGACTGTTTAAATATATTTAGAAAAGGAGATATCTGTAAGTACGACATTGAAGAACGAACGAGGAAATTTCGACGGCTAGATAAACTTTGCAACTTACACATGTTTTTAAAGTATTTTTGTGTTATAAAAAAAAAAACTACGTACTTTAATCTTGAACGTGGTTTTAAGTTTAAAATATACTTTAATTATATTGCTTTAGAATGGCTCTTATTTGATAGTGAATTATTTATCAATGGATATTATTAGTCCAATTGTTTATTTAAATTGTTTGCAATATTAATAGAAAGCTTTGCTAATAAATGACCGGTTGTAAGAGGCTCTTCCGTGTGAGTGGAATATGCTAAAGCCATAGCTGCCAACTTTTACGCTTTTGTGTTACCACTAAAATTTAATAGAAATTTTTGGCTAATGTAATCACACGATTTTGGCAATTTAATAAGATAAAATTTACTATCGAATTTTAGTGGTAGGAAAAAAGCGTAGAATTTGGCAGCTATGTAAAGCGGTACGACATACTTCGTTTTATGGTCCGTAAGAAATGTTTCAGAAAAGAGAGCATAACGATCAGAAAGATTTTATCTTCCTTCCACAATCTTTTATTATTCCAAAGCTGTTGAAGTGCAGCTTCATTTCTAGATTAAACAATGTTTACACACTATTTCAAGAGAAACAACCATATACTTTTGTATATACAATCAATGTTTTTTACTTTTTCTGGTGCAATTATTTAAATCAGTTACAACAGAAACAATGCTGAAATAGTGTTTCAGAAAACAGTGTTGCATTACAATTAAATAAAAGATATACAAACTAGAACAACAGTTTGTATAAATTATAAAATATTAAAGATAAACGTAGGATTGAGTATCCATTTAAACAGAGTTAATGTTCATTTTTTTTGCTGATTTCTGTTTTTTTTAAGCAAAAATTATTTACGTAACACGATTGTTATTTTTTTAAATGTGAAAAAGCAGTGTTTATAAGCCACTATAGAGACTTGCAAATAATGATTTGTTGATGATTACACGGGTGATTAAACTCCTTTCACGACTAAACGGATTGTCAATTTCATAATTATCCACTTTGTCTCACAAATTAATCTACATTAAAATTTGCTAGGACGAATGCAACTGTCAGTTTTGGACAAGTATCTCTGTTAACCTTTTATTTACAAGCTAGGTCCGGCGACTTTTGTTTTATATATTGAATGGTACCACAATTTACAAAAATATTTCTTTGTCATAGATTTCCCTTGAAAATATTCTAGTATAAGTGAATAGTAGAGATTAGTTTTAAAAAACAGGTGCGAAGATAACAAAACAATAGTTGCTTGGACGTACGGTGTCCCAACCCTGTAATCAAAACGTTTACAGGTTCCTCCGAAATCACAGGCTAAATAGAAAGAAATTGGCATTCATATGGAATTTTTCTAATCTATATTCTTTGTAATAAAAAATAGCAATAAATTATATTTAAGAATTAGAAATTTTGTATGGGGTTTTTGTTTTAAATACGAAGGTGGATCAATAAGTAATGCCTCCTGTGTCTTAAAAATTTTATTAATGAACATATATGATCAAAAGTTATTATAGATCATAGCCTGAACTGCCCTCTACACAAAACTACTGCTCAACATAGTCACCGAGCATTTGCACACATTTCGCCATTACTTGACCCAGGCATCAAAACTATTTTGAAAAAATTCAAGGTTTCATTTTTTGGGACGTGGAGAACCACTGTGGCGCCATTCTTTGGATTGCGCTTTACTCTCTGGATCATAAAGGTACACCCATGTCTCAACTCTAATGACTGCATTCCTGAAGAAGATCTGTTGCTCCGCTTCAAATGCGTCCAGGAGCTCTTGACAAATTTCCAATCTCCTCTTCCGATTATCAACAGTAACTAGCTTGGGAACCCACTTAGCACAAACTTTGTGATATCCTAAGTCAGCAATCTTTTCTTGGGCGGATGGCCATACAAGACGTTAAAAGCATCAGCAACATCCTGAACTGCAACTCGGCTGTCTCCTCGAATCAGTTCATCAGCACGTTCTCAATTTGCATCTGTGATTGAAGCTGCCGGCCGGCCGGCCGCTTTTCGTTTTATCTGGATTTTCTGTTTCTCCATTTCAAAACTTATTCACCCAACGCCGCGCACTGCTAATCTGCATTACAACGTCTCCATAAACATTCTTCAAGCGTCTATGAATTTCCTTAGGTGTACAACCTTCTTTTGCCAAAAATTCTATGACGACTCTTTCTTTTAGTTTCTGATCCCTGGTTCTAAGCTGCCAATCTGAAAAGCAAAATACTATAGAAGTAGAGTAATGTTGCCTGTATAAGATCAAGCATATATTGTCCAGTAGCTGGGAAATAAATAAAATTTAGAACAATGGCGGCATTACTAATTGATTCACCCTCGTAATAATGATTGAAAGTAGGATTTCTATTAGATCCATTACTAAAGATTTCAAAAGTTTTCCTCTTTTCCACTACTTATAAAAAAAAAGTAGGATGAAAAAAAATAGTTTCAATCAACATTTCCTATAATCTCTGCAACTTAGTTATGTTTTATAAGTATTTTTGGGTTTAAAAAAAACTTCGTAGTTCAATCTTGAAAACGGTTATAAGTTGTACCAAAACACGTGCTATTACATAGTCAATCAAAACAAATAATTTTATGTACTCTCATTATATTGCTTTAGAATGGCTTTTATTTGCAGCTGAATTATTTAACAATAGATATTTTTATTCTAATTACTGATTTAAATTGCATTCCATATTAATAGAAAGCTTTGCTGATAAAGGACCGATTGTAAGAGACTCTTCCGTGTGAGCGGTTCATGCTAAAGCTGTACGAAATATTTCGTTTTATGGTACCTAGATTACTCAGAAAAGAGAACGTCGCACATAGAAAGATTATCGTTCTTCCACATTCTTTTATTACATCAAAGCTGCTAAAATGCTGCTTCATTTCTTGGTTAAAGGACATTCAATTTATTTATTTAAAACTTGCCACCATATACTTTTACATATATAATCAATGGACAATTTTCTGGTTGAAGTATTTAAATCAGTTACAACAGGATCAATGCTTAAATTCTGTTTAAGAAACCTACGTGGTATTAAGAGTAAACAAAAGATATACAAACTAGTACAACACTTCTTATAAAATATTAAAGACCGACGTAGGATTCAGTATGCATTTAAGCAAACTCAATGTTCATTTTTTTGCTATTTCCTTTTTTTTTTCAAAAGAAAATTGTTGCTATAATACAAATGTTATTTTTTAAAAGTGTGATAAAGCAGTGTTTCTAAGCCCCTATAGAGACTTTTAAAGAACGATGATTAAACGGATGATTAAACCCGTTTGACGATTAAACAAATGTTTAATTTCATTATTATCCACTCTGTCTCATGGATTAAACTACAGTAAAATCTGCTAGGACGTATATCCACTGTTCTGTTTTGAACAAATATCTCTCATAATCTTTTGATTACGAGATAGGGCCGGCGACATTTTTTTACATATCGAATGGTACCACAATTTACAAAATATTTTCTTTGGGGTTAATTTCTTTTGAACATATTCTAGTATAATGAATGGTAGAGATTGTTTTTCAAAAAATGGTAAGATTACAATAAAACAATAGTCATTGTGACGTACGATGTCCCAACCCCATAATCAAAAGCTTAACAAATTCATCCAAAATTATAGGCTTAACACAAATAAATTGACATTCATATGTAATCTTTCTAATAAGAGGTAATTTACATTCTTTTACATAAAAAAATAACAATAAATTATATTTCAGAATTTAAAAAATGTATGGAATTTTTGTTTTAAACAGTAATGATTCAGACTAGCATTTCTATTATATCCAGTACTAAAGTGTTTGAAGGTTTTTCTTTTTCTTTCCTTTTAAAAAGGAAGTAGTATAAAAGATAATTTAATGATAGTTCGCTACCAACGCGACAACAATTAGGTGTTTCGTTGGGCCAGCGTTGCTGTATGCGGTAAGACGGTCCATGCCCAAGAATTATTTAATATAAAGCGCAATGCGTGGAAAAATAACGATATAAAAATCTAATTTACTTCGAAACACGTTGATTTTGATACATTATATGGTTTTAACTCTTCATGTCCAAAAATTAAACTCATACCATATGACGGCATGCTCGCGCGTTGCAAAGAGGCATATCTCAGAACTTTCAAGATTTCTCGGCCGTTGCATATAGGGAACGATGGAAGCAAAAATAATAAATAAATAAATAAATAAATAAATAAATAAATAAAAATACCTAAGTTTTCCATTTCTAAACATGACTAAAAATCAAGCTCTTAAGTGTAAAAAAAAAATCCCTGACGGCTCGGCCTACAGGCACAGGTAGATTTCGAAGACGCAGACCGTGGGGCGCCTGTTTGCCGGGAATTGCGGAAGAAATTACCTTTTTACAATGATGCGGCAGTTGGAACCGCCTACTTCGAAACCTAACTTGTTTGCAGGCGGAATCGGCAGGGATTTTTTTGTTTTTAATTTTTTTTTTTTTTTTTTTTTTTTTTTTTTTTTTTTTTTTTTGCTATAACGGTTGGTCCTATAAAAAAACTTGTAAATATAAAAGTTTTAAATAATATTAAGAGGATTAATAATAAATTTAAGCGAATTTGAAATCTTGAGAATTGGCGAAGTTATGAATTTTTTTCTTCTAAACCCCCCTCCCCCCTCCCCCCCCCCTTAAGGCAATTTTTAATTATATCAAAAATCTGTCATACATAAATTTTCGGCCCTTCTCCTAGAAGTAATAATAACTTCAAACGGATTTCATACGTATCATAAGTAAGAAATTATGGGTTTTTTTTCTGTTTTCACAAAAAGCCCCCCCATCCGCCCCCCCCCCTTGGTTCGATTTTGTCCATTAACAAACTTGACCGAGATTTTATGCCCCTTGATTTTATGTATCAGTTTCGAAAAGATGCGGGAGTTGGAACCGCCTACTTCGAAAAATAACTTGTTTGCAGGCGGAGCCGGCAGGGATTTTTTTTGTTTTTAATTTTTTTTGCTATAACGGTTGGTCCTATAAAAAACTTGTCAATATAAAAGTTTTAGATATTATTAAGAGGATTAATAATAAATTCACGCGAATTTGATATCTTGTGAATTGATGAAGCTATGATTTTTTTTCTCTTAAAACCCCCCTTCCCCCCCCCCCTTGGGGCCATTTTTAATTATATCAAAAATCTGTCATACATACATTTTCGACCCTTCTCCTAGAAGTAATAATAACTTTAAACGGATTCAATACGTATCATAATTAAGAAATTATGGGTTTTTTTCTGTTTTCACAAAAAGCCCCCCCCCCACCCTCCCCCCCTTGGTTCGATTTTGCCCATTAACGAACTTGACCGAGATTTTATGCCCCTTGATTTTATGTATCAGTCTGTAAAAGATTAATGCAGAATTTTTCCAGTTATCGTGGTCAGAAAAAAGTGACATAGATAGATAGATAGATAGATAGATAAAGTTTTGAACTGGGGGTGGTTTTGGGTTCTGGGAGTCATGATCGGCGTAGATCTGCAAAAATTTTTCAAAATTTCCAACTTAGGTGAGAATGTAATAGGTAGTATTTCTTACGAAATCTACCTAAAATGTCATTTTGCAGCAATAGAAAAAATATTTTTAAAAATGAAAGAATTCCAGTTTTGGTCATGTGATGAATATTCTCATTTCCCAAGGATAATGAATTATTTATTGTTTCTTTCCCATATCGAGCAGGTTCTGTCTTAAGCAAATGATTAACTATAGAAGTTACCGTTCTTTCTGCAGGTAAAATGAAAATTATCTGTTTGAAATATGTTTCTTAATACTGGGTTCTGCTTTAACCGGACTTATTCTTATATTTATGTATTTTAAAACATTGTTAGTAAAAGTTTCATTTATTTTTTTTTTTTGCATTTAGACTATTTTAATACTAAAGAAGACAGTGCTGACAAAATTCAAATTAAATACTACTTTTTAATGCGACTTTTAAAAAAAGATCTTCTTTTTAGAATTTTCCTGCAATTTTTGTAGAAACCTACTTCAAAGGCTAATATTTTTGCAAATGTTGTAAAAATCTACCCCGAATTTGTTTTCTTCAGCAATACTGCTATTCAAAAAATATTTATCTGGAGTTCGGCTTATAATTATAACATGATTTATATAGTTAATGCTTTTGTTAGGTATACAAAACGTTTTCACAAAAAAAAAGACAGAAAATGAAGCTATATTTTAAGCAAACAAGTTTCTTTACGTTGATTTCACTTATTTTGCTCTTTTACATTTGATTCTTTGATTTGAGATAGTTTTAATTAATCGGCTTTATTTGCAAAAATTAGCTCTGTTGAAATTATCTGGAAGAAACCCAAAGAATAAATGGCTGACACAACAGTATATTTATTAATCATGCTGTAAACCCGATGGTTAGCAGTAGAAATTAGTAATCACCTGCTAATTAAAATGCTTCTGTTCACATTATAAATTCAATGAATAGGATTAACATTAAAATTATATTAGTTGTTGAATTCTATGTGCGTCATTTATAATATTCTAATGAAAAAAATTAAATAATGCATAAAACATAATTATAACGACTCAATACAATTTTCAATAAATAAATAAATAAATACAGTGATCTCTCACTTATACGCGATGTTCAGTAATTACCGTAATTTCGCGCGTATACGCCGCACCTCAAACAATTCGATTTCCTACCAGAATTTATTTTAAATGAAATGTGACTTACTTCTGCCTAGCACTTATTTAAGTTCTTATTTTCAATAAAACTTCCTTTTGAAAAAGACTTAACTAAACCGCGGCGCATACGCGCGAAATTACGGTACTTTTTCATGCGACTATTTTAAAACAGTAATATTCGATTTTTTTATTCTCCGATTTAAGAAGACGAAAATTACCTTTAAAAAAAAACTGGTACTGTAAAATTATTTACGTGTATCGGGTATAAGCGAGAGATCACTGTACATAAAAAGGGAAGCATATCAGCTTCTATCACAGGATGTGTACAACTGTACCACAATATTTTACGTTAATCTTTTAAATTCATAGCTGCCAAAATTTACGTTTTTTTCATACCTCTAAAATTAAATACTAAATTTTATTTTATTAAATCGCCGGAATTAGTTGATTAAATAACACAAAAATGTCTATTAAATTTTAGTAACTTTCAAAAAATTCTATCTTTGAAAAAATATGTAGGGGAGAGTGGGGGGCACGTTTGAATTGGGGGCACCTTTGAACACTATAAATATTTCCCTTGAAATATAGATGACAGCACATTACTATTGCTTTAATGCAACTAGGATACAAAGCTTTACCATTTTGCATGCACACTACTGCTATGAAATATATGTATTTTTCTCTTTCTTCAATCTCAACTTAACAAAATAAAGTTGTAAGCTTTTTGTTGACAATTATTAAGTCTAATCGAGTAAATAGTGATAATGCTAAACACCATGTTATGGGGCACCATTGAACAAAAAAGTTGGGACACCATTGAACAATTAAAACTATGAAGTAAAGAGTTGTGGATGTAACTAAATATTATTATTTTTTTTTTTTTAAGAAAATGTGAAAATTTAAGATATTAATTAACAGTTATTATACTTCATATGAAAATTGTACTGATACAGGGCTGCCAACTACTACACATTAGGTGTAGAAACAACACTTTTTTTGTCAAGTGGTTTTTTAACATGAGAGTTTCTTGTGTTGTCATATATTTGAATTCTTTTCATTTTTAAACATATATAAACTTTAATATGATATAAAATGTATATTATAATGTGCAGGGCTTTGTATACTGCATGAAATATTTTAATTTAAAATGTCTATTCACCCTACAAGATTAAAAGTTGATTATAGGTTTAAATATGAAAAAAATCAATGTTGAAAGCTTTGCATAGTTGCATACGGGTTTTATATTTTTATTAATGAACTTTTTCTTTATGTTGTGGAATATTTTAATTTGTTTCATAAAATTAGCTATTTTTTTAATATCATCTTTTTAGTATCTTCTTTATTTACCAATTTCAATAAAATGTAGTTAATTTTATTCTGAACATTTTATATTATTCTTAAAAGTATGCAGCTTTTCATAAAAACTCTTAATATTTTCATATTTTGTTTATTTGTTCAAAGGTACCCCTACATGGATCAAGTTTAAACAGAAATCTCACAGCTTTTTAAAGCCTCAAAACGTTTTTAATTTATTTGGAAAACTTTAAATTTTTGGCTCATATGATGAAGAAATGCATTGTTTTTCATATGTAATATTTAAAATGCAATAAATATAATTCAAGTAAGAAATATGATGATTTTCTATAAAATCTTCAAACGTGCCCCCCTCTCGCCTATACTGGGTTGTTCGGAAAGTTCTTTCCGTTTGGTAAAGTTAGTTTCACCGAAAAATTCTATAAATTAATTATTAGCCATGTATTCCGATATATAATGTCTAAAAAATTTACGAGCAGAATTTTCCGGTACGAATTGGTTTTCCCAAACGGAAGGAACTTTCCTAACAAAGCAATATTAAAGAGTAATCACTCCCAAACACTTTAAAACAAAATGAATGACACTCTTAATAGTTATTAAAAATGGAACATAATCAAAGACAGAACTTTAAAGTCATTTTTCTCAAAATGCGATTTTGGGGGCATTGCGAACAAGGCAGATTAACAACTTTTTGATATTTTTTCCTGAAACTTTCAGGATATATTGTGTCTGGGACAGGCTCTATATAATGTACCTAAACTTTCACTTTTTCGGTAGAAAAAATATTGTTGGTGTTAAATAAAGTTCGTACGCTTTAACCAGAAATATTTAACAGAATTTTTAGTCATATTTAATGCAGAATATTATTAAAAACTCTGTAATTAAACGCAACTTCTGCTATTTAAATATTAATTAGAAAAATTAATTAAAAAACTGTGGAAAAGCGTACGAACCCTGTTATATTGCATTAATTTTGAAAATGTTATATAAGCAAGATAAAGTTTTACTTTTAAAACATACAAATACTACAAACAATTTTTTTAGGTTCAGTGTAAGCACAACTCACTCAAATATAATTAAATACGAAAACCTTTCTTTTAGATGTAGATTTTTTTTTTTTTTGTTTTTTGTTATTGTGCGCGCAATCTGTGATTCCAATGTTTTCCTCGATAAGTTTAAAAACGTCTCTAAGAATTTTTTTTTTCCCATTATGATCAGAAAAATAATATTTATTTTCACCATTCTACTTTTCGAAATTTTAAAAATCATATTACCCATTAAACGAATTTTTCTTCTTATTTATTCGCAGAAAAATTTGTCACATTCTGCGATTAAAAAATATTATTACGATTTCCGTTTTCTAAAAATTAAATGTACTATTTCGCATCAGAAATAGTCATCTTTGATATTTCAAGAAGTGTACACATCTTTTTTTTATTATATCTGTGAAATTAATAATTCCTTTCCTTACAATGACCGGAAATATTTTAAAATAAATATCTTGTATACATAGCTTATTATATAATCTTGAAAATGGTACAACAAGTAAATCACTAATAAATGATTAAATAAATGAATTGTAAATGAAATTTAAAAAATGAGAAACTTTCTTAATATATTCTTAAAATATACATTGTAATACCTCTTTAGTTATGAGAAAGTATTATCATTTTAATTTTTAGCAGGTCCAAAGGTCCTTTCACAACAACACGTCAATTATACTTCTGTTATAGTTTTGACACCACTTTTCCTGACAAACATTTTTCGCACTATGTAATTCCTGAAATTTTAAATTAGGTAAGTCGAAATAGGAACAGATGTTTTTCACTCAATCACCGATGTTTGGTGACTTCGGGATTGGCGCAAAACTTACTGTCTTCTTGGCAGAGTTCTCTCTCCACAAAAGCCAGTTTCCCACGAGTATCCTGAATAATGGCACGGAGCAAGAGTAATTTACAGTTGTGTATAGACCTAGATAGACGTTTAGTTAAAGGAAGATTAAAATTCAAACAAATAAAATCAGGAACACCCCCAAAAGGTCCGTTGAAACTAACGATTATGAATAAAATCTTGTGTGGACAAATATACACTAAAACATCAACGTTTAACACACAATATCACAGTACAACATACAGACGCACGTTTCGTGAGTAACTTGGACTCACATCCTCAGTAAAATAAAATTAAACACTATTGCATCCTCCCAAAGACATGAAATTGAATTTAGAAACCAAATGAAAAACAACAACACACCGAGGAACTCATCGCGCATGAGCCACCAATCAGATTAAGCCGGAAGTGATTTACTATGACACAGTAACTCAACCTAAAAAGGTGAGATGCAAGGTACACTTGAAAAATCATTGACCAGGGAGCTACCAAATTTATGAATATAAACTGCCTCAAAGAAGTCTAAATCCAATGGAGTGTTACATTTCTTAATAATAGTGGCTGAATCGAAGTTAAAATTATGTCCCTCACTCCAACAGTGACAAGCAATAGAGGATTTTTGTAATTATTTTTCTTTATGTAATTTCTGTGTTCATTGAGTCTGAAACGGAGTTGTCGTTTAGTCTGTCCGATATAGGACAAACCACATTGACACTGGATATTGTAAATGCCCCAAAAGTTTTGATGTGAAATTTTGTCCTTTAACTGTGAAAAATTTAATTTATTAACTGGCCTAAAAACAACATTAAAATCATACTCTCTTAAAATATTAGCTATTTTGTAGCTAATGCTATTGTAAAATGGCAAAATAATTAAGTTAGAAAAAGATACTGGAACATCAGAAGCATCAAGATTACTGATACCTTTATTTAGACAACGAAAAATTAAACGGTTGATATAAGCCAGAGTAAAACCACGATTAATAGCAACTGATCTAATATAATCCAATTCTGTAACAAGGGAAACATTATCAGAACAAAATTGCTCTATTAATAAGGAAATGAAAAGCCGAGGCTTTCTGAGAAGGGGGGGTGACACGTTTGAATTTTAATCTTCCTTTAACTACCGTAATTTCCGGCGTATAATCCGCAGCTCAAAGAGTCGTTTTTCGACCCAGAAATATTATTTTATAAAATGTAACTTAAAAGATCACTGTAAATATTTAACTACAGTTATTGAATAAAATTTCTGGGTCGAAAAACGACTCTTTGAGCTGCGGATTATACGCCGGAAATTACGGTAAACGTCTCTCTAGGTCTATACACAACTGTAAATTACTCTTGCTCCGTGCCATTATTCAGGATACTCGTGGGAAACTGGCTTTTGTGGAGAGAGAACTCTGCCATTTACATATGTTACTGTTTTCTTGCTCATAGCCAGAAGAAAAAAACTCCGAAGTTTCGCACTGTTCCGTTTTTAAACATATATATATATATATATAAACAGTGCGTGAGTGTAAATCATCAAAGCCTAGAAATTTTCTGTGCAAAAATACTGGTGTCAGAATTCAAGGTTATTGCAAGCACAATACGTCAAAGGCATTACACCAGTATTTTTCCATTTATACAAATTTAAAAATTCCGCAAACGGAATTCATAATGAAATAAAAACCAATGTGCTAAAGAAAAGTTTATTTTGTTCCAATATTGATTCTGCATTTTTAAAACTGTCTTTTCTGTTCCATTGCGCCACATTTTCCCCTAGCGGTGACTTTTAGATTTTTTTTTAATTATCTATAATCTACATTTTTGCCCATTTCTTTAAATAGAACAATATGTGTATTTTTTATATATATTTCTTAATTCAAGAATTTACGAATATCTCCTATTTTTTGTTTAGTATTTATCTTCATTTTGAGGTTTAATCATTTTCAATTATATATTATTTTACAAAAATATTACTGTTTTACATTTAATTAGGTTAAATAAACAATTTTATGAATTTACGAAAGTTACAAAGTTTCACGGTACAGATAAACGCTGCAACTTACGTACGTTTAAAAGTATTTTTGCGTTAAAAAAACTTCGTAGTTCAATCATGAACACGGTTTTAAATATCACCAAAAGACTAGCTATCACATACTCAATCAAAAAGTTAATTTTATGTACTCTTTATTTAATTTTATGTATATTGGCATAGTTGCCAACTTTTACGCTTTTCAAATACGTCGAAAATTTATTTGACTTTTTCAACTAATTTAATCTCAGATTTCCGCGATAAAAAAGTCAAAGTTTGTTAAGTTTTAGTGGTAAGACAAAAACGTAAAAGTTAGCAGCTATGATATTGGTTTAGAGTGGCTTTTATTAACTCGTGAATGCATTATCAATGGGTATTCTTAGTCCAATTTCTTATTTAAATTGTTTGACATATTAAAAGAAAGCTTTGCTGATAAAATACCGGTTGTAACAGGATTTCCCGTGTCAGCGGCATATGTCGAAGCTTTACAAAATGCGTCTTTTTATGATCCGTAGATTAAGGTCATTGTGCCTAATTGTAACGAACCATAAGTGCGACAGTGTTATTGTACTTAACATCTTAACACAAAAATTGTATATAACACATCGGCTGATAAGTTCCCGGTCTGGCACGCACATGGCGTTGCAATCACCGAACCGATGCTTTTTTTAGTAAATACCAACATTTAAAAGGAAGCAAAAAATGTGTCATAACGATTCGCCATGTGGATAAAACGTTAGAGTGGTTTTAGTCGAACGACTTTGTTTATATACAAAAAAATGGATAAACAAGAATTTCAAGAATTGTTATTTGATGGAAAAAAACACCTTTAAACAAAAGATAGGCTTGATTAGCGTTATCCGGACGCTGCACCAAGTAAATCAACCATTATTGACTGGTTTGTTGAATTTAAACGTGGTCGTACGGACACCAGTGATGCACCACGCAAAAAAGGTGGTTACTCCTGAAAACATAAAAAAGGCAACAAAATCGTTTTGGGAACCGTAAAGTGAAGTTGCAGGAGATAGCTCAGACTCTGAAGATATCCAAGAAACATGTAGGTTTTATTTTGAATGAACATTTGTCTATGAAAAAGCTGTTGTCAAAGTGGGTGCCGTGCGTGTTGTCTTTTGATCAAAAACAACAACGAGTCGATGATTCTGAGCACTGTTTGGAGCTTTTTCGTTATAAAATTATATTATTTATTATAAAATTATTATTATTATTCATTGATTAAATTATTATTATTAAATTATTATGATTAAATTATTATTATTAAATTATTATTATTATTATTATTATTATTAAATTATTATTATTATTATTATTAAATTATTATTATTATTATTATTATTATTATTATTATTATTATTATTATTATTATTATTATTATTATTATTAAATTATTATTATTATTATTTTAAATTATTATTATTTATTATTAAAGTTATGTTATTTATTAAAGTTATAAAGTTATAAAGTTATAAAGTTATGTTAAAAAGTTGTGTTTTCTTTATTAGACCGGGAACTTATCAGCCCATGTGTTAAATGCTACATAATGAGATATCCGAACTTCAGGAATAAAATGAAAAGTATTTCTGTGCATGATGAACAGAGGAAAGTAATTTCAACTAGGTAAATTATATTAAATTTTTGAAGGAATCTCAACTATGATATTCCAACCATTGAGTATATTTATGTGCATTTTCTGTTAAAACATTTCCCATTCCAATACACTTCGTTTATTATAAAGCGCCTCCATATTCCTTAAATGCGACGAAAAATTCCGAAAATGGTTCACAGTTTTACTTTTTTGACATTCTATAACCTTATAGTAAATGACAAAGACGTACGATAGATGTCACGTCTGTTTCATTTTCCTGAAGTCTAACAAGGAGAGTGCCAAGCTTGGTAATCACAGATTTTGATAATTTTTATATATGTTGTAGGGTAGAAGCCCCTTAGTCTCAGGTTCAATGGATTTTATACAACGCTCCTTAGTTCTCGAGAAATGGGGGTCTAATATTATAACACAACTTAAATACTTACTTTGTAACGGAATAACTACGGTGGCCTTAGCTCAGTTGGTATGGCGTCTGCTCATTGTTCCGAGGGCCAAGGTTCGATGCCGGAACGCGATACATTTGTTTTTCTCATTTTTCTTAAAAATAAATATACTTGTAATTATAATTTCATAATCTCAAAAATAATTTGTTAACATGATTAAATTCTAATTTAGCATTTTTGATTTTTTTAAGTCATTTTTAAAATGTATTCCATATATACTTTATCAATGCAACGATATTGAACACTTGTGTCAATTTGTGATTGTAAAGAAACATCATTTATAAATTGCCATAACGAAACGCCTTAAAGTCAATGCGATGATAATACTACTCTTTTTTTAAAGTAAGAAACATAATTATATTAAAATTTAGCATAAGAATTAAATTATAACATATTTATGTTTTATTTTATTGTAACTAGAGGGCGCTACAAGAGACTTTGGTTATTTTTTTTTGTTTAGTTTGGTGCAGTTAAGTGGTGTTTTTGTTTTCAATCTTTATCGCAAAAGTGTGTATCATGCTATAACAGCTTACAATAGTATAAAAATGGAAGAAGCAAGCTGTAGTTAACAAGAAGATCAATCTGAAGTGTCGGGATTCGATGAAAATTAGAAATATGATGTCATAAATGCGTTGAAGTACTGCAAAATTTTATTGCAAAACAATGGATTCTTAACAAATAATCCTGCATCTGAAATATCTTCGTTTTCTATTGTGATGAGAGAAGAATTCTATAATTCGATAGTAAATATGCTGATTTTGGAACGATTTTTGAATTTTTACCAGTCAATAATAGATCCAATTTTTATAATGCTCCTTAAATGATGAAAAATGCTTAATAATGGTTTAAAAATCAAAAAATTAATTATGTTAACAATTTTTTTTATTGAGATTATTAAATTATAATTACAAGTATATTTATATATATATATATAAAAAGTTGAGGTCTCCGGCATCGGACCTGGGCCCTCGGAACATCGAGCAGACGCCATACCAACTGAGCTATGACCAACGCAGGCATTTCGTTACAAAGTAAGTATTTAAGTTATGTTATAATATTAGACCCCCCATTTCTCGAGAACTAAGGAGCGTTGTATAAAATCCATTGAACCTGAGACTAAGTGGCTTCTACCCTACAACATATATAAAAATAATCAAAATCCATGATTACCAAGCTTGGTACTCTCCTTGTAAGCTCCAGAAAAGGCAACACATTTTCAAAATTGGAGTTTTAAAATACTCAACGTACAGTGGTGTCTGACTTTCGTCAATGACTTATTAGCGACAAACTGAATGAAATAAGAATTTAGTTGTTAAAAATTATTTGTGCACTAATCTGTTTCCTGCCAATAAATAATTTTTTATTGATGATTTTCATATTCATGAATAAAGTATTAATGATTTTATTCCTGCTAAAGATGGCGATATGTTTCTTGATTTTGAAATTACAGATGATTTACTAAAGATGGCTATTGAGGATTTAAAAACTAATACTTAATGTTCTGCAGGCACAAGTTTTCAAACTGAACACCATTAACGTAATGCAATTTCTCCAATAATATGTGATGTGTCTGTTCAAATAAATGTAACATTGCATATAAATATAACTGATGGAGATTTTAAATTTTTGCAAAAAAAAAAAAAAAAAAAAAAAGAATGTATATTTAAAAAAACAAACATAAAAAACCATATATGATTCTATTCACGAACAATCAGGAGTGAAACCAGAATCCGACGCACAAATATCTCGTCCTTAAGCTAATCCATCTAATGCTTTTGGAAGCTGTTTGTTAAAAAGAGTTTCACCAAAAAATCAAAATCCAGACCAAAAGCGAAAAGCAGTAAGTTTAGTCTTTGCTGAATGCTTAACAACTGAATCATAAATGAAAAAAATTAAAGAGGGTAATGGAATGCAAGAGCTAAAAACACAAAAATTAGAAAAGAGCAACATTTAAAGCTTAAAAAAACAAAAACATCATTTCAAATACAACATTCGGCTAAAACTCTAAGTCACTCGCTAAAGTAATCTGGAAGTAAAGGGCAGAAGATACTAAGATTATGAAGAAGCCTAAACCTCAAACGTATCTATATCCATACCATTCACAAACCAAAAGAAATTACCGAGGTCTACACGGAAGATAAAAATTGAAAATGAGTTAAAAGCAAACTGAAAAGCAAGATAAGTCGTTCATTATTTACTTCTTGTTTTTTCCATGGTCAAACTTAAATGTGTATAAAGTATGAATATTGAAGCATCCTTTATTTAATTATAATATTTTCAAAAATACGTATCTCAAATTTATTTTTTAATATTTAAGTTATTACTACATAAAATTATTAGTATATTGAAAAGTTTAATAATAAGCTATTCAACTTTCAATGTTATGTATTTCAACTTTGTATTGTGTAATTTAAAAATTTACAGCAATTAATTGAATATTTTAAGATGAATTCACATCTATAAAACGCATTGTCACGTTTGGGACTTTTGGCGCCTCAATTTGGTTTTAACTACCGAAAATGCGACAGGAAAGACCCAGGAAAGTAGCCAGGAAAGTAGCCAGGTGTGGGTGTAAATTCTCTGGATACCAGTAATATTATAAAGTGTCCTTTGTCTTATCTAATCGGAAATATTTCTCCGTTATTCAAGAATAAGAAAACATTACAATATTACTGGTATCCAGAGAATTTGGACCCCCTACCTGACAACGCCACTGAATGACCTAAATGCGACAATGGCATATTTTTGGCTTATATTACCAGACTTGCCAAATCTCCGGATTTTTGAAAACCAGTATTATTTTAGAGAAAATGCTGTTATTTTAAATCGCAGAATGTCCCAATTACATAAAATAACATTTTCTGTATAAAAATACTGGGGTCAAAAAGCCGGAGACTTGGCAGCTCTGTATTACAGATAATGATTTAATTTCTACAACACAAGTTAGTTTTGAACTAAAGGCACAGTATTCAATTTTCTTTTTCTTTTTTATAAAATATGTATATACATATTTAATAAAGTGCCAAATATATCCTAAATGCGACAAATAAATGGGGAATCGTATCACATTTCGCAACAAGAACCTTACTCAGGAAACGGAACTTCAAAAGCTGATCTACCTGGCACATATACTTTAACTATATTCAAAGCTGCCAAACGACAGCTTCCTTTCTTGATTGAGTTTTCTTAATATATTTGCATACAACCTGCGTATACTTATATATATATAAATAATGTGTTATACTTTTTCTGGTGTACCATTTAAATCAGGTACAATGGAATAAATGCTTAAATTCTGTTTCCGAAACCAGTGTTGAATTAAAAATAAATAAAATATATACAAAGTTCAACAATTTGTATAAATTATAAAGTATTAAAGATAAACGTAGGATTGAGTATCCATTTAAAGAAAGTCAATGTCAATTTTTTACTGATTTCTTTTATTTAAATGCGAAAATTTTGTCCTAACACAATTTCTTTTAATGTTGTAAAGCCACTATAGAGACTTTTGAATGACTTGTAAGAAAATAAAGAATGACTTGTTGAAGATTAAACAATGATTAATCTCGTTTAAAAATTTAAACGGATTTTCAATTTTAAATCTGTCCACTCCGTCTCATGAATTGAAGTACAATAAAAGCTAATAAGACGAATCGCAACTTTTCAGTTTTGAACAAATATCTCTTTTAACCTTTCATTATGGTCCAGGATTGGTGACGTTTTTTTTTTTTTTTTTTAATTTATTTATTGAATCGTGCCAAAATTAAAAAAAAATCGTTGTGGTAGATTTCACTTGAAAGTATTTTAATGTAAGTGAATGGTAAAAATTATTTATAAAAAAATAGTCGCTATTAAGTCGCTAGTAAGTAGTGGGATGTACGGTGTCCCATCCCTGTATTAATTACAGTTTCAACCGATTTTATAGAATTTATAGTCCAAACATGTAGTAAACGAAGCGTAACCCTTACATTCTTGCTCGATTGATATACCTGTCAACCTCCACTAATAATGCCTAAAATGTGGTTTAATTTGACCCAGGCTAAACACGTTTCGGACTAGAAATATTTTTAAGAAATGAAACTAAATATGTTATACCTAGAAACCTGAAAGCAAATAAAGATTCACCAAATAATTTTCTGTCTAAAAACGTGGTTACCTGGGTCAAATTAGTCCACAATTTACGGACGATTAGTTGGAAGTCGGCGAATATGGACTGATATTTGAAAACATGCGCACCTAATAAATCCGAATGTTGTGGAATTAATTTTATTCTGGTTTAAGACACATACCGGCAGGGAAGACCAAGCTATGCTCGGTCAAATATCATGACCCATGACCCACTAATCACATTTTTTCGAACATGTGACCAAGCCTGGTTGTTTTCTCGTGCCCGAAACGCGCAGGATATAAAATTTAGTCAAAATAGTCTGATCCGTTTCATAGATAACATTAGCTTGACCCACAGTTACCCAAAAATGACACACTAATCGGATTTTCTCGAGCATGTGACCTAGCACAATGATTTTCTCGTACCCAAAAACCGTAGGCTACAAAATTTAGTTCAAATCGGTTAAGCCGTTTTTAACATAAAAATAGTTTGGCCCATAATTACTCACCCTTCGCGAAGAGCGTCCTTTACAGAATTTTTAATATTTTACTACTGGTCTTTCTAAGCAGAAATTTGCGCCTAATTGAATCGCAGAAATGCGATGATTAAATAAGGCAAAACTTACAATAAAAAGTAACTTGTGGGAATAATGAAGGATTCTGAGCATCTTATATGCGTCCCGTATACGTGTCGCTCGTCCCCAACGGGCTAATAAAATTCTGGAACATGTGATCTAGCCCAACAGTCTTCTCGTGCCCGAAAAACATCAGATGCAAAATTTAGTCTAAATAGTCTGAGCCGTTTTTTATATAAAATTAGCTTGACCCTCACTGACACAAAAATGACCTACTAATCGGATTTTCTCGAGCATGTGACCTAACCAAATGATTTTCGTGCCCAAAAAGCGTATAATACAAAATTTAGTTCAAATCGTCTGAGCCATTTTTAAGATAAAAACAGCTTGAACCAGAATGACCCATGACCAAAATGACCCACTAATCGAATTTTCTCGAAAATGTAACCTAGCCCAACAGTCTTCTTGTGCCCGAAAACCATAAGATGCAACATTTTGTCTAAATAGTCTAAGCCGTGTTTTAGATAAAATTAGTTTAACACACAGTGACCCAAAAATGACCCACTAATCAAATTTTCTCGGACACGTGACCTAGCCCAACAGTCCGCTCGTTCCCGAAAAACAAAGGATGCAAAATTTAATCAAAATCGTTTGGGGCCGTTTTATAGAAAAAATTATCTTGAACCGCATTGACCCAAAAATGACCCACTAATCGACGCAGCGAAATAGTCGTCCCGTGCCCGAAAATGGTAGGATACAAAATTTAATCAAAATCGTTTGAACCATGTTTTAGATACAATTAGCTTGACTCTGACCCATGGTGACCCCAAATGACTCACTAACCGAAAATTTCTCGAACATGTGACCTAGCCCAATGGTTTTCTGGTGCCCCAAAACGGTAGGATACAAAATTTTGTCAAAATCGTTAAAACCGTTTTTAAAATAAAATTCGCATGTACAGTCGTGGAAAAAAAAACTGAACACCCCCCACTAACTCTGCAACAAATTATAGTAGAAGGAAGTGACTGGTACCAAACGATTGGAAATAAAGTCTACTTTTAAATGATGTATATAAAATTTGCTTAGGGGGCCATCTACATATAAAAACACACCCAAACTTTGTTTTTTTCAATAGCAAGACTCAAATTTGACAACATATTTGAAATCTGCAGTTCAAACTATGCCTAGATACCAAATTTCATTAAATTCCTACGATTAGTTTCTGAGAAATTAATTACTTTATAATGAGCATATTTAAGGGGCTGTATCCAAATTGAAGTTCGGTTCTCGATTGTTGAAATGCTGCAGAATGTCACTTCTTTTAATGTATTATGTTTTACCGATATGACCATTTTACTCACTTAATAAGTTTCGGTTATTGTTATATGCGGTAAAATAATGTTTACAACTGTTGAATTATCCGATTTTAACCCCTTGGGGACAAGCGACACGTATACGTGACGCATAAGATGCTCAGAATCCTCGATTTTTCCCACCAGTTATTTTTTATTGTAAGCTTTGCCTTATTATATCTTAGCATTTCCAAGATTCAATTAGACGAAAATTTCTGTTTTAAAAAACCGGTGGTAAATTATTAAAAATTCTGTAATAGACGTACTTCACGAAGGGATTAAAAAAACCATAAGATTATTTGTAATTAAAATAGTTTTAGAATATGTAAATGTCATTGGAATTTTACAGGTGCTTTTATAATGCTGTTTCTCAGATTTTGCATCTATTTAACTCGCCTTTTTTTTAGTTTATTGTCAGAAACGTGAATAATAGTGACAAATACAAAATGTAGAATTTAAAAAAATAGTATAAAGCAGCGAAAGGAATCAAAGTAAAAAAAAAAAAAAAAAAAAAAAAAAAAAAAAAAAAACGCAGATAAATTGGTTTTTAGTCTGAAAATAAATCCAGACATTGATTTTTTTTTAGTAGCGAGGGGGGGGGGATTTATATTCCAATTTATTTCAATTTGATTTATTTGGGCGCAGGATTTATATTCAAATTTATTTGAAGACCTAAAACTAAATCTATGTTATAAAGACATCTGAATAACTTTACATTCGTTATTCTCCTTCGGAATAGGGTTAATAATTCTATGATTAAACCTATTCTGGTAGTTCATTTGAAATTTTACAATTAACTCATTAATGCCTCTTGGCAAGAAAACTTACCGTTTGCCATTTATTATTATTATTATTATTATTATTAGATTTTTCTGCACACTGCTAGCGGGAAATCGGGAATCGGGGAAATAATCTTGCCTATCAGAAAACCATAAAAATAACTTGTATTTTTTTTTTTTTCAATTAGCCTGTGTAGTCGAATAGATCTAAATACGAAAGTTATAGAAGAAAAAGTTTAATTATTTTCAGTTCGTTATTAATGGAATAAAAACTGAACATCCCTACATATTTGTAAAGATTACAATTTTTGATTGATATACAAAAGTTAATAAAAGTTTAAATTAGAATTTTTAAGTAACAAATACTTTCGCGTTAATACTTTATCTAACAACCATTTAGTGTAATATTGCAAACAATTTAACAAGATTTGAGAAAATCATGTTTTAATCCCAGCCTATGAGTATAATATTTTCTCAAACAGAGATGAGCGCGCTCCGACCCGAATATCGATTCTTACCACTAAATTTTAATAGTATTCTCCAACCTAAAGAATTTCAGAAATTTTGTTGTTGAGTAAGGTAACAAATACTATTAAAATTTAGTGGTGTCAATCGGGATTTCCAGTCGGAGCGCTCCCATCCCTGTTCAAACTATGCTTTAATGCACATCATAGACGGCCCCTTAAAGCAGCATCTTGCCTTTTTTAAGCGTAATTTGAAAACTACTTGGTAGAAAAATTTAAAATTTTGAATACACATAAAGCAGGACATAATAAATATAAATCCATCAAAAAAATTGTGGGTTGCAATTCATAATTTTTTCGAATATTAATTTCATAATTCATAATTCATATTATAAAATTATAAAAATTACAAATTTGACATATTTATGTTTGGGCTTTTTAGTATTATAACCAAAAAAATAATTAACACATTAGAATTATAATCTCAGGAGATATTAATAAAAATATGAAAATAAAATTTAACATTAGAGGCTCTAAAATTTGAATGTTTATAACTCGAAAACTTATCATCCAAATGACTTAAAATTTTGTATCTAGGCATAGTTTGAACCGAAGATTTAAAATATCATGTCAAAAGCGGGTGTTGCCATTGAAAAAAAATTAATTTTAGGCTTGTTTTAATATGTAGATGGCCCCTTAGGCAAATTTTAGATATATAATTTAAAAGTAGACTTTATTTCCAATTGTTTGGTACCAGTCACTTCCTTCTACTACAATTTGTTGCAGAGTTAGTGGGGGGTGTGCAGTTTTTTTTCCACGACTGTACATATATATATAACCACATACACACACATGTAATATGTGTGAAATATATGATTTAGATTAAGATTTTCACAGAAATTATTTGCATGTGTACTTTTGTAGAGAGATGGGTTTTAAAAGATATTCCATTCCATCAATTTGAAAAAAAAAACAGATGGTGTAGACCCTGGAAATTAAAATTAAATAATAAATAAAACTTTTGAGTTTTAAAAGATATTCCATTCCATCAATTTGAAAAAAAATATATATTCCTGTATAGTCTCGGAATGTGACTGCAGTAACACCTTTATTTTACGTGTTTAAAAAGACCTTCATAAATGCTTGAGTTGGTTTTAAAGCGTGAGAAAGAATGTTTAGGATCTTTATATAGACGCATTTTATCGGACCAAAACGAGCATTTTTAGAATTTCAAATTATATATCATAATAAATACAATTTTAATAAGTGTGTAATATTAATTCGATACAAATTTAAATCAACCTTAAGAAATTCGTTTCAGGAAACACATCTTCTCTATAACACGTATTTCTATGTTAGTTAGTGATAGAGCTATGGGAGACAGTTCTAGAATTAAATCAATCTGATTATGAAAAGGAATTTCATTCAAGTTTTGCTAAATGGATTTTTATGGGACATTCATGGTCAGTAAAGTAAACTTTGAGAGAAAGCTTTAGTCAATAACGCATCATTTTTCGTTGCTTAGCAGTGCTCCCAAATGATCCGTTAACTGAATACCAATATTTGTAACAGAAAATTTCATGGTTAGGTTTTACAACATTTCCGTAAAAATTCACCTCCGAAGGTAGTTTCTGCCAAAATTATAAGAAAAATCTAAAATTAAAATTTTCTAAGAAAATACCGGTGTTCAGTTGGTGGACCATTTGGGAGTCCTGCTGAGTTATAGAGCTATGGAAGGAAGTTCTGTCTGTTTCATATATAAAATGCAAATGAGAAGTTCATTCCGAATGCTTATAACTCACGTCCTGCCAAACGGATTTTTATGGATTGATTGATTACTTATGACTGTCGGTTAGTTCATTTTTAGGGTTGCTTAATTAAAAATCTATGCAAAAAAGTTCTATAATTAGATTAACCTGATTATAAAAAAAAGTTTTATTAAACAGATTTTGATGGAAGTAGCACAGTTAGTTATACACAGTGGCCAAAATAAAAGAGAATCGGTATACAGAAGTACAAATACTTACTAATTTTTATTTAAAAGTAGTAAATACAGAATATTATGAATAACAACACATCCTGTGAACTATTCAATATTGAATGTTCGGTATGTTGTTATTCATAATATTATGTATTTATTGTAATTGCTGTAATTATATAATATGAATATACTACTTTTAAATAAAAATTAAGTATTTGTATTTCTGTATACCGGGCATCTTTTATCTTGGCCACTCTGTATAATATTTCAGGGATTTGTTTCAATTAATTAAAAAATAATTTTTAATTAATTCATGTATTTAACACTATAACTACCGGAAATTTTACTCAAGTTTTTTTTAAACTATTTCGCACCAGAAATTTTATTTAAAACTACTTAAGTTATTCATTTAACGCATTTCTGTGAGTTTCATATTTAAATTATTTAAAAAAAAAAAAAAGAAATTTCTGGTTCGAATCGGAATATATTCATTTGGTAACCGTCAAAATGACGGCTCATGGTAGTTCTAGTGTTAAATTATGCAACAAAAAGTAAAACTCACTTGAAACATTGGCATTTCGTATAGCGAACTTACATTCTACGTAATCGTAGCCGCGTGAGATAGCAAGTAGTAAATTTATATGATAACTCCAAAGCTACTAACCGCAATTTTGTTTCTGGATAATCTTACTAACCCACAAATGACGGAATGATTTTTATCTTCAAAATTGAAATTTTGCATTTCACATCACGTTTTCAGAATAGAAATTTTTCTCTTACTTTATAGCGAAGTTTCTGTCATCAAAGAAAGCGAATATTTCTCTTCAGGATTACTGGAATGCAAACAACGAACGTGCTTCTAGGATTTAACGGGTAAAGTAGAGCAGGAGAGTAATGGTTGCCACAGACGATTTTCAATTTTTTGAAAAGTACTAAAACATTTTGCTAGTGGGAACATTTCTATCGAAATTAAGGTCAAATAAATTATATTTATTAGATTTCCTAAATATTTCTTTAATACAGCGGTTTCTAAACTATGGATTACGATAAACCGTTGGGCCCGGAAGATGTTTTCAGGTATCTCGGAACGATCGTTCAGATTTTCGCTATCGTTCAAATTTCCATAAACTGCATTTTTTAAAAGCCTTTAAGGAGAAAAGTACTTCTTATTGTAAAATGGTGCAGTGAATTTATAAGCATATTTCTTTGAAAATAAGTAAAAGCTTTTCTTCACACAATTCTACTTGTATAAAAATTAATATCTTTTAATTTTTATAGACTAAAGAAAGAAAGATTTCCGCTCAAAATTGATTCATGTATTTTAAAAAAAAAATAAGTCGCAGACATTATTTATCCATTTTTCACATGTGGAAACTAAAGTGCATTCACATAATAGAGATATCAGTACGTTCAAATGGAAATTAACTTTATTTTATTGTCTTAATCAGGAGTTTCGGTGGGCATTTCTAATTATAGGCGCGCGAAAATCGTTCCAACAATTAATTTATTATAAATTCAGCTTTTTACCTGAATAATCAAAAAGTGTTATTTACATATA
The DNA here is from genome assembly GCA_963931845.1 of Maratus michaelseni. NCBI lineage: Eukaryota > Metazoa > Arthropoda > Arachnida > Araneae > Salticidae > Maratus > Maratus michaelseni. The sequence goes on along the minus strand of OZ007591.1, from coordinate 396,018,834 downwards.
AAAAACTAAGTTAGAATTTAAGTAGTGTTAATTTAATAATGCATGTAAATAACACGCTTTTGTTCATGCTAGCCCAGTGTTTTGTCAATACCACAGATGATGTTCACCTTGAAAATAGAAATTAAATAATAAATAAAACTTTTGCGGTCCGTGAGCAATTAACCGAAAGATCCTGCCTTAAATCAAGTCAAAGCTAGAAATACCAGCCTTGCCTTTTGACTTCCACCGAAATGGTCAACCAATACACTAAATTTATGGCATACTTTTATATGAATAAATGGGAAAAATAAATTTTGTTGGTGTGAATGTTTAAAAAAAAAACAATATGATATATTGAATTATTTATTACACTTTCAGAAATCATTATAAGGAATCATTGGAATAGTAATGAAAAGATTATTCGTCATCTTTTTAGAAATCATCATATACTATACGTAATTCATAATTAATTTATTTTAAATTCAGTTTTTTACCTGAATAATCAAAATGTGTTATTTATATATAAAAAACAAAGTTAGAAATTAAGCAGTGTTAATTTAATAATGTATGTAAATAACATGCTTTCTGTTCATGCTAGCCCAGTATTCCTAGAATTTTTCCGACACCACAGATGATGTAGATCCTGGAAATTAAAATAAAATAATAAATAAAACTTTTGCGGTCAGGGAGCAACTACAAATGAAAAATCATGCCTTAAATTAAGCCAAAGTTAGAAATACCAGCTTTGTTTCTAGACTTTAAGCGAAAAGTACCAAAACACATACTCAAACATGGCATACTTTTATATCAATAAATGAGAAAACTAATTTTGTTGGTGTGAATGTTTATAAACAAACTTAAGGATATAATGAATTATTATTACACTTTCTGAAATTATTCAACATTATAAGGAATCACTGGATTAGTAGTGAAAAGTTTAGTCGTCATAATTTTAGAAATCATTATATAATATACGTATCTCACCTATTAGAAATCAATTGTTAAGAGAACCCCAAATTATTCTACACATAATCTTATAATAATGATATCTTAAACAATATTTTACACTTTATCTATATACTGTTTACCTCAGTTTTTAACAACAGATAGAAACACTGTCAGATTGCAGAAGGGAATTTAAACAAATATGATATTTCTCTGAAATTATTATTTTCATTTCTTTGCTCTGAATTTAGGATTGGGAATTGTTTTAAAATTACTTATTATTAAATTTGGGGAATATTTAAAGAGAGATTAAGTTGATGCTTTTAGAATAGAATTAATAAGTTAAATTTCAACGTTCTTACAGGCGTTATTTTACGTTATTTGTTTAATAGGATTGCTTTTGAAGAAGCTTTGGAAAGAGCTAAGTGGATATTCATATATTTATAGTTAAGATGGAGATTCATATATTTATAGTTAAAATTTTATAAATTAATTGTGTTTCCTCATTTAGTTATTTTAATTCTATCGTGCTTCTGTGAAAAAAAAAATCTCTTTCTTTTCTACTTAATATTCGATATTTCTCATACTCTTTTATCGCAGCTAGAAGTGACCCTTTGTTAATGTAGATGTACTAAATTCTTTCATACCCCTTATGAGCTGGCAGTTTGCATATCCGAAATCAAATCATTATCACACAGAAGTAATAAAGAAAAATAAAATGTAACGTCTATTTCGCGATATAGCTCCATGCTTAAAAACTCCCGCAGATGTTTAGGCTGCCTGTTGGTTTTCTGTGTTTATAAAGATAGTGATATGGTAATCTGGTTTGGCGGTTTGCGTTCAAAAAATTAGTATGTTTTTCTCCCTAACGATTCTTCTTCTTGACGCTATGGGTCGACGCGGATAAATTTGTGGCATCTCAAAAATGATATCACTGCTATCTTTTACGGTCTTTAGTATATTTAGGTACCTTTGGACCTAACTTTCCAGAATAGTAAGTTTCATTTTCTTTGAAAACAGAAATAGTAATATTTTTTTTAGATTGAATAATGCGAAAGCCTCTTTTTTGGAAAAGTGATGTCCATAACTGGCGACATCACGCTCACTGACTATCGAATACATGATATAAATACTTATATAAATCTTTAAAATAATTATACAATAATAGATAACAGTATTCTTTCTCATTTTATTCGTACAAATTCTCTGGAATTCTAGATAAGTGAAAAGATTCATAAGAAAGGCGAGACTTTCGCGTGTCTAGAGTTGTATTTGTCTCTTTTTCAAAAAATAGCATATAAAAAAAAGTTAAACTTACTGTTTGCTATTAGGACAGCGATAATGAAGTGTTTTGTAGGAACAGCTCTTCTGAATATGGTGAAGTGATTTTTTCCTTAAGAATTTTTAAATGTAAATAAAAATAAATAATAAATAAACTCCGGTGTAGCATTTTCCGAATTTTTCATCTGTTTGAAATTTCCATCTGCTTCGATCGGGTGTAAATACAAACGGAAATAAAATCCCAGTTATAGAAAATGATATTATAGAATAAACACTGCCTTTCATTCAGTGATGGAACAGAAAAAAAAATTAACAACGTTAAATTTACATACTATTTTTCGTCTTAATTTCAGGATAGCATATTTGAGATTTTTTAATATAAATAATGCTATTAAAATTTAGTAGTGTCGGCTGGTTCTCGCCAAAAATTTGCGCCATTTTTCCTGTAATGACGTTCCTCATTACATAGCCTCTTTTTCTTTAAAATTAATCCCCCCCCCCTTTCTAGTTCAAAATTATTTCATTTATTTAATTGTTCCTATTTTTATTAACAGTAAAACAACTTTATTCTAGCCTTCTCCATTTTTGCCTATTAGATTTTAATATCCGTTTTTATTCAGTGCGGTTTTAGTCCAGTAGAAATAGCATTTTACCTTACAAAAATTCGGGTAGTTCTGATTTTTGGATATGTTGTAAAGGTTGACCCTCTAATAAAAAAACCAAGTTTTCGACCTTCTAGACCTTGTGCGTTTTTCACAATATTGAAAAAAACAATATTTTTCGGCACCTTTTTCGATTTTTCTTAAATAACTCAATGTTAGTGCATTTTACACAAAAAAGCACTCCTTTTCCTTTTTTAAATTTCTAAATTATAAATTATTTATCTTTCAAATATTTTTTTACATTATTCCCAGCTATTAATTTTACTTTCGACTTTGAATTCGTGGCCCTGCACCTATGTCTACCGACTAGTTTTTTTGGTTAACTTCGCTCCCCCCCTCAACTATTCAACAGTTACCTATTATTATACATACTATAATTAATTAATTGCATCGTTTAATCAATATTAAAAATAAAAGCTCGTTTTTAAATGAATGACTTGTCAGGCGGTATTTTTTTGTTTTAACCATAAATTATATAATTTTGATTTTTAAAGCCTATTATAGATATTTCATGATATAATAAATGAAACTTATAACTACTTCATGCTTTACAAACTTTATAATGACACTTTTGTCTCTAAAACGCACTAAAAGTAGGTTATTAAGCAAGAACCAACGTCATTTGTGGATTTTTGCCAATTTTACCCTATTTCCCCGGCTTCGTATCTCACCCCCTATTTGGACAATTTACAAAGATGAATACTTCATTTTGTAGAGAATTTTATGCTCTACAAAATGGTAAAAGTACTTTTTCTGTAAAATGCACTGAAATTGAGTTATTTAAGAAAAAATGCCGAAAAATATTGGTTTTTTCAATATTGTGAAAACCGCACAAGGTCTAGAAGGTCCAAAACTTGATTTTTTTATTAGAGGGTCAACCTTTACAACATATCCAAAAATCAGAACTACCCGAATTTTTGCAAGGCAAGGCCCTTTTTTGCGCTCTTTCTACTGGACTATTTCACTCAATTTATATTACGCATTTTTCTTAACATGTCAGTTTCCTTTCTCAGCCTACATTAATAAAAGAAGTATGTAATCACAACCATATACTGCGATTTTCTCTTCCTTTTCACGCCAGCCGGCATTTTCAAAAAAATAAAAAAAGAGAGATAAAGTAACTGCTTTCTCTCTTCAAGGCTGTCCTTTACCTAACGAACTTTCATACTCCTATATGCAACCAATATCTAAATTTAGCACGCAGTATTGTCTATGTTCTAACGTACATTCATTCCAATTCAATTATCCAGGCTCGTTCCGCACCTCATTAATTACAAAAATTTGTACAACCCTCATTTCCCACGTATCTAGTGCCGGGTCTGTCATTTTCCAAATAACTCTCTTTAACTCTCCAAAAATACTTTGCATGATTATCGCCAAAGTCATAGTATAAGTTGGCGGTGGATAAAGAAAACCACATGCCAAAATAAAAAGTTTAAAATATGTTTGAAACATTTTTTGTATCAGTCTCTCCTCTACTGTCTCTGAGTAAATTTTAATCTGTGCACCTCCTCTTCAGTGATTATTGCCTGTAACACGAACCTGGTCACCGAATCAACTGCTTAATAAAATGTGCTTTGGACATTTTGTTATGAAACTTCTATTCTTAGCCTTATCTACCTTTTATTCCAGCTTATCAATATTTTTACATATATATATTCTTCCTGTGGCGTTGCAGCTATGCAAATATTCACCCAAGTCCAGAACTACTGTTATAGTTCCATTACTGATTTCATAACAAAAAATATGAGTAATTACTATTTTATAAATATTACTTTCTCTAGGCTATTTTCATGTTTCTCGTTATTTTCTGAAGTTTAGATTCTAATCAACGAAGACATTTTCATTCGGTGCTTTTATGAGATACCATGTAGCGTTTTAAGATACTGCTGGCAGGTTTTTTCCTTTCTTTTTCACTTTTACAAGTGCAAAACTCAGAGATATTGTTTCGCGTTTTAAAAGAGTACCAGGGATTGAGTTGAGGGATTTTTTTGTTCGCCGTGCTCAAAAGGTCAAAATTTAATCCTTCCCAGCTCATGACCTTTTTCGATGTTTTTTAACAAAATTACTTTATTTAAAAATAATAACATAGGTTACTTAAATATCATTTAAATAGTAATCCACGCTTCTGAATGCAGTATGGTCTGCAACCCTAAGTTTGTTTGGAAAGGTTTTCGTTAAAAAATAGAGAAATATATGAATGTGTACTATGCCAAACGCAGTGAGGCTCGCAACATTTTTTTTTCCATTTAGAAAGGTTTTCGTTAACAATGACTTTATATATTTAAGATTTGTATCACGGATCCTGGCAGTGTCGCCCGATCAGCTAGTCCACTATAAATTTAAAATACAGTGATCTCTCACTTATGCGCGACAAACGGGGACAACAAAATTTTCGCGCACAAGTGAGATTCGCGCATAAGTGAAAAACCATAAAATAAGCTTAAACGCGAAAAGTTAACATAACGAATACTAATAGTACACTACTAATACACTAATAAATAAGTACGCACATAATTTCCGTTTATATATAGCACTTTAATAAGAATGTAAAAATTCAAAGTTGTTACATACGTACCAAACTTTTGTTAAATTACATTTTCTTTACAAAGAAGTCATCAATGAAGGTTTGTTTTTGTTTTCAGGAACTGTCGGCGAGAGTCTTTTTAAGTTCATGTAGGTGCGAAAAAGTTTTTTCGCTTCCGGAATTAAATTGAAAAAAATCCCGCTGAGATTCCATTGCTCCTTATGTTGTTGTGTGGGTTGGGGGAACTTTTGCTGTATCTCCTTCATCGTCTTCCACGTCTTCGTCTTTGTTGTTGCCAATTTCCGCTGCAATATCGCTGATATCCCGCTTTCTCAGTTGTAATTAAGGTTTCGTCGACATCCCCGAATTCGGAGAAAGTACACCAAGCCAGTCCGCCAGATATAGCATTCCAATCATCTTCGCTTACATCAGCCTCGCTTGGTGTTTCTTTATCGTCTTCGCATTCCTTTTCTTCTGGGAGCAGAAATCCTGCCTTTTTAAAACTGTTTTTGATACAGATGTCAGTAATGTTTGTCCATGACGAGCACACCATTTGAATAGCATCAACGACAGTGATCTGCTTCAAATCATATTTCACCGAACGTTTCATTTCTATAGCAGCAAGAAGACGCCGGATTAAAGTTCTTCTGTACTACACTTTCACGCAACGAATGTTGCTCAGGTCCGTAAGTTGAAGTTTGATTGTGCAATTGGCTGGAAAAAACACAACTTTTGTATAGTTGGGAAGCGGAAGATCTTTTGGGTGTGCTGGGCATTTGATCCATAAATAGGTTCACATTTCGTTTCTCTTTTTCCATTTTAATGTCAAATTTGGGCAGGAAATCCAGAAAAATGCCAGAAGTCATCCATGCCGTTTTATTACTAGCATAATCACATGGAAGTTTCTTTACATTTTTGAAACATCGGGGATTCTTTGATTTCCCAATGACTAGTGGAGGCAGTTTATCCGAACCATCGTCATTTTGCAGTACAGCAACACAGTTAACCTTTCTTTGCTTTTTTCCATCATGGCATGGTTCTCCTTTAAACGCCAAAGTTCGGTCGGGCGTTACTCGATAGAAAAGTCCAGTTTCATCACAATTATGAATGTTTTTCAGTTCATATTCTTTAACTAAATCAGGCAGGTCTTTTTCCATTGTTCAACAGATTAATTATTGACACTTCCACTTTCGCCAGAAAGGACACGAGTTGACAATCCATGTCTAATCTTAAATTTCTCAACCCATCCGTGTGACGCAGAAATGTTTTCCATGTCATAACTCTTCGATAATTCCAAGGCTTTCTCTCTTAGAAGTTCAACGTTTACAGGAATGTTGGATGCACGAGTTTCTTTAAACCAGAGAACTAAAACCTTCTCGAATTCTTCGTTCTTTCCGCTTTGAATTCGACTTCTTTTCTTGGCCTTTATTCCACGTTCTAGATAAGCTGCATTTATAGCTTCTCTGCTTTTCAGAATTCCTCTTAAAGTTGATTCCGGAATACGGAAATGATCAGCAAACGCTGTTTTTGATTTAAAGCATTTTTCATTAAAAAAAATTATGATATCCATTTTCACAAGCTCGTACGTTTTGCCATTTTTTATACACTGTACAGTACGTAAGCGAATGGCGTAGTAACGCAAACCTAAAGCTTGTTCCCCGAGCAGTGCTTACCGTCCACACCGATTGGCTGTGACTTTTAGTGAAGTCAACAATTTCGTATGTAACCCGTTCTCCCCTCTCGATGTCAATCATATGCGAAAAAGAACGCGTTCTTAGAAAATAAAAAAATTCATAACTTCGTGAATTTACAAGATATCAAATCCGCTTAAATCCTCTTAATATTATCCTAAACTTTTATACTGACATGTTTTTTATAATACCAACCCTTTTAAGAAAAAAAAAATTTAAAAAAAATCCCTGCCGGCTCCGCCTGTAAACAAGTTAGGTTTCGAAGTGGAAAGTTCCAACTGCCACATCATGGCAAAAAGGTCATTTCTTCCGTAATTCCCAACAAACAGGCGCCCCACGGTCTGCGTCTTCGAAATCTATCTGTTCCTGAAGGCCAAGCCGTCAGGGATTTTTTTTATTACTAGTATTTGTAAACATTAATCTTCGTTCAGCTTTTCTGTTAACTTAAAAAGGAGATTAATATTTTTTTATGAAGAGTGGTTAAAAATATTAACCAATCACAGTGATAGCACTGTGTAAGGTGAATCCAAATGCTCTGGATTCCATTAATTTCGTACAGCTTTTATTCTCCATCATTAATGACTGAAAATTCTGTCATTACATAAAGCGATGAATATCACTTTAAAATAGAGATATCTAGACCCTTAACCTCGCTATATCACTGCTTATTAAAGGCTACCACGCACGTCCAAAAAACTTTGCGTTAATTGTATTTTACTTGGGAATGTAGGCGATAGTTTATGAAATAGGTCTTAGGTAACTGAATTACTATGTATATCCAGCACTTCTCATGATGTCATCACATTTTACGAATTCCTTTTACAAAATAAGTGATAGTACCCATCCAGACGAGCAATAATTACCATGGAACATTGAGAAGCATTCCACTCTGCAAGGCAGAAAAGAGTAAAGTCGAAACGCGTTGAACATGAATAAGTCATTTCCTCTGACGTCATTTTGTACCTGCCTACATAGCACATCTCCTAAGCAAGATGTCCGTAGCGCCTTGTCCGTAGCGCAGTGACGTCCAGTTCAGAGGTTCCGGGTTCGAATTCCAGTCTAGGCTTGGATGTTCGTAGTGGTTCGGAATCCACTTGAAGCAGTAGGTACTTATATAAAAACCTCCTGTGATGACATGACCGTAGTGCGACAAACCAAACCAAACAGTATGCAGATTTCCAGTAAGAAGAAACAGCACAGTAGGTTCCGTAAAAAATCAATCAGATAAAACGTTGTCCTTTCAAAACGACACAACATCAACGCTTTAAGGTATTAGTTTGATAGCACCGTTCGAAACGTTTCGTGAAGGCAATGGCGGAGTACACATACGAAGAAATGGCAGATTTGCACCTCACATACGGTGAAGCAAAAGTGGAATGGACTCGAATCACGAAGAATGTTATAGCAGCGGATTCTAACGCATCGTACTCCAAGTCATCTTACCTTCGCCAGGGTGGGTCGATGACTGCGAGAAACCTGTTCGTTTGTCATCTCAAACAGTAATGCAGGACGTTCGCGAAATGTACGAACGCCAGAAATGGAAGACATAGTTTTGGCCAGAACTGCAGAACCTCCCTCTAGAAATACTCGATCAGTGCATACGAAATGGGTGCTTCTGAAACAGTGGCGTGGCGTATTTTACGCGTGGAACTCATGCAGCCCTACCACGTGCAAAAGTTGCAATGTTTACACCAAGATGATTATCTCCGCCGGGCAGAGATTATGCAGTTGATACTCGGGATGAGTAATAATGATACACGATATCCTGCATTAGTATTATTTAGTGGTGAGGCAACATTCAATAGAGACGGCATTTTCACCTGCGCAATCAGCAAGTTTGGTCTGACAGCCATCCCCACTGCACTACCCCTCGTAAACACCAGCAGACATTTCCCGTGAACATCTGGCAGGTATCCTTGGTGATTATGTCGTAGGCTCTCACATCTTGTCAGACCGTTTGACCGTCGCAACTTACCGTATTTTCTTGGAACAAGTGCTTCCTAGTTTGTTGCAGGCTTGATCTGCTCCCCATCCAGAGAGACCTGTGGTTTACGCACGATGGAGCCCCAGCACTCTTTTCCAGCACAGTCTGGCACTTCCCGAATGCCACACACCCCGCACGATAGATCACACGTGGACGACCTGTCGCTTGGCCTCCTAGCTCACCGGAACTCAACCCACTTACTTTTTCTTCTGAAGTTACATGAAACCTTTAGTGTACGAGATGCCTGTGGACTCGTCTGAAGATCTCGTAGCGAGAATCGTTGTTGCCACAGACAAAATTAACACAACACCAGGAATCCTCGAGAAGGTACGCCAGACCTTGCTTCTCTGGTGTGAACTGTGCGACGACCTGCGTGGCCGCCACTTTGAGCACTTGCTGTGAGTTTTTCGCTGATTTATAATCCAGAATGTGGAACTTTTGGTATCGTTCATTCGCTTTCGCAACACTGTTGTAAGTGCAAGTTGAAATTCTAATTTTACATTTTTCTGCCTCTCAATGTGGAATGCGACACTATGTTCCATGGTAATTCATGCTGGCTAGTGGTCAGGGAAAACTTCAGTCAAAAAAAAGTTATAAACACCAGTATATTCTTATAGAAAAATGTATCTTGATTATTCGATCAAATAATAAATTTGAATTTTTCTATAAGAAAATACTGGTAATTATCATTTTTTTACTGTATTTTTCCCTGACCACTAGCCACCCTGTAATTATTTAGACTCACCCTGTATATATATATATATATATATATATATATATATATATATATATATATATATATATATACATGCATGTAATATTCATAGTCTTTTATGCTAGATTATTCAAAATATTTCCGAGTCATTGTTGTTTATAAGCAGTAATCGCTCGATATGCGTTTTCACAGCAGTTTCTGGTTGATTGGCTGAAGTAATTTAATTATTGTTGCATTAAAAGTTTTCCAGCCATTTGTAAATAGTGAGTTGGCTATTTCTTAACCTATGATATAATATCCCTCTATAATACACATGATTTCTCGCTTTTGAAGTGAGTGAACGTTTTTATTAAATGCGTGATTCTAAAGACATATGATTGCAGAAAATTTCAGTGATTTATTTTAAATCCCCTTTTCCCTGTTAGTGTGATTGAACATATGAATCTAATACTGTCGAGTAAAAATTAAGACCTTAAAAATATCATTCTAAACGAATTGTTTAAATTTAAGCATGAGTCTATCCATTACATTTTTACATGAAACGACAAAATAAATTATAGTTATCCTATAACATCACGATATAATTTTATGCAAGGCAAACCCTAGGATATCATTCAAGTAACATATTCTGAATTATTATTTGTCCTGTGTTGCCCTTTCTACAATCGCACTGCCGCAATCCGTGACAAGTAGTAACATCCCCAAAGGGTAAATTATGATGTTTCCTTCTCAAATGGGATTTCCATGTATTTCTTATTCTTAACCACAACTTAATCAAAAATTGCTAGTATTTCGTTTCCTGTCACTCCAAACAGACTTGGGTCTTCAGGCTGTCACGTTATGACATGTCTCATAGGAATTACCTCTGCTATATAGTCAAAGTATTGTTTGTAAATCAAACAACTGATTTCAGTGCTGTGATAATTCTAAATAGATTATTTTATTAAGTAATATATTCCTAGATAGGGATTGCTGACAGTAAATAAATAATCCATGACAGCACTTGATGCGATTGTTATTATTTATGCTTATTTGTATAAATAGTAATTATACACAGTAAAGTCTCCGAAATCCGATTGCATTGTTTGTGGCGTAAAAAGTATTTCCCAAAATTATATACAGGGCCGAAGTCATCACTGCGCTGCCCAACAACTAACTGCTAACTTAAATTTATTCTTGAATTTCGAAAATGTTTTAAATGCTGTTCTTCATAATCTTAGAAGTCATTTATTTCAAAATTTTTATTTTTTGTAAAAATTACGAATTTACATTTTTTATAAAGTCACTGGTCTATAAGTTATATTGGGAAAAAAGTAGATCTAACCAGGTCTAACCAGATGTAACAAACTCCACGATCTAACAGGCAAAATTTTTAAAAATGCCCTGTTCTTAACAACAGTAATTTGCCTAAGTGCGATACATTGAATGTGCTGTTTTTTCAGCTGTTTGTAGTGTTAATATCGCGTCTTTCAATTTTTCTAAAATATAATAATAAATCGCAATATAAATTAATATAATATATTTTAGTTACAAAAACTGTTTTTCTGTTAATTAAAACTATTTGTAATAAAGTGGGTCGTTGATGTCCTTGGTGCTCAGGTATTTTATGCTTCATAGTACAAAGTTGAGATGATGTATTATTTTCATTAATGGTTCTAAAGATTTAGTATGTAGTTAGGTTTTCAAAGGTGAAGCACTAATATATACAGGGTGCATCTGAAATGCTTCAACAAACTTAGAGGGATGATAGTACTCATGAAGACGAACAAAAAATGCTATGGAACATGGGGTCGCAAATGACGTTTAACCCTTTCGGGGACCGTGGTATATTTATGAAACCACTTAATTTTAATTCCAAAACGCCACAATGGCACCAGAATTTTGCTAAAATCTTTTCCATTTAATATGTATGTGAAATATAGCCTTTTTCTTATTTACAAACAAATTTTTTTGTAAATTCCGGTGCCAATCATTTATTTCAACATTTTAGTACTAAAAGTACTTTGCCCCTGAAAGGTTTAAAGGTTTAAAATCGAGAAAATACGTCTGGAAATGAACAAACTGAGACAAGAAAGAAACACTCCAGAAAATTATTTATTGCACAGAATAGGTGCAACACAGCTCGTGAAGTCCAGAGAAAACAAATATTTTACAACAATTGTTCAAAGTGTCAACCGCGGACATTATTACACGGACATTATTACACATAGCGTGTCCGCCAGTCGTTGCTCCGTAGATGTACTCTGTGTAATAATGTCCGCGGTCGACACTTTTAACAATTGTTGTAAAATATCTGTTTTCTCTGGACATCACGAGCTGTGTTGTACCTATTCTGTGCAATAAATTATTTTCTGGAGTGTTTCTTTCTTGTCTCAGTTTGTCCATTTCCAGACGCAATTTTCTCGATTTTCATCCTTTAAGCCTTTCAGAGGCAAATTACTTTTAGTACTAAAATGTTGAAATAAATGACTGGCACCGGAATTTACAGAAAAATTTATTTGTAAATAAGAAAAAGGCTATATTTCACATACATATTAAATGGAAAAGATTTTAGCAAAATTCTGGTGCCATTGTGGCATTTTGGAATTAAAATCAAGTGGTTTCATAAACATATCACTGCCCCTGAAAGGTTTAAATGTCATTTGCGAACCCATGTTCCATTGCATTTTTTGTTCGTCTTCATGAGTACTATCATCCCTCTAAGTCTGTTGAAGCATTTCAGATACACCCTGTATATATATATATATATATATATACGTCACGTTTACGCAACGCTCTTCTTGAAGGGGATGTTAATTGAACAATTCCACGGACTGTAATCGAATTACTAATATTTTAGTAATGTTAATTAAACTTTAAAAATATATACTGACGGTGTACTGAGTGCGCCAATCACTGTGAATTCAAAATTAATTAGATATGATTAACACCTGCGTCTCATTTACCTTCATTCCAAAAGACTCCCAGGATTCAACCACTGTTTAAAGTTGAAATTCGCAATTTTTCCTCTTATCTTTCATTATTTTTATTGGTAAGTCACCACTGACATACGGGATATATCGACCGTGCATTTGTGTAATGTATTTTATTTTATTTTATTTCGTAATTTTTGTATAAATTTGAAATTTATTATTTTTATACTATTATAAGACATTGCATTAAAGAATATTGTAATCAAAATTTGATATTTAAACTTTAAAGAGAGTTGGCGTATGGATTATGCCGCCCGTATTTTACATTAAAATATTAATTCAATTCTAAATAAATTCTTCTTTTTTTATCGATTTAATGTGTATTACATTTTTTTTTATCGTCTCGTGCCTCTCTTATTAATTACGCTCTTCACGAAGGCGTTGTTAACTGAAATATTCCTCTACTGTAATCAAACTACTGATATTTTGTTAAAGTGAATTATCATTTAACCCCTTAATCGTCGCGCCAGATACATTCACGGGCTGTGTAGGCTACTATTTTTTTTAATAGTGTTAATTGTCTTTATACTCGCATTATTTTATCTGCCATTAAATAAGGTGAATATTTCTACTTCAAAAAATTGGTGACAATCAGAATTTTTAAAAAGTAGCTATCACTTATCGGGTGCGAAGATTAGGGTGTTAAAAACAATGACGGCGTAGTGAAAGTGTCACTCAGTGAGAAAATAGGTGCAAATTCCAAAATAATTACGTATGATTAACACCTGCGCAGTGCCTGTCCAGGACCATTTTGGCGCCCGTGTGAATTTTCACTTCGGTATCCTCCACCCCTCCCCTCAAGTAAAAAATGCTTGTTTTTTTTCACAAATTTTTATATATTGGTATATAAACTTTTACGCGTGCTAATCCTAATTACTTAAGAAATTATTTAAAGAGGTACACAAATAGACAAAATTATCCCTATTCAATGCTATTTTTGAGTTTTTTTTTTTTTTAAGTTGTTCTCAAATGAACTCCTTAACAACGCGAAACTACTTTCTGACTCATTTTTAAATGCAAAGGCATAAAATTGGCAGTTCTGAATATTAAAGTGATTTGGAATCCAAGTGAGTTTTTCATTTTTTTCTTAAATAAATTACTTATCGAGTTATAAGCAATTCGTGTCACGCGATGAGCACACTTTTCGCTTTTATCGTGCTGCGCGTCGGGACTTCAGTTCAAACTGCCGACTTTTACACAATTTTCTGAAATATCTTCTACCTTTACCAAAAAAACAGAAACTGTTTTCTATTGCATAGTTTTTGAATAAAAACCCGCCAATTTTAAGCATTTCCGAACAAAATTTAATTACGAAATGTGTCAATAAGTAGCTCTTTTGGATTTGAAAACAACCTTAAAGCCTCCCTCAATTTGGCACCCCATCGCTTCGGCGCAATTAATTAGTCGAAATTAATTAGCATTTTATATGGAAGGGGGTAGAGTTATTGCGATACAGTTAAATATGGTGTGGTCATTTTCCAGTTTCAAGGGAATAAATTTGAGACTGTATCTTAAAGGCATTTATATCAAAGAATGCATCCTATCTCCGATAAGTTACTCTTATTATAAGTTCTTTGTTTGTATTCTCCTCGAATAAAGAATACAGAAGACGTTTCACGTGAAAATGTAGTGCCTTTAAACACAAAAAAAAATGTCTCCAGCTCAACAGATAGACGCACCATAGATAATTCCAGCTTAATTATTAAAAATGTGAAAAAAAAAAGAAATGTAGAATCTTTTTTGCACTTCTGTCGGTTGGCGCCTTTTGCAACTAGGCGCCCATTGCGGTCGCACACTTCGCTCATCCCTTGGGACCGCCCTGCATCTGCGCCTCATCTATCCTCATTCTCATAGACCCTCAGTGTTTAACCAATGTCTAAAGTTGAAGTTCGCAATTGTTTTTTTTTCTTTCATTTATTCCATTGGTAAGTCACCACTGGCGTACGGAATACGTTCCACGTGCATTTGTGTAATTTATTCCGTTTTATTTTTTAATTAAATTAATTTTTAATATCTTTACTTTTCCACTATTGCCATTTTTTATATTAAATAAGAAAATCATTAAAAGTTGATATTTAGAATTTAAAAAGTGTTGGTGTATTGAATACCCCACCCGTATTTTATGTTAAACGAACTGTTATATTAATTCTAATTAAATTAGATTTTTTAATTTTATTACTTTCAGACTATTACTGTGCGCTTCGTTAAACAATTATATCATTACGATTCTACATTTAGGCTTTAAAATGCCTTCGAGCACACAGTTCGCCGTCTGTATTATGTAGTTTTCATTAGAAAAAGCCAAAAGCTACCTTCTGCAGCCATTCGGAGGAAAGCAATATATATACCTACATATATATATATATATATATATATATATATATATATATATATATATATATATATATATATATATATATATATATATATGGTCTTTGTCATATGATAGCACTCGTATTTATAAACCGATTTGGATGAAACTAATAATGCCTAACAGACTCACCAATACCTCGACTGCGTTCGTTGGCCAGCTTGGTCCGGCATCTCTTTTCAAAATGGCGGCCACTAAATGATTTAAAACTAAAAAATATATACAAAAAAAATCGAAATTAATTTATTTCTCACTCAAGTAATTTAATTAATTTATTTTTCGTTTCCTTAAGACAAGGATTCCGGAGTGTATTTTCTTTTGCTTATATCCTAAAACATGGCTGAGATATAGCAGTTTGTTATTCTAGGGTGGCTGACATTTTGAAACATAACAACAGATAAAAAAAAAAAAGATTAATTCATGAGTTTTAGTGAACGTGATTTCTCGGAAATTATTATCTTTCATTGTTGTAATCATTTTCCCAATCATACTCATAAAATCTTGACGATAATTGGCGAAATATCGCCCAATTTGATGACCTAAAATAAGTCTCCATAAAAGAAGCCAACTTAGCTATAGCTGACTAATTTGGCGAATTTCTTTTCATAATTCAGTATTAACGAATCTTCTGTAATCAGGTTCCTTGCATTTTTCGAGTAATATTAGCTAAAATTTTAAACGAAGATGTAGGAAAGCTACGTTTTGCTCCCGGTACAGACCGAAAGAACTACTTTTATATTACTACATGCCATCCGCAGTTTGTAATATTAACATCATGGTGTAGTTAATTTAATGATTAACTTTAAAAATTTTATATTAAGAATTTTTTTTAACCCATTCGCTGCAGACCACGAGTATACTTGTGGCTGTCAACATTCCGACCACGAGTATACTCGTGGTTGTCAACATTCAAAATAAAAGTGCATGATAATAATAAAAAAAATAAATAAATAAATAACCTGTCACCATTATTTTAATATGTTAAAAAATATTTTATTTAATGACAAAAACTTTGTTATTAAAGTTCCCAAATATTATATTTCAGAATTTTTGGTGGGAAACGAATTTCAGTAAAAATATAGAAGACTCCGTTTACATAGTTTTGGCAGCGAAAGGATTAAGGTAAAATTCTAGAAATACTTTAATTTAAAATAATTTAAAAATAAATGTATTAGCCTATATTTTTATGACAGGTGTAAAAGAAATTCAGGACGGATTTTTCTCTATTCTAAATATAAACTTAAGAGAGAAACGCATTTGTGTTTTTCAAAAATATTTTAAAATGAATAAGAAAATAGATGCACACGAATAGTGTAATTTCGACTTTTTATAGTTACTTTAAAATGGTGCAAATAAAAATCAAAAATTCCTTTTTATGGAAAATGTTTCATAAATCCTATTCCATAATGAATATCTCATGTGAGATGAATTAAAAGGGTCTGTCACATTTCTGTATTTACAACATATAATATTCGAAATTAAAAAAAAAAAAAATACTTACCCCTAAAATAAGTTAATATATGTAATTTTAAATCATGAAAAAATGTTATCGTTAAAATGTAGATTTCTTCCTGTTTTATTTCCTTGGACAAATATACATCTGCCCATGCCATTTGGAATAAAGCCAGAAATATTTCCCTCTCTTTGAACTGAGATCTTTATTAACATATTTTATGAACGTTTTCTAGATCTCCGCTATTTATTTTTTGTCTAAATAAACTTATAAATGCAGATTGGCATTTAATATTCTTTTGAATATTTTAATCTCCGTTTTTCTGAAATCGTAAATATAAAAGAGAATGAATATTTGTGCAAGATTTCAATGAAGATATGTCTTTATTTGTATTTAAAGAAGTTACAAAGTGATAAAACCGAAGTTTATAGCGAGAAATCTGCCTCGTTTTGTTCTTGTTTTATTTGAGGAGCATAATAATTTGCCGTTTTAGCATTATCCTATTGCAGATGGTACCAACATTACTAAAAATATTTTTCTTGGGCTGCGTAAACAAATCATAATAGAATACGGTATCCTTAGCGTTGAATGTTTGTCGTGTAAAGAAATAGACTATAATTAGCAGAATATCGCGAAACACTTTAAACGTTCCGCAAAATATTCACGCGAAACAGAAAGTTTATAAGAATTCATTTTTCTTGTTGAAAACAGATTTGCAGTTACGGTATCACTCGTGAAAATAATAAATAAAAATGTATTATTTTTTATAATTCTATTTACCGTATTACTCGTGCATGCCGTGACCTAGTGCAACACGTATAGCCTGAGTTTTATTGGTAGAAAAAAGGTTTATTAAAAAATATAATATATATGTGATATATATATATATATATATATATACAAAACAAACAGTATCCATCACCTTGTGACTACATCTTCATTTACTTCACTTACAACCGGTAGACATTACTCTACAGTATCTGTCCCCTTTTCTTTATTCATAATCATAGCTCCATTACTTTTATATCCAATCATACCAGAAGACCACTATTTACAAAACCTAGTTTTGAAAATTTCAGAACTTGAAATCCATATTTAGACTATTTTTCAATTTAATATGTATTTCTCCGGAAACATCTATCCAAAAAACTGTCGGTAGATTGCATGATTGCTATAATTAAACAATTTTTAATGTACAAATTCGGTTTTTAAATTCAGTAATACGGAAACAATATGATCCCATCTGAACTAGAACGTAATCACCACGGTAACATAGAATCACTACCTATTATGGGATATCATCGAATTAATTACCCATGATAGGATTTAATAGAATGAATAAAACTTTTATTAATATATTTTTTTTAATTCGATTTTCATGGAATTTGAAATGACATGACCAAAATTCTGAAACGATTTCAAACCATTTGGTTATGGAGTTTTTGCGCTGTTATTTGCGGACCGACGGACGGACCAGACGACGACTATATGTGCTAAAATAATTACGAACTCACATAAAAAGAAGGTCAAATTAAGTGTGCTTAATTTGTCTACTATCTGCACAAATACAAATGCATGAGTATTGTTGTCAACGGCTTAGCCAGGATGGGGATCCCGATACTCTAGATAACACTAATTTCGTACTGTTATTTTCACCTTGTTTAACACGTTGAGTGCCAAGTCAGTCATGGGAGACTGACAACTGAACTTTCCGTTTAGGCCGCGTCAGTCACCGGTGACTGTGTAAAATATGATATAAAACTAAAAAAAATTACATTGTTTTAAGTAATTACTGAAAATTTATTTAAAATTTACTTAATTTTCATTTTTTACAGAATTGTATCATTAATGCATTTATATATTTCTTATCAAACAATTTTAATGGATTTTATTGAAACACGGTAAACATAAAAACGTTCGTCATTCACATGTATCACAAAATGTGTCAACTTGTTTAGTCATTTTTCTAGCCATTGCTCTACCAGATTGTGTCGCATTTTATTCAGTCGCCAGTGGCAGCACTGGCTACTAATCAGCGCCAAGGCCTCATTAACGGCAGAGCAAATTTCCACCGGTAAAAAAGAATAGAAATTGTTGCCTTATACTTTAGAGAAATTTTGCATGAATATGAAGTTTAAATACACTGAAAACTTCTATTTAAATTTACTGGTGGAAGTTTGCCCCGCCTATAATTAGGCCCTGAACAGCGTGCATGGCCTGACAAGGATTTCCTTAAAAATACGCGTGGCTCTCAACGTGTTAATAAAAGAAAAATTTACGAGTAGATAAGGCAAAGAATATTTCTTTAAAATAGTGATGTCCAAAGCCTCTGGAGCTGCATTCTGATCACGCCAGTGATTGTTGCCAATGACTGATGAATGCATTGAGCATACTTAACTTGATTATTTTATCAAAATATATTATAACGTGCTTACACATGATCAGGTTTCGTACGCTTTTGCCATAATTTTTAATAGAATTTTTCGCCTTATTTAAATGCAGAAAAGTATTACAAATCCTGCAATGCAACGAGCCGTCTACAATTTTTTTGATTTAAATATTAAATAGAAAAACTTTATTAAAAAATTGTGGTATATGCGTACGAACGCTGATGCTGCTTTTATAAGTCAATGTGCATCTGTCGTATGATTGCACGCTAAGAGTAACATATAAAGACGGTAGTTGTATATCGAACAGCTTACATTTTAAGGGTTCGAAAAATTATTTTTACGTCTTAACCCTTTAACGGATAAAGCACTTCAATTGCTAAAATGTTGAAATAAATGATTGACACCGGAAATTATGAACAAATTTATTTGTATATAACAAAAAAGCGATATTTCACATACATAATAAATGGAAAACATTTTTATTAAAATTCTGCTGTCACTGTTGAATTTCGTAATTAAAATTTTGTGGTTTCGTAGGGAAACCAATATCCGTTAATGGGTTAGCCATGATTTTATACTAAACCGAGGACGCTGTATTAGTTTCTAATTGACTTTAGTTCGATAGACGTCATAGTTTTTCAGATAGGATCAATAACATCCGAATTTAGGAAGTGGCGTGCTCGAATATTCCTATATATAATAAGACATACCCGATTCATTCTATGTGGATACCTTGTCCCCAACAAATAATTGATTGACTATTTGTTTTTTATAAAAAAAAGTATCTGTGATTTAAAATTACATTTACACCAGAAATTTTATAAAGTATTTTCTTATTTCTGATTTTCACACTACAATCATTTTGTCATTAAATTTTATTCATTTTTAATTCCAAGTACAAGTCATTCTGATGAATGCCTTATATAAAGCAGTATGCTATACTCAAAGAATCTCCGTCTTATTATAGATTCTTTGTTAAAATTGTTCAGTGTCATCAAATTCGGTACAGATTATTCTGTTCTCTTTTCTGCTGGGTTTTATTTCACAAAGCTGAAATGATACATACTTTCATCACTTCTAAATATGAAAAAGAGTAATATTCCATTTGCATTATTTCATGCTAAGTGGATACCTTGTCTACAATTCTACCTTTATCCTTTGAAAAGCTATGCGAATGTATCCAGGTTTTAATTTGCTATTTGTATATTTTAACTGATATCGAACATAGACTGATGACGAAGATATATTGTAATAAGTTATTAATCTTATTAATTAGTATAATTTAAAAAAAATAAATTCATTTGATTAAGAATTATATAGTTAAGATTTATGTATTAAAATCGAACTTGTTTAATATGACAAGCAGAGACAGACTCCTCGTATTAACCGTAATTCGTAATATCTGTTAAAATATTAAAAACCTCAAAAGTATACATGTAATTGACCTAATTACTACTATTATTTGTTCTAATTATCACAAAGCTAAAAATAATTTAATATAAAAAATTTAGCATAAAGTATTTAGTCTTACGTTTCTGACCAGGAAACCAAGCCATAGTGTAATAATGAAAAAAATGTAAGTAAGCAGCAATCGAAAGAGAATTATGAAACGTGGTTTTTGACACATAAATCATTTGCCCTCGCCGTCTCGTTATAGCGATATAAAGACATAAAGTTTGCTAATTTATTTATTTAATTAAGGGAAAAAGGCGTGGTTTTGATTCAGAAATTTTAATAATCAAATTAATATGAAATACAAAACATATATAGATATAGTAATATAAAAATGAAAGAAGCCTGTAAAAAAATGCTATTGACAAATATGGCTCTGAAACAAAAAATGACTGAAGAGTAGAAAATAGTGGCACAAAGAGAATTTCATGAACTTAAATTTAGTGCAATAATTACAATGATCAACCTCCTGCGAAAAATAAAATTGCAAGATCGTTTTAAATGCAAATGACCGAGTTTGCAATAACCCAGACTTGTAACAAGCATAGCGAATTATTGCAGAGTATTGCGGCGTACTAAACTGTAAATGGACAAGTGACTAGAGTTTGATGATATTGTTACATTGAAAACGTTAACTACTCCTCCTTCAATCATATCAACTCTTTCTCCCTTCCTATTAAATAAATAAATTAGCAAATTTTAAGACTTTATATCTCGATAACGGGGAGACGAGTGCCAATACATCGAAAATCACGTTTCATAATAGCCTTTCGAATGCTGTTTATTTAGATTTTTTTCCTTGTTACACTAATGGCGTGGTTTCTGGTGAGTAGCATTTTTTAAACAGGTTTTTTCATCACAGTTATCACATTTAGCCCCTAAAGAACTACTAATTTCAAAGGAATGAACGACAGGCCAGTAGCGATTCGTCAGGGGGTTCACAATCAATTTAGTACCAGTATTTTAATAAACTAAATTTCTCTTTCTTTTATCACAGAACATACCACGATTAGATAAGGTCAAATTTAATATACTAAAGTTATGGTTGAAATGTGATTGTGAACCAACCCGATCAGCCGCCACTGCGACTGACGCAATTGATCACTTCCCTTTTTCTAAAAAAAAACTTGGCTTACATTGCAGTAATCATTGTTATTTTCGAGCATTTTAACAGTGCAATAAGAGATATTCAAGTTCGGTTAATGCAGTCTATAGTTCGTATTGGAATAGAGAAATAAATAAATGTTGTTGTTTATGCTCCTTCCTTTCCCTTGGAAAGGTCACTTGTAAATCTAACAAAAGATTGGTATTTGAAACGCTCTTATCTGTCTCTTCTTTCTTTCTATACTTCAGGACATTTCTTTGCATTTTTTTCGATGGTGAGATCTTGAAATCTGAAATTTTGCCTGGTAAAACTGATACATTACTACATTTTGACAGAGATTTGTAATGCAGAAATATTTCCCATGAACAAGGAAAGTTTTCAATAAGAAAAGGATTTGTTTCCTAAATCTACCCTATTTTTCTCCGAAAATCACATTGAAATGAATAGGGTTTTAGTCGTATTAGTTGTGATTCCGCATTTGTATCTCGTAAAAAGTGTGAACATCTCATAAATTAAACGATGAACCTTTCTTAACGTCTAACTTACTGCGCTCTCGTTCTAGCTGTGCTCGTATGTCGTATTAGGCGATCTCAAATGTATGTTTAATAAATTTAACAATTAACATATTGTCACATCAATTATAAAACTCGCACCAGTTAAATTAAGCTTCAAATTTATATATAAATTTGCTGCACGTTTTTGCGTTAATATTCTTTTTTTGCTTCTTTAGGGATTTAATCGTGAAACAAAGCTGGTAATCAGCTTTGACATACTATATCAAAAATACAGTAAAGATCCTTACATCCACGTTTTTAAAGTTAAGCCTGTGCTGGGGCGTAAGTGTGTATAAATAACACTAGTTTACATGACTTTTGTTCATGAAATGAAAGATATACGGTTACGTTACTTTGGGTATCTACATCTTGGAAAAAATATTTTAAAAAATCCAGCACGTCAGATTTTTGAAATATTTAAAGAAGATTTTTACAAAAAAAAAATCCATCCAAATAAACAATAGGCACCAAGAATATTTTAATAAACTCTTGTTTCTACAATGAAAGCTTAAAATAATGAGCTCTTATTTACTAAAAAAGTCGTTTGTAAATTTCGGTGTCAGTCAGTAATTTCTCATTTTGCGAACATAATTTGTCTGTGCCGGAAAGGGTTAAACAATTGCGGCTACATAGAAAACAAAGACCTTCATATCTCAGAATTGTGACGTGCTATAAAAAATAAAAATATATTTTCTTAACTACCGTCCATAGCCTAAATAAATAATACATGTTTCATTTCATGAACAACAACAAAAAAAAATTTTTGTAAACTAGTGTAATTTGAAAAATATTCTGCCGTACACATGTCTAATACAGTCATTGGCTCTCTCAGGTCTCACAACTAATTTTATATTTAATTGTACTAAACTTTAGAAAGTTTTTTCTTTGTGACATTTCTCTATAAAATATCCTAGTGAAAGTGTTTGGCAGAGATTGATTTTCAAAAATTTGTAAGAACAGAATAAAAAAAAAAGTCTATATATTATGACATGTAATCAAAGATTTAACAATGTGATTAATGTGAGCATGAGACTACGTGGAAGAAAAGGAACTTTCCATATGTTTTAATGCTAAAGAAAAGAAAAATATATAAAAGCATTATAACAATCATGTAGTTGAATTTAGGTCGAAGTGCGCTTGATATATTTTGCTGTGTTATCGGTGCCTCAATTTATATATAGTTGTCCTTTGAACGTTTTCTCCTAGATCAGATGTACCTTGCTTATGTTCCTCTTATTTTAACATAAAGGAATATATTGTGCAATATGTAGTGCGCTTGTGCAATATATATAGGAAGTACACTTTTATGAGTGTAGAATGTAAAGGAAATTCAAATTCAAAAATGAATCTTTTCAAATGCCAAATAAGCTTTCAATCAAGTTTTATATTGTTGAAGCAATATCCGATTTCATTGTTTATTTCATAAAATTCTCCTATCTTACCGGGTGTCCCAAAAATGACTCATGGATTTTAAAATTCAATAACTTGCAAACGGTGACAATTATTTAAACAAATTCTTGCAGAAGGGTTATGTATGATGTCACGAGTTTTTGTACTGTGATTTTAGTTCGAATTTCAAACAGTAGATGGCGCTGACAGCGATTGGCGTTTAGTCGAGGCCAAACCTGAGGCCACTCAGCATTGATGTACCGCCCCTTGAATACTACATAGCGGCTGTCGCAGGCGGATTTTTTTTTCATCGTTTCAACGGTCCCTCGAACTTCAACCCCAATAATATATTAAAGTTTTCTTTGACTCATTTGGTCTCAGAAAAAACTAGGCGAAGAATTCTGTTATCGAATAGCCTTCGATGTAATTTTTTATTATATTCTCTCTCACTAGCCGTTATAGTATCTACGTTGAGAAACTCTATAGAAATATTAAAGATAATTATTACTTACAAGGGAGCCACCAGACGTTCGAATCAGCGATTACCCTGCACAAAGATGGTTATTAGTAGACTATAACGGTTGCAAATAGCCCTGAAGTATATATCTGTGAAATCTAAAAACATAATTTCAAAATATTGCAAATACTTTTACATTTACTTAAAACCTTTTATCGTATCAGTGACAGAAGCTCTATGGCCGAGTATTCAGACCGATTTCCTGAACTGTGCACAGCAAGCAATCTAAACCCGTGCTCTCCTTCCGCTTCAAACTTTTATTTATTATTTTTATTTCTTTAAAAATGCTTCATCATTCGTTGCTACCATGCCAAACTGTTGAATGTGAAAAAATGCAACTTTCATTCCTTTTAAAAATTGGCCGATTGTCACAAGTAACTTTTAACCCTTTGCCGTCCGCATGTCTCGTAAAAATACTTCTATTCGTAAAATGTTGAAATGATTGTTTGACACCACAATTTAGAAACAAATTTATTCGAAAATAAGTAAAATCTTTTCTTCATGTAGTTGATAAAAGGGAATTTTTCATTCCAAAAATTCTGGTACCAATGTAGCATTTAAGGATTAAAATTAAGTTACTTTACGTACGGCACCACTGTGGTGTCGCCGGACGGCAAAGTGTTAATAGTATTATTCACCAGGGTTGCCAGTTTGACCTGCTTTTTCTTTCACAAATTTAGAATTCACACCATAAATATTAAACAGAAATTTTTGCTTTATTTAATGTCAGACATTTCTTGATTATTTAAAGTAAAAATGTTTCTCTTAAAATTTCCGGTATGAATTCCGCATCTCTAAATAAATAAAAAGGCCAAACTGGCAACCCTATGCTTCACACTAATTTTATTAGTATTTATACCGTAATTTCCGGCGTATAATCCGCAGCTCAAAGAGTCGTTTTTCGACCCAGAAATATTATTTTATAAAATGTAACTTAAAAGATCGCTGTAAATATTTAACTACAATTATTGAATAAAATTTCTGGGTCGAAAAACGACTCTTTGAGCTGCGGATTATACGCCGGAAATTACGGTACTAGGCGAAGAATTCTAATCAAATTTAATGGTGACAATCGGCCCCTTTTCAAATGTAATGAAAAATGCATTTTTTCACATTCGATAGTTTGACATGGTAGTGACGATATTATCTTATTTAAATAAGTGTTTTATTTTGACATTATAAAATAATTTGACAAGTGCTATGAATATCAACATTTAGATTTATCAAGATCAAGAGCATCATTCCATTCATCGTGAAAAATATAAAGCGACTGATAAAGCATTCTTAAGCACATAGAATTATCAATAAAAAATCGGAAGCCAAAAAAAAAAAAAAAAAAAAAAAAAAAGTGGGTTTTGATTTTATACTGTGTAGAATCATGCCCACAGCTCTGGCAACTTGGTCACGGAGGTTCTATCGCTGATGCGACAAGATATTTTAATAAGAAAAATCAGTATTTGCAAGTTTTTTAAGTACATTTTTATTGCTATTCTTTAGAGTTCACGCCTAATTAATTACTTAACGGTTAATTTCAACCTTTTTTTTCTAATAAATATTATTGAACAGAACTGGGCAAATCGGTGACCGAAACGTCTGGTGGTCACCTTGTTACTGAAGAGAAATTTAAAGATAAATTTCACGTGGTTGTAAGTATCAATGGAAGTACAAAACTAGCTACATTAGGTTACAGATGGAATTTGTTCCTCACAATAGTATGTCTTAAAACGTAACTTCCATCATAAAACCACCTGCTCATATCATGTTACCTTATAGTAATAAATCTTTATTTATTTATTTATCTTTTAGCATGAATACCTACATTGTTTGTTTACATTTGACCGTTTAGTAGTTATATTTGACAGTTACAGTGAAGTAGCTAGGGTGGCAGTCCAAATTCTGTAGTTACCACTAATTTATAAATTTTTTTCCGCCATCTTTACTTGCAGAGAATTGTGCGATTAGATAATGCGAAGGATATTATTACTTTAAAATAGTGGTGTCCTGAGCAAAAAAGTAAGGAATTCATTCAAAGAATTAACTGTCGTAGACCGCAATGGTAATTTTTTAACATGGGACTTTGCCCAAACAGTAGCGAACATTACGGATGACACGGAAACTACAGCCGTAACAGAAGCTAAATTGCTAATATGGCGATAGATCTTTTTTTGTGACAAATGACCCAAGAACAAATATCTAGACTGTTTACTGCTTTTTGTGATAAAAGTATAAATAACTTACTTAAACCGTACGCAGCTACCCCTTTACTAATATTACACACCTTTTATTTTATAAAATGTTATTAATCATAATTCTTATATTTCAAAATGTTTTTCTTTCCTATAAAGTGTATAATGTGTATAAAGAATTACTATATAGAACATCATCTGAGTTATGCGCGATTTCAAATCAATCCCTTCAAACGCGTATAAGTGAGAGGTGACTGTAATTGCTTTGTGATTTTAAGAACGTTGCTATTGCTGTATGTTCTTGAATAATATATATTTAAATCTTGATACAAAGCTGATGCTTATTTTTGCTTGGACATGTAGCAAAAATGCATTACAAATACATCCAGGTATCTGATGTGTAATGGCTTTAACCCTTTAACGGACATCGGTTTCCCTATGAAACCACAAAACTTTAATTACGAAATTAAACAACGAGAGCAGAATTTTAATAGAAATGTTTTTCATTTATTATGCATGTGAAATATCGCTTTTTTTAACCCTTTAACGGATAAAGCACTTCAATTGTTAAGATGTTGAAATAAATTATTGACACCGGAAATTATGAACAAATTTATTTTTATATAATAAAAAAGCGATATTTCACACATATATATATATAATAAATGAAAAACTAATTTCTATTAAAATTCTGCTGTCATTGTTGAGTTTCGGAATTAAAGTTTTGTGGTTTCGTGGGGAAACCAATGAACGTTAACCCTTTCAGGGGCAAAGTACTTATGTTTCTAAAATTTTGAAATCAGTGAATCACACCGGGATTTAAAAACAAAATTTATTTCAAAATAAGTAGACGAGTTTCTTCACGTATATAATAAAAGTGAAATTTGATTCAAAAATTCCGGTGTCAATGTGGCGTTTGGGAATTAAAATTAAGTGGTATATATTATATACCACCGCCCTTCAAGGGGTTAAAGGGTTAATATACAAATAAATTTGTTTATAATTTCCGGTGTCAATCATTTATTTCAACATTTTAGCAATTGAAGTGCTTTATCCGTTAAAGGGTTAATGGAGGAGGCAGTGTAAAGAAATGATTTGAAAAATATTCTACGATACCAGGGTTCGTACGTTTTAACCATAATTTTTAATAGCTATTAATTTAATAGCAATTTTAATTTAAAAGAAGGTACCATACGCGTGTTTCTTAATATATATAACAGTTATATTTTTATGAGTATAGAATAAAAAGGAAATTAACATTCCAAAATAAGGAACCTTTTCTGATGGCGGAATGGCTTTCAATTAAGGCTTGTATATTTAAAGAAACAACCGATTTCATATTTTTCTCCTATGCATCTTACATTTATCCTGACTCACGTGGTAGTGCGCAGCACATTGGTGAAGAAATAAAAAAATCCCTCAATTTTTTTTCATGGAAATTTGACTGTATATTTATAATCACACTGGCGACTCGTGAATGTCTTTATTTGGGGCACTAAATGCATGGCTTCTAACTTTATTCTTTTGTCACCACTATATTTTAAAAGAAATTTTTGACTTATGTATTGGCAACAAAGTTTTGCGATTAATGAACAAATGTATTTCTTATGAAAAATAACGGTGTGAAATAATAAATTTCTCAGCAATGCATTTAGTGTCCCAAAAAGAGCAAGTCATGAACCGCCACTGACCTTAAGTATTCTTCGACAAAAGCTCTAGCGAAAACAAATTGTCATAATTAACAAAAATTCTTGCTGAATGACAATTACATATCACAATGCGAAAAAATGCGTTTCTTCCTACAATAATTAAACTTTTGTGCATCATTTATCATGTTCCCTCTCACAGCTCTTTGTAGTATCACTCTATGTTCTAAGACTATCTAATAATCACAAAGTTTTCTGGAGCTTACAAGGATTCGTTCAATGTTCTGGTCACAGATTTGCCTCTTATGATGCGTACTAGTAGAAGTCTAGCGGCAGAAAATAGCCCTGAAATCTATCGCCGCTAACTCTAAAAAAACTAATTTCAAAATCTCACACATACTTTTGCATCTACTTAAAATGGTTTCTTCACTTTTATTTTGTATTTTGGAGAGTTGGAGTCTAATTACTGTAAGAATTTTTTACATTTGATCGTCTACTAACCATCATTATACTAGGCAAATTAAGGATATGTATAGATTCGTAGTTTTTTTTTTCAAAATTAGTGCAACATACGGAATAAAACATTTCGATATTCCCTTACGGATATTCTAAAATTCAATCTGGCTGCTTTCTCACACATTCGTGAATTCATTGTTGTTAATGGGGTCTTTTCATATCTTATCAATGTAGTAATAGGTTCCTATGCTGTATTAGTACCTATTATTTATCCAAATAAGTTAAATGGTGTCCATCCGAAATATCGAATAATTCCATTTATTTATATTATCTCATTCGATGTGAGTTGTAGCACCAAAAAGAATGCATTGCGTTACGTTAATACGAGGGATGTTTCGAAAGTAAGTTTCGTATTTTTTTTTTAAAGAGAAGATAATACACCTGGTGAAACAAACAATCGTCATAAGAATATACACCCGTTGCTGGTTCAACGATGGTAGCAGCGTCAGTGAAGGAGAAATAGCGCAAGCGCAGCGCGCCGAATAATGGAGAGTAGCAGCAGACCAGCGTGCCAGATGTTATTCCAATTCAAATGACGACGGCAGACAGACTGTTGACAATGTGTTCTCTTGGTAAAGGTGTTGTGCTCTTTGACGACAACGCAAAATCACACACAGCACGGCTCACACAAGATCAGATTAGTTGCTTCAGATGGGAGAGATTGGATCACCCGGCCTACAGCACCGATCTTGCCCCATCGGTCTTTCACCTGTTCCCTGCATTGAAGTCACACTTCCGAAACAGTGCAGGCTGTGCGACAATTCTTTACATCACAGGTCATCGACTTTTATCAGACTGGTTTTTTCAAACTGATTGCATTCTACCACAAATGTCTCAATATAGGTGGCAACTATGTCGAAAAATAGTGCAGGGTGTATAGTTCATGATGACATGGAGTATTTATTTTGGCAATAAAGTTCCCGTGTGAAAAAAATAACGAAACTTACTATCAGAACGTCCCGTGTATTAATGTACGTCTTGTTTAAATTGGAAGACAACTAACAACAATTGAACAGTTAACGAATTTAAGAACTCGGTAAGATGTCTAAAGTCAAAATTCAAATGCTCTCCCAGTCTATCCAAAAATTCAACTCGATTCTTGCCTGCGAAGGATGGATGCTGGATGAATATTTCCAAAAGTGTTACGGTTAACAGATGCTCTGACCATCCTTTCTGTAGACAAAAGCTTGTGACAAACAGTGAAAGTGTTATTCATCATTCATGTGACCCAAAACATATAACAAGCTTATACCAATGTAGTAGTGGTATCGATCCGCACATGTCTTATACGAGGAACATACATCTGACAGTGGTAGTCATAATGTCATTGTGATTCAGAAACTATATGTCAAAATAATTTGTATAAATATATAAGTCCTAGTAAATTTATATTTACTTTATTTATGCTATATCCTTATATAGTTTGTCATTAAATAAGTTATAACATGAGGTAGAAATGATTAATTCTAAAAAGTTTTAACAACAAGAATCTGAATAAAATAATAACCCATCAAACTGGCAAAACTTGTCGGCAGGAAACTCCACTATTCGGATAAAATGCATTAATTATGACATTTGAATGTATATTTATGTGATGATTAACATAGTTATTGCAAGAATTTATTAATGAATTTTTCAAAATCTCAGAATGACAATAAGAAAAGCAGGAGGTAAAAAGTAAAAATAAAATATAATTATTAAATAAATCCGTTAAAAAACTTTTTATTATTTTTGTCTGCATAAATTACAATTCTTCTCAAATCACATGTATAGCAGAAAACACCAAGCTTGAAACATTTGGGTATGAAGTAAAGAATTTTCTATTAGTTGCTTTAATATAACCAAATGATTAATTAGCAGATGTTTGCCAAATGTTTTACAGATTGAGGCAAACCTGAGAAGTAAAAGCAACCTACACTTTTCAATGGCAAAGTACTTTTTTTTACAACATGATAATACAACTCGTCATGCTACTTTAAATATCTGGTAAAAATATATTGGACATTAAGTTTTACCCGACCTACAGATATTTGCCAAATGTTTGACAGATTGAGGCAAACCTGACAAGTAAAAGCGACCCGTACCTTTCAATGGCAAAGGATTTTTTTACAACATGATAACGCCACTCACCTTGGTGCTTTAAATCTCTGGTACAAAACTATTAGACATTAAGTTCTACCTTATTCACCCTATTTCCTGACCTACCTTTTTCGGAATGGCGCTTAGTTGCCAACCTCCCGATTTTTTGAATACCAGTAAAATCATACAAAAATTTTCGCTTTATTAAATAGCATAAATTGCCCGATTACATAAAACAAATATTTTGTCGTAAAAATACTGGTATGAAAAAAATTGGGAGGTTGGCAACTATACAACAGTTATAGTTGTCACTGAATACCTTAGTAATAAAATTTTTGAACAAAGTAAAAACAACATTACAAGACTTTTTAAAATTCTAAATTACTGAATTTACAGAAGGATCAAACTTATGAAAGACAGATGAAATATCTTTCTGCCAAACTATACCACTTATATGGATAATATATGCTCAACCCTTATTTTTCTCCGAATAAATGGTACATATTGTTACACATATACTCGATTATTTTCAAAAACATAATTAATAATTATTAAATTGTCGCATTTGATTTAAACATTGCCACCAGTAAAATTATTTCACATTGTTATGAAAGAAAAATAAATTAAATCGGCAGTTGGAATTACAGTTTAGGCAATAATCACGAAGCGAAGTTGTTATTGACAGCTTTGAGATATACTGTTGTAGACACACTGAACTTCGGAAAAATTGAGACCAGAGATTGTGCAAGTGTTTGAATCTTCCGGATTTCTGGTCACTGTTTTGTTTACATTTTTAAACAGTAACTTGTATCTAATAATGTTCTGGATAGTATAATAAATGATTAGAACAGAGTAAAATAATAAAATAATAATAATTTAAAGAAGATTTAGAAACTAATTAAAATATTTAAAAGTAAAGGTAAAGTAAAAAATTAATAATGTAATACTAAATATGCATAATAATGATGAGATGAGTTTCTCTTGTTTTATTCGATAAAACTCACCTCATAAAGGTACACTAAATATTTACATCAGAATCGTGCAATATCGAAAGTTTATTTTATTTTGAGGGAGATATAACCCTCTGACTGCTTATCCCGCAATTTCCACGAGAAACATATTTGCAAAATATTTATATAATACACAATTTCTGAAGCAATAATGATTTTAAAATTGAACAATCAAAGGGTAAAAATGCAAATGACAAATATACTACATATTTGAAATTCATGATGAGTTGAAATGTGTAACAACAGAGGACATAATGATCCATTACACATTGGTCGAAAGGATTTTGAAAAAAAGAATTGAGTAGTCAGATGGTTAATAACCAAAAATGCTTGATTATTAAAAATGTATTTGGTAAAATCATTACAATCTAGATTAGCGCCATCTTAAACTTTTTTGGGAATAACTGTATACTCCCTTTATGAAAAAGCTTGAATTCAATTATATTAAACAGAATTACATATTAAAATATCTCTGAAATGATATAAAAATAAAATCCGGAAAACAAACGCAAAAAAAGTAAACAAATAATGTGATTATAATCATCCATGCGGAAATTGTTTACAATCTATGCTATGTATATACGCTTATGTACATCAGAATCATAAGTATAGTATTGAAAATTTAATTTGTAGTTAGACAGATGTATTAGCCATAAAAACTTACTTGATTAAAACTACAATCGTCGCTGATATCAGTAGCACCTTGAGTTTTTTCCTTACACGCTTACTGTTTACATCTTCAATGATGTGCGGATTTTAGTCATTTGCAGTTTTTAAAGTTGTGAATTCAAGGGAGTCTACTGTATTACAAAAGAAGAATTATGGCATAAGTTGCATGTTCTCTTACCCATCTTTTATTTAAGTTCAATTTATATATTATATCAATAAGAAATATGATAGAAATATGTTTAAAATGTCTAACATGTAACAACTGCATTAAATCGTCTCACACAATTATGCGTAAAATATTGATTATTACCATTTTTTATTTATACAATAAAACTTTAAACGCCTACAACAGTAATAGATTTAACACTAGAACTACCAGAAATTTTACTCACGTTTTTTAAAACTATTTGACACCAGAAATTTTATTTAAAATTACTTAAATTATTCATTTAACGTATTTTTGTGAGTTTTATATTTAATTTATTTTAAAAAGAAATTTATGGTTTGAATCGAAATATATTCATTTGGTAACCGTCAAAATGACGACCTATGGTAGCTCTAGTGTTAAATACATTCGAATGGTATTACCTTAAAAAAATTATTTACAAGAATAAACAATGAGATAGATCATAATGGACGTAGAAGTAGTGATGAGTATAACTAATGATTTTGTTTACGAATGAATCATTGGGGCATGTGCAAAAACATAGCTGCAACCTTCGTATTACTTTTAATCTATATATATTTTAATCTATATTTTTTAATATATATTCCGACTCCTCTAAATATAATTGGTCAACTGATTCCCTTTTGCTGTAATTCCAGATATATAAAATTTGTGCAGAATTATTTAATTCATGATTTGCTGATTTTATATATTAGATGAAATAGGTATGCAGCTAAACGTAATAATATGAATTTATCACTACCCAGAAACAAGTTTTTTGATCTATAACCCAATACATCAAATACTATATACGATAATTTCTCGTCTGTCCTGTTCTGAAATTCTGGAAGCACAGACATATTTACACTGACTGATTGAATCGAAATGCAAGCGTTCACTGACTAAAGTGGTGCTAACGGCAAAAGTCACACTAAAATTCCATTACGGTAGGAAACATCAACTGCTGACCTCTTTGTGAATGTTATCGCAAATCGTTGTATTGTTATCGACATAGGAAGACAGATATTTACGAAACCATATTCTGAGCTAGATTATACGAGCGTGATATTTGCGTGAATTACTAGGAAGAAAGTGAGCAATTAAATCCATATTCAAATTTATGTATACATATGCTTTAATTTCTGCATTCTCATGCTCTCGTAAGCTTATTGCACTTTTAATATTTGTAAAGTTGTCTAACTTTAAAGATATTGTTTTTCTCTTTTCTTATTATTTTTATTTTAAATATTCAAATTTTTCTGCATATGTGATCGGGGACAAGAATATTTGATCTTAACCCTTTCAGGGGCAGTGGTATGTTTATGAAACCACTTAAGTTTAATTCCAAAATGCAACAATGACACCAGAATTTTGCTAAAATATATCCCATTTAATACGTATGTGAAATTTAGCCTTTTTTCTTATTTCTAAATGAAT
The DNA here is from genome assembly GCA_963931845.1 of Maratus michaelseni. Taxonomy (NCBI): domain Eukaryota; kingdom Metazoa; phylum Arthropoda; class Arachnida; order Araneae; family Salticidae; genus Maratus; species Maratus michaelseni. The sequence continues at coordinate 395,985,138 of OZ007591.1, read as the reverse complement.
GTTTTCGGAAATTCCGGTGCCAGTCATTTATTTCAACATTTTAGTACTGAAAGTACTTTGTCCCTGAAAGGGTTAAATCTAGCAAGCAATATTCGATATATTGGGTTGATTGGAAAGTTCTTTCTGTTTGGAAAAGTTGGTTAGTACCGGAAAATTTTATTATTTAATTATTAGATGTTAATTCCGATATCTAATGTCTAATAATTGACGTTCAGAATTTTCCTGTAAGAATTTTTTTCCCAAATTAAAGGAACTTTCCGAACAACCCATTAATGGCCTATCATTTATTATCAATTGTGCACTTTTTGTATCTCTGAATGTTCTTCATTTCATAAAGTTTCTATTTCTATTGCTGTTCTTTCGAATTTGTTTGTTTACATTTCCTGAACTTTTAATATTTCTGAAGTGGGCGCATTTTGACTCATTTTCAATGCATTCAAGCTATCTGTGCCTCAAAGCTATTCCGTACATGTATATCTATTGTGCATTTATTATTTCTCTCTCTCATTCATATAAGGCGGAAGCCCCTGATATGGTCATGCTAAAGTTTAAGAATTTTTCCTGACGTCATTTTGAAAAAATCCAAACGGCATTATTATTTTTAACGTTCTCAGGTTAATGCTCTATCATAAAAAATATTGCATTCCCCATGAAAATAGTTTTACTAGTCTAAAAAAACGGATTTCCAAAAGTTTACCAAGTGGCCATGTCAGGAACATGTGCACCAGATATGGATACTATTGTTCCATGTTCCGCAAATCGTGATTTTCTTCAAGTGAAAAATAATGTTCTGCTAAATTAAATAATAATTCTGGTGTAAAATAAATAAACATTATACTCAATAATTGTTTTTGTTGTTCAAAATAGGATTTCAAACAGGATTTTTCATCAAAAATGAAGTTATTTAAGTTTTTATTTAGAAAAGAATGTGAAATCCTTTTAGAGTTCTAAAAATTTGCTGAAACAAATTACTTATCACAATTGGAACAAATAAATATGTCTTTATCCTAGGCTTGCATAGCGTATTTTATATGACCACCTGAATGAACATATCAGGAAAAGGTCAACATTCACGAAAATCGTTTGATTTTGAACAACTCGTAAAATGTACACCATCAACGACAGCACCAATTGATAGAGTATTAAAAACTGAACAGAGTATGATAATATTCGTATAATAAAAATATTTTTAAAACGTGCATAAAAAAGAGACTTACCAGATAAAAACAAGAAGAAATCACATAAAAAATATAAAATAGGAAATTGGCGTCAAATTCCAGCACCTAGCTGAATGGTAAGTGATCACATGATATACTATGAGGTTCTTTCACGGTATGCTTATGCCATTTCCCGAATCTTTTGGATAGCCATAACAGGGGCACCTATTTCATATATATATATGTATACTAGCTGATCCGCCCTGTGTTCGTCGATCCAGTTAAAAGAAAGCAGAAAACGCGGAAAAACTCCAAAATTCGCAGCATGAATTCCGGATAAACTTTATTGAAAAGAGAACAAAATTTACTATATTGGGCTAGAAGTTTGAACACTGATTATTTATTTAATGTGGAAAAATTGTAGCAAAAAACGAGTAAACGCTAAACGAAAATTTATTTCAAAAGTCGCAGAAGACAAAGTTTTCTGTATTGGGGTAAAAGATTAAAATAGGATTTCTTTTAGTAACGTCGAAAAATCGCCACGGAACACGAAAAAACGCTAAAACTCGCATGCAACATTCAAAAGTTGCTTTATGAATTCTGGATAAATTTTTAAGACAAAATTTACAATACTGCTGTAAAAAATTAAAACCTTATTATTTTTACTAATCTGGAAAACTCGCCGCGAAACTAAGAAAATAAGCTAAAAATCTCATTAAAAAATGCTAAAAATATAAAAGTCGCAGAGGACGAAATTTACTACTGTGAACTACAATGTTGTAACACGAATTCTTTCATTAATGCAAAAATCGACGCGAAACACGAAAAATTGCTAAAAATCGGACTGACAATCGATAAAGACAAAATGTACTATATTAGGCTAAAACTTCCGAAATCCTTTTCGTAATGTGAAACAATCGGCACAAAACGTTGAAAAACACTGAAAATCGCTTAAAAATTCTCGAAAATTCAAAAGCCGTTGTACGAGTATAATAAATAAACTTTATTGAAAAGAGGACAAAATCGAATAAAAAATTTGCGTAAAATTCAAAAATCGCTGTACGAAATTAGGATAAACATTATTAAAAAGAGAACAACATTTACAATATTTTACTAAAAAGGTTAAAACCGGATTATTTTTACTGTTGAAAAATCGCGGCTATAAAGAAACTCGCCAAAAATCTCATACAAATTGGTAAAAATTCAAAAATCGCAGAAGACAAAATTTACTATAGTGGATTTCAATATTGAAACCGAAATTCTATCACGAACACAAAAAACGACGCGAAACGCCAAAAAATGGTAAAAATCAGTTTGAAAACCCGCAAAAGATAAAATGTGCTGTGTTATGTATGTTTGAAATATAATTATTTTTCCGGATTTCAAAAATATGCCTCGGAATGAGAAAAAATGCTAACAATTTCTTTAAAAATCTCATTACAAAACGCAAAACTTCAAAAACCGTGGACGACAAAATTTGCTATATTAGGCTAAATGTTTAAAACAGAATTATTTTTACTAGTTTTCACAAATCGCATTAAAAATCATTAAAATTTCATAAATCACGGAAGACAAAATTTGCTATATTTGGCTAAAAGTTTGAAAACTAATTTCTTCAAAGAATGTCGAAACATAGCCGCATATCGCGAAAAATGCAAAAAATGCATTAAGAATCTCTCAAAAATCAAAAATCGTAAAAAACAAAATTTACTATAGGAGGCTAAATCATTGTAACCGAATCTTTTTACGAATGTCAAAATCGCCGCGAAACGTTGAAAATCGTTAAAAATGAAAATAAAATTAGCTAAATATTAGAAAATCGTGGAAGATAAAATTCACTATATTAGGCTAAAACTGTTAAACGGAATTCGATTTTACTGGTGTTGAAAAATCGTCGCGAAACGCGAAAAAATAAAAAACCGCATCGAAAAATTCAAACATGGCTGTACCGATTCCGTGTAAACTTTATTGAAAGGTACGACAAAATTTACTATAGTGAATCGAAGACCATACGACAAAATTTACTATAGTGAATCGAAGACCATACGACAAAATTTACTATAGTGAATCGAAGACCATACGACAAAATTTACTATAGTGAATCGAAGACCATGTGACCGGAATTATTTCACAAATGTAAAAATATCGCCACGGAACGCAAAAAATCACTTTAAAAATCTCTAAAAATTCAGAAATCTCAGAGGATAAAATTTAATACATAAAACTGTAACAGTGTGACCGGAATTGGTTTACGAATGTCAAAATATCGCCGCATAAAGCGAAAAATCTATAAAAACTTATAAAATTCCAATAAAAATATATACATTTTTAAAAATTGAGAAAAAGAAATTTTCTGTATTAGGCTAAATGTTTGAAACCGAATTAATATGGAAAATTCTCATAGAAACACGAAAAAATTCTAAAAATCGCATTAAAAAATTTGTGAAAAACTCAAAAATTGCTGTACGAGTTCCAAATAAGGAGTATAAGAGAACAAACGATACCATTATGAAAATGGCACAAAAATTGTTATCACAGCGCCTTCTTCTGGTGGAATATACCCATTTTCAACTGCAACCTGAGCTCCATAGTCAAAAACAAATATATGAATTTTGGTTCAATTTTACGCATAACTTCGTACACTTTCCGACGATACAATTATCAAATGGCACAAAAATTAATATCACAGCGCCCCCTTCCGGCGGAATATCCCTAAATTCAATTGCGGCCTGCTGGCCATAGCTAAAACATATATATGAAATTTGGTGCAATTCTATGCATAACTTCATACACTTTCCGATGATACAATAAGAAAAATGACTCAAAAATCATTATCAAATCGCCGCTTCCGGCGGAATATCCCGCATATCATCTGCACCTGCTAGCAATAGTTGACATATATGTGAAATTTCGTTCAATTCTTAACTTTATACGCTTTTCGATGATATAATAATTAAAATGGAACAAAGTTGCCATCACACTTCGCGCGAATATTCCCAAATTTAACTGGCAAATGCTGGCTGTAGCTGAAAACATATATGTGAAATTTGGCTCAATTCTATGCATAACGTCATACACTTTTCGATTATACAATAATTAAATTGGAACAAATTTGCTAACACATCGTCCACTTCCCGCGGAATATTCCGAAATTCAACTGGGAAATTATGGCTGTAGCTAAAAACATATATATGAAATTTGGTTCAATTTTATGCATAACGTCATACGCATTTCGATGATTCAATAATTAAAATAGAACAAATTTGCTATCACAGCGCCCAATTCCCGTGGAATATTCCCAAATTCAACTGGCAAATGCTGGCTGTAGCTAAAAACATATATTTGAAATTTGGTTCAATTCTATGCATAACGTCATACGATTTGTGATGATACAATAATTAAAATGGAACAAATTTGCTATCACAGCGCCCACTTCCAGCGGAATATTCCGAAATTCAACTCACAAATGCTGACTGTAGCTAAAAACATATATATGAACTTTGGTTCAATTCTGTGCATAACGTCATACGCTTTTCTATGATACAATAATTAAAATGACATAAATTTCTATCACAGCAGCCCCCTCTCGCGGAATATTCCCAAACTCAACTGGTTTTTGCTGGCTGTAGCTAAAAACATATATATGAAATTCGGTTCAATTCTGTGCATAACGTCATACGCTTTGTGATGATACAATAATTAAAATGGAACAAAATTGCTATCACAGCGCCCACTTCCCACGGAATATTCCCAAATTCAACTGGCACCTGCTGGTTGTAGCTAAAAACATATATATGAAATTTGGTTCAATGCTATGCATAACTTTGTACACTTTCTGACGACAGAATAAGAAAGATAGCACAAAAATGTTATCACATCGGCCCCTTCCGGCGGATTATCCCGAAATTCAACTGGCACCTGCTGGCAATAGCGGACATATATATGAAATTTGGTTCATTTCTATGCATAATGTCATACGCTTTGTGATGGTACAATAATTAAAATGGAACAAAATTGTTATCATAGCCCCACTTCCCTTGGAATATTTCCAAACTCAACTGGCACCTGCTGGCTGTAGCTAAAAACATATATATGAAATTTGGTTCCATTCTATGCATAATGCACACTTTTCGATGATACAATGAGGCTACACACGCAGACACACACGGACAGACAGGCATTTTGTATAAACATGTTGTTCGGGATCTATTACCCTTACAGCATGTAAATCCCACGAAAACCAGATAAAAATATATATACGTGTCTCTGTGTGTATCAACATTATGTTTTTAATGAAAAAGGTACTTGCATGCCAATATAATATTTAACTCATTAATGGTCGCGCCCGATAAGTGTAGGCCACTTTTTTAAAATCCAGATTGTTTGATTGTCCCCACTCTTTCGAAGTAGAAACATTCACCTTATTTAACAGTAGATAAAATAATGAGAGAATAAATAGACAATTCCACTGTTTAAAAAAAACTGGCGGGAATCAAGCAATCTTAATTTTTAAATAGTATCATACACAACCCGTGAATATCACGGGCACGACCGTTAAGGGGTAAATATCTCCGATTTTGCAATTTACTGATATGCTGATTTCGGCAAGATTTTTAAAAGATATGTATGCGAAATAAATTAAGTAACTTTATCGGTGTACAAAAACAAGTTTTTTACCTGTATAAAAATGTATCAAATATCGAATATCAGATGATGTAATTTGCCATGTTTTGACATTCAGGAAGCACTGACATAATATTACCTTGGCTGACAGTATGAAAATGGAAGCATATGGGCCAAAGTTACATGGAAATCACATTAAAGCTGTAAACATTAAGCATTGAGCTATTTGTGAATGTTACTACTACAAATTGTTGTATTGGGATTGGTACATAGAGAGAAAGACAGATATATACGAAACAATATTCGAGATGCATTAAACGGTTATGCTATTTATGTAAAGAAGAAAAAAAGCAGTTAATGCAAACTCCATATATGTATGTATATACATATATGTGTGTGTATATTTATATTATTTTTGTAATGACAAAGCATACTTATATAAATACGATAAAGGATATATTTTTAAAATATAACAAATTTTATAACACCTTGTGATAATATACTTATTTTAATTGGTAAAAGGTGTAAAATAAAAATCTTTATAAACAGTAAAATAAGTTTTATTAGACTGTTGACATGTTTTGGTTCCATCGGAGTCATTATCAAAACAAATATGAAGTTATTATTTCAAACGCCAACAATTCATTTTCACGTACTTTTTCAAACTGCGCACGTTTTATTTTATTTTTACTCGGTTTGTTATTGGTTATTTGTTACGACCGATTATCTGCGCCAGGGATACAACCGCCGAGAGAATGATTCCATAGGGGTCATTCTAAGTGATTTTAAACTATGTTTATGCAAGGTTCGAAGAAAATCACTGAAAACTCCGAACGGTTAAGTCAACGAGCTTGGCAGGGGTTTTGAACACACCATCTCCCTTCTACCAGCTTCAACAGAAGAACCTCTCAGTCACTGATAGACAATTTTTACTTTGATTTTATTATTATATTTGTAACAATGGTGTAACTCGGACCACAATTTAAAATAATTAATTGTAAGTTAAATTATTAATTGTCAGTTATTTGTTTTGATAAGGGCTCCAATGGAGCAGGAATATCTCAACAGTCTAATAAAACTTATTTTACTGCTTATATAGTTTTTATTTTACGCCTTTTAGTAATTAAAAGCACAAAATATTTTATTTAAAAAAATGCTTAAAAATATAAGATACAAAATTGTTAAATAAAATTATATTTCAAAATTCAGTTATAAATTTTTATTAATATTCTTTTCTGGAAATGAATTTGCAATTTTCTGAGATACATTTATAGCAGGCATATTTAATGATGTTTGGTGCTGAAACCATTATTCCGAAAAAGTATAAAATAGGAACGTAGATGTATATGAACAAGGTCAAGGTCAAACCGGGTGGGTTGGACTACCTTTCGGCTTAAGCTCAACTATCCCCGCCCAGCAGGTTTGTTTACTTAATTATACTGAGCTTTACTAAATTATACTTCGTGATATTGAGAAATAATTATACTATGTAATTCTGAAACACAAATTCTGAAAATACAAGATTCCAAAAATACAAATTCTGAAAATACAATTTACGAATCCTACTTAGCAGTACTAAATACTGTTATGTGATACTGACCAATAATACTACCATGTAATAATACTGTAAAATGCTGAAGTAAATAATAATAATGGATAGAAGTAAGTACTAAATGAACAATAATGGATGAAGATGTATATGAACAATGTGAAAATACAACAAAAGATGATTTTACTGTTTCAGATTTAGATAATGGATATTTTCACTTATACTCTGCAGATTTGTGTCCTTCGGACAAAAGTATTCCGTATTATAGATAAAAACTATCTCCTTCTTTTAGCATGTTAGCAACGATTTCCTATATTCACTACGGTGTTTTATGTCGTCGTCCGAAATGTGTTGTCCACTTAATATATAAAATGCATCTCCGAAAGTATCACGGTATTATAAAAGTCATCGTCTGGTTCGTCCACATATAACAGCGCAAAAACTACCCAACCGAATGGTTTGAAATTTAAAATATAAAATCGTTGCAGAATTCTGCCGAGTAATTTCAAATTTTATGAAAATCGAATCAAAACTTAAAGAGATATATTAATATAAATAATCGTTATATATATTTATATATAGAATCGTTACAGAATTCTGTCGAGTCATTTCAAATTTTATGAAAATCGAATCAAAACTTAAAGAGATCTATTAATATAAATAATCGTTATATGTATTAATATATAGAATCGTTACAGAATTCTGTCGAGTCATTTCAAATTTTATGAAAATCGAATCAAAACTTAAAGAGATATATTAATATAAATCATCGTTATATATATTAATATATATTAATCGTTACAGAATTCTGTCGAGTCATTTCAAATTTTATGAAAATCGAATCAAAACTTAAAGAGATATATTAATATAAACAATCGTTATATATATTAATATATATTAATCGTTACAGAATTCTGTCGAGTCATTTCAAATTTTATGAAAATCGAATCAAAACTTAAAGAGATATATTAATATAAATAATCGTTATATGTATTAATATATAGAATCGTTACAGAATTCTGTCGAGTCATTTCAAATTTTATGAAAATCGAATCAAAACTTAAAGAGATATATTATTATAAATTATCGTTATATATATTAATATATAGAATCGTTACAGAATTTTGTCGAGTCATTTCAAATTTTATGAAAATCGAATCAAAACTTAAAGAGATATATTAATATAAATCATCGTTATATATATTAATATATATCAATCGTTGCAGAATTCTGCCGAGTCATTTCAAATTTTATGAAAATCGAATCAAAACTTAAAGAGATATATTAATATAAATAATCGTTATATATATTAATATATAGAATCGTTACAGAATTCTGTCGAGTCATTTCAAATTTTATGAAAATCGAATCAAAACTTAAAGAGATATATTAATATAAATAATCGTTATATGTATTAATATATAGAATCGTTACAGAATTCTGTCGAGTCATTTCAAATTTTATGAAAATCGAATCAAAACTTAAAGAGATATATTATTATAAATTATCGTTATATATATTAATATATAGAATCGTTACAGAATTCTGTCGAGTCATTTCAAATTTTATGAAAATCGAATCAAAACTTAAAGAGATATATTAATATAAATCATCGTTATATATATTAATATATATTAATCGTTACAGAATTCTGTCGAGTCATTTCAAATTTTATGAAAATCGAATCAAAACTTAAAGAGATATATTAATATAAATAATCGTTATATATATTAATATATATTAATCATTACAGAATTCTGTCGAGTCATTTCAAATTTTATGAAAATCGAATCAAAACTTAAAGAGATATATTAATATAAATAATCGTTATATATATTAATATATATTATCGTTACAGAATTATGTCGAGTTATTTCAAATTTTATGAAAATCGAATCAAAACTTAAAGAGATATATTAATATAAACAATCGTTATATATATTAATATATATTAATCGCTACAGAATTCTGTCGAGTCATTTCAAATTTTATGAAAATCGAATCAAAACTTAAAGAGATTTATTAATATAAATAATCGTTATATATATTAATATATAGAATCGTTACAGAATTATGTCGAGTTATTTCAAATTTTATGAAAATCGAATCAAAACTTAAAGAGATATATTAATATAAACAATCGTTATATATATTAATATATATTAATCGTTACAGAATTCTGTCGAGTCATTTCAAATTTTATGAAAATCGAATCAAAACTTAAAGAGATATATTAATATAAATAATCGTTATATGTATTAATATATAGAATCGTTACAGAATTCTGTCGAGTCATTTCAAATTTTATATAAATCGAATCAAAACTTAAAGAGATATATTAATATAAATAATCGTTATATATATTAATATATATTAATCATTACAGAATTCTGTCGAGTCATTTCAAATTTTATGAAAATCGAATCAAAACTTAAAGAGATATATTAATATAAATAATCGTTATATATATTAATATATATTAATCGTTACAGAATTCTGTCGAGTCATTTCAAATTTTATGAAAATCAAACAAAACTTAAAGAGATATATTAATATAAATAATCGTTATATATATTAATATATAGAATCGTTACAGAATTCTGTCGAGTCATTTCAAATTTTATGAAAATCGAATCAAAACTTAAAGAGATATATTAATATAAATAATCGTTATATATATTAATATATAGAATCGTTACAGAATTATGTCGAGTTATTTCAAATTTTATGAAAATCGAATCAAAACTTAAAGAGAAATATTAATATAAACAATCGTTATATATATTAATATATATTAATCGTTACAGAATTCTGTCGAGTCATTTCAAATTTTATGAAAATCGAATCAAAACTTAAAGAGATATATTAATATAAATAATCGTTATATATATTAATATATAGAGTCGTTACAGAATTCTGTCGAGTCATTTCAAATTTTATGAAAATCGAATCAAAACTTAAAGAGATATATTAATATAAATAATCGTTATATATATTAATATATAGAATCGTTACAGAATTATGTCGTGTCATTTCAAATTTTATGAAAATCGAATCAAAACTTAAACAGATATAATAATATAAATAATCGTTATATATATTAATATATAGAATCGTTACAGAATTCTGTCGAGTCATTTCAAATTTTATGAAAATCGAATCAAAACTTAAAGAGATATATTAATATAAATAATCGTTATATATATTAATATATAGAATCGTTACAGAATTCTGTCGAGTCATTTCAAATTTTATGAAAATCGAATCAAAACTTAAAGAGATATATTAATATAAATAATCGTTATATATATTAATATATAGAATCGTTACAGAATTATGTCGTGTCATTTCAAATTTTATGAAAATCGAATCAAAACTTAAACAGATATAATAATATAAATAATCGTTATATATATTAATATATAGAATCGTTACAGAATTCTGTCGAGTCATTTCAAATTTTATGAAAATCGAATCAAAACTTTAAGAGATATATGAATATAAATAATCGTTATATATATTAATATATATTAATCGTTACAGAATTCTGTCGAGTCATTTCAAATTTTATGAAAATCGAATCAAAACTTAAAGAGATATTAATATAAATAATCGTTATATATATTAATATATAGAATCGTTACAGAATTCTGTCGAGTCATTTCAAATTTTATGAAAATCGAATCAAAACTTAAAAAGATATATTAATATAAATAATCGTTATATATATTAATATATAGAATCGTTACAGAATTCTGTCGAGTCATTTCAAATTTTATGAAAATCGAATCAAAACTTAAAGAGATATATTAATATAAATAATCGTTATATATATTAATATATATTAATCGTTACAGAATTCTGTCGAGTCATTTCAAATTTTATGAAAATCGAATCAAAACTTAAAGAGATATATTAATATAAATAATCGTTATATATATTAATATATATTAATCGTTACAGAATTCTGTCGAGTCATTTCAAATTTTATGAAAATCAAACAAAACTTAAAGAGATATATTAATATAAATAATCGTTATATATATTAATATATAGAATCGTTACAGAATTCTGTCGAGTCATTTCAAATTTTATGAAAATCGAATCAAAACTTAAAGAGATATATTAATATAAATAATCGTTATATATATTAATATATAGAATCGTTACAGAATTATGTCGAGTTATTTCAAATTTTATGAAAATCGAATCAAAACTTAAAGAGATATATTAATATAAACAATCGTTATATATATTAATATATATTAATCGTTACAGAATTCTGTCGAGTCATTTCAAATTTTATGAAAATCGAATCAAAACTTAAAGAGATATTAATATAAATAATCGTTATATATATTAATATATAGAATCGTTACAGAATTCTGTCGAGTCATTTCAAATTTTATGAAAATCGAATCAAAACTTAAAAAGATATATTAATATAAATAATCGTTATATATATTAATATATAGAATCGTTACAGAATTCTGTCGAGTCATTTCAAATTTTATGAAAATCGAATCAAAACTTAAAGAGATATATTAATATAAATCATCGTTATATATATTAATATATATTAATCGTTACAGAATTCTGTCGAGTCATTTCAAATTTTATGAAAATCGAATCAAAACTTTAAGAGATATATGAATATAAATAATCGTTATATATATTAATATATATTAATCGTTACAGAATTCTGTCGAGTCATTTCAAATTTTATGAAAATCAAACAAAACTTAAAGAGATATATTAATATAAATAATCGTTATATATATTAATATATAGAATCGTTACAGAATTCTGTCGAGTCATTTCAAATTTTATGAAAATCGAATCAAAACTTAAAGAGATATATTAATATAAATAATCGTTATATATATTAATATATATTAATCGTTACAGAATTCTGTCGAGTCATTTCAAATTTTTTGAAAATCGAATCAAAACTTAAAGAGATATTAATATAAATCATCGTTATATATATTAATATATATTAATCGTTACAGAATTCTGTCGAGTCATTTCAAATTTTATGAAAATCGAATCAAAACTTAAAGAGATATATTAATATAAATAATCGTTATATATATTAATATATAGAATCGTTACAGAATTCTGTCGAGTCATTTCAAATTTTATGAAAATCGAATCAAAACTTAAAGAGATATATTAATATAAAAAATCGTTATATATATTAATATATATTAATCGTTACAGAATTCTGTCGAGTTATTTCAAATTTTATGAAAATCGAATCAAAACTTAAAGAGATATTAATATAAATCATCGTTATATATATTAATATATATTAATCGTTACAGAATTCTGTCGAGTCATTTCAAATTTTATGAAAATCGAATCAAAACTTAAAGAGATATATTAATATAAATAATCGTTATATATATTAATATATAGAATCGTTACAGAATTCTGTCGAGTCATTTCAAATTTTATGAAAATCGAATCAAAACTTTAAGAGATATATGAATATAAATAATCGTTATATATATTAATATATATTAATCGTTACAGAATTCTGTCGAGTCATTTCAAATTTTATGAAAATCAAACAAAACTTAAAGAGATATATTAATATAAATAATCGTTATATATATTAATATATAGAATCGTTACAGAATTCTGTCGAGTCTTTTCAAATTTTATGAAAATCGAATCAAAACTTAAAGAGATATATTAATATAAATAATCGTTATATATATTAATATATAGAATCGTTACAGAATTATGTCGTGTTATTTCAAATTTTATGAAAATCGAATCAAAACTTAAAGAGATATATTAATATAAACAATCGTTATATATATTAATATATATTAATCGTTACAGAATTCTGTCGAGTCATTTCAAATTTTATGAAAATCGAATCAAAACTTAAAGAGATATATTAATATAAATAATCGTTATATATATTAATATATAGAATCGTTACAGAATTCTGTCGAGTCATTTCAAATTTTATGAAAATCGAATCAAAACTTAAAGAGATATATTAATATAAATAATCGTTATATATATTAATATATAGAATCGTTACAGAATTATGTCGTGTCATTTCAAATTTTATGAAAATCGAATCAAAACTTAAAGAGATATATTAATATAAACAATCGTTATATATATTAATATATATTAATCGTTACAGAATTCTGTCGAGTCATTTCAAATTTTATGAAAATCGAATCAAAACTTAAAGAGATATATTAATATAAATAATCGTTATATATATTAATATATAGAATCGTTACAGAATTCTGTCGAGTCATTTCAAATTTTATGAAAATCGAATCAAAACTTAAAGAGATATATTAATATAAATAATCGTTATATATATTAATATATAGAATCGTTACAGAATTATGTCGTGTCATTTCAAATTTTATGAAAATCGAATCAAAACTTAAACAGATATAATAATATAAATAATCGTTATATATATTAATATATAGAATCGTTACAGAATTCTGTCGAGTCATTTCAAATTTTATGAAAATCGAATCAAAACTTAAAGAGATATATTAATATAAACAATCGTTATATATATTAATATATATTAATCGTTACAGAATTCTGTCGAGTCATTTCAAATTTTATGAAAATCGAATCAAAACTTAAAGAGATATATTAATATAAATAATCGTTATATATATTAATATATAGAATCGTTACAGAATTCTGTCGAGTCATTTCAAATTTTATGAAAATCGAATCAAAACTTAAAGAGATATATTAATATAAATAATCGTTATATATATTAATATATAGAATCGTTACAGAATTATGTCGTGTCATTTCAAATTTTATGAAAATCGAATCAAAACTTAAACAGATATAATAATATAAATAATCGTTATATATATTAATATATAGAATCGTTACAGAATTCTGTCGAGTCATTTCAAATTTTATGAAAATCGAATCAAAACTTAAAGAGATATATTAATATAAATAATCGTTATATATATTAATATATAGAATCGTTACAGAATTCTGTCGAGTCATTTCAAATTTTATGAAAATCGAATCAAAACTTTAAGAGATATATGAATATAAATAATCGTTATATATATTAATATATATTAATCGTTACAGAATTCTGTCGAGTCATTCCAAATTTTATGAAAATCAAACAAAACTTAAAGAGATATATTAATATAAATAATCGTTATATATATTAATATATAGAATCGTTACAGAATTCTGTCGAGTCATTTCAAATTTTATGAAAATCGAATCAAAACTTAAAGAGATATATTAATATAAATAATCGTTATATATATTAATATATATTAATCGTTACAGAATTCTGTCGAGTCATTTCAAATTTTATGAAAATCGAATCAAAACTTAAAGAGATATATTAATATAAATAATCGTTATATATATTAATATATAGAATCGTTACAGAATTCTGTCGAGTCATTTCAAATTTTATGAAAATCGAATCAAAACTTAAAGAGATATATTAATATAAATAATCGTTATATATATTAATATATAGAATCGTTACAGAATTATGTCGTGTCATTTCAAATTTTATGAAAATCGAATCAAAACTTAAACAGATATAATAATATAAATAATCGTTATATATATTAATATATAGAATCGTTACAGAATTCTGTCGAGTCATTTCAAATTTTATGAAAATCGAATCAAAACTTAAAGAGATATATTAATATAAATAATCGTTATATATATTAATATATAGAATCGTTACAGAATTATGTCGAGTTATTTCAAATTTTATGAAAATCGAATCAAAACTTAAAGAGATATATTAATATAAACAATCGTTATATATATTAATATATATTAATCGTTACAGAATTCTGTCGAGTCATTTCAAATTTTATGAAAATCGAATCAAAACTTAAAGAGATATATTAATATAAATAATCGTTATATATATTAATATATAGAATCGTTACAGAATTATGTCGTGTCATTTCAAATTTTATGAAAATCGAATCAAAACTTAAACAGATATAATAATATAAATAATCGTTATATATATTAATATATAGAATCGTTACAGAATTCTGTCGAGTCATTTCAAATTTTATGAAAATCGAATCAAAACTTTAAGAGATATAAGAATATAAATAATCGTTATATATATTAATATATATTAATCGTTACAGAATTCTGTCGAGTCATTCCAAATTTTATGAAAATCAAACAAAACTTAAAGAGATATATTAATATAAATAATCGTTATATATATTAATATATAGAATCGTTACAGAATTCTGTCGAGTCATTTCAAATTTTATGAAAATCGAATCAAAACTTAAAGAGATATATTAATATAAATAATCGTTATATATATTAATATATAGAATCGTTACAGAATTATGTCGAGTTATTTCAAATTTTATGAAAATCGAATCAAAACTTAAAGAGATATATTAATATAAACAATCGTTATATATATTAATATATATTAATCGTTACAGAATTCTGTCGAGTCATTTCAAATTTTATGAAAATCGAATCAAAACTTAAAGAGATATATTAATATAAATAATCGTTATATATATTAATATATAGAATCGTTACAGAATTCTGTCGAGTCATTTCAAATTTTATGAAAATCGAATCAAAACTTAAAGAGATATATTAATATAAATAATCGTTATATATATTAATATATAGAATCGTTACAGAATTATGTCGTGTCATTTCAAATTTTATGAAAATCGAATCAAAACTTAAACAGATATAATAATATAAATAATCGTTATATATATTAATATATAGAATCGTTACAGAATTCTGTCGAGTCATTTCAAATTTTATGAAAATCGAATCAAAACTTAAAGAGATATATTAATATAAATAATCGTTATATATATTAATATATAGAATCGTTACAGAATTCTGTCGAGTCATTTCAAATTTTATGAAAATCGAATCAAAACTTTAAGAGATATATGAATATAAATAATCGTTATATATATTAATATATAGAATCGTTACAGAATTCTGTCGAGTCATTTCAAATTTTATGAAAATCGAATCAAAACTTAAAGAGATATATTAATATAAATAATCGTTATATATATTAATATATATTAATCGTTACAGAATTCTGTCGAGTCATTTCAAATTTTATGAAAATCGAATCAAAACTTAAAGAGATATATTAATATAAATAATCGTTATATATATTAATATATAGAATCGTTACAGAATTCTGTCGAGTCATTTCAAATTTTATGAAAATCGAATCAAAACTTAAAGAGATATATTAATATAAATAATCGTTATATATATTAATATATAGAATCGTTACAGAATTATGTCGTGTCATTTCAAATTTTATGAAAATCGAATCAAAACTTAAACAGATATAATAATATAAATAATCGTTATATATATTAATATATAGAATCGTTACAGAATTCTGTCGAGTCATTTCAAATTTTATGAAAATCGAATCAAAACTTAAAGAGATATATTAATATAAATAATCGTTATATATATTAATATATAGAATCGTTACAGAATTATGTCGAGTTATTTCAAATTTTATGAAAATCGAATCAAAACTTAAAGAGATATATTAATATAAACAATCGTTATATATATTAATATATATTAATCGTTACAGAATTCTGTCGAGTCATTTCAAATTTTATGAAAATCGAATCAAAACTTAAAGAGATATATTAATATAAATAATCGTTATATATATTAATATATAGAATCGTTACAGAATTCTGTCGAGTCATTTCAAATTTTATGAAAATCGAATCAAAACTTAAAGAGATATATTAATATAAATAATCGTTATAGATATTAATATATATTAATCGTTACAGAATTCTGTCGAGTCATTTCAAATTTTATGAAAATCGAATCAAAACTTAAAGAGATATTAATATAAATCATCGTTATATATATTAATATATATTAATCGTTACAGAATTCTGTCGAGTCATTTCAAATTTTATGAAAATCGAATCAAAACTTAAAGAGATATATTAATATAAATAATCGTTATATATATTAATATATAGAATCGTTACAGAATTCTGTCGAGTCATTTCAAATTTTATGAAAATCGAATCAAAACTTAAAGAGATATATTAATATAAATAATCGTTATATATATTAATATATAGAATCGTTACAGAATTATGTCGAGTTATTTGAAATTTTATGAAAATCGAATCAAAACTTAAAGAGATATATTAATATAAACAATCGTTATATATATTAATATATATTAATCGTTACAGAATTCTGTCGAGTCATTTCAAATTTTATGAAAATCAAACAAAACTTAAAGAGATATATTAATATAAATAATCGGTATATATATTAATATATAGAATCGTTACAGAATTCTGTCGAGTCATTTCAAATTTTATGAAAATCGAATCAAAACTTAAAGAGATATATTAATATAAATAATCGTTATATATATTAATATATAGAATCGTTACAGAATTATGTCGAGTTATTTCAAATTTTATGAAAATCGAATCAAAACTTAAAGAGATATATTAATATAAACAATCGTTATATATATTAATATATATTAATCGTTACAGAATTCTGTCGAGTCATTTCAAATTTTATGAAAATCGAATCAAAACTTAAAGAGATATATTAATATAAATAATCGTTATATATATTAATATATAGAATCGTTACAGAATTCTGTCGAGTCATTTCAAATTTTATGAAAATCGAATCAAAACTTAAAGAGATATATTAATATAAATAATCGTTATATATATTAATATATAGAATCGTTACAGAATTATGTCGTGTCATTTCAAATTTTATGAAAATCGAATCAAAACTTAAACAGATATAATAATATAAATAATCGTTATATATATTAATATATAGAATCGTTACAGAATTCTGTCGAGTCATTTCAAATTTTATGAAAATCGAATCAAAACTTAAAGAGATATATTAATATAAATAATCGTTATATATATTAATATATAGAATCGTTACAGAATTCTGTCGAGTCATTTCAAATTTTATGAAAATCGAATCAAAACTTTAAGAGATATATGAATATAAATAATCGTTATATATATTAATATATATTAATCGTTACAGAATTCTGTCGAGTCATTCCAAATTTTATGAAAATCAAACAAAACTTAAAGAGATATATTAATATAAATAATCGTTATATATATTAATATATAGAATCGTTACAGAATTCTGTCGAGTCATTTCAAATTTTATGAAAATCGAATCAAAACTTAAAGAGATATATTAATATAAATAATCGTTATATATATTAATATATATTAATCGTTACAGAATTCTGTCGAGTCATTTCAAATTTTATGAAAATCGAATCAAAACTTAAAGAGATATATTAATATAAATAATCGTTATATATATTAATATATAGAATCGTTACAGAATTCTGTCGAGTCATTTCAAATTTTATGAAAATCGAATCAAAACTTAAAGAGATATATTAATATAAATAATCGTTATATATATTAATATATAGAATCGTTACAGAATTATGTCGTGTCATTTCAAATTTTATGAAAATCGAATCAAAACTTAAACAGATATAATAATATAAATAATCGTTATATATATTAATATATAGAATCGTTACAGAATTCTGTCGAGTCATTTCAAATTTTATGAAAATCGAATCAAAACTTAAAGAGATATATTAATATAAATAATCGTTATATATATTAATATATAGAATCGTTACAGAATTATGTCGAGTTATTTCAAATTTTATGAAAATCGAATCAAAACTTAAAGAGATATATTAATATAAACAATCGTTATATATATTAATATATATTAATCGTTACAGAATTCTGTCGAGTCATTTCAAATTTTATGAAAATCGAATCAAAACTTAAAGAGATATATTAATATAAATAATCGTTATATATATTAATATATAGAATCGTTACAGAATTCTGTCGAGTCATTTCAAATTTTATGAAAATCGAATCAAAACTTAAAGAGATATATTAATATAAATAATCGTTATAGATATTAATATATATTAATCGTTACAGAATTCTGTCGAGTCATTTCAAATTTTATGAAAATCGAATCAAAACTTAAAGAGATATTAATATAAATCATCGTTATATATATTAATATATATTAATCGTTACAGAATTCTGTCGAGTCATTTCAAATTTTATGAAAATCGAATCAAAACTTAAAGAGATATATTAATATAAATAATCGTTATATATATTAATATATAGAATCGTTACAGAATTCTGTCGAGTCATTTCAAATTTTATGAAAATCGAATCAAAACTTAAAGAGATATATTAATATAAATAATCGTTATATATATTAATATATAGAATCGTTACAGAATTATGTCGAGTTATTTGAAATTTTATGAAAATCGAATCAAAACTTAAAGAGATATATTAATATAAACAATCGTTATATATATTAATATATATTAATCGTTACAGAATTCTGTCGAGTCATTTCAAATTTTATGAAAATCAAACAAAACTTAAAGAGATATATTAATATAAATAATCGGTATATATATTAATATATAGAATCGTTACAGAATTCTGTCGAGTCATTTCAAATTTTATGAAAATCAAACAAAACTTAAAGAGATATATTAATATAAATAATCGGTATATATATTAATATATAGAATCGTTACAGAATTCTGTCGAGTCATTTCAAATTTTATGAAAATCGAATCAAAACTTAAAGAGATATATTAATATAAATAATCGTTATATATATTAATATATATTAATCGTTACAGAATTCTGTCGAGTCATTTCAAATTTTATGAAAATCGAATCAAAACTTAAAGAGATATTAATATAAATCATCGTTATATATATTAATATATATTAATCGTTACAGAATTCTGTCGAGTCATTTCAAATTTTATGAAAATCGAATCAAAACTTAAAGAGATATATTAATATAAATAATCGTTATATATATTAATATATAGAATCGTTACAGAATTCTGTCGAGTCATTTCAAATTTTATGAAAATCGAATCAAAACTTTAAGAGATATATGAATATAAATAATCGTTATATATATTAATATATATTAATCGTTACAGAATTCTGTCGAGTCATTTCAAATTTTATGAAAATCGAATCAAAACTTAAAGAGATATTAATATAAATCATCGTTATATATATTAATATATATTAATCGTTACAGAATTCTGTCGAGTCATTTCAAATTTTATGAAAATCGAATCAAAACTTAAAGAGATATATTAATATAAATAATCGTTATATATATTAATATATATTAATCGTTACAGAATTCTGTCGAGTCATTTCAAATTTTATGAAAATCGAATCAAAACTTAAAGAGATATATTAATATAAATAATCGTTATATATATTAATATATATTAATCGTTACAGAATTCTGTCGAGTCATTTCAAATTTTATGAAAATCAAACAAAACTTAAAGAGATATATTAATATAAATAATCGTTATATATATTAATATATAGAATCGTTACAGAATTCTGTCGAGTCTTTTCAAATTTTATGAAAATCGAATCAAAACTTAAAGAGATATATTAATATAAATAATCGTTATATATATTAATATATAGAATCGTTACAGAATTATGTCGAGTTATTTCAAATTTTATGAAAATCGAATCAAAACTTAAAGAGATATATTAATATAAACAATCGTTATATATATTAATATATATTAATCGTTACAGAATTCTGTCGAGTCATTTCAAATTTTATGAAAATCGAATCAAAACTTAAAGAGATATATTAATATAAATAATCGTTATATATATTAATATATAGAATCGTTACAGAATTCTGTCGAGTCATTTCAAATTTTATGAAAATCGAATCAAAACTTAAAGAGATATATTAATATAAATAATCGTTATATATATTAATATATATTAATCGTTACAGAATTCTGTCGAGTCATTTCAAATTTTATGAAAATCGAATCAAAACTTAAAGAGATATTAATATAAATCATCGTTATATATATTAATATATATTAATCGTTACAGAATTCTGTCGAGTCATTTCAAATTTTATGAAAATCGAATCAAAACTTAAAGAGATATATTAATATAAATAATCGTTATATATATTAATATATAGAATCGTTACAGAATTCTGTCGAGTCATTTCAAATTTTATGAAAATCGAATCAAAACTTTAAGAGATATATGAATATAAATAATCGTTATATATATTAATATATATTAATCGTTACAGAATTCTGTCGAGTCATTTCAAATTTTATGAAAATCAAACAAAACTTAAAGCGATATATTAATATAAATAATCGTTATATATATTAATATATAGAATCGTTACAGAATTCTGTCGAGTCTTTTCAAATTTTATGAAAATCGAATCAAAACTTAAAGAGATATATTAATATAAATAATCGTTATATATATTAATATATAGAATCGTTACAGAATTATGTCGAGTTATTTCAAATTTTATGAAAATCGAATCAAAACTTAAAAAGATATATTAATATAAACAATCGTTATATATATTAATATATATTAATCGTTACAGAATTCTGTCGAGTCATTTCAAATTTTATGAAAATCGAATCAAAACTTAAAGAGATATATTAATATAAATAATCGTTATATATATTAATATATAGAATCGTTACAGAATTCTGTCGAGTCATTTCAAATTTTATGAAAATCGAATCAAAACTTAAAGAGATATATTAATATAAATAATCGTTATATATATTAATATATAGAATCGTTACAGAATTATGTCGTGTCATTTCAAATTTTATGAAAATCGAATCAAAACTTAAACAGATATATTAATATAAATAATCGTTATATATATTAATATATAGAATCGTTACAGAATTCTGTCGAGTCATTCCAAATTTTATGAAAATCGAATCAAAACTTTAAGAGATATATGAATATAAATAATCGTTATATATATTAATATATATTAATCGTTACAGAATTCTGTCGAGTCATTTCAAATTTTATGAAAATCAAACAAAACTTAAAGAGATATATTAATATAAATAATCGTTATATATATTAATATATAGAATCGTTACAGAATTCTGTCGAGTCATTTCAAATTTTATGAAAATCTAATCAAAACTTAAAGAGATATATTAATATAAATAATCGTTATATATATTAATATATAGAATCGTTACAGAATTATGTCGAGTCATTTCAAATTTTATGAAAATCGAATCAAAACTTAAAGAGATATATTAATATAAACAATCGTTATATATATTAATATATATTAATCGTTACAGAATTCTGTCGAGTCATTCCAAATTTTATGAAAATCAAACAAAACTTAAAGAGATATATTAATATAAATAATCGTTATATATATTAATATATAGAATCGTTACAGAATTCTGTCGAGTCATTTCAAATTTTATGAAAATCGAATCAAAACTTAAAGAGATATATTAATATAAATAATCGTTATATATATTAATATATAGAATCGTTACAGAATTATGTCGAGTTATTTCAAATTTTATGAAAATCGAATCAAAACTTAAAGAGATATATTAATATAAATAATCGTTATATATATTAATATATAGAATCGTTACAGAATTATGTCGTGTCATTTCAAATTTTATGAAAATCGAATCAAAACTTAAACAGATATAATAATATAAATAATCGTTATATATATTAATATATAGAATCGTTACAGAATTCTGTCGAGTCATTTCAAATTTTATGAAAATCGAATCAAAACTTAAAGAGATATATTAATATAAATAATCGTTATATATATTAATATATAGAATCGTTACAGAATTCTGTCGAGTCATTTCAAATTTTATGAAAATCGAATCAAAACTTTAAGAGATATATGAATATAAATAATCGTTATATATATTAATATATATTAATCGTTACAGAATTCTGTCGAGTCATTCCAAATTTTATGAAAATCAAACAAAACTTAAAGAGATATATTAATATAAATAATCGTTATATATATTAATATATAGAATCGTTACAGAATTCTGTCGAGTCATTTCAAATTTTATGAAAATCGAATCAAAACTTAAAGAGATATATTAATATAAATAATCGTTATATATATTAATATATATTAATCGTTACAGAATTCTGTCGAGTCATTTCAAATTTTATGAAAATCTAATCAAAACTTAAAGAGATATATTAATATAAATAATCGTTATATATATTAATATATAGAATCGTTACAGAATTCTGTCGAGTCATTTCAAATTTTATGAAAATCGAATCAAAACTTAAAGAGATATATTAATATAAATAATCGTTATATATATTAATATATAGAATCGTTACAGAATTATGTCGTGTCATTTCAAATTTTATGAAAATCGAATCAAAACTTAAACAGATATAATAATATAAATAATCCTTATATATATTAATATATAGAATCGTTACAGAATTCTGTCGAGTCATTTCAAATTTTATGAAAATCGAATCAAAACTTAAAGAGATATATTAATATAAATAATCGTTATATATATTAATATATAGAATCGTTACAGAATTCTGTCGAGTCATTTCAAATTTTATGAAAATCGAATCAAAACTTAAAGAGATATATTAATATAAATAATCGTTATATATATTAATATATAGAATCGTTACAGAATTATGTCGTGTCATTTCAAATTTTATGAAAATCGAATCAAAACTTAAACAGATATAATAATATAAATAATCGTTATATATATTAATATATAGAATCGTTACAGAATTCTGTCGAGTCATTTCAAATTTTATGAAAATCGAATCAAAACTTTAAGAGATATATGAATATAAATAATCGTTATATATATTAATATATATTAATCGTTACAGAATTCTGTCGAGTCATTCCAAATTTTATGAAAATCAAACAAAACTTAAAGAGATATATTAATATAAATAATCGTTATATATATTAATATATAGAATCGTTACAGAATTCTGTCGAGTCATTTCAAATTTTATGAAAATCGAATCAAAACTTAAAGAGATATATTAATATAAATAATCGTTATATATATTAATATATAGAATCGTTACAGAATTATGTCGAGTTATTTCAAATTTTATGAAAATCGAATCAAAACTTAAAGAGATATATTAATATAAACAATCGTTATATATATTAATATATATTAATCGTTACAGAATTCTGTCGAGTCATTTCAAATTTTATGAAAATCGAATCAAAACTTAAAGAGATATATTAATATAAATAATCGTTATATATATTAATATATAGAATCGTTACAGAATTCTGTCGAGTCATTTCAAATTTTATGAAAATCGAATCAAAACTTAAAGAGATATATTAATATAAATAATCGTTATATATATTAATATATAGAATCGTTACAGAATTATGTCGTGTCATTTCAAATTTTATGAAAATCGAATCAAAACTTAAACAGATATATTAATATAAATAATCGTTATATATATTAATATATAGAATCGTTACAGAATTCTGTCGAGTCATTCCAAATTTTATGAAAATCGAATCAAAACTTTAAGAGATATATGAATATAAATAATCGTTATATATATTAATATATATTAATCGTTACAGAATTCTGTCGAGTCATTTCAAATTTTATGAAAATCAAACAAAACTTAAAGAGATATATTAATATAAATAATCGTTATATATATTAATATATAGAATCGTTACAGAATTCTGTCGAGTCATTTCAAATTTTATGAAAATCTAATCAAAACTTAAAGAGATATATTAATATAAATAATCGTTATATATATTAATATATAGAATCGTTACAGAATTATGTCGAGTTATTTCAAATTTTATGAAAATCGAATCAAAACTTAAAGAGATATATTAACCCTTTAAGCGGTTAATGCTAGTTCAAAATTATCCCCCAAAAAATTCTCACGGCTAGCAAAAATTCCATTCAAAAAAAGCATTCTCGGATCTTCAAATGCACGTTAAAAATTTCAAAGGCGAGGTTTCTTTCCCCCATCTCTAGTGAAAGATAAGCTTTTCCTTATTGTCCTGTAGGCGGGTCAGCAAAATAAAACCCTTTTGTATAGCAAATGCTTTCCACCTTTCCTGAGGGGGAAATATTTCTTTTGACATACTAAGACATCAACTTGTACCTGGAAATTTAGAAGGATAGAGTACAGAAATACTGTCATATTTCATTTTTTGTAAGAATGAGTAGTCAAATCAAATTAATAATTGTTTTTTGTTTTAATTTCCTCTGTTTACTTTTATTGGTAGTTTTACATTTACAAAATTTTTTAATATTCTCGTTACATATACGAAGATTAATACAAACTTTATTTTCATTTGTTTATATATTTTTTTAATTTTGAAATAAAAATAAATTATGTTTTAAAAGTTGTAGTATGTTCTGATACAAAGTTCAAAAAGTAAATTGTCATTTTAATAGTTTCATGTTAACCCCCCCCCCTCCCTTTTTTTTAAGAGGACGCAAATTGCAATATTTCTAAAATTGAGATGTCATTAAATAATTGAACAGCTAAACCACTTATAGTGAGAATGAATCCGTAACGAGCATTTGCTCGCTATAATAAAACTGTTTCAAAATTTTTCTGGATTATAAAACATAATTATAAAATATAATTAATCATAATGTAATATAAGTATTACAAAACATGAGAACTAATTTTGTCGGATTCAGTTAAATTGTTAAATATTTTTTTTTCATTTTTAATCATTTAAATAAATAAATTCTGTCTTAAAAAAAGACAGAAGACGTCAGAACGTAGTCTGACCTCAGACAACAAATAAAGAACTTTTCCAGATACTTCATTCAGTTTCCCTAAAAGTGTTACTATAATTAAATATAACATTTTCTTCTTTTAATTTTTCTCTTTTATCTTTAATAATTCCTGATATACGAGATGGATGGACAGAAAAGAAACCTAATGTTTCAAATAAGCAAATAAAGAGAACATTTTTCTGTTTCTGTCATATACATACATATATAAAAATTGTTTTTGGCTTTAATTATATTTTATTATGATTTATAGCAATGTGTGATTGTAAACAGGGCCATTTGGGGAGGGGGGGGTCAGCAAAATCAGGGGCCCAGTAGTAAGCTTTATTACAAACCTTTGAGCCGAATAATAAAGTTTGTTAACTTTTAAAATTATTACTTTTTTAAATATTTTTTAATAATATTATATTTTATTTTTATTCATTTTTTTAAATCAAAGATCAAAAATTGATCAAATTTTGAAAATGTAGGGATTGGGAAAATCTGTCAGGTATTTCTAAAACGTCTTTTTCAGAAAGTTATGAAAGTTTTCCTTTTATCGATGTAGCAGTGTGCAATAGGTTTATCAACACTTTAGCTCTTATATTTCCTATAATCCTTATTGCTTTCCATGAGATTTCTTATGGGTGGTTTAAATGGAAATTTCTTAAGGCTGTTCTGAAATCCAAACACTTTCTGACACATTTTTTAATTCAATTTTATTCGCAAACGCATGATATTGCAACTGTTTTTATTTAGAAACTATGTAATCGAAACACGTTTTCCATTTTTTGGTAAAGGTAGATGATTTATCAAAATCACTGTTAAAGTCGAAGTTTTGAACCGAATTCCCGACGCGGCAGCACGAGAAGAGCGAAAAAAGTGTCATCACGTCATCACAATCTATTTACTAAAGAATGGAAAACTCATTTCGATTCCATATCACTTCCGTAGTCAGGCCTGCAAATTTTATGTCTTTGCGTTTAAAAATGAGTCAGAAATTGTGTCAAAAGGTTTCGTGTTGTTGAGCAGAGGTTATTTGAGAACCACCTTAAGTCTGTTCTCAAATTGGCACACTATGATATAATTTATACACTATGATATAATTTTTAATTCATTGCTGTTCAAAAAACGCATGAAACTGATAGGTGTTCTTATTCAGAGACTTTATAATCGAAAGACGTTTTCTATTTTTTGGTAAAAACAGAAGATTTTTCAGAACATACTGTGAAAGTCTACGTATTGAACTGAATTTCTGACGCCGCAGCGCGAAAAAGGAGAAAAACTGGTCATCACATTGCATGAATAGCTTATAACTCGGTAAGTAAACTATTTATAAAAAAATGGAAGACCCGATTTGCTTCCAAATCGCTTCAATAGTCAGGTCTGCCAATTTTATGCATTTGTGTCTAAAAATGAGCGAGAAAACGTCTCAGGATGTTGGGGGTTGTTGATCAGATCATACTTCTCATGTGCTTAATAAAATGCTTTTATTTTCCTTATCATAATTTTATAATTCAATGGTATAAAAATGTTTTATTTCACAATATAATAATATAATAAATTATAACACCTTGTAAAATAGTATATTACTTTTAAATGCTAAAGGTGTAAAATTAACAACATAATATAAATTAAAATAACTTTTATTATTTGTTTTACATGTTTCGACTCTTTCCGAGTCATTTTCAAACACAAAATGAGAATATTATAAAGCTGCACGGGCTTTGAAGTTATTATTTTCATGTGCTTTTTTAAAAAGTACGCACGTTATTTATTATTTTTTACTTGATTGTTTATTTTCATATCTTTGACCATGGAGTAACTCTAGCCACAGTTTCGGTAAATTAAAAGATGCCGCATTGTTACATATTGTATTTTTGCGCGTGAGTATCTCTATGGTTTCTCTTATTATGGATGGATAGTATAGACTGGAGGGAAATATTATTTTACTTTCATTGAAATTTATTTGGATGGTTTCTTCTTGATATAATCTTGACAGGGCTGTAGTTTTTCTATTGTATTTAATATCAACTATATGCTCTTTTTTCTGCAATTAAATTCCTGCTGGTCATGCCTATTTTATTTCATTTAAATTTCGAACATCCCATTAAATGTTAAAGATTTTATTACCCATGAGATAGCAAAGAAATTTACTGAAACAACCTGAAAAAAATCATTAAAATCTCTTTACTTTCAATATGCCGTTCGTTAATCAACAAAAAAAATTAAACAATTGCGAAAATATTTTAAACGGATACATTTTAAGGATTTTTATATCACTTTAAATACGAAACGGTCCAAAATTAGGCAAGTATTTTTCATGAAATTGTACATAAATAATAATAATAATAATAATAATAATAATAATAATAATAGTAAAATATTTTTAATATAATATAGACCTAATTTACACTTGCCAGGTCTTTTTGATGGTAGACAGATTATCCCTTAGACAGAATTTCGAAAAAAAAAATTATAGTTGGTTGTTGTAATTGTTATAATAATTATAGTTTTAAAAAAAAAACTTAAGTACTGAATAACTGAAATACATAGCTGATTTTAATTTGTATCTAATCTTAAGTGTAATTAAAAAAATATATTTTCTTATGATGTAATACAATCCAATTTAAATAAAGATTCTCATTTAAAGATAAAATATCTATTTTTTTATTTTTAAGAAAATATTTTGTAAACATAAATATAACTAATAAACTGAGAAAAAAATTATAAAAATGTAATAATTTAATAAAGTTCACATTATTAAGGTTCATGTTTTATAAATATTGGCAAATTTTACGAGTGTTAGTAACATAATTTCAATCATTTCAATATATAAAAAAAATTAAAAGCAATTTCTACAACGATTTAATAGTAATTCAACTCACTGCTAGAGAAAGGATTTTCTGAATCACCGAATTTAATCTTTATTTGTACATTATTTAAATTTTAATATGTGTTCATTCTTCTTTAGAAATATTTGCTGTATTCCAACAACTCATCATCTATAGTTAAAGAGCTCTTAAAATTAAGAAATTGATTTTTTTTTAGTGTCACGGTTACTCTTGTATTGAAAGACATTTTGCTGATCAATAGTGTATCATTGGTGTAATTTTTTCAAGGTTCAGGAAGAACAACTCTCTTGTGGTTGTTTACTTTGATGGAATGAGATATTGGGCTGTCTGCCTAATTTCATCTGAAGCTTTCTTAGAGTATATACATATTTATATATATATATACAATAATATACATCAGAGTATAATAGAGTATATACATTAATGTATCTCATCTATAAATTTTTCATTTTTTTTTGACGATCTTTCTTAAAACGTTACTTTTTTTTTTTTTTTTTTTTTTTTTTTTTTGAAAAATAAGTTTGAATAAAATGGCCATCTAGCATACGGATAGGAAAGCGGCCAGCCTGTAATTTTTTATGGCAGTGACATGACTTGCACATTTATTATATAGATTAGGGTTATAACTTATATTTTATCAGATCCATCTCCGACAGACGTATCTCGAAAATTGGTTTAAAGTAGCAGCTCTGTTTTTTTTCTCCTATAAAATCTTTTGTCTGTGTATGAGAAAGCGAAATGCTATTCGATTGCTTAGTACCCCAATCAGAGATTGCTTTGCAATTGTAGAAGTTAAAACACTTTCTGATCTTTGTACCAGTCTTTAAATATCACTAAATTGTTTGAACTTACAAAACTAAAAGATAATTTGTTTAGCATAAAAAATAGTTTTCAACTTGTCAATAATATAAAAAATTTAAATAACATAACTTACATGAAGACGTTTGACTTTAATGACTTATTTAATAATATTGATATCAAGGATATGTTCAGGATTGTCAATTTATTATACAAAGAATACAAGGATTCCATAAAATTAAAAAATAACATTTCTTTAAATTACTTTAAAACTTTAACTAGATTTATTCTACATCATAATTATATTGTTTTTAATGAGAATATATATATTCAATGCTGTGGATTACCACAGGGTGGTATTGTTTCTTCAATTCTTGCAGAATTATATTTATATTATTATGAACGTAATTCACATATTGCTAATTGTAAAATGTACCGTTATATAGATGATGTAATTGTCTTCTATTTTAATAATAATTCAAATTATTTACTACCAATAAAATATCATAAAAATTTAAATTATAGTTTCAACCTTATGGTAAATAATGAAATTAATTTTCTTGATCTTAAGATAATTCTTAAAGATAATAAAATTTTGTTTGACATTTATGACAAAAGAAATGATTTTACATTTAAAGTTAACTTATTTACTAATTATAAGTCTTGTATACATAAATCTGTATTTGTAAATATTTTACTAAATTTTGCACATAGAATAAACAATCTTTGTTCTAATAATTTTAAAACTCAAAATTTAAAACTTATTCTTCAACATGCAGTAGAATATGGCTATCCCTTTTATTTAGTTAAGTCAATTTTACGAATATAAATTTTGCTTTCATTGGGGTTTATATGTTTGCACATTCTATCTGTTAAAACACTTACATTTTGATTACTGATATATTTGGCTAAAGAATGAATTCCTTTATGTGAGAGCTGAGTGGGAATATTTTGGTTAAATATCTTTTATTAATTAAAAAATTTAAATAGTAAATTCTAATTTTTTTTCTTTTCTAGGGAGAGAACTTTAAATATAATATTGTTCCAATAAGTGCGTTGCCATATTGGAGATTTCATGTTTTTTTTTTTTTTTTTTTTTTTTTTTTTTTTTTTTTTTTTCCCTTGCCAGGTAGAGAACATTTAACAATTTAGTTAAATGCGTTTTTATTTTTTATTTTTTTATTTTTTATTTTTTGCAAGATATTAGATTCAATACGTGAGGTTAACATATTGGAAATATTTGGTTATTTTTAGCTATCAGTGTGTGAAATCTAATTTTATTTTTCAGAATAAATAATATTTAGCAAGATGTTAGTTCCATTAAGTGCGTGTAGCCATTTTGGTATTTCTTTTAAACTTGCATTGTTATTTATAAAATGAAAATCTAATTTTATTTTTCAGGGTTAATAAAATTTTGCAAGATGTTAGTTCCAATAAGTGCATGTAGTCATATTGGTAAATCTTTTAAGCTTGCATATAATTATTTATAAAATGAAAAATTTAATTTGACTTCTACAATAATATTTTAGATTTTATGGGTTTATTTATGTTTTGAAATTATTTAAATGTTGACATATGTAAAAATAAATAGATGTGAAATCTAATTTTATTTTTCAGAATAAATAATATTTAGCAAGATGTTAGTTCCATTAAGTGCGTGTAGCCATTTTGGTATTTCTTTTAAACTTGCATTGTTATTTATAAAATGAAAATCTAATTTTATTTTTCAGGGTTAATAAAATTTTGCAAGATGTTAGTTCCAATAAGTGCATGTAGTCATATTGGTAAATCTTTTAAGCTTGCACATAATTATTTATAAAATGAAAAATTTAATTTGACTTCTACAATAATATTTTAGATTTTATGGGTTTATTTATGTTTTGAAATTATTTAAATGTTGACATATGTAAAAATAAATAGATAAAATAATTTTATACTGGAAAATTTACTTAATCAAAATAATTAATAGTTATTTAGATATTGTTTTAATCTTTAACTAGATGGCAGCACCATATAATGATTTAAAAAAAAACTATTACTATTATTCTTTAGTATTATTTTTTAGTTATTGTTTATTATAAAACCAGATGGCAGCACCATATAAATTTTCACAATTTTTTTTTCTCTTTTAACTGAAAACTTGGAATACAAGTGAAATTTTTAAATATTCCAATAATATAATATATATTAAAATTATTTAAGTTAAAAAATATTTTTAGTAAATGAATTTATATTTTTTATATTATTTATTTGTATTTTTATATTTTAAATTAGAAATAGTTAAAATCACAATGGTTAAATTAATAACTGCTACTTTTAGAAAATTAACTGTAATTTTAACTTGTACGTTTGAATTCACTTATTCACTTTACCATGTGCTTAGCACAAAACATTTTTGGCTTCGGATTCTGGACAAATTTATGTTGTAATGTATAGATTTTCTTTGTCTTCCTTTGTATTTATTTGTTTATAAATGGATTTATTTTCTTCCGTTTGATTTGTAGTGTTCTATTTTCAAAGGTATCTTTTTTTTTTTTTTTTTTTTTTTTTTTTCAATTTCTTTCCAATGATTGTTAGGGCTTGGAATTGTCACAAAATTTTGGCTTTAAGCTTGTGACAGTTACAGAAAACAATCATTCTTTGCTTATAATGTGGTTTCCCAGCCCTTGAAAAAGTAAATTACATTATAAGCTTGCATTTGTGTTTTTTTTTTTTTTTTTTTTACTTATGTTTCACTTTTTGAATAAATACTTCATTTGTTAGGACTATGTTTTATAATGTGTAATTTGACATAGCTATTTGGGGTAATAATTTTTCATTGCATTTGGTCAGTTATTTCTGTTTCAATGGTTAATTTTTGCAATAAGTTTATATATATATATATACATACACACATACATACATACATACATATATATATAATAAATGTTTCAGACCAATTTCAGTTTTGCCAGACAAGTAGGGCTATCTGTTAAATCATGTATATTTCTATTATTCGTAAGCATCCGCAAATCAGTATTGCTTAATTTATTTAATTAATTAATTTATTTATTTATTTATTTTGGGGGGGGGTCCATTTTGTGAAAAGTAACGGTTAATTCTGTGAAATTGGTTATATTTTCGTAAAAAAAAGCATTTTGTAACGAAAGTTGAAGTCCAGTTTGTAAAATTTGAACCATGCATTTATTAGCAAAAATTTTTTAAAAACCTTTTGCTGAATTTTTTCTTTTTGCTAAATTTGTTTGTTTGCAAATTACACACTTTAAAACGCTACAAGATAATAAATAAATAATAAATAGTTGCTTTTATGAAATAGAATTTTGTGAAAGGGCCGATTTTATTAAAAGAAATTTTGTGAAGGGACTTGTTTTATTATAAGAATTGTATGAAGGGATCCATTTTATGAAATTGATTTTTGTGAAGGGTCCCATTTTATTAAATTAATTTTTATTAAGGGGGCTGTTTTATTAACTAGAATTTTGTGAGAAATTTTCCGTAAGGAAATTAAAACTGCATCCATAAATATATAAAAATAATAAAGCACGAATTTAACAAATATGTAACAGAATAATTTCAATTTTTACATTGCCAAATGATGAAAAAAAAATTTTTTTTTTCAAGTATATTTTGTTTGAAAACTGCATCTCACTTTACTTGTCGTTTATGGTTTTTAAAATAATTTTCAAGCATGTCTTATTTTAAAAACTATTTCTATGGTTTGCAGCCCGATTACAAAATATTAATTATATGCACTTAAAACAATATAAATAGTTTATCATTTGTATACGGCTAATATTCTAGATCGAACTTAAAACTTCATGAATGAACATATAAATAAAACACAAATTTAACTAACATGCAATTGAATTACGCGCGTAAACCGCTGAAATTATAACAATGAAAAATGCTGCAATATGTAGTGTGATCTTTGAATTCCTGTCATGCGGCTAATACGAAAGTATAGCTTTTAATAAATTTCTGGACTTTTATTTAAATACATTATTGATATTTTGATACAAAAAAATCCCTTTTTTTATTAATGGGAAACTTAAAAAATATATTAAATAGATAAAATATATTAGAGTTAGAAGTAAATGTTTTTCATCTGTGTACGGAACTCGGGAAGTTGGATTCTTAGTTACATTAAAATAGTAACAATTAAATCTCAAAATCCTTTTATAAATTATCACAAGGCACTTATTCCTTACTATCCCGTTAATAATTTTACTTTATATATTTATGTATTTATTTCTTTATTACAAAGTGAGAAATGTTACATTTGACAGCAAAAGTATTATAAGAAAAAACTGATGCTGTGTATGCTTTCGTTTTTTAAGGTACCCTTTTTGTGGATCAAAACATGAAAAATAAAATGTTACTTAAAATATACTATCTTCTATATTATTTTTTAACATACATGCATATCAAGAAAAAATCCATTCACCCTTAATGGACAGTATGTTAAAATTTTTAAATAACGTTATTTTGAATATTCTATTATTATTGGTTTTCAAAAATATAACTATTTGAATATCTTTTAAAATTTCGTTCTATTATTTTATATTAGAAAAACATTAAAGAAAAATGAATTTTAGATCTCAACTAGTTAATATAAATAAAAATGTATTAAAAATTTTAGTTATACGTTTCTGAAGTACTTGTTTTCTAATTTTATAATTACAAAATTATTAATTTTTAAATTAGTATGTAAAAACTGAAATTATTTAAAGAGAAATTACAAAAACATTATTACAATATTTAAATTCAAACATAATTTAAAACAAATATTTCATGATATTACATGGTTTTTACAAACATTGTAGTTCTAATTACTTCTGTTTATTTGAAACGTATTATTTCTCTGTTAAAATTTAATTTTATTCTATTCTGAACGCGACAATTTTTTTTTTTCTTCTAATGCACAGCATTGCATATAACCGGACGATATATTTAATCTTTTGCAACAACATCTCCCATCTGAAGATAAACAAATTCCCACTTAAAAGTTTTACCTATTGTACATTAATCCTTTAGTGTACAAGCAAAGTGACAAGTACCCTACGCCTTTACCCGCCTCCATTGTCAACATGTCTTCTGCTCGGGGGGGAAGGATATGGAGAAAAAACACGGCTTGACCGATTTACGAGACGTATTTGGAGTGTGGAAAAACCCGCCTGGGCCTCTTTTGAAAGCAAAAAGTTGTGGCAGGAAAACCCGGCTTCCACGATTTTCGTGTTTCTTTCTAAAGACGGAAAAACCCGGTTGCGACGCTTAAAGGGTTAATATAAACAATCGTTATATATATTAATATATATTAATCGTTACAGAATTCTGTCGAGTCATTTCAAATTTTATGAAAATCGAATCAAAACTTAAAGAGATATATTAATATAAATAATCGTTATATATATTAATATATAGAATCGTTACAGAATTCTGTCGAGTCATTTCAAATTTTAGGAAAATCGAATCAAAACTTAAAGAGATATATTAATATAAATAATCGTTATATATATTAATATATAGAATCGTTACAGAATTATGTCGTGTCATTTCAAATTTTATGAAAATCGAATCAAAACTTAAAGAGATATATTAATATAAATAATCGTTATATATATTAATATATAGAATCGTTACAGAATTATGTCGTGTCATTTCAAATTTTATGAAAATCGAATCAAAACTTAAACAGATATAATAATATAAATAATCGTTATATATATTAATATATAGAATCGTTACAGAATTCTGTCGAGTCATTTCAAATTTTATGAAAATCGAATCAAAACTTTAAGAGATATATGAATATAAATAATCGTTATATATATTAATATATATTAATCGTTACAGAATTCTGTCGAGTCATTCCAAATTTTATGAAAATCAAACAAAACTTAAAGAGATATATTAATATAAATAATCGTTATATATATTAATATATAGAATCGTTACAGAATTCTGTCGAGTCATTTCAAATTTTATGAAAATCGAATCAAAACTTAAAGAGATATATTAATATAAATAATCGTTATATATATTAATATATAGAATCGTTACAGAATTCTGTCGAGTCATTTCAAATTTTATGAAAATCGAATCAAAACTTAAAGAGATATATTAATATAAATAATCGTTATATATATTAATATATAGAATCGTTACAGAATTATGTCGTGTCATTTCAAATTTTATGAAAATCGAATCAAAACTTAAACAGATATAATAATATAAATAATCGTTATATATATTAATATATAGAATCGTTACAGAATTCTGTCGAGTCATTTCAAATTTTATGAAAATCGAATCAAAACTTAAAGAGATATATTAATATAAATAATCGTTATATATATTAATATATAGAATCGTTACAGAATTCTGTCGAGTCATTTCAAATTTTATGAAAATCGAATCAAAACTTAAAGAGATATATTAATATAAATAATCGTTATATATATTAATATATAGAATCGTTACAGAATTCTGTCGAGTCATTTCAAATTTTATGAAAATCGAATCAAAACTTAAAGAGATATATTAATATAAATAATCGTTATATATATTAATATATATTAATCGTTACAGAATTCTGTCGAGTCATTTCAAATTTTATGAAAATCGAATCAAAACTTAAAGAGATATATTAATATAAATAATCGTTATATATATTAATATATAGAATCGTTACAGAATTCTGTCGAGTCATTTCAAATTTTATGAAAATCGAATCAAAACTTAAAGAGATATATTAATATAAATAATCGTTATATATATTAATATATAGAATCGTTACAGAATTATGTCGTGTCATTTCAAATTTTATGAAAATCGAATCAAAACTTAAACAGATATAATAATATAAATAATCCTTATATATATTAATATATAGAATCGTTACAGAATTCTGTCGAGTCATTTCAAATTTTATGAAAATCGAATCAAAACTTAAAGAGATATATTAATATAAATAATCGTTATATATATTAATATATAGAATCGTTACAGAATTCTGTCGAGTCATTTCAAATTTTATGAAAATCGAATCAAAACTTAAAGAGATATATTAATATAAATAATCGTTATATATATTAATATATAGAATCGTTACAGAATTATGTCGTGTCATTTCAAATTTTATGAAAATCGAATCAAAACTTAAACAGATATAATAATATAAATAATCGTTATATATATTAATATATAGAATCGTTACAGAATTCTGTCGAGTCATTTCAAATTTTATGAAAATCGAATCAAAACTTTAAGAGATATATGAATATAAATAATCGTTATATATATTAATATATATTAATCGTTACAGAATTCTGTCGAGTCATTCCAAATTTTATGAAAATCAAACAAAACTTAAAGAGATATATTAATATAAATAATCGTTATATATATTAATATATAGAATCGTTACAGAATTATGTCGAGTTATTTCAAATTTTATGAAAATCGAATCAAAACTTAAAGAGATATATTAATATAAACAATCGTTATATATATTAATATATATAGAATCGTTACAGAATTCTGTCGAGTCATTTCAAATTTTATGAAAATCGAATCAAAACTTAAAGAGATATATTAATATAAATAATCGTTATATATATTAATATATAGAATCGTTACAGAATTATGTCGTGTCATTTCAAATTTTATGAAAATCGAATCAAAACTTAAACAGATATATTAATATAAATAATCGTTATATATATTAATATATAGAATCGTTACAGAATTCTGTCGAGTCATTTCAAATTTTATGAAAATCGAATCAAAACTTAAAGAGATATATTAATATAAATAATCGTTATATATATTAATATATAGAATCGTTACAGAATTCTGTCGAGTCATTTCAAATTTTATGAAAATCGAATCAAAACTTTAAGAGATATATGAATATAAATAATCGTTATATATATTAATATATATTAATCGTTACAGAATTCTGTCGAGTCATTCCAAATTTTATGAAAATCAAACAAAACTTAAAGAGATATATTAATATAAATAATCGTTATATATATTAATATATAGAATCGTTACAGAATTCTGTCGAGTCATTTCAAATTTTATGAAAATCGAATCAAAACTTAAAGAGATATATTAATATAAATAATCGTTATATATATTAATATATAGAATCGTTACAGAATTATGTCGAGTTATTTCAAATTTTATGAAAATCGAATCAAAACTTAAAGAGATATATTAATATAAACAATCGTTATATATATTAATATATATTAATCGTTACAGAATTCTGTCGAATCATTTCAAATTTTATGAAAATCGAATCAAAACTTAAAGAGATATATTAATATAAATAATCGTTATATATATTAATATATAGAATCGTTACAGAATTCTGTCGAGTCATTTCAAATTTTATGAAAATCGAATCAAAACTTAAAGAGATATATTAATATAAATAATCGTTATATATATTAATATATAGAATCGTTACAGAATTATGTCGTGTCATTTCAAATTTTATGAAAATCGAATCAAAACTTAAACAGATATATTAATATAAATAATCGTTATATATATTAATATATAGAATCGTTACAGAATTCTGTCGAGTCATTTCAAATTTTATGAAAATCGAATCAAAACTTTAGGAGATATATGAATATAAATAATCGTTATATATATTAATATATATTAATCGTTACAGAATTCTGTCGAGTCATTTCAAATTTTATGAAAATCGAATCAAAACTTAAAGAGATATTAATATAAATAATCGTTATATATATTAATATATAGAATCGTTACAGAATTCTGTCGAGTCATTTCAAATTTTATGAAAATCGAATCAAAACTTAAAAAGATATATTAATATAAATAATCGTTATATATATTAATATATAGAATCGTTACAGAATTCTGTCGAGTCATTTCAAATTTTATGAAAATCGAATCAAAACTTAAAGAGATATATTAATATAAATAATCGTTATATATATTAATATATATTAATCGTTACAGAATTTTGTCGAGTCATTTCAAATTTTATGAAAATCGAATCAAAACTTAAAGAGATATATTAATATAAATAATCGTTATATATATTAATATATATTAATCGTTACAGAATTCTGTCGAGTCATTTCAAATTTTATGAAAATCAAACAAAACTTAAAGAGATATATTAATATAAATAATCGGTATATATATTAATATATAGAATCGTTACAGAATTCTGTCGAGTCATTTCAAATTTTATGAAAATCGAATCAAAACTTAAAGAGATATATTAATATAAATAATCGTTATATATATTAATATATATTAATCGTTACAGAATTCTGTCGAGTCATTTCAAATTTTATGAAAATCGAATCAAAACTTAAAGAGATATATTAATATAAATAATCGTTATATATATTAATATATAGAATCGTTACAGAATTATGTCGAGTTATTTCAAATTTTATGAAAATCGAATCAAAACTTAAAGAGATATATTAATATAAACAATCGTTATATATATTAATATATATTAATCGTTACAGAATTCTGTCGAGTCATTTCAAATTTTATGAAAATCGAATCAAAACTTAAAGAGATATATTAATATAAATAATCGTTATATATATTAATATATAGAATCGTTACAGAATTCTGTCGAGTCATTTCAAATTTTATGAAAATCGAATCAAAACTTAAAGAGATATATTAATATAAACAATCGTTATATATATTAATATATATTAATCGTTACAGAATTCTGTCGAGTCATTTCAAATTTTATGAAAATCGAATCAAAACTTAAAGAGATATATTAATATAAATAATCGTTATAAATATTAATATATAGAATCGTTACAGAATTCTGTCGAGTCATTTCAAATTTTATGAAAATCGAATCAAAACTTAAAGAGATATATTAATATAAATAATCGTTATATATATTAATATATAGAATCGTTACAGAATTATGTCGTGTCATTTCAAATTTTATGAAAATCGAATCAAAACTTAAACAGATATATTAATATAAATAATCGTTATATATATTAATATATAGAATCGTTACAGAATTCTGTCGAGTCATTTCAAATTTTATGAAAATCGAATCAAAACTTTAAGAGATATATGAATATAAATAATCGTTATATATATTAATATATATTAATCGTTACAGAATTCTGTCGAGTCATTTCAAATTTTATGAAAATCAAACAAAACTTAAAGAGATATATTAATATAAATAATCGTTATATATATTAATATATAGAATCGTTACAGAATTCTGTCGAGTCATTTCAAATTTTATGAAAATCTAATCAAAACTTAAAGAGATATATTAATATAAATAATCGTTATATATATTAATATATAGAATCGTTACAGAATTCTGTCGAGTCATTTCAAATTTTATGAAAATCGAATCAAAACTTTAAGAGATATATGAATATAAATAATCGTTATATATATTAATATATATTAATCGTTACAGAATTCTGTCGAGTCATTCCAAATTTTATGAAAATCAAACAAAACTTAAAGAGATATATTAATATAAATAATCGTTATATATATTAATATATAGAATCGTTACAGAATTCTGTCGAGTCATTTCAAATTTTATGAAAATCGAATCAAAACTTAAACAGATATAATAATATAAATAATCCTTATATATATTAATATATAGAATCGTTACAGAATTCTGTCGAGTCATTTCAAATTTTATGAAAATCGAATCAAAACTTTAAGAGATATATGAATATAAATAATCGTTATATATATTAATATATATTAATCGTTACAGAATTCTGTCGAGTCATTCCAAATTTTATGAAAATCAAACAAAACTTAAAGAGATATATTAATATAAATAATCGTTATATATATTAATATATAGAATCGTTACAGAATTCTGTCGAGTCATTTCAAATTTTATGAAAATCGAATCAAAACTTAAACAGATATAATAATATAAATAATCCTTATATATATTAATATATAGAATCGTTACAGAATTCTGTCGAGTCATTTCAAATTTTATGAAAATCGAATCAAAACTTAAAGAGATATATTAATATAAATAATCGTTATATATATTAATATATAGAATCGTTACAGAATTCTGTCGAGTCATTTCAAATTTTATGAAAATCGAATCAAAACTTAAAGAGATATATTAATATAAATAATCGTTATATATATTAATATATAGAATCGTTACAGAATTATGTCGTGTCATTTCAAATTTTATGAAAATCGAATCAAAACTTAAACAGATATAATAATATAAATAATCGTTATATATATTAATATATAGAATCGTTACAGAATTCTGTCGAGTCATTTCAAATTTTATGAAAATCGAATCAAAACTTTAAGAGATATATGAATATAAATAATCGTTATATATATTAATATATATTAATCGTTACAGAATTCTGTCGAGTCATTCCAAATTTTATGAAAATCAAACAAAACTTAAAGAGATATATTAATATAAATAATCGTTATATATATTAATATATAGAATCGTTACAGAATTCTGTCGAGTCATTTCAAATTTTATGAAAATCGAATCAAAACTTAAAGAGATATATTAATATAAATAATCGTTATATATATTAATATATATTAATCGTTACAGAATTCTGTCGAGTCATTTCAAATTTTATGAAAATCGAATCAAAACTTAAAGAGATATATTAATATAAATAATCGGTATATATATTAATATATAGAATCGTTACAGAATTCTGTCGAGTCATTTCAAATTTTATGAAAATCGAATCAAAACTTAAAGAGATATATTAATATAAATAATCGTTATATATATTAATATATATTAATCGTTACAGAATTCTGTCGAGTCATTTCAAATTTTATGAAAATCGAATCAAAACTTAAAGAGATATTAATATAAATCATCGTTATATATATTAATATATATTAATCGTTACAGAATTCTGTCGAGTCATTTCAAATTTTATGAAAATCGAATCAAAACTTAAAGAGATATATTAATATAAATAATCGTTATATATATTAATATATAGAATCGTTACAGAATTATGTCGAGTTATTTCAAATTTTATGAAAATCGAATCAAAACTTAAAGAGATATATGAATATAAATAATCGTTATATATATTAATATATATTAATCGTTACAGAATTCTGTCGAGTCATTTCAAATTTTAAGAAAATCAAACAAAACTTAAAGAGATATATTAATATAAATAATCGTTATATATATTAATATATAGAATCGTTACAGAATTCTGTCGAGTCATTTCAAATTTTATGAAAATCTAATCAAAACTTAAAGAGATATATTAATATAAATAATCGTTATATATATTAATATATAGAATCGTTACAGAATTATGTCGAGTTATTTCAAATTTTATGAAAATCGAATCAAAACTTAAAGAGATATATTAATATAAACAATAGTTATATATATTAATATATATTAATCGTTACAGAATTCTGTCGAGTCATTTCAAATTTTATGAAAATCGAATCAAAACTTAAAGAGATATATTAATATAAATAATCGTTATATATATTAATATATAGAATCGTTACAGAATTCTGTCGAGTCATTTCAAATTTTATGAAAATCGAATCAAAACTTAAAGAGATATATTAATATAAATAATCGTTATATATATTAATATATAGAATCGTTACAGAATTATGTCGTGTCATTTCAAATTTTATGAAAATCGAATCAAAACTTAAAGAGATATATTAATATAAATTATCGTTATATATATTAATATATAGAATCGTTACAGAATTCTGTCGAGTCATTTCAAATTTTATGAAAATCGAATCAAAACTTAAAGAGATATATTAATATAAATTTTCTTTATTCTATTAAATCCTATCATACGTAATCTATCATATATTCTAATACGAGCAAATATTGTGTGTGGTTA
This sequence comes from Maratus michaelseni, assembly GCA_963931845.1. Taxonomy (NCBI): domain Eukaryota; kingdom Metazoa; phylum Arthropoda; class Arachnida; order Araneae; family Salticidae; genus Maratus; species Maratus michaelseni. The sequence continues at coordinate 395,942,422 of OZ007591.1, read as the reverse complement.
TATATATATGCAAATTTTATCTTAAAACCGGCTCTAACGATTTTGACGAAATTTTGTATCCTACCGTTTTGATGTACCAGAAAACCATTGGGCTAGGTCATGTGTTCGAGAAAATTCGATTAGTGGGTCATTTTGGGTCATCAAGGGTCGGGTCAAGCTAATTCTATCTGAAAGATGGTTCAAACGATTTTGACTAACTTTTATATCTTACCATTTTCGGGCACGAGAAGACTATTGGGCTGGGTCACATGTTCGAGAACTTTCGATTATTGGGTCATATTTGGGTCAATCCGGGTCATGTTAATTTTATCAAAAAAACGGCTCTAACGATTTTGATTAAATTTTGTATCCTACGAGTTTCGGGCACGACAAAATCATTGGGCTAGGTTACATGTCCGAGAAAATTTTATTAATGGGTCACTATGGGTCACTATGGGTCAAGCTAATTTTATCTGAAAAACGCCTCGGACTATTTACACTAAATTTTGCATCCTATGGTTTTCGGGCACGTGAAGACTGTTAGGCTCGGTCATGTGTTCGAGAAAATTCAATTAGTGGGTCATTTTGGTCATGGGTCATTATGGGTTAAGCTATTTTATCTTAAAAACGGCTCATACTATTTACACTAAATTTTGCATCCAATGTTTTCGGGCACGAGAAGACTGTTGGGCTAGGTCACATGTTTGAGAAAATTAAATTAGTGGGTCATTTTGGCCATGGGTCATTATGGGTCAAGTTATTTTATCTTAAAAACGCCTCAGACTATTTAGACTAAATTTTTCCTCCTATGGTTTTTGGGCACGAGAAGACTGTTGTGCTAGGTTATATGTTTGAGAAAATTTGATTAGTGAGCCATTTTGGTCATGCGTAAGGATATTTGAACTCAAAGCTAATTTCCCTGCTCCAAAGCTAACTTGCTTGTCTCCCCTGCTCGTATAGTAAAAGCGCAACTCATGTATTTGACTGGGGAAAACAAATACGGGCTGACCACATATTTACCTATATGCAAAACGGCCATTTTTATTCAAAACTACTTTTTTCGAATAACATTGCATACAAGTTACACTTTTAGAAAGATCGTTCAAAAATTTTTTTTTACTTTTTTTTCGCCTAAAAACTAACGTAAAACATTTAAAATGCTAAATAATAATGCCATAATCCGAGTAATAAGCATTTTTGACCGGAATAGTTTTTTAACAAATAATAATAATAAAATAATAATAATAATAATAATAATAATAATAATAATAATAACAGATACACATCCGTTGAAACGTCTGCTATACTATTCATTTCACAAAATAACTACGACTCCTTCTCCAATTTAATTTATACTTTATCTTGGCAACATGCTATCTAAATGAATGAGAGGGGATTACAAGAACTGCAGTGTTATTTATTAAGAAGATTAGAGCTTCAAGACATCCGTTAAATGACGCTGATAAGCACTTGGGACTTTATACACACCCAAACGAATTTATTCTTAAGATTGTTGGTTTCAAAAGATATTTTTACCGCTCAATAATGCGGGTCTTTGTGACATATTTATGGTGTCATTTTATTCGCAAAAGCATGACACTTGTCGATATTACTATTATAGTAATTTGAAAGCAAATAGCTTTTATATTTTGGGTTATAAATGTGTGTTATTATAAGTCCGAATTGATTGCTATCCAAGCAGGGTTGCCAGTTTTGCCTTTCTGAAGAATCTGTAATTTCGAATTCATACAAGTAATTTCTAATTGTAATGTTTGCTTTATTTAATCAGAGGCATTTTGTGATTACATAACGTAATAGTGCTTCTTTTGGTACTTCCGGTATGAATTCAGAATTTCTGAATTAAAATAAAAAGGTGAAACTTGCAACCCTGTATCCAAGTACAGTCGTGGAAAAAAAACTGGACACCCCCCACTAACTCTGCAACAAATTATAGTAGAAGGAAGTGACTGTTACCAAACGATTGGAAATAAAGTCTACTTTTAAATTATGTATCTGAAATTTGCTTAAGGGGCCATCTACATATTAAAACCAGCCTAAACTTTATTTTTTTCAATGGCAACACCCACTTTTGACATGATATTTTAAATCTTCGGTTCAAACTATGCCTAGATACAAAATTTTAAGTCATTTGGATGATAAGTTTTTGAGTCATAAACATTCAAATTTTAGAGCTTCTAATGTTAAATTACATTTTCATATTTTTATTAATATCTCCTGACATTATAATCCTAATGTGCTAACGTTTTGTTTGCTTATAAAACTCAAAAACCCAAACATAACTACGTTAAATTTGTAATTTTTAAAATTTTATAATATGAATTATGAATTATGAAATTAATATTCGAAAAAATTATGAATTGCAACCTACAATTTTTTGGTGGATTTATATTTATTATGTCCTGCTTTATGTGTATTCAAAATTTAAAATTTTTCTTCCAAGTAGTTTTCAAATTATGCTTAAAAAACGGCAAGATGCTGCTTTAAGTCTATGATGTGCATTAAAGCATAGTTTGAACAGGGATGGGAGCGCTCCGACTCGAAATCCCGATTGACACCACTAAATTTTAATAGTATTTGTTACCTTATTCAAAAACAAAATTTCTGAAATTCTTTACGTTGGAGAATACTATTAAAATTTTGTGGTAAGAATCGATATTCGGGTCGGAGCGCGCTCATCCCTGTTTGAGAAAATATTATACTCATAGGCTGTGATTAAAACAAGATTTTCTCAAATCTTGTTAAATTGTTTGCAATATTACACTAAATGGTTGTTAGATAAAGTATTACCGCGGAAGTATTAGTTTGTTACTTAAAAATGCTAATTTAAACTTTTAATAACTTCTGTATATCAATCAAAAATTGGAATCTTTACAAATATGTATGGATGTTCAGTTTTTATTCCATTAATAACGAACATAAAATAATTAAATTTTTTCTTCTATTAAACAGGCTAATTGAAAAAAAAAATACAAGTTATTTTTATGGTTTTCTGATAGGCAAGATTATTTCCCAATCGCTAGCAGTGTGCAAAAAAAATCTAATAATAATAATAATTATAATAATAAATGGTAAACGGTAAGTTTTTTTGCCAAGAGGCATTAATGAGTTAATTGTAAAATTTCAAATGAACTACCAGAATAGGTTTAATCATAGAATTATTAACCCTATTCCGAAGGAGAATAACGGATGTAAAGTTATTCATATGTCTTTATAACATAGCTTTAGTTTTAGGTCTCCAAATAAATCGGAATATAAATCCTGCGAACATATCTCAAAACAAGACACCCCAGCCCCCCCCCCCTCGCTACTAAAAAAAAAGCAATGTCTGGATTTATTTTCAGACTAAAAGACAATTTATCTGCGTTTTTTTTTTTTTAAACTTTGATTCCTTACGCTGCTTTATACTATTTTTTTAAATTCTACATTTTGTATTTGTCACTATTATTCACGTTTCTGACAATAAACTAAAAAAAAAGCGAGTTAAATAGATGCAAAATCTGAGAAAAAGCATTATAAAAGCACCTAAAAAATTCCAATAACATTTACATATTCTAAAACTATTTTAATTACAAATAATCTTATGGTTTTTTAGCCCCTTCGTGAAGAGCGTCTATTACAGAATTTTTAATAATTTACCATCGGTTTTTTAAAACAGAAATTTTCGTCTAATTGAATCGTGGAAATGCTAAGATATATTAACGCAAAGCTTACAATATAAAATAACTGGTGGGAAAAATCGAGGATTCTGCGCAACTTATGCGTCACGTATACGTGTCGCTTGTCCCCAAGGGGTTAAAATCGGATAATTCAACAGTTGTGAACATTATTTTACCGCATATAACAATAACCGAAACTTATTAAGTGAGTAAAATGGTCATATCAGTAAAACATAATACATTAAAAGAAGTGACATTCTGCAGCATTTCAACAATGGAGTACCGAACTTCAATTTGGATACAGCCCCTTAAATATGCTCATTATAAAGTAATTAATTTCACAGAAAATAATCGTAGGAATTTAATGAAATTTGGTATCTAGGCATAGTTTGAACTGCAGATTTCAAATATGTTGTCACATTTGGGTCTTGCTATTGAAAAAAACAAAGTTTGGGTGTGTTTTTATATGTAGATGGCCCCCTAAGCAAATTTTATATACATCATTTAAAAGTAGACTTTATTTCCAATCGTTTGGTACCAGTTACTTCCTTCTACTATAATTTGTTGCAGAGTTAGTGGGGGATGTCCAGTTTTTTTTTCCACGACTGTACAACCTTTCGTCGACGGTTACGCCCCTACAATTTGCTTAAACCTCCAACTTTGCAACTATTTTCTGAATCATCTTTTGTATTTTTATGAAAAAAGCGATAAAGGATGTCCAATATCTTTGTATGTGTATAAGAATACCTGTAAAGGTTGTGTGTTTTTAAATAAAATGGAATTTGTGCATGTATCAGAAAGGGGTGAATATGCATTTGAGAAATGTCCGTGGGGGTTAAACCTTTTTAAACCAATTATTTTATAACCGAATTTCATTTTCTTTCATTTTGTCAAATCTTGTTTATTTTACTTTTTCGCCAAGCAATAATAAAAAAAAAAAACTCACGTGTCTGAAACCCGGCAGCATGTCATCTAAAAGATCATACTTTACAAACATCATTGTCATTTGGTCATAGTTGTTCCAACTCTGTGTCAGGCCTCGAACTTATCAGCCCACCTTCGTAGTTGTTGGGAGGCCTTTGTACTGTAAAGACGTTAAATAAAAATTCCATTACATTTTTGGGGTAGTGAAAAATTTCCTTTTTGTTAAAGTTGTTTTGTGTCTGGCGTGTTGAGTGTAGAGTTGAAACAACTATTGCAAAACGTATTAAGTATAAGTTATGTTAAAGTATGTTAATGTACAGTTAATAATATTAAAAATATTTCGCATAGAAAATTGATGCCTAATTGGTTTAGTAAAGTTTTACATTTGTTTTCATCTATTTTTTTTGTACCTGAGCTTATTTATGGAATAATTTATTTTCTTTAGATGACTAACAGCGAGAGTGACAAGTTTCATGGCTGGAACGCAGATTCAGGAGAGTACTCCGGCGGCAAGTCTGACAGTGGAGGGTCTGAGTTTTCAGACACCCCTTAATACTGTAAGGATGAATATATTGCTGTAGATGCTAATGCTCTTGAGTATAACAGTGACTAGGATCTAATTGGAAAAAATCATCTAACAAATAAAAGAATTAGAGAAGCTGAAAACAGAGTTAGCAGACGTAAACAAACAGAAAATAGAAAACAAAATCATTTTGGGTCTCATCAGTAAGCCTCAATTGACGTTTCTGCAACTAATTAATATCTTGCCTTAACAGTCATTCGAACCTTTTATATTGATTTAAATCGCACTAACTAGTAATTTAAAAACAGTATAAAAAATTGTAATTTTGTATTTTCAATTTGTGAATTATTTAACCCAACTTCGTATTATTTGTTTTTGCACATTCTAAATTTAAATATGTAGTAAAATTATACTGCTTTTGTTGAGCTAAAAGCTTATTTGAAATTTATATTTTTATTATTCTTTATAAAAAATAAACCACATGCAATTGTAAAAAGATTTCTATTTCACGGTACTCTATATTCCTAGAATAAGTAGTACTACAAATAATACTAAGACAAGACCTCTACATTATCCAAAAGTGTTTACAAATCACTAATACATAATATTAAAAAAATGCTATAATATTTTCTTGGTACATCGTTTATACAAATGCAGTGAGTGGTAATTTATTATAACCAGTATAATAATCGTTTAACCTCTAAACAGTATGCCAATAACTAATAGCAATATATCTGAATTTGTGATTGACGTCTAGAAGGTGCAGAAGTACCTGAAATATCTTATAGGAGTTCTCGTGTTTCCAATCATTGATTAAGCCGGAATTAGAGGTGGAGAAGTACACGAAAATCCCATTACGCTAGTAAACATCACAGCTAACTCCTTTGAGAATGATAATATTTCGCTCAGATATATTTGTCAACCGCAAAAGTAAATGATGAATTCAAAAAATAATAATTCTTGATCGATTTAGTGAGAAGGATATTTATTTCTTCAGGCAAAAGTGAGGTTATGAGCTGTTATTTTCGAAAACTCATATTTTTAAAAATAATAAATGACACATCAGTTAACAACAAGGCTCTATTACACTTTTAAAACAAAAGATTTATTTTAATCAAAAAACTATTTTTGAATATAATTACACAATTAGCACGTTTATTTAGAACTGGTTAGAACTCGCGCGATTACAGGTTGAACATAAAAAAGGCAAAAATTCGTCAAAAACATAAAATAAAAAAAAATCTATTTAAAAATTTCGCATTTTGACCCCAATCGTTCATGGGCCCCTACCAGCATCCCGTGTGCCAAATGTATCAGCCCTGCGTCCTGTGGTTTCCTAGTTTTTGATGTTACATAGGCGCACGGATTTTAATAAGGTAGATTGTATTCTCGTCGCTCATGCTTGTGGATACGTGCGCATGTTATAACAATAAGGACTTTATTGTCATCAATACAAAATTGAACAATAGTTTGAAAATTGTCACTATTCTTCGAAAAACAGTTGGAATGTGCTGGTGTTAGACTTTTAGAACTTATAAAATTAGTTTCGGAAATTTTCAAATTTCATGCTGCTTTACTTCATTGATATAAAGTCGCATAACGGGAACGAAATCATCAAGCTACATTATTGTCTCAAAAACAGTTTTTGTCTCCACGATATAAGAAAATTTGGGTGCTCTTGAAAATATGAATGATTTCTAAATTAGAATAATTTATTATTATAATTTATCTGTTTGTGCAGAATCTGTATTCGCTATGTGTCACCCGTCGTTCATTCGTTTCTCCAGATGTAATCAAAACTACTGTTTTGTGCATTTCTATCAAGAATATCACATTTTTAAAATGTATAAGGACATATACACTACTAACTGTTTGTTTCCGCTAGTAACTAACGCTGCTGTCGCCACTGCTGCCGTAATAGGATTTATTGTGACCTTGTGACTTTCTCAATTATAATTTTTAAAAAAAAATTGCAAACGTTGAAGTAGTGCTTTTTAAGTGCTATTTAATATTAAAATTAGTCATAGTAGTTTAGTTAACTAACTTTGATAGCGTCAAAAGCTATGCATAGCAAGGTTACCATCTTTTGCATGCATGTACAGGACTGGATTCTGGAATGCATTGTCCAACTGTTTTTTTAAATTTATCCAATTTCTTTAGTATGTTTTCAACTTTTTTGTTCAAAATTTCTGTATCTCAATAGAGATTTATTTCATATTGCGTATTTTTAAAGCTTGCGGTGTCTGGGCGATGGTTGGCGAGCGTAGCTGTTAGGGAGCAGAGTCCCCTCATGACATAAAAATAAAAAATGGATTTTAAGTTTGAGTTTTTAGTTTTTAAATTTAACTATTTTGTTTTCAAAAAATACTTACTATTATAAATTCTATAGATCATATACAGAGCAGTACAAAACATCTCGAGTAAATTTTCGCTTATTGACGGAAATTACTGAAGGAGAATTTTCAAGTGTGCCATATACGTTTCCTAACTGATCTAAATTTTAGCATTCAGTGTAGTATATATGCAAATTTATAGATCATACACAGGGATGCACAAAAGAGTTCGGATATTTTCTTCCGAATAGTTTTGGTAGTTTCAAAAATTGAATTTTTAAATGTGTTTCCCCAAACTCTTTATTTAGACATCAGACATTGGACATTATTAAACGGCAAAGCTTTATGAAAGTATTTTGAAAGTGTTGGGAAGTGTTACATAATCTATGCTTCACGCATGATTTTTCGTTCTTGTTATATATGAAGCGAGAAATAATTTACTAGTATCTATCAAATGTATATTATACTAGCAAATCTATAGATCATACACAGGGGTGCACAAAATAATTTAGATATTTTCTTCCGAATATTGTTGGTAATTTCAAAACGTGGATTGTTAAATGTGTTTTCCAAACTCTTTCATTAAGCATGAGACATTACACGTTATTAACCCTTTGAGGGGCGGCGGCCTAATTTTAATCCGATTCGAACCAGAAACATTTAATTAAATTTTACTTTTTTAACTTTGACGGGAAAAGTTGAAAAATTGCTTTTCCTTATTTTGAACTAAATTCTGTCGTAAATATCGGTGAGAATTCAACGTTACAGGGACACAATTGCTTGTCCCTGAAAGGGTTAAAAGGTAAAGCCTTCTGAAAGTATTTTAAAAGTGTTGGAAAGTGTTACATAATCTATTATTGACGCATGATGTTTCGTTCTTGCTCTATATAGAACGAGTGATTATTTAATAGTACCAGAATAATAATCATTTAACCTCTGAACAGTATGCCAGTTACCTGCTAACATCAATACGTTTGATTCCCAATCTGACGTCTTGAAGGTGCAGAAATATCTTGCTTCACCATTAATGTTTGCAATCATTGGTTAAGCCGAGATTAGAGGGAGAAAAGTAACATGAAAATCCCATTACGTCAGGAAGCATCACAGCTGACGTGTTTGAGAATAATTTATATATCACCCAGGTTGCCGTAAAGAGGTCGTAATCCACATAGATATAAGATATATTCGTAACAATATATTATATCAGGTTTTACAAATTTGATAAAATCCAGCTGATAAAAAAAAAAAAAAAAAAAAAAAAAAACTAGCAAAAATTTCTAATAAAATTCAAATAAATATTTACTCCCTTCTCTATCGCAAATTATTAATTAATTAATTCCAATAATAAATATTTATTCTTGAAATTTTGATTAAGTTTTACAGATTTACTTCAAGTGAATTACTTATAATCACTTATATGTTGCTATTCTTTAAAATGAATCTGATAGAGTAAACAGTTGTAAATGTGATTTCTAACTTCCGAAAACATTTGAGCTTTTTTTTTTAGCATTTCATCCAATTTTAGATGCCACTGAGGCTGTATTGTCAGTATTTCTTGATGTTAAACATCTCCTCACATTCAATTCATGTGACATGTTAGTTGGCTAGTGTGGAAAAGAAAGGCGTTTTATGTGCATGGATGGAAAATTCCTTATTTCTTAGATCAATCTTTGTTCACCCCAGCCCCCGTCAGATTAACTCGTTCGCCAGAAAAAAAAACTTGGTCTCCATTGGCGACCTGACAACCGCATTTGTCATTCGCTGCCAATTATTATATATTATACCAGTAAGATATTTACACGGGTCGCAAGTTAGAACGTTGTTAAAATTTCGTAACAATTTCAGTTAAAAATCGTGTCGGATTCAGTTATTCCTTAATGTAATTTTTTCATTCACATTTTAGAATTTTAATCATAATTCTTAAAAGCTTATAATTATTCTTTTTAATTTTCATCATATGAAATTTTAACAAAATATCTCTCATGTTTTTTAACAAGAGAAAAAAAATCAAGCGCCACGGATAGACAACGAAACACTTTCTAACATATCCACAATGCTGTAACTAAACTCCACGAATTAATAAAATTAAATAAGTTATCTAAATAAACTATTTAGAAAGCGTAAAGCACAGTTAAAGGCAAAATTTCACTAATTAGCGACCCTAATTGGTAATAAAATGAAATTCTTTTGAGCAGTCCTGTATATTATCTAGAGAGTTGTATACAAACCACATTCTTGCTAAAGTGTAATTTAGCTAGAAAATGTATAACACCTTTGAAAAATTAATTTCAGCAATTGCCTTCGATAGAAAAAAACGGGAAAATGTTTGTGCAGCCCTGTATATGATCTACAGGTTTTTATACACACAAATATTGAGATAAAATTTAATTCATGTTGGAAAGGTTTAACACGAACGCATTTCCTAGAAATTGGTCATTCATAGACTGTGATTTATCCAATACTTTGCGCAGCCTTTTATATAAATTTATTTATAGCCTACAATCATATCCAGGGTTCATACGCTTTAATGAACGTTTTAATAGAATTATTCGCCTTATTTAAATGCAGAAAAGTATTACAAATCCTGCAATTAAACAAGACGTCTACGATTTCTGCTACTTAAATATAAAATATAAAATTTATGCAATTAAATAAAGCGAAATATTCTATTAAAAATTGTGATAAAAGCGTAAGAACCCTGATATCTTAGTATTTATACTAGTTAAACTGGAAAAGATGCAAAAAAAAAAAAAAAAATAAAAATAAACACTTCTAAGAATTTCATTCCTATAGACAGTAATACTTACAATTTTTGGCTATGATGTCATACACTCACGCACAGTTTTTTTAAAAATCGGTTATAAAAAGGAAAAAAGTCGCCAAATTTAGGGGATTTTTTCCTTTAACCTCTTCACTCCCAGGACGTACGCTGCGTACGTCCTCTCATTTCAGCAATCAGCGACCAGGACGTGCGCTGCGTACGTCTTCTCATTTCAGTAATCAGTGATCATTACGTTCACTATACATCTTATGTCATTATAAGAAAGAATAAAAGAAAATAAATAGAAATAAAATAAATTCTTAAGTTTTATGTATATACAGGGGCTAGTGGTCAGGGAAAAATACAGTCAAAAAAAGTGGCATACACCAATATATTCTTATAGAAAAATTCATCTTGATTATACGATCAATTAATCAATACTGGTGTTTATCACTTTTTTTGACTGTATTTTTCCCTGACCACTAGCCACCCTGATATACTGTATGTATGTATATAATGTGCAAGTTTTATATATTATTTTATACGTATTATGATAGCGTTGTAAATCCTTTAACGACCTTACATTCATTACTATTAAATCACGGAAGTTATTAAATGATTTATGACACAAACATTTCGCACCGCACAGCCTGGGATATAGCCCTTCACCAGCGAAATTAAGTCTGGGAGTGAACCTAGCCATTATATTAAGTTGTTGGTTTTGCGCGGGCTTGAAAATCGCGCCAACAAAAGAGTCGCCAAAAATCGTGAGTGTAAAGCATCAGTTTCCAATTTTTTTTAGTATCTCAGTGCTTCGAAATGATTCGCCAACTGAATATCAATATTTTTAACAGAAAATTTCATGGTAGCTTTCTACAACATTTCTGCAAAAAATTGCATGCGAATCTGCAAAATTTGCAAAAAAAAAAAAAAAAAAAAAAATCTAAAAAAAAAAAAAAATAAAAATTTTCTAAGAAAATACCGGTATTCAAAAATAGGACAATTTGGGAGCCCTGGTAGCTCTTTATATGAGAACTATATATGAACCTGTGTATGCGAATTTGTACACACAACGCGTGATGAACCACATAAGTTAAATTAATCCATTCGCTGCCAATTACGAGTATAATCGTGGTTGTCAACATTCAAAATAAAAGTGTATGATAAAAAAAAAAAAAAACCTTCTTAGCCACCCCTATTTTAATATGTTAAAAAAACTTTATTTAATGACCAAAAACTTTGCTATTAAAGTGACCAAATATTATCTTTCAGAATTTTTGGTGGGAAACGAATTTCAGTAAAAATAAAGACACCGCCTACATAGTTTTGGCAGTTAATGGGTTAACCCTTTCCGGCACAGTGGTCCCACAGTGGCACACCTAATTTTAATTCCAAACTTGCATTCTACACCAAGAATATTTTAATAAAATTTTGTTTCTATAATGAAAGCTTAAAAATAGGAGTTCATATTTTCTAAAAAAGTCGTTTGTAAATTCCGGTGTCAGTCAGCAATTTCTCATTTTACTAACAGGCTTTTCTGTGCCGGCAAGGGTTCAGCTTAAAAACGCATACTACATCTGAACATGTACTTCTAGATCGTATCGCTCATAGACAGTTACCGTAATCGTAATTCTTCTGGAATTATGTGTGTGTCTGCAAATGAACAACATATGTTGTGCACAGCAACGCATATTAATTTCATTATATTGACAAGTATGTAACATTTTAAAAATACACTGCAATTGTCCCCCATAGGCTAAATAAGAACAAAACTATTCTGGGCGTCCCTGTAAATTAATGATAAAAGCTATACTCTCCATATTCTACAGAGAGTCTATTGTATTACACCTCAATAATGCAGAGCTATTTCATTATGTTTCAAATAGTGTAACGTCATTAAACGGTTTTTCTTAACAGAGCATAATGCATCGGAATTCTTTTGTGTGTGTGTTCCTGCAAACAATCTATAAATACTAGACACTGCGTTTCCAAAAGGGAATTCAGCAACTTCTGTATTTAAATATTGTTGCTTCTCCACCTCTATTTTTAAATAATGATATTAGTTTTATTTCATAACAGGTCAAATAAGGCGAAAATATTTCTGAATTTTAAGATATCAAAAAAGTGTTAGCAATCAAGCAATCAGAATTTTTTTTTAAGTAGCGGATTTCCAACACTGTATCTATAACATTTTAAACCCCTTTCAGGAACAAAGTACTTATATTCGTAAAATTAAGAAATGTTTGAATAACATCAGAGTTATATATATATATATATATATATATATATATATATATATATATATATCTTAAATGCTTCAACAAACTTAGAGGGATGATAGTACTCATGAAGACGAACAAAAAATGCAATGGAACATGGGGTCGCAAATGACGTTTAACCCTTTCAGGGGCAGTGGTATGTTTATGAAACCACTTAATTTTAATTACAAAACGCCACAATGGCACCAGAATTTTGCTAAAATCTTTTCCATTTAATATGTATGTGAAATATAGCCTTTTTTTTTTTTTTTTTTTTTTTTTTTTAAAGCAATTTTTTTTGTAAATTCCGGTGCCAGTCATTTATTTCAACATTAGTACTCTAAACGTACTTCACCCCTGAAAGGCTTAAAGGATAAAAATCGAGAAAATGCGTCAGGAAATGGCCAAACTGAGACAAGAAAGAAATACTCCAGAAAATTATTTATTGCACAGAATAGGTACAACACAGCTCGTGATGTCCAGATAAAACAAATATTTTACAACAATTGTTCAAAGTGTCGACCGAGGACAACACATAGCGTGTTCGCCAATCGTTGCTCCGTAGATGTACTCTGTGTAATAATGTCCGCAGTCGACACTTTGAACAATTGTTGTAAAATATTTGTTTTCTCTGGACATCACGATCTGTGTTGTACCTATTCTGTGCAATAAAGAATTTTCTGGAGTGTTTCTTTCTTGTCTCAGTTTGTTCATTTCCAGACGCATTTTCTCGATTTCATTCTTTAAACGTCATTTGCGACCCCATGTTTCATTGCATTTTTTGTTCGTCTTCATGAGTACTATCATCCCTCTAAGTTTGTTGAAGCATTTCAGATACACCCTGTATATACAGGGTGTTTCTAAACTCATGGTACAAACTTTAAGGGTAGGTAGAGCACACAGTAACAATCATTTATTGTATAAAAATGTATGGGACCAAGTGACGCATTAAGGTAAAAACACCAGGGGGGCAATTAGACCCCTTTTTTAATTTTCAAAATTTTTCATTCATACCAGAAAATTTTTATGCTATCCTTTTTTGACATTTCATAATTACTTAACAATAAAATTCTTCTTTGAAAATGTTTGGTATGAAATCGAAATTTTTGAATTAAAAAAAAGCACAAAACTAGCAAACTTATCAAACAAAATACATGAATAAAAAAGATAAAAAATTTATTTACAATGAAGTTTACAAGTAAATAATAATGCATACAATAATATTACAATAAGTGTTCAAAATTACGCCCACCAACTGTGATACATGCTTCGCAGCGTCGCACAGTGGAGTATTTGACCCGAAATCCTGGCCAAAAATATTTTTCTATGTAAATATAGTCCGATTGCCTTGAAATTGTTAGATGTTATTGGGTATCAATATGGCATGTTTGGTATTGTAAATGAAGTCTATAGCATTTACGGTTCATTCACAGGGACACCCGAAAGAATTCCCTTACATTATGTCTATGGGAAAAAAATGTATTTTAATGATTTCACACTATTTGAAACGTACTGAAATTTATATACATCACTGAGGTGTATTAAGGCACTTATTGTAGAATATGGTGTGCATAGAATATATCGTTCATTTACAGGGACACATAAAAGAATTTGGCTGAAGAATAAATTTAACTATTGAAGTCTATGACCAATAATTGCTGGAAGTGCGCTTGCAGTTGTGATATGCATTTTTAAATTGAAAATTTTTTTTAATATTACTTGGTGTGGATACATTCTATAGATCATATACAGGGTTGCACAAACGTTCTCAAGCACATTTCCGTTTATTCCCTGAAATGGCTGAATGGAAATGTTTAACTTTGTTATGCGTTTCACTGAACTAACTTTTAGCATACTATGTAGTATACATACAAATCCATAGCTTAGTTTAATATTTTATATCTTAAAAGCTGACGAAGTGTAAGTAAAATTTTAACACTTCACATAATAATAAGTATACATTTTATAACTATTTTGACAACTAAGAAAAAAAGAGACATCATTTAAGAAGAGCACAAAGAAAAAAGAAGTTAAAATATTAATTTACTAAGTAGCTATTTTAAAAATACGAATACATTACATGCCCACAGCCTTAACATTACCGAAGGGAGTTTGGAAGTCGAGTGACTAGCAGCCTTAAATGTTTACTTTTTATAACAGAAAAGTAATTGTTGATAGATTTTTTTATTTACTAGTAATGTTTAATTAAATGTATTTAATTGTACTTACTATAAAATATATTATTTACATTTAATTTACTTTAATAATAATTACTACATTTAATTTACATTTAATAAAGATTATTTATATTTTTTTAAACAAAAAACAATTACTTTATTTACCTTAAAAAAATTAATCATTTCGAAAACATAGTAGAGATATATAAATCAACCTTTTATTACAATTTAATTTAATCCTTAAACATTCTCAGTTACTGAATGACACGTTCTCCTGCCGTAAAAGACAATTATATTCGAGCGGTACTAATACATTTTAGGTTGGTAATTTTATAGTAATTCATCATACCTGAATTATCAAAGACGAACTCAACTCCAGGCATTAGGGGATTGATTGGTCCTAGGTCGGACACTGGTGAAGACTATTCAAAGGGCCTCCTTGTGAGCTTAACTTCCTCGAAAATACTTGAGCACATTTTATTGGAACTACACGCGGAACACTTTCACATTTTTTTCAACGACCGCACTGGTCCACTTTTTTTCTCCCACACTCTCTTTGACAAATTCTTTTTCAACCGCACTCATTCACCTTTTTTTATCAACTGTCCTTTTCCCCAAGTTCTAGCTTTTTACCATTCGGCGGTGGCACCTCCCACTCTCCTAGAATTTTTTTACCACCTTGTGCCTCAATGGCCCAATGTGTCAATCACCACACCCACCTTCGATGCTCATTGGAGAATTGTCCAGCCAATGGCCACAAACTTTTGGCCCCCTTAATTTAATCAGGCACCTATGTGTCTACCCTGAGTTCCCTAGTTTCGAAACTCAAGGTACACACACGAAGCGTAATTGTCAACCCCCATAAATTTACAGTTATAAAGATTTCAAAAGTGGCTCCAGTGCACCTTCTGCGCCAGACAGCGCTCATAAAAATGCCAGTCATTTTGATAGTGAAATTTATACCAACCATTGTACCGCTCTGATGTCTAGATATTTACAGTGTAGCATAAACATGTATATAAAAACACAGTAATTACTAATTATACTTATATATATAAATGCAAGGAGAAATATTTACTTGTACTAATTATAGAATTAAAAAAAGAACACTCAATATATACATATAAATTTCTAAGTGTATAACACAAAAAGGTGGTGAACACTTTCCACCATCTTCTTCCCCCGAATGCAAATCAGTTGAAAGTCTTTGTAAAACGTGGAAAATTTCAATTGTAGAACTCCCCTCTCGAATGTCCACTTAGTAGCACCACTTCCAGCAAGTAGTACTTTATTTGGCTAGATACTGTTCTAGAGATATAGATGGTTTCCTTTATCATGAAGAAAAGTTTTATTTTTCTTTCGCTGAGAATGTCCAGAGGGGAAATACAGACACTTTAATAGTGTTTTTGTACCAAAATATGTCCGTGAACCAGCAACTGTACACAGAAAAAAGTTTTATCCTTGTATAATAATATACTTTGACGCAAGTCCATAATTCAAGGGTGTTTCCTTGATCGAGTTTGTCTGCGAAAATGTCAGATAACTCGACACTTTCATTGAACCCCTTGAATCTCCATGTTGGAATCCAGCTCCTTATCATTTGATTTCCAACCTTTATGTATTGTACCAATAGTTAATATTTTTACAAAAAAATAAAAAAAAAAAACATGTTCCATAAATATAGAACTAAATTCTTTAATTCCAAAAAGCAAAAGAAAAAAAGAACACAAAAACAAAAAAAATCTCACCCTAACAGCAAAGATTAATACATTTTTCTTACACACAACAAGAGTTCAGTCATGACTTACAAAAATATTTACTCTGGATACAAAAAGTACGAAAAATATACACTATATTTACATACTGTTTAACATCCATTAAAATCCACACATATAGTACACAAAACTTATGTGGTCATATTCAGCATTACTCTATGAATTATTACTGTTACAATGTATCACCCTTGACAAATATCAGAAGATATTTACTTCCCTTCCTTTATTAATTTCCATGAATTATTTATACATTTCAATCTTCAAGCACTTGTTCTTAGTACTAATGGAACAAACACCCATATTTTGCACAAAGAACATACCTACATACATAGAAAAATGTTTCCTTCAAAACTGGACATTGGATTAAAAAAAAAAATATTTTCTTTTTAATTATTATTCTTATTATTTACTTTGCTTATATATATCCATATTAATTAATAAGATGTACATGACCTCAAACTAACAAGAAAAAGAAATATATATAAACTAAGATACCATCTTCATCTTGTGTCAGATAAGAAAGTTTAAAAAAATTCAATATTACAGTGAAAAAAAAAATATTAGGTAGAAAAAAGAAGAAATTTTATTAAGTAAAGTCTTCAGTGTGAACTACATTTTACTCTTGTAATTTATCTTTATTTACTTATTTCGTTTCTATCTGCATTGCCTTGTATAAACATAAAATTAAAATTTCTCCTCCCGGAAAGAAAGAAGAAAAAAAATCGTGCTTCTCGAGCCCGCAGATAAAGGTGAAAGTGAAAGGGCAATATATGCCCGCCTCATTCTACTTCCCCGGAGACCCTGGGAACGAAACTGTAAGAAGAAGAGAAAAGAAAACAAAATACGTTTCCTGCCTCGGAACCAGTTAGCAAGTTGAATTACTGCACTTCACCCCTCACTAATCGGGTTTTAAACGAATCCCATTAAAGGGGACGGGAGGGAAAAAAATCCCCAGTTTTCGAGTCGCAGATAAGTGGGGAGTTGCTAAATCCATGAAGCGATGTAAGATTTTATTCCTCATTCTAATATAGTATACTGATATTTACATGTTATAAATTTTATCATAATGAAACCAGTATGCAAAATGCAACCAATACACATAAAAGTAAAAAGATTCTGTACAATAATAGTGTAATTACGCGAAAAGACAATCCAGCCACGTGGAATATTAGCATGGCGTTTATATACGACCATTGCAGTGTCTTTCGTTAATCGAAATACATGCCCATGGCATCTTGTGAGATACGTCCTAACTGCGTAAATATAATTTATATCTGTTTCCACTCTTACTTTTTTTATACAGTACAAATTTTGGTAATATTTACATGCCATCATTCCAACACCTCGTACCAAATACTAGAAAATCATTGTGCTAGAAATTGTCCGAATTTTGACATCCTAAGCCCCGAGGCGATGGACCCCATATCTTATGAGCTCAAATTATGTAACCATTCTTACTGATATAAAATACCAATAATAAATTACTATCTTTGACCAATACAATAAAAAAAATTATATACATCTACAAATATTTTTAACATTAACGTCACTGACCCAAACCTCACAGAAATTTATAATCAAACATTATTTTAGTTTATAAGTAGATACTTCTTTACTTACTAAATTACCATTGTCATAATAAATAGCTAATGTCACTTTTATTCCTCAAAACCATATTAAAATAAATAATGCTGTAATGTGCACTCAAACCTTCTATTGTTTATGAATGTGTAAAAAAAACAAACATTGTAAATCAATTCCTTATATTAACACAATTTCGCACCTTCCATTGCAGGTGTAAAAATGCTGAAAGTCTGTGCATCTAGCCCTGGCCAGGATTAGACGAATGTTTGCCTGCAAACACCCCTCACTAGAAACCCGGAGTCATCTATAATCACCACCACAAGTAAGTACTCATCATATTAATGTATATTTTATTATTTAATATTAAAATTAAATTTTGGGAATTCCCGAATATTACGTGTCCACTATATTTTTTTATTGATTATTTTTGTTTCTTCTTTATTATTATTATTTCTTTCTTTTTTTTAATAACAACGTCCTCGAAAAAAAACGGAGCACATTTTATTGGAACTACACGCGGCACACTTTCACATTTTTTTCAGCGACCGCACTGGTCCACTTTTTTTTCTTCCACACTCTCTTTGACAAATTCTTTTTCAACCGCACTCATTCACCTTTTTTTATCAACTGTCCTTTTCTCCAAGTTCTAGCTTTTTACCAGTCGGCGGTGGCACCTCCCACTCTACTAGAATTTTTTACCACCTTGTGCCTCAATGGCCCAGTGTGTCAATCACCACACCCACCTTCGATGCTCATTGGCGAATTGTCCAGCCAATGGCCACAAACTTTTGGCCCCCTTAATTTAACCAGGAACCTATGTGTCTACCCTGAGTCCCCTAGTTTCGAAACTCAAGGTACCACACACGAAGCGTAATTGTCAACCCCCATAAATTTACAGTCATAAAGATTTCAAAAGTGGCTCCAGTGCACCTTCTGCGCCAGACAGCGCTCATAAAAATGCCAGTCATTTTGATAGTGAAATTTATACCAACCAATGTACCGCTCTGATGTCTAGATACTTACAGTGTAGCATAAACATGTATATAAAAAACACAGTAATTACTAATTATACTTATATATATAAGTATATAAAAATGCAAGGAGAAATATTTACTTGTACTAATTATAGAATTAAAAAAAAGAACACTCAATATATACATATAAATTTCTAAGTGTATAACACAAAAAGGTGGTGAACACTTTCCACCAATACACAATTTCGAACTTTTTAATATACCTTAACGACTATTTCGAGAGACCGAAAAAAAAGTTCCGGATAATCGAGGTTACTGAAATTTAATAAGCTTCTTCTCATTATTACATACTAAGTATATATCAAATTTCAAGTCTCTATCTATATTTGTGCGGGAGATAAAGCGTTTACAGACACACGTATAGACGGAAGGCAATTTTTCCCCCTAAAAGTATTGTTTTTCGGAATCGCCAGTGTCTGAAACGAGTAAATCCGTCATTTTTTTTTCAGTTTTTAAAACGATCACAATACTTACCCTATACTACGTATGATGGGTAAGTAAAACGAATAAACAAGACCAATGCATTTGTATTAACGATGTCCGTGTACATAACGTAATCTATTTCTTGGTATTGTCGATTCAATTAAGATTTAACAACTGTGAGAAGCCTCAGTATTTTGTGAAACTAAAAAACTGTTTACAAGTAATTGCAAAATTATTTTTGATACTTTGTTGAACTAGTATAAAGCTGTTTTAACCCCTTGGGGTCGAGTGACACGTATACGTGACGCATAAGATGCTCAGAATCCTCGATTATTCCCACCAGTTATTTTTTATTGTACGCTTCGCTTTATGTAATCCTAGCATTTCTGCGATTCGATTAGGCGAAATTTTCTGTTTTGAAAAACCGGTGGTAAATGATTAAAAATTCTGTAAAGGACGCTCGTCGTGAAGGGGTTAATAAGACTTAATGTTTGAGAGATATTCTGCACAACTAGCACCAATAAAAACACAAATTCTTTCGAATTCAATATTTTTGCATTGTAGAGCCTGTATAGCTCTCTATTGCCCAAAGGTAGCATATATGCTACCATCATTGATGCCAATTTATTGGATTTTTTAACTTTATAGTATTCTGAATTAATAGCACAAAATTTTTAATTTTTAATTTCTAGTACGAATTCGGACTCTCTTGATTTCGAAATTTCTAGAATGGATCTACCAAGGGCAGTAGAGGGATATATTGTGGGAATCAGTAACAATCTGATATGTCAAAAAAACTTCATCGAAATTGAACGCAATTGGCGTAATTTAGTGAGAATGAAGGGTAATTATTGCTTAAAGTCATGAAAACATAACACAAAATGTTTAAAACTACCTTTTAATATAGATTACATACGTTACCTTCGCTCTAATGGCGACATCTTCAGATCAAAATGATAAATAAATATTCTCGCAAAGTTTTCGAAATTGGTAAACGTAAATCACGAGGTCACATGTCCAATGCAAGCAGGTGCTTAAATTGGTCAAATTGGAAAACGTGAAAATTATTATTTATTTTTATTTTTATTGCTTTTCAATCTGTAAAGCACCGCGTGCCAAATTTCAGGTAATTCAAAAGAAGCCGATTCGTTGCAAATGTTACCGTTTAGCAAATATATTTTTATCGATTCACGGATAAAAATTGGGAAATAAACTCTTGATTCAGAAACTATTTTATTATTCTTGAAATCAATCTGCAACGGCTCCTATTCTATGTCTTCTTCTGTCATATTTGATATGTGTCCTAGGTTGTTTTATTCTCGTTTTAAATTTTCTGTTTGTCAATCTTATATAGTATTGTACTTTTCCATCTGCGTTGGTGAATGAGATTTCATAAACACAGGAAAGTTGATCAGGTTCTATCGGATATATTTTTTTACATACTATGTTTTTTAATTTTGTGGAAGGTTTTGCGATAAGGCAGATATTAAAATTTTTAAATTTATATTTTAATCTTTCAAAAAATCCAGGAAAATATTGTTAAGTTGATAGCTTGGAGTTATTTTTATTACATTATTCGTGAGATTGGTTTTGGCGCAAGAGAGTGTGCTCATGTGGCAACCCTTTATTGAGTTCTACAATTACTTTATACTTCATTGTTGCGAATATCACTCCCTTTCATGCGCATTAGACGATTCTGTATTAAAATTATTCATGTGTTTCTGTAGGAAAAAAAAAAAAAAAAAAACTATACATGAAACGAACTTTTTTTTCAAAAAAAACATAATTCATTATTGTGCACCTTAACAACGTATTCAAATTTCATAACGATTGTCCAACTTGACGAAATTCGAATCTTAATTGCTCTAAAATAGAAAAAAAAATACTTAGGTTAATTAACACATTGACGGACAGTAGGAACAAACGAAGTTGACACTATATGTTTTTGTAATTTTTTAGAATATTAGAAGTATAGTTTTACTCTTTCTGCTTAAATAAACTTCATTTTGATTAATTCAGCACCTTTAATTAGGTTGCACTACTCCCTTCACAACCACGTCAGAGTGGTTAGTGTTCAGGAAAAAATACAGTCAAAAAAAGTGATAAACACCAGTATATTCTTATAGAAAAAGTTATGTTCATTATTCGATCAAATAATCAATTTGAATTTTTCTATAAGAATATACTGGTAATTACCATTTTTGTACTGTATTTTTCCCTGACCACTAGCCACCCTGCCCGTGCATACTGCAGCTGCAACTCGTATAACTGGTGTAAAACAAAATTCAACCTAAAAAATTGTTTCCGAAACATGGCACTGGGCTTCTACTTGTACACCGGTAAATGCACATTTGTGCTGCTATAGCCGTAGTGTCTAAAAACGATCGTTTCGTTTTCGACGGCTATTGCCGTCATGCCACATAGTGAACTTCGCTTTGACGGCTACAGACGCAAGTGTCCGTCAACGTGTTAAATAGGGTATCATATGTGTATAGTGGTGAAATCAGTGGCGACTCATGACTAGCTATTTTAGGGCACTGAATTCATGGCTGTAAAATTTATTCTTTTTTGTACCATTATTTTTTAAAAGAAATTTTGTACTTGCATAATGGCAGAACTTTTAGCTATTTAATAAAGCAAAGTTTTCTTCTAAAAAATAGTGGTGAGAAAATAATAAATTTGACAGCAATGCATTTAGTGCCCCAAATAAATCCAGTCACGAGCCGTTAATGGGTGAAATTATAATAGTGCCAGTGAACCCGTGCGAGAGTTTCGCACTTCAGTCTAATAATTTTTGGCAATACCTAATATTTTTTTAGATGCAGGTTTAAACTTCTAAAGAAAAATTAAGGATAAAAATATCTGCAAACAACATTAGTCTAGCCAGAATTCCGTCTAATTTATTCTATCAAACTATCAGTAAAAATTGATTACAGATAGTAAAAGGCACGCGCGAGAAAAAAATTACAATGTTATTTTAACTGCATTAGAAGATGACGTCATCCTCTTCTTGAAAAACGTGAAACAAACAAAAATAAATTGATTGTATTCGAAATATAATTTAATCTAATATAACAAAACATACATTTTAACCTACACGTGAAATACCACTCTTTCGATCGATCGATGGTATATTTTTCTTCTAAACACTTCAATTTTACTTTTTAACCACACATATAAATACATCCGTGCAGAGAAATCATATTTAATCTTTTTTATACTATTTACTTTTTTTTATAATCCTTGTTGAGCATTATGTAATGTGGTATTTTATTTTTATGGCAACACTAATTTGAGGAAGATATTTCATTTCATTTTTGAAAACAACGCCAGTTTAATTTTTAATTAACAGCAATTTTTAATCAAGAAACATGTTTTAATAAAATGTGAGTGTACTTGTCAGAAACTGTTTCAAAAACCTTTCGAAGGATACCCCATTCGTCGTGGTGCGTTTCGTAAAGTTGCCAACAGAAATAATATATCTAAATTTCCAAATAAATTTTCAGCCGGACTGAAACTACGCCATCTATATATTTAAAACCAAAGGCTTTTTTTGTCAAATTCACATGAAATCGTACCCAATACGCATGCGTAAACTTAAATTTAGAATGTAATCACTTTTAGAGCACACTTAAATGCGAAAGCGGTAGTCGAGTGCATAGTTGCCAACCTCTCGATTTTTCGAATACCAGTAAAATCTTACAAAAATTTTCGCTTTATCAAATGGCAGAAATTGTAAGATTCAACAAAACAAATAATACTGGTATGAAAATACTGGTATTTTTCATAAAAATACTGGTATGAAAAAAATCGGGAGGTTGGCAACCATGCGAGTGGTATAACGAGCGTTTCTTCACTGTTCTGATAATTGTGTGGGTTCGATACCCACTATGGACAGATTAATTTTTCTTGCTTTATGGCTATAATTCATTTTAATAATACCACATTTAATTCAGGAGGAAAAGTTATATAATTTGTATTTTTTTTATTAGAATGCTTTATAATTAAGTAAAATTTAACATCCAAGAATATTTTGTTTTAATTACTAAATAAAAAATATGTATTATTAATCGTTAGCTGCAGACAGCAAATTTTAAATTCGGAGTTTTAGAATCAGACTGATAAAAAATAATTTAATGAAAGTTTTTAAAGGTCGTGTAGAAAAAAAATCAGATATATAATAAATATTACAATTTTTCCATAATATTCAGACTGTGGTAAATAAAATAAGAAAAGTATATCATTATTGTCCTGAAAAAATAAAGAAGCAAAAATATCCATATATGAATTATAAAAAAAATCAAGCTGGATATACTTATAAAAAATTTAATATGTTTCAAAATGTTCTTTTCAGTAATGGCATTTTCATTTCTTAGTATATTCTCTTTATAGTTCTACAATTGTAATTGATTAATATTCAATTAAAAACTCCATTGTTTTAAAATAGCTCTCTAAAATATGGGAACGAAATATTTACAAATTCCTTTAATTTTTCCAAAGGATATATGAGAAAAAGACTTTTGCTTTGAAAATTCGCAAAGTAAGCTGGATATTATAGATTTCCTTACAGTTTGGCATTTGTTCTATATCTAATTATTACAGAATAGGGCTATGTGTTCATGTGTTTGATTTTTTTATCTTGAAACAGATGGCGCCATTAAAGCTATCGGGAGTAATAACATCCGAAACATCTATATATTTAAAAGAAAAGACTTTTATTTGTCAAATCCACATAAAATCGTGCCCAATACGCATGCGTAAACTTAAATCTAGAATCTAATCAGTTTTAGAGCAAACTCAAATGTGATAACGTTGGTCGACTAGTATTCTTTCTTCTCTATTCTGATTATCGTGCGGGGTCGATCCCTGCTATGGGCAGAATAATTTTTCTTATTTTATTTGAATTAGTCTTCAAAAATTTTAAACTTTTTAATCCTTTGAGGGGCGGTGGTATATATTATATACCACCTAATTTTAATCGGATTCAAACCAGAAACTTTTAATTAAATTTTACTTTTTTAGTTGTGACGGGAAAGGCTGAAAAATTCATTTTCGCTATTTTAAACTAAATTATTTTGTAAATACCGGTGAGAATTCTACGTTACAGGAACACAATTGCTTGCCCCTGAAAGGGATAAAACAGCTATGAATTTTATATTTATGGTACTATCAAGTTGTTTGCCGTCAAGTTTTGACGAGTTTCATCTAGTAAATCTTTAAATGACACTACAAAGGAGGGGAATTTCTTTTCACTTTGCTAAACAGCGTACAACCAGCAGACTGAAAAATGTGTCCAAACAGGGGATCAAATCCAGACGCCTTGGTATAGCGCACCAAGTGCTTTACCACTTAGGCAACTGGACGACATCCAGTCTAGCATTTTTCAGTTATATACGCTGACAAGGGGCTGCAACTTTGCACCGCAAGATGGAATGTCATACATGAGCACGCTATTCAGTGGCTATATATTTCAGTGGTAGGATATACCGGGTGATTATAATTAAAGTTACGATTTCAAAAATCGATAATTTTAATACTACTGGTCAGAATGACTTGATATTTTAGAAGAACAATCGTGAGGCAATGGAATTTTGTTTGGTGAAGGAAAAAATAGTTCCAAAATATGCCGATAGATGGCGCTGTCAGAGTTCACATTATCTGGAGATATCCAAATTACTAATACGTGGCAACTCTGGGTACCTGAAGAATGTTGTTTACAGCTGGTGAATTCAGAATCTAGCCGACATGAAGGCAAGCATCACACACGACACCCATTGCATCAGTACAGATACCCTCCGATCTGCTGTGGAGCATGCCGTTTTGAGCTTCCAATTAGTAGCGCAACGAGGCGGAAGACATATCGAACAACTTAAGCTTTAATCATCAATAAAGTGTTTGTTCCATAAAGCTTTTTTTTTTTTTTTTTTTTTTGTCGTTATTGCTGTTGTTGCTGTAAACGTATTCTTGTCTTTATGCTAATACATTTTTAGTAAATCCCTGAACTCTATTTTTTTTTCCTTTTGTCTAACAACATTCCTGTGTTTAAAGAATACATTTTTGGTCTTTCCCTTGACATTATCCTGACAGCGCCATCTATCGGCACATTTTAGAACCTTTTTTTTCCTTCGCCAAATAAAATTCCATTGCCTCACAATTGTTCTGCTAAAATATCAAGTCATTCTGACCAGTAGTTTTAAAATTATCGATTTTTGAAATCGTAACTTTAATTATAATCACCCGGTACATTGGTCGCCAAAAGTGTGGACATTTTTTGAAAGTTTCATGCTTTTAAACTTTGTGTGCTTGTAGAATATATTAATTTTCACTTAAAAACAAACGTTTATATATCAAATGAAGGTAATTTAATGTAGAATTTAATAATAAAAACAGTATTACAATATCTGTATTACAATATCTGTAAAAGTTATGCAACTAATAGTAAGATCTATCTTAGATTTGCATTTTTTTAAGTGATACTTACACAATCAATACTTAGCAGGATAACTCTTATTTTTTAAGACAGCTTCACAGTGTCTTTTCATCGAGTGAACGAGTGTTTGGAGTTCACCTTTCGTAATCACATGGTGCCAAGAATCAATTATAGCTTCAATAAGTTGTCTTTTATTGGATGGACGTTTTTTTCGTACAAAAATTTTCAAACGTCGCCACAAATTTTCAATTGGATTGAGATCAGAGCTTTTTCCTAGCCATGGTAATATATCTATGCCTTTATTTTGAAGCCATGCTTTGCATACTTTTGCTGTGTGGCATGGAGCTGAATCCTGCTGAAAAATGAATGGTGCGTTGTTGGGGAAGAGATACCTGATGGAAGGTATCAATTTTAGTTCCAGGACAGTTTCGATGTATTTTTTGGCATTCAGGATGCCATCAATCACTTGAATTCGGCCCACACCATCTGCAGACATACATGCCCAAATCATGACATTTGTTGGGTTTTTTGTAGTTGCTTCAATGCAATCAGGATGAAGTTCTTCTCCTACTCTACGTCTCACGTATTTTCTACCATCACTACCAAAGAGCGATATTTTACTCTCATCGCTCCAGATTACTTGCTTCTATTGATTTTATGACCATTTAATGCGTTCTTTTGCCCACTTAACTCGTTTTTCGCGTTGCTTTTGATTCAAATATGTTTTGTTCCTTGGAATTCTAGCTTGTAGTCCAAATCCTGTTAACCTTCTTCTTATTGTTCTTGAACTTACTGCAATACCCGCTGCATTCATTTCACATCTAAAGGCATCTGATGACATTTTTCTATCTTGAAGGTATAGCTGTTTAATTCTTCTATCGGCAGTAGCACTTGTGCATTTTTTCGGCCTGATTTGGCCTTATTTTCCACTGATTTCGTTTTTTCATTAACGTAAACATAACGTAAACTTTCGTACACCAGAACCAGTCACTGAACCACCAACTTGTCTTGCAATTTCAGCATAAGAGAGGCCATTTTCTCTCAATATGACAATTCGGCTTCTTTTTGTAGATGTCCAATTAGTTCTTCTTGTTGATGACATTGTTTAAAATTAGTTTAATTAAAAAAAGGACTTTAAATATTCAAAAACAGCAATACTCTATTTAATTGTTCCAGTATGCATCATTCCGCAAAATATTTCCACAACAATAACTCTTTTACCATCCAAATAACCTAAACTATAGTTATAGACATTTGATTGGTCCTCAGAACAATGTTTGTGATTGGCTAGTACGCTTTTATTACAAAACACGTCCATATTCAATACGATTTGTGTTTGTTTGTTCTACTAAAATGAGCATACCTTTTTCTCTAATACAGATATTGTAATACTGTTTTTATTAGTAAATTCGACATTAAATTACCTTCAATTTGATATATAAACGTTTGTATTTAAGTGAAAATTAATATATTCTACAAGCACACAAAGTTGAAAAACATGAAACTTTCAAAAAATGTCCAAACTTTTGGCCACCACTGTATATGATACTCCGTAGCCGAGCGGTTAAGACACCATTCTGCTAATCTCTTGAGAGCGTAAGAGACGGGTTTAACTCTGGTCAACTCGATTGCACACTCTTTGTTGAGTTCCGGGCTGTAATTCTGCACTGATTTAATTTCCTTGTGTTTATTTAGTCCTCGTCTTGACGAAGATTTAACAGAGAATATTTGTATCAAGCACACAGGTCGGATGTAAATGTTTAATAAACATACAAACAAACAAAACAAAAATCTACAATAGTATTATGAGCGCTTCAGATGGAAAAAGTTTACATGCAGATTTTCCTCACATTAGACGGTTTCAGTTAATGAGATTTTCAGCTAGTGTGGTATTTTTTTTCAGATGCTCTGTCGATTAATGCAAGTAGAACTTTGATTTTGTGCGCAAATCAAAGAATATACACACTTTTTATCACCCAAATGCAGCCGAATTGTTCGCAAAATGAAATTAAAAGAAAAATCTTATAATAAGTAAATTAACATAATAGAGTAAAAAAATTAATAGTTAAAAATAAACTTGAAATCGACTTTTCAATGTTTGTTGATTCCCATTTAATAAATTAGCTCACACAATTATATTTAGGGACATTCATTTAAATTATATAAAAATAATATAAAAAGTTCCAAATGAAGCTGCAATATGTATTTTCATGGTATAACACAGGCCTGTCCAACCTTTCAGAAAGCAGGGGTGCACTTCATCTATATGCAAACAATGAAGGATGCCATTATTCACATGGCTCAAAGCATGCAACAAAATTATCTCGCAGTGTTAGTAGAGGTGCACACGCATCTTATGCGGAGCAAATGCATCTCACAGTGGAATATATAAGCCCCCTAATGGTTCAGAAGCTCCATGTAAGAAAAAAAATCGAAAAAAGTATAAATCGTAGTACATTTAGAATTATAAAATTTTCTTCGAGGGCCCTATCTCAAAAATATGTATAGGGGAAGGTTCCAGAAACTTTAATCTAGCTATAGTAAAAAAAATAACCAGAGTTATTCTTAGTTTTTTCAGGACGTAAATATACTACTCGACTTATTTTGAAGCGTAAATTTGGCGTTATAAAAGACAGGTATTATAGTGACCAATCCATTGGATTGTTCCAGAGAGACAGCATGGAAGAGCTTCCATTGACAGATATCATTTCGCCCGATTTTATAGTGTTTTTTTTCTTTTTTCAAAGTGGGAAAAATACCTAAAATTTCAAAGGTCTAGGAGAGAAAATTACGCTCCTTTACCCCTCTTATAAAACACCAATGGGCCAGTGTAACCACAACAACCGCAAATAAAAAAGCTTAACTTTAATGCACTTAGGGAGAGGCCGGTTAGAGCTGCTTCAAAATAATAGTAATTATTATTGTAATCACTTCTTAACATATTAAAAGAGTTAGTGCCAATTATTACCAATTTCAATCGTTATAATTTCTGTAAAAACTTTTATAAAAAATAACTATAAATTAGTGAAGAAGCGCAATAATACATGATTAAATTTCTAAAGTACATATTTGGTTCTTGATGCGTAAAATACACTTTCATAGAAAAGGTTGTTCTCACTCAAAATATCAAGGATTTTAAATAAACCATTCTTTAAAATATGATTTTTTTTTAGGCAGGGCGCTGTTAGGTTGGACAGCCATGGTATAACACATAAAAAATAATATCGTAGTATATTATTATATCGCTTATATATTTGATATTCTTTTTAAATTCCTACTATTAGCTCACACTCTCTCTATATATATCTTGTTCAAATTTTCAATCGTTAATAAAATATTTTCTATTCATCCACTCAAGTTCAAATACTTTTTTTAAACTTGTAGTGGATGACTCTTTATGTTAATACAGTTTTTTCAAATATTATTTCATTAATTAAATTTAATTAATTAATTTTAGTTTTAAATGGGAGAAAAAAATTTCCCCCCATTGTTTTTATAAATGTTAATGACAGATTTATCTCAAATGAGTGATGCCACAGAAATAACGATGATTATAAAATAATGTTCAATAAAGATAACGTGGGACATTAATGCTGCACGGGTTTTTTTTATATATTTATGATTAAAGAGTAGGAATTGACTTTTAAAAAAATTATATTACTTGTTTTAAGAAAGTCGGCTACGGATTTATTGTTTTTTTTCAAAACTGAATTTATGTTTCTATTTCTATTAATCCCATGATCAATAAACTGCACGAATCCAGAGAAACATGGAATGAACATTAAGGTGAAAAATAGTTTTATTTTGTAGTAAACCATCTGTGATGCATCCGTCTTCATGAGACATCACAAGTTTTTTCCTGTTATCCGTCGTGTTAGCCAAATGTCAAAGTGTTCAGGTAGATAGCACGACGAATATAAGGAAAAACTTTGATGCTCCATGAGGAGGCATGCAATACAATTGTTTATTTTATAGGAAATATATTTTTTTATATAAGATGAAAATTTCTACACCGGAAAAATTAAAACGGCAAAAATATTGTATTATAATACTAAGTAAACTTTGTATTGCTTATTTCAATCGTCTGATTCAAGAAATCTAACCGTCCGTCTGTATAAGACTTCACGACGATTAGAAATTTCCGAAATAGCTAAAAAGTCTAATTATATTTAGAGGGTTTCTCGCCTCTGAGTAAATGTAGGTTGTCAGCATATTAATTTTAACGCGTATAGTACATGCATTATGCTAGCTGCCCCACACGAGGCAATAGTAACCAGGATATTCTTCCTCTCGGCTCCCTCCCTCCCTTAGGTATCAACACGCTGATGGGCTCTTTGTATTAAGTTTGGTACAATTGGAACGTTACTTAGCGCCGACCGTTAGCTATTTTAGTTCTTATGTTATCTCCATTTTTTTAGGTACATTTTTTATTGTAAAAAAAATGTAACTGATTTTAAAAAAATGCGCCAAGGGGTAGAAATTCTAGAACTAAGATATATAGCAAGTGTTAATATGAGTGCAAAAAAAAGCAGGGTCAGCATTTTTTATTTTTTCCACATTTGGTACGTAGAAATCTATATAGGAAAGAAACTAAAAAAAACAGTTACAAAAATTTTCGGTCTTAAAAATCTCTTTTAATTAGATCGAATTGAAGACTTCGATTCTACACGTTTTTATGAATTTCGGAGGTTTCTAAAAATCTGCATGTTTTTCTCACTAATAGATATGGTCGCTACCATGTCAAACTATCGAATATGAAAAAATGCATTTTTCATTAATTTTAAAAATGAGCCGATTGTCACCACTAAATTTTATTAGAATTCTTCGCCTAGTAAAAAATAATAATAATAATAATAAAACTTCAGTGAAGAACAGGATTTCCAGTTTTACCTTCTTTTTTATTCAGAAATTCCGAATTCATGCAAGAAATTTTGAGAAAAAATACTTTAAGTAATAACGAAGTGGCTGTCATAAATAAAACAAAAAATTCTATTTGAAATTTCTGGTATGGATTCGAAATTTTTGAATTAAAAAAAAGGTCAAACTAGCAAACCTGGTGATTATTAAAATTCAATGGTGACAATCAATCTATTTTTAATAGTAATGAAAGTGTATTTTTCTCACACTCGATAGTTTTACATGGTAACAACGATATAAACGAAAAAAAAACTGAAAGGATATCTATGTAGGCATTGACAGTTAACACGCCCAGAATGTGTAATATTTTAAATCATTAATAATAACATTTTGCTATTAAAGTGAAACAAAAATTAATAGTTGTTATTTCTGTTGTGAAATCCCATTTTCTGAGTTTTGGAATTTCTAAAACACATACCAGAGGTATTAACCCTTTCCGGCGCGGAGTAAATCCGTTTTTAAAATGATGAAATTATGGACTGACACCAGAATTTAAAAAAGAATTATTAGGATTTTATTAGAGAATAAAAACCTGCTTATATTCCCGTACTTTATAAAAGGAAAAATTTAATTAAATATTCTTGGTGCCGTTTGTCAGTTTTGGAATTAAAATTAGGTGTCCTTTTTTGTGGACATCACCCGCTAAAGGGCTTTAACCCTTTCCGGCACAGTGGTCCCACTCCGGGCCCACCAAATTTTAATTTCAAACTTGCATTTGGCACCAAGAATGTTTTAATAACATTTTGTTTGTATAATGTATCTAAATAGTCTAAAATGGTATCTAAAAATGTCGTTTGCAAATTCCGGTGTCAGTCAGCAATTTCTCATTTTACGAACAGACTTTGTCTGTGCCGGAAAGGTTTAATGTTATAGAGGGTGATTATTAAATTAATTATACATCCATTGTCGATAAATACGTCCATTGATATAAACGAAAAAAAACTGAAAGGATATATATGTAGGCATTGACAGTTAACACGCCCAGAATATGTAATATTTTAAATCATTAATAATAACATTTTACTATTAAAGTGAAACAAAAATTAATGGTTGTTATTTCTGGTGTGAAATCCCATTTTCTGAATTTTGGAATTTCTAAAACATATACCAGAGGTATTAACCCTTTCCGGTGCGGAGTAAATCTGTTTTTAAAATGATGAAATTATGGACTGACACCAGAATTTAAAGAAAGAATTATTAGAATTTTATTAGAGAATAAAAACCTGCTTATATTCCCGTACTTTATAAAAGGAAAAATTTAATTAAATATTCTTGGTGCTGTTTGTCTTTTTGGAATTAAAATTAGGTGTCCTTTTTGTGAACATCGCCCGCTAAAGGGTTTTAATGTTATAGAGGGTGATTATTAAGTTAATTATACATCCATTGTCTATATTATAATAATATGTGTCATGTTGACTAAATGCGATATTTAATAAAAAGTGGTTATCCCCTTCCCCATCCCCGCAAATATAACAAACCCGGCTAATTATCATTGATTAAGTCAATAAAATCCCTTAAAGTTAAGTTTTTAGCATGTGGTAACGTTGCATAACTAAGCCCGCTGTCTAATAGATAAAGTTTTAATTACCTATAATGCCGTTCACGCCTCTTAGCTGAGATTCTTCCATTATCGATTACCTTTTTGATTTTTTTTCATTAAGAAAATCAAGATTTTATAAAATAAAAACTTGCTGGCCGAATTTTTCGGTTTTTAGAAAATCTTAACCGGCGTATCGTTTTGCCACTATATATCAATTTTTAAAACCGTATCTTATATAGTTTTTAAAAATTGTATATAATTAAAATTTTCTACTTCATATCGTTGTTTACTTCGATATGAAGTAGTATCGTTGTTTATTATAATTGTTTACTTCATATCATTCTCTCTTCAACAGATCAGAGACACTATATCTGGCATGATGTGACATGTTAAAATCCGTTATTTTCCTGCAATTAACTTAATGAAAGATTAACTAATATCTCTGGTTTTAATTATCTGATATTTATAAAAAATTGGTTTCTGTGTTCACTGTTAATAAGTACCCATAGATGCCTAGTTATGAAATCGATAAATGCAAAATTTTTAATTATTTATAGAGCACCAAATTATCCCAGTATAAAAAGTGTCGGTCGACTGGGCTGTGAAACAACACGCAATCCAATTAATGGAAAAATAATTAATATTTTGGGTTCTAATGGGCGGATCTCATTCATTTTTTGTAACTATTAATACTAAAATTTAGACGAATTGTGCTTAATTTCGAAAGTGTAGCTTAATTATTAGATCTTCTTATTTGCAACAACTTTAAAAACGCCCACTGCGTCATCATGGAAATTTCGGGTCCCGGTGAAAAATGAGATCTTATTGGTCGGTTGCGAGGTTAGCTGCAGGGTTCAGATGAAGTAAAAAATGATAGTTTTTAACCATTTTCAGAAAAAAGGATAGCATTTTTGCGATGTTTAATGATGTGCATCGGGATCTGCCTTGGACTACCTAAACGTAAATTTCAGACATCAAGTTTAGATAGATTTCGCTAGCCATCTCACGCAGACAGACAAACCATTTTCTGTTATTAGTATAGATAACTTTTTTCGAAAATTTTGGTGTGACTTCAACATTACAGAAATACAATTACTCTCCCATATAAAGAGATAAAATATAATTATTCTACAATAATTTTAAAATTTATTTTTATTCGATTCATAATATTTTGAACAAAAAAAAATAAATTTTCGAAGATTTTTTGAGTAAACTAAATTAATATAGTTTTCTCACTTATTCTGTTTTCTCTATTTTTTGAAAAAAAAAAAACCGTTCCTTCGTAATGTATATTATATAGAAAGAATTTATGGTATCTCTTTATTTTTGTAACTTTTGTTTCAAGCTCTCTTTCATAGGTAATTTTTCACAGTTTTTTACTTAGTGCAAAACATGATTTACGAGAAATTTCCAAGAATGTATTTACCCTATGCTTCCGACAGTTTTTAAGTAATTCAATTTTTGCTTTTAAGACGAGTAACTTTTGACAAAATACACTTCCTATATATTTGCGAGGTTAGATACTGTTAATACACTAATAATAAATACTGTTTTGAAAGAAATATCTTTTTGAATGGCATGTTCATGGTTAATGTACTCGATTTTAAAGGTAATGCAAAAGGAAAATTTTGTTCTTCCTTATTTATTTTCTGAAAGACTGTGATCTTTAAATGTTCCTTATAACTATATGTGGTTATATTATTTTCTTTTTTATTTATGTAAAAAAGAATTTTGTGAAAATATTTGTAAAATTATTTTATGTAGAAAATATATTGTGTTGAACACAAAACAAAGTCCTCTGCAAACAGATCTACCAATTCTTTCCAATTTTTGATTACCACTATTTCCAAATAGTTAGTCTTATTTATTTTCTAAAAGAATGTGATATTTAATGCTATATATTTCTATATATATTTCTATTACATAGTTTTATTGTTTTATTTGTGCAAAAAGGAATTTTGAGACAAAAATTGTAAGATTATTCTGTGTAAACATCATATTGTGTTGAACACAAATCAAAATTCTTCTGCGAGAATATCTGCCAAATCTTCCAAATTTTAATTACCTCTATTTCCAAATAGTTAGTCTTATTTATTTTCTAAAACAATGTGATCTTTAAGGATATATATTTCTATATATAGTTATATTAAATTATTTTTTTATTATGCAAAAAATAATTTTGTGTCAATAATTGCAAAATTATTTTATATAGAAATTATATTGTGTTGAACAAAAATAAAACTTTTTCTGCATGCATATGTGCCAAATCTTCCCATTTTTGATTACTTGTATTTCCAAATATTTAGTCTTATTTATTACTTTCTTCTATCTTTACAAGAATAAAGTAATGGATTCATGAAAATTTTCGACTTCCGGTTTTCGACGAATTTATACGTTTTATAAGGTTCCGAACACGATTTGACCGTTTTTAGGAAATGTCTGTCTGTGACTCTGTCTGTCTGTCTGTATGTAGCAAAAATTTTGTGGGCGCTCTATCTCAAGATCTAATGCACGAAATTTAATAAAACTTTATATTCAGCTAGTCCCTGATATAAATTGGTGCTGATTAGCTTTTTGTGAAAATCGCCCGACAGGTGGCACTGCTACGCTGCATTTTTGCGATTTTTGCAATAGTTCTATCTCAATAACTAATGCACTTATTTTCATAAAACTTCAGCTTCAGTAAGACCTTGACATAAATAAACGCTGATTACGTTTTGGTCTAAATATCCCAACAGGTGGCGCTGCTATATCACTTTCTTCTCGATTTTTACGATAGCTATATCTCACGAACTAATGCACGAAATTTCATCAAACTCCAGATTCTGTTAGACCTTGACATAAATAGATGCTGATTACGTTTTGTGTAAATTGCCCAACAGGTGGCACTGCTATACCACTTTTTTCTCGATTTTTACGATAGT
Organism: Maratus michaelseni; assembly: GCA_963931845.1. Lineage (NCBI taxonomy): Eukaryota > Metazoa > Arthropoda > Arachnida > Araneae > Salticidae > Maratus > Maratus michaelseni. The sequence continues at coordinate 395,907,163 of OZ007591.1, read as the reverse complement.
TATATCTAGAGAATTAATGCACGGAATTTTATCAAACTTCAGATTCTGTTAGATGACCTTGAGATAAATAAATTCGGCTTACGTTTTGGCGTAAATTTTCCAACAGGCGGCGCTGCTATGCTACTTTTTTTCATTATTATCACGATAACTATATCTCAAGAACTAATGCACGGATTTTCATCAAACTTCAGATTCAATTAGATGTTGACATAAGTTGTTGTTGATTAGGTTTTGGTCTAAATCTCCCAACAGGTGGCGCTGCTATGCTGCATTTTGCAGGATTCACACGATTTTAGCAATAGTCATAGCTCAAGAACTAATGCACGGAATTTAATAAAACTTTAGATTCAGTTAGACCTTGATATAAAATGGAGCTGATTTTTTTTAGTGTATGTGAAACCTGTGTGAGATGGAAGAAACATCCGACTAGTTTATTAAAGTGTGTTATTTTTAAGGCTATATATTTCTATACATGGTTGTTTTATTTTATTTTTTATTTATGTAAAAAGGAATTTTGTGATAATAATCGTACAATTATTTTATGTAGAAAATATATTGTGTTGAACACAAAACACAGTCCCCTGCAAGCATATTTGCCAAATCGTTCAATTTTTGATTACCTCTATTTCCAAATAATTAGTCTTATTTATTTTCTAAAACAATGTGATCTTTAAGGATATATATTTCTATATATAGTTATATAATTGTATTTTTTATTTTTGCAAAAAATAATTTTGTGACAATAATTGTAAAATTATTTTATGTAGAAATTATATTGTGTTCAACACAAATCAAAAATTTTCTGAATTCATATTTGCCAAATCTTCCAATTTTTGATTACCACTATTTCCAAATAGTTAGTCTTATTTATTTTTTTAAAGTATGTCATCTTTAAGGCTATATATTTCTATATATGATTATTTTATTTTATTTTTTATTTATGTAAAAAGGAATTTTGTGACAATAATTGTTAATTATTTTACGTTGAAATTATATTGTTTTGAACAGAAATCAAAATCCCCTGCAGGCATATTTGCAAAAGCTCCCGATTTTTGAATATCACTACTTTAAATATATATATATTAGCTTCAATTATTTTCTGAAAGATTGTGGTAGTTAAAGCTACATAATTGTAACGATTGCTACATAACAATAATGATATCTATATTTGGTTACATTATTTCTTTTATTTATATTATAATAATTGTAAGATTATTTTTGTAGATCTTATGTTGTGTTAATCACGAAGCAAAATTCCCCTCATGCTTAGATGTCTAATGTTCGGATTTTTGATTACCACTATTTTTTAAATACACACATTACCTTATTTATGGACAGAAATGTGTGATTCAATAACACCACTACTCTGAAATAGTGGTCTCAAAAATCGGAATGTTTGGCAGCTATGCCTTCAAGCAATTTCTAATTTGTAGAAAAACTATGTTAAACCGTCAGTAGCGGGGCCATCTCAAAAACAACTTTCCTCTTTTAACGGGCCTGCTTTGAGCTTTCAAACACGTGACCTGACGTCACAAACGAGATCAGCTCTCGTGTCTAGTTTCTTTTGGTAGTGAAGTTTCGCGTTTTTTTTTTTTTTTTTTTTTTTTTTTTTTTTTTTTTTTTGCTTTTATAATTTCAGATAAATTTTATGTAAAAATGGTTTTCAAAATGTCAATTATTTAAAAGCATATTATGTGGACTATTTGGACAAATAATTTAAGTAAGTACTTTTTTTTTTATCTCATTATCTAAAACGCAAAATATATATCCATATAGTTTGTCAATTCAAGAATTCGAATGTTGTAAAATTTATATTTTACTTAATACTTTAATAAAGGTAATCGCTTACCCTTTCTGTTGTGTTGAAATAAATTGGGTTTCGCGGGATGACCGTGCATATTCTACTATCAGTAGTGTTAATACTATTAATACTATTACTGCTATTAATCATTTTAAACCTTTAATATTACTTTATTCCAACAATCGCAATGGCGAATATGCACATAAAAATATACACAGAATGTCAACAGACGCTAATTAATCTTTATTCTTTTTCTGACTTCAGTATGCTTTTATTTTGACCTAGAGTAGTAAATATAATTTAGAATTATCAAACAGATAAAACAGTAATACGAAAGCATTTTTTTGTCATGATTTAACTTAGAATTACTCTTCTAAGTATAATTTACGTAAATCGAAAACATTTAAAACATTAATTAATAATATTGATTTCTTATGCATATCTTTTACAAAATCAAACGCTTTTTGTAAAAGGTTTGTAAAACTAATAGCGCTTTCAATTACACTAGTTTACAAATTTTTTTTTTATGTTTATGAAATGAAACATATATTATTTATGTAGGCTATGGACGGTAATTAAAAAAATATTTTTTTTATTTTTTGTAGCACGTCACAATTCTGAGATATGAAGGTCTTTGTTCTTTATCTACCCGCAATTGTTTAAATACGTTTATCGTTTTATTTTGTAAAGAACTGTGTGATTCAAAAGTCTTATTTTTATATAAAAATGTCATCTAGAGTGTGTAAATTACATCCAAACTGATTTTGTTATGTTGTGGCAAAATTGTTCAGTTAAATCGTGGTTTTCCTATAACAAAACCATTGCAAAAAGCCTATTTACATTATTTTGGATTTCTGGTGTCAAATCAAGATAAAAATTGGGTTCTTCATGTGATTTGCACTAATTGTAGATTGGTCCTCAGCTATTGGTATTCAGGTAAAAATAGATCACTGAAATTTGGTAAACTAATGATATGGAGAGAGCCAACTAACTGTTACTTTTGTTTAACAAAAACTTTTGGTTTTAACTCAAAAAATAAAGATAGCATAAAATATGCAGACGTTCCATCAGTGACTAAGCCGGTCCAACATTCAGAGAATTTACCAGTTCCCACACCACTTGGCAGAAATGACCAAACTCACACAGATACATCAAGTAGTATTACAATGCACGAGCATAGTGACAGTCAAAAATCAAGCTCAGATAACTTTGTTGATGATGAGGACAGTCCACATTTAATAACTCATTCTGAACTCAACGATCTTATAAGAGATTTGCAGTTGTCTAAGTCAAAAGCGGAATTACTTGGCTCCAGGCTGCAAGAGTGGAAATTGCTTGCTCCTAGTACAAATGTTAGTATTTATAAAGAGATTGATGGAATTTTTTTGCAAAATTACGAGCGTAGGGGTGTAAATATTTCACTAAAAATTCATTTTTTGCATTTCCATTTAGATTTTTCCCCAGAAAATCTTGGTGGTAGGAGTGATGAACATGGTGAGCGATTTCACCAAGATTAAAAGTCATTTGAGCAAAATTATCAAATTTTTTGGGACCAAAATATGCTAGGTGACTATTGTCGGTATGTCGTGAGAGATACATATGAAAATATTTATAAAAAAAGAGCAAAAATAACCCATTTTTAACTGTCTATTGTTTATTTAGATATAGTTTTTGTAAAAATCTTCTTAATAAATATTTCAAAAAACTGACGTGCTGGAATTTTAAAAATAATTTTTCCTAGATGTAGATACCCAACGTAACGTAACCGTACTCTCTTAACAAAATCCAGCGATTTTAACTCAGACAGAGTAATTTTTCACTCCTTTCCAGTATTAAAAATGCACTTATCCTATAGGAGTGAATTTCATCCTTTTTGCGGAGTGGTTATTTCCACTCCTTTTTGATAAGTCATTTTCACTCTTTTTTCGACTAAATTAATAGGCAAAATGTGTGATTTCACTCTTATTTTGAGAAATTACTTTTTTTTTTTTTTAAACATAATTTAATACAAAAGGAATGATTTTTTTTAAAACTAACTTTGTTGTAGGTACTTATTTTTTCTTTCTTTTTTCTTTTTTTTTTTTTTTTGGTCTTAGCTTTGCATTTTAATATGCATAAATGACATAATTGAAGATAAATTTTAGAAGAGATTTCATAAAATTTTTAACATTAAGGATTTAAAAAAAAAAAAAAAAAAAAAAAAAAACTGATTATACATATATTGACAAGATTTTTTTCCTAAAACAATATCATAAGATTCGTTGTTTTTACTTTATCTTTCTTATAATAAAATTATTTCTTGTACTTTTACATTGTATATATAATTTTAGCATTACTTAACGTTATTCTTTTAACTATAAAAATATGAATTTCTTTAATTATTTCTTATATTATTATATATTAGTATATTTTACTCATGGCATAGAAAAATATTTGTAGAACACAGAATCCATAATAATAAAAATATGTTTTTATGCGTTTTAAATTTAGGATATACGTTCTATGTTTGTTAAAATATTTAATCAATACAAGTATCTATTATGTTCAAGTATTTAGTATGTATACAAAGGTGCACATCTATACTTTATGTGTTTTGGAATTTACATAATATTATGCAATGTAGTATGAAATACTGAAGCGAGTAGAAATAGCAATCTGAGATAAATGTTGTTCGTGCAGTTAGACTTTTGAATATGCATAACTTATACCACAAAAAATAACAATTCAAAAAAGCATTTATATACATATTTAAGTTAAAGTTAGTTGTGCCAAAAATTAAATTAACAACATTTTTTATTAATATTTTCTGTCAATTTTTAAAATTATCTTTCACATTTCGTACTATTTACATAATAGTATGTAAATTCGAAAACAAATAAATAAAATATAGATGTGCACAATTCACAATATAAAGTTTACTATTATCAGGGAAATACGATTATTTTCTAGTTCTTATATAAATGTATATTTACAAATGCTTAAGCGTAAAAGTAATCTTTTAGAGTGTATTGGATAAATTAACGGATTCTAATAAATACTTGTACGTACTGGGAATATTTTAAGAAAAATACAACATATATCCTAGTTAAAAAAATAATGTTTTTAATATCATGAGTCCTGTGTTCCACTAATATTTATCCTTTTTTTGAGCAATATATATATTAATAAATAGTAATATAAACAGCAAATAATATTTGTTTACATAAAGTAAATCTGAATTAAAGTAATTGGTATACAGTTTGAATACGATAAAACTATATTTTCAAGAGTATTTTATTAATTATAATAAATCACTTTAATTTTTTCAAAATTAATTGTACGAAATCATAATATGACACCCAGAAAACATTTTTGAGTGCATTTTATTTATATTAATAAAACAAAAAACGACAATTAAAGAAACTAATGTTTCATGTTTAACAGTAACAATGTAAAATAATGCCAAAATTATATATACGATGTAAAAATAGAACAAGAAATATCATTATACGAACGATAAAATAAAAATGTACCTTAGGTGAAAAAACTTTTTCTGGTATGGCTAGTGGCCATCTTGCTTTTTTTTCTGGGGGAAAGGAAATGTAAATTTCTTCTATTCTTTATTATAATTATTCTTGCTTCTGCGGACACGACATGTCTACCCCATTTTTAAATCCATGAAATAAAAATACTAATGAACTTATATGTTTCAGACTAGCACTAATTTAACAAAAAGTAATTTTAACGATGAGCAGTGACAAGGCAATCATGCTTATTTATGCCTGACAAGACGCCGAATCCCGAAGCCATTCTCTTTTCAAACCGGATCCCCCGCCAAACCAAATATCACATGACAGAATTACAACCAATAGGAAAGTTCTCTAATCACTCCTTTTAGAGTATTTCCCTACTTCGATTCAAAACCGGAGTATTTTTGCATATAGCTCCAATGCAGATGATTTATCAAACCAGTTATTTTCGGAAAGCGTTCCTTTTTGAGAAAGTCGGTACTCAGAAGGAATGAATATCCTCCCTAAATATTACGTTCTTTTATTGAGTGAATAATTCATTCTTTTGAATTAAGAGTGTATATATTTCATTTCATGAACAAAAGTCATGTAAACTAGTGTTATTAAAATATAATTTTAATTTAAATAAATATTTATATATATATCAGAGGTCGATGCAGGATTTTTTTCCATGTGGGTTATTAAGTGAAAATTAAAAGTTATTTTTATGTAGCTTATTATATTTTTGTTTATGTGTAGATGTAATAGTTACTCTATTTATGTAACATTATACTATATATTATCCTTGTTTTAAACCAAGCCTAAAAGCAATATAGTTTTTTATACAAGTAGTTTAACATAAAGGAGGTAGTGGGGAAGAATGGAACTTGTCTCATTCCTCCTATTTAATAAGATGAATGTAAATTGCTGCTAATATGCAATTCTGAGTTTAATTAGCTTTCACTCAAAGCAAAAGGAAGAATTTAAATTAAAAGACTTAATTTAAATTATAATACAAGTGTTGATGAAATTGTAGAATTAAACATACCAGATTTTTTTACGATGTGTTTAACAGCAAGGATGATATTGAGATAAAAAATGAAACCATGTCTGTATTGACTTTTATTGCTGGTTATATTGCATATAAAATTTCACATAAATTAAAATGTTGTGAGTGCGTTGCCATATTAGTCAAAGATAAAACTCCAGAATTAGATTGCCCGAATGAAGTTTACAAACATTTGATGTTAGCAGACAGAGGTCAATTAAAATGGCCTCAGGAAATTTTATTATTTTTAATTGTAAATGCCTTTCAAAATTTCAAAAAAATAATTAATAAGAATTATGAAAGTACTTTCATAAAATTTCCAGAACCCAAAAAGCTTATTATACAACTCAGTACTGAAAAGAGGTCTCAGTACTAAATTTTAGGTCTGGATTTCGCAATTAAATGCAAATGTGGAAATGGACTTTCATATCTATTTAGACTGTGTTTGTCCGTAATTGCAAATATATTGCTAAATAACTATACAAAAATAAAAAATGACAATATAAAAATCACTTGTAATAAAAGAAAATTATCTGCATTAACCAGTATATAAGCTTCATTAATAAGTTTGATATTTCCACTTACTTAATATTGTATATTTAAGTGAGATTATTTTCTCTGAGAGAATATTAAATATCATAATTGTTGTAAATTATTTGAAAGTACATATTCTGCTTGGTGTTCTTGAATAGAATTACTTTTCTTTTTATATACAGGGTGTAACTGAAATGCTTCAAAAAACTTTGAGGGATGATAGTACTCATGAAGATGAACAAAAAATGCAATAGAACACGGGGTCGCAAATGACATTAAACCCTTTCAGGGACAGTGGTATGTCTAAAAAACCACTTAATTTTAATTCCAAAACGCAACAATGGCACCAGAATTTTGCTAAAATCTTTTCCATTTAATATTTATGTGAAATATAGCCTTTTTCTTATTTACAAACAATTTTTTTTGTAAATTCCAGTGCCAGTCCATTTTCAGACGCATTTTCTCTATTTTTATCCTTTAAGCCTTTTAGGGGCAAACTACTTTTAGTACTAACATGTTGAAATAAATGACTGGCACCGGAATTTATAAAAAAATTTGTTTGTAAATAAGAAAAAGGCTATATTTCACCTACATATTAAATGGAAAAGATTTTAGCAAAATTTTGGTGCCATTATGGCGTTTTGGAATTAAAATTAAGCGCTTTCATAAACATACCACTGCCCCTGAAGGGGTTAAACGTCATTTGCGACCCCATGTTCCATTGCAATTTTTGTTCGTCTTCATGAGTACTATCATCCCTCAAAGTTTGTTGAAGCATTTCAGTTACACCCTGTATATTTAATATCAATTTATTGAAATAACAACTTGGGAATCTGTGTATTTACTAGATAGATGTGGATTTTTCTGTTTAAATGAATTTTCCCTTTTAAGTAAATATTAAATTTATAATCGAAGTGAAAATATTTGTATAATTTGGAAATGGTGACATTTTCTCTTATCCTTCAAAAAAAAAAAAAAAAAAAAAAAAAAAAAAATATATATATATATATATATATATATATATATATATATATATATATATAATGAACATTATAATTAGTAATTAAAAAACTACGTTTTGTCAGATAAGAGTGTTTTAAAGATAGTGTTTTCTTAGTTGTAATACCTAGTAACAGAATGTGTATTTTAAATTATTCATACATTATAAAATTAAATTGAATTTTTGTTTCAATTGTATAAAAAAAGTTAATTTTTTTTATTTATGAATCTGTTTATGTAATAACAACCCTTTTATTAAAAATCATAAAATTAGGTAATGTTGAACCTTTATTGTTCATTTTTTGTATGTATAATTCAAACATATCTAAAATAAGCCAGCAATTACCCAAGAAAATATTACAAAACTGGATTTTATAGCACTGATTTTGGTGCACATATACGCGTATTCAATCTTACTAGTCTGCTGCTCAGATCTCTTGTGTGACGTCATATACGTCTTGAACACCGCCCCCTGAATACTAGGCCTGCGCGCTGAATAAAATGGCGGCTGCCGCAGGCGGAATCGTTTGTACGGTCTCTCGAACTTCAACACCAATAATATCTAAAAGTTATATTTGATTTATTTGATCTCCGAAAAACAGGTTCATGCCGGGCAGGGTAGCCTACCATTTGGCTAAAGCTCCACTAGCCCCGCCCAGATCTCCGAAAAACAAGGCGAAGAAAACTTTTAGAAATTATTGGTGTGGAATTTCGAGGGACCGTTCAAATGCTGAAAAAAAAAAATCGGCCTGCGACAGCCGCCATTGTTGTCAGCGCTCAGGCCTAGTATTCAGGGGGGCGGTGTCTTGAAGCAGGCCCGTTAAATGAGAAAAGTTGTTTTTCGCGATGTATCATTTGTATTTATTAGTGACTAAGTAAATGCCATTCATACCCTGGATAAACGCGATTTTTCCCGGGTTAATAAAGTAGATAATTACACTTTTATAGTTTTAAGTTATGACGCTATTTTAGATTCAGTTTTTCTTCTAAAGATTCACAAGACTTTTTTTTTTCTCTATTTCATTTTTATCTTCTTTCAAAATTTATTTCATAGCTTTTTTATGACAATTTTACGTCTTATCAGGCATCTAACGTTTGTTATTTGTTCAATTTGTATTTCTGAAATTTTTACGTAAAATAATATTTTCTTTTAACTTATATCATTTTATATTATAACTTATATTATTTTTTTCTTTTTCTAAATACAAATTGATAGAATTCACACACATGTTCAAATTTATTTCGGAAGCTAATAGATACTTTTAACTGATCTATATTAAATGTTACACTGAAAGATATCTCTTTAAAAATGACTTGATCAAACAGTTAATGTACCATGTTTTGAAAATAGGTTCACAATGAAATGGGAATAACAGTATCATTTTTATAGAATGACTTGCTTCGAAAATAAAGGGTGGAGGGGAGAGATTTTGTTTTACGCACGACCGTATATATCATTATTTAACGCTTCGATTACGGGGCCGGGATATGTGTCGTCCAAATGACTATTTTTCTATTCTATTAGTACCACTTTTTGAAAAAATATCCTCTGGTATATACACTTGTTTTTTGGGTATTTTAAGGAGAAATCTACGACAACAAAAGTTTTGCGCAAATTGTGGTACGGACAAAGCCATTAAATAATAAGCCCAGTCAGATAAATGGGAAACTTTTCGCAAGTTGAAAATAGCGCCATCTAGCGGTTGGGAGTGCTGCATTCGGCACCAAGAATATTTTAATAAAATTTTGCTTCTAAAATTAAAGCTTAAAATAAGGAGTTCATATTTTCTAAGAAAGTCGTTTGTAAATTCCGGTGTCAGTCAGTAATTTCACATTTTACGAACATAATTTGTCTGTGCCGGAAAGGGTTAATTGCATAGTGATGTAAATTTCCATCACTTTTTATTTAACTTTTAATAAATAAATCAACTTCTTCGCCACCACTATATTTATATAGAAATATTAATCCAGTAAATTTCCACATTTTTATTTCATTATAGGTTTAGCTTTAATGTAAAAGATCCCAATAATTAGCAAGCTTTTAAAGGAAAGGCAAAAACAAAACATCGATAAAAATCGTATAAAATATCGATATAAATAAATCGTATCGTTTCTCTGCGACCTACTTCTGTTTTGTCCTCCTTCCGCAGCAGAGGTTTGGCGCTAGTGTGTCGCTAACAAATTTAACACTATCTGACTGGGCTTATTATTTAATGGCTTCGGGTACGGATGAATATAAAAATAGTTGCCATCCCGACACGTAATCAAAAAGTTAAGATAATTTTCGTTTGTTTCTTATGTATATATGCTTCAAAAGCAAATATCTCGTGATAATTTTAGGATTAATAACTGTACAACTACAATGCATCGAATACGTAACAAACAAATTTAAAAATGTTTCTACTTATAACGAATCATTATCATCATATTTTCTATTTGAAGTTGCTATGGTTTTTTTCTCTTTATTATAACAATATATTTGACTGAGAAGTATATTAACTAGATTTCTTTTAACTCTATATCTATTTTATGAGCTTTTCTTGAAGATCTATCTCATAGTTTATTTATCACAGTTTTCTCTCTAAGACAAATCATGATTTATGACGCATTTCGGAGAATCTTTTTAACTTCTGCTTTTGACAGCATTTAATAATTCAGTTTTGAATTTAAGATAAGTGCATTTTGATGCAATTCATATATATGCTTTAATTTAATGGAGAACTTATATATTTTTAAGTGAACCACAAGAAACATTTCGCTCAGAGAAATGTTTTAAAAAGTGGCTTTATAAAATACTGCGGATTTTCAAAGAAAAATTACGTGGAAAGTTTAATTTTTTTCGTATTTATTTTTATAAGAATGTGGAATTTAAATTGTACAACACTATACAGCGTATGCCAAAAACATTGACCTCGGCTTTTATTGCTTAAAAATTGATCATAGACATATATTATAAATTAGAAAATTACGTAAACAAACAGTACAGAATTTTATTAAATCCATTAAATTTGAAGGAATATAAAATTTTCATTATTATACAGCCAACGTACAAAAAATATCCAATGACTGAAATGTCCCCCATATATATAAGGTCATGTACAAAATATCAGCATTTTATCATAAAAAGTTGCAGAGATATGTTTAAGGGGGGAGATCACATTGAATAGCCTGAAAATGACAATAATTAAACCATTGCGAAAAATTCTATAGTTTTAAAACCAATGAATGAAATAGAAAATTTTTTTATATAATTTCACACATTCTTGTAGTTATAAAAAACACTCAAATTATATTATATATTTATCAATATTAATCGATTAAATGATAACGACAAAAATGGCTTTTTAAAAATATAAATACTAAAATATGTATTTTGCGCGCAAGATTAAAAAAATTCTACTGCAGACACATACTTAATATTTCATTTATTTTTACTTATACTACTATATTTTACACTGAACCTACATTTAAAAGTATACTGAAATTAAGTAACATAATTAATGGCTTTTATATTGCTGTTCACTAAATTTACTAAAAATTTTAGATTTGATTTATCAATACAAAATTTTCTATGACAAAAATCAGACTAAATTTAGATTCAGCATAAAAGTATACATAAAAATTAATTATACGCAATATTTCAAAATTCTATGATAATTATATTATAATGAAAGTGCGCACAATGCCAAAAAACACTGTTTTGAGAAAAGGGCTTCAAAGGCAACTTTATATCGTGACAGGAAATGGCTTTTTACAGGATATGTTTAGCTATAACTTCTGTTCTAATTGGGATTTTGTAAAATTCTTTTTGCATTGTATTTTTACCACTTTGCCGTCCACATGTCTCGTAAAAATACTTGTATTCGTAAAATGTTGAAATGATTGATTGACACCAGAAATTAGAAACAAATTTATTCGAAAATAAGTAAAATCTTTTCTTCATGTACTTGATAAAAGGGAATTTTTCATTCCAAAATTCTGGTGCCATTGTAGCATTTAACGATTAAAATTAAGTTACTTTGCGTACGACACCACTGTTGTGTCGCCAGACGGCAAAGTGTTAACATTTCAAGATATCCATGCTAATTTTCTTGAAAAATCGATTTTCTTAAACCTTCAACGTGATCTTCCCAATTTAAACAAAGTTGTTGGGGAGATAATCATAAATTATTTCAAAAGGTATTATTTCTACACATAATTTAGATACTTTTGTACCAATAAATAGCAAAATTATTATTTATTTAAGCAATCATTCTCTTCTTTCGTAATTTGTGTACGATCCCTGAAACGCGATCATCCGTCATGTTTTTTCCCTTTGAGAACTCACATCCAGGCATCGAAAAGTGGTTTCAGTCAGCATTTCTGCATTATCGTATCTGTACGACTTTTTTGTCATAAAATGCTGAAATTTTGTACATGACCTTTCTATTGCATGGGGTACATTTTACTCAATGGGAATTTTTTCGTACGGGGGCTGTATAGAAATTTTAATTTTGTGTTTCTTTAAATTTAATCGATTTCACAAAATTCTGTACCTTTATTTTGCGCAACTTTGTAATTTTATCCTATGTCTATGATTAATATTTAAGGAATAAAAGCCAAGGTCAATGTTTTGGGGACCACCGTGTACATATATTTTTTCGGCGACGCAGGCAGTATCAAGGATATAAGTTTTCATACTTTAACTCGTTCGTGACCTTTACAGAATTTTTAATCTTCAATCACTGGGTAATAAAAACATAATATTGTTACCAATTTAATCGCATAAATGCTCAGATTAAAGAAAGCAAAATTTAGCATGAAAAATTAATTTTAATGGTAGGAAGGAACAAGGATCCAGGGCACTTTTTTTCACTCGCCGCCCCCAAATTTGTAGGCCTCAGTTCTGACACAAAAATGGCGGTTATGCAGTAGGCGGATTTTTTAAGCGTTTGTACGGTTATCTGAATACACACACCAATATTACCTAACAGATATCGTTGACTTACTTAATATCGGAAAAATAAGGCGGAAAAACTTTTAAAAATTATTGGCCTATATCCGCTTACGACATTCGCCATTTTTGGTGGAAATTTACTGGATTAATATTTCTATATAAATATAGTGGTGGCGAAGAAGTTGATTTATTTATTAAAAGTTAAATAAAAAGTGATGGAAATTTACATCACTATGCAATTAACCCTTTCCGGCACAGACAAATTATGTTCGTAAAATGTGAAATTACTGACTGACACCGGAATTTACAAACGACTTTCTTTGAAAATAAGAACTCCTTATTTTAAGCTTTAATTTTAGAAGCAAAATTTTATTAAAATATTCTTGGTGCCGAATGCAGCATTCCCAACCGCTAGATGGCGCTATTTTCAACTTGCGAAAAGTTTCCCATTTATCTGACTGGGCTTATTATTTAATGGCTTTGCTATCTACCGAACAAATTAAGATAGAGGCTTGCATATCCATTATAGGTAAGTATTACGGTGGACCCCAAAGATTAGTTTACTTTGTAACCAATAAATACAAATAATTATCGCCAGCTTATTTAATCGGAGCCAATTGTTACAAATTCTGCGATAAAGTAAGTTGAAAATTACTTTTTGAAAAATAGGGGCCACAACTGTAAAAATCGTACGCAGTCTGGGTATGTGATACCCTGGGCGACTGTTCCCGGATTAATCAATTAATTTCAAAATCAATAAATTTCATAGTAATTTAGAAAATAATTAAGTGAAGAAAACTTTTAGAAATTATTGGTAGCCAAATTCAGGGGAGTGTGCAATACTGTTATAAAAATCCACCAACGAGAGTTAAGTGTTCAACCCATTCGTGACCAGCGTTCCATACACGAATTTTCTTTCTGTTGGCACCATTCTTTTTTAAACATTTACCATTACTTATTAAATCACTAAAATGCCCTTAATGAATAACGCAAATATTACTTTTCTTTTCTACTAGTATCGAAAAGACTTCTCGGATGCATCTTTGAAGATGGGAACACGAATGGGTTAATACATCAGGATTAAAAACGTATATGTATATACAGGGTGTCCATAAAAGAACTCCGAAGTTTTGAAGCAAAATCTTTTAATTCAATCATAAAATTAGGTTAATGTTATATATACATATATATATATGTATTTAAAGGTAAATTTATAAAAATTTTCACCATTTAGTAGATTTTATCGTGTGCCCCGTTTGTGGCATGGCACACATTCAAATGGTATTAACCCTTTGAGGGGCGGTGGGATATATTATATGCCACCTAATTTTTATCCAATTCGAACCAGAAACTTTTAATTAAATTTTACTTTTTAAGCTTTGACCGTAAAATTTGAAAAACTGCTTTTCCTTATTTTTAACTAAATTCTTTCGTAAATACCGGTGTGAATATAAACGTTACAGGGACGCAATTGCTTGCCCTTGAAAGGGTTAAACCTCTTCAGCGAAATCTCTTCGACTGCGTCGTCTAAACGATTTTTTCGGACTTCGTTCACATGAAGTACGGAGTCTATCGAAGTTCTCTTCTGACACTACCAGGCGACGTTTGTTTCAACACACTATCCGTTTCTTTAAACGCACGTAGCCACTAACGAATGGTTTTGTCAGTAGGCGCATTACCACCATTCTCGCGTACCGAAAGTTCCGATGTATGATGGTAACAGATACAGTTTCTATAAGCTAGATAACACACTGAGCCTTTTGTTGTGGCGTCGCCATTGCACTGCATTAACTGAATAGAATGATGAGCATCTGCTACGTTACTTCAATGTCAGTGACGCGCAGCGCTACCCACTGTTGAAAACAACAAACTGAAACTGATGTGGATAAAATTTTATGAGCAACTGATTTCTTCTAAGTTACCTGACCTGACGTCATACCGTGAACTAAATATGATTTTTTTAAACCCTGGAGAGTTCCTTTATGGACACCCTGTATTTTGTAATGTTTATCAGGAAGCTAGTGCCAACTATTGTCAATGTTTTGAAGCATTTTTACAACATTGTTAGCATGTACAAGGCGGCCCCTAGATGCTATTTTTCTATTCTTTGGATCAAAAAATATATTAAAAAATTATTTCGGAGCAAAAATCATTATGGTAAATTTTTTTGCATTTCACTGAAAAAAGCAGTTGAGGAAATACAAATATTACAAAAGATAGTCGTCATACGTAACTCTGCATGTAGGGACAGTGCAGTTCTTCCCTATAAAATCAAAAATATAACATTCAAGTATGCTTGATACAAGAAAAAAAAACGTACTTCTGTGGTTAAATCCCTAGGTTAAAGCTATTAATAGCAATATATTATGCTGTCATTATTTTCATGCGTTAAAAGGGTTCATAAGCTTTTACTACAATTTTTAATAGACTTTTTAGCCTTATTTAAATGCAGAAATGTATTACAAATCCTGCATTTTAACGAGGCGTTTTCAATATCAGCTATTTTAATATTAAATAGAACAATTATCCGAATAATATTATAAATCTGATTGTGTGCAAATGTTAGGCTGAAGCCAGCGTCAAAATGGAGCATTTAATGATCCTGCCTCTTTGCATACAGGTTGATTATAACCCTCCAATGAACATAGGCTGGTTTTTGTTTATTTTATTCAAATATTTTTCTTAATAATTCAAAATTTCGTTATTTTCATAGAGAATAAATGGACATTTTTTCGTATAATATTTTAAAATGGTTAAATTTACTTTACCGTTGCTAATACTTTATCGTTGCCAAAACTAATTCAAAACCCAGAATAATAATTTTTCCTCAATAATTTATTTTCAATTGAAAAATTTTCGCGTGAAAAACGAAAATGAAATAAAAAAATTAACGAATTAAAAAGAAGATTAAATAATATTATTAGAAATAAAACGTACTTTTTTTTAGTTTTTGATAATAATAAAAGGTTTCAATATGCGTAACCATGGGAAACATGCGAATATGACGTAATAGATCGAAAATAAAGCGGATATGCTTTGATTGGTGAAATAAAATGATCTTGGGGTTTTTTCTTCACTTTTTTCTTTCTTTTTTCTTTTATATGGTAACAATGCTTGGCGTTTTACCGTCTGCGCAGGGCTAATATAACTATACCGTATTTTTTATTTAATTTTTAGAAAAGTAAAAAGAAGTTTCAAAAGAAAATGGTTAGCAAATGTCAATAATATGCTCCGCAAAATTATCCATGTCAAAAATGATGCCCTAAAAAAATGACGAATGTTATTAGTTGCATTTTTGTTGATATAACATAAACATTTAATATTATTTAGTTAAAGTAACATAATTTCCCCTATGCCAGTATTGAAATTAATTGCCTGGAAAAGAAAATTAACAAGAATAATGTAATAAAAAAGGGATTTCTCTGGGGGAAAAAGAGACGTCATATTTGAATTAAAACGGGAATTTTCCAATATGTTTTAAAATGAGTGGGAATCAATTCCTTACATTAATAATACAAGGATCAGTAAGTATAGAAAGTAGTTTTTATGGAGTTTCACGCCATATTTATAACGAAAAATTTAAATGTTTTTTGAAGTGAAAACTTCTTTAGGCGCGTTGGGCATTTTTTGAGATGGGAAAAAAACCATTAGATTCGCGACTTGTTACCGACACCGCTGTATATGTTGCCAATTCATACAATGAAGCGAAAGTATCAAAAGGAAATAGTTCACGTGCAGAAAGCGAGATGATTGGTATTATGAATAAAAATAATTCAGAAAATAATTTCAAGATAAATTTAGCATGCGCGGTGAAAACAGATAAAAGGGACTCAACTCGCGAGACCAAATCAAAAGATGAAAATGAAATAACAAAACACGGAAAATATTATAATTTAACGAGCGCGAGAAAAATAGACGGAAGTAATATAAAAAAAAATGAAAATAATGAAATATTTCACGAAAGTTTTAAGAAACGTGGTTACCGATACGGAAATGAAGCGAAATCATTTTATAGAAAATAAAAGTTTGTTGATAGTAATTATAGATACCGCAAACAATACGCGCAGTATGAAGATAGAAAAAAGCATAATGTTCACGAATACCGTAAACAAGACAGGCAGCAAAGAAATCTTTTTTGGAGTGATAGGAAGCGGGAACCCTATTTTGCAGATAAATGTTATTACAAAAGATATGAAACTAAATCTCATGGAAGAAATGATGAATATATTGAGAGTTGTTTAAATTGTGGATGAAAATTCATAAGTTTCATTGGTATTCATTTCAAAGAATACCAATTAATTAAATTTTATATTTCATTTATTTGTAAATTTACGTTTTAAGCAATAGATTGCAATTTTTGTATGTAAAATAATATGCATTATTTTTTATGTACAATAGCGCATTAAATGAAAATTGTAATATAATTTTTGTAGTAGTAGTTTATAATAATGAATAAAAAAAACACTTCATTTAAAAGTATTTCCTGCGCAATAAAACGTTTCCTGACGATTCAAAAAATACACACGTAATTGTTCAAGTTCTCACTTCTGTCGGCACTCCCGGAGTGCCATTTTTTTTTTTTTTTAATCTATACTGATTATAAAGCATGAGTATCCGTTATATACATATGAGAGTTTTTTGCTAAAAAACACATCATAATTTTAAGAAAAGGAAAATGAACACGAATCTATTATATTAAAATCTGACCGTGTGTTTGTATTTCGTATGTTCGTATATCTCCTAGACTATCGAACACAACGCGATTTACTTAATACCGGTTATCATTGATCCGAGGATGCCACACAAACTGTCAGAATTTGAAAAAATTAATTAGATGCCAAGATTTTTTTTTTTTTTTTTTTTTTTGTAAATTTTAACGAAGTTTCTCTAAAAACGAAAAGTAAATTACTCCATATTTGCGTATAAAAAAAGGAGAAATAAAACAGATCAGTATATTTTTTACACCATTTTCTCATTGAAACTGAAAAACAGAATTTATTTTCACTTTGAATAGATGGTGAAAACAAAATCTTGATTTCAGTAAATTATCCGAAAAATGAAAACATATTTTCACAAATTCAAACTTCATGAATCAATTTAATCTGGAGAACAAAAATTGCCTGTCAACATACTGTCATCTAGAAAACAAGATTTGTTTCAGCTATACATTAAACCAAGAAGGCAGAATTGAATTTAAAGAAAAAGCATGTACTTTTTCCAATTAATATTTTTTTTTAAGGATGGCTGTTAAAACGTCTCACAAAGGCGTTAAAAGTAAAATTGTTTATCAGGTAAAATTGACATTTGTTTTTACCCAATTCGGCTATTTCCACGATTTTATTTGGCCCTCCCTTTTGCATTGGTTGCAATTTCATTTTCGCGATTATTTGGCACAAAATTTCACTCTTTTAAGACTGAGTCAAGGTTCTTATAACAAAAAATACCGCATTGTCTTCTGTGAAATGTGATAAAGTTAGTTAATTATTAACGTTTTTAATTATTGGGAGTGAAATATTTTGCTTAATTAATGTATTTATTCTTCTTTTAATGTTGCGTGAACGAAGTCACGGGCAACAGCTAGTATTAAATAATTGTGGTAAAAGCGTACTGTGTGATAGCAGTTTTAACATTACTTTATAAACAATTTTATTTACATTATGTTAGACAAATCAAATGAAACAATCAAAATCAAATCAATAAAATGTGAATTAAGATGAATTATTCCATCTATTTTTCTGATAATCGAATTTTTTGTGTTTGTTACAAGTAATCCTTTCTTTCTAAAAATATACTGACAAGAAATACTTTCATTCTATACTTCACATTATATTCTATTTCGTTTCATTTTTGTATCTCTTTTATCTTAGGGTCATATTATATATTATATATCACAGTTTTCCGCATAATGCAAAATTTTACTTTATATACAATTTTATATATATTATGTTCGTCAAGGAAATCAAATGAATCAAGATCGAATTAAAATGAATTATCCAATCTACTTTTTTGTAAAGTCCCCGACTCCCCCCCCCCCCTCCGCTATTGATTTTCAAAAGTACAATTTTTTTTTTTTTTTGTGAATTAAGTGAGAAAAAATAATAACATAGTAACATAGTTTAGAATTATTAGTTACATAGCTCAGCATTGATGAAATAGTGACACCGGACAACGATTTATTGCCTATTTAGCCCACCGAATTCAGTTAAATAATTCTGATTTTATTATTTCAAAATTTGCATCTCATGAACATTTATTTTATTTTGTTTAAAAATAATTTAAAGTTTATTTCTTAGTGTTTTGTAACTTTGCAGCATCTATAATGAAGCATCTTTCAAGTAATTTAATTAAACATTGTGACGTTCGCAGTAATATACATTGCTAAAACGAAAAAAAAAAGAAAAACATTTTCCCACGCTGGGATTACATAATCGGAAGGAGTAGCCGGCTGAGGTTTATTTTGATCCAACGATGTACGATAAAAATGTAAGAATTTAAAAAAAAATTCAATTTATTTCAATTTACTGCAGATAATAATCTAAACAATGTAATTATAAAATATTCTTGTGTAACAACCCAGTACCAGACGCTTGTCTCCATGGAAAAGTGACGCCCGCCGTACATGTGTGATGCAAATAGGTTAGGCGACAATAATTTTAAGCGCGGAAGAAATATTTAAAAGAAGCATATTATGTTAATTAAAAGGAATTATTCTTGAAATGTTAATTAAGTTTTATATATTTACTTCGAATAAATTACTTATAATCACATATATGTTATCATTCTTTAAAACGAATGTGATAGATTAAGGTATCCGCACACCTTGAAAACGTCATTTCGAAGAAAATGTCGATTTTTCACCTTTGAAATAATATTAAAATCCGATCTTTTATCGATCGAATTCTGCTTTAATTGTGTCTGTATCTGAATTAGAACCCGAGTATCAGCCGTTCAAATTTACATCTATTACAGATTGCCGAAGAATTTTACAACCGGAAATATCGTTCTGTAAACCGGCAGTAAGCTGAAATGTATGTTCACATTCTTCTTTTTCGAGATTTAGCATTTACATTGGGTTCTATGTTCAAGAAAATACAGGGAGTTTATAATTAATCCTTTAGAGAATAATAATTATTTTTCTAGCAAGAACCGCCTTTAAAAGCTATTTTTAGCTTTTTCTCAAAATGAAGTTTTTCAGATTTTTACTGTACGCAAAACATCCTATAGCCAAAAATTACGCATGAAATGCTTTGAATTTTTTTTTTTACTTATTTTACAAATGTTTATTGAGTGAATAGACTACAATCATGACGATATATTAATTAGTTTTATATTTACACTGGTATAAGTTAAAAAGTTGCACAAAATTTTACGAATTTCTCATTACATTAGTACTTCACGTGTCATAGCTTCTGCGATAAAAATGTTATTATAATGCGGCTAGTCTATGTCCTAGAGAAAGTTATTATCTTTATTATGCAATTTACAAAATGTGAATGTATGGATTAGATTTTCAGTTATCATGGTTTGCACAAATGTCAATTTTTCACATAATTTTAACTATTTTTCACTTAAAAATTATTTAGGCGTAATTTCTAAAAGTTTACATAATTTAAAAATTTTTAACTTAAATGTCATTAGAAAAAATTGGTATAAAGAGAAAAATTCAAAAATCACCTCCGAAGGTATGCGGATACCTTAATCAGTTTTAATTCTGAACACAAAAATCTGATTTGAAAGTTACAAAAAAGCGTTAAGCATTTTTTATCATTGCATCCCATTTTTAGATGTCACATAGATTGGATTGACAATATTTCTTATTAAAACTCCCACCCCTCCTCTCCCCACATTCTCATCACGTGACATGCTAAGCTGACTAGAACGGAAAAGAATGGCGGTTTACGTGTATGTAAGTATACTAATAAAATTTGACGAGGAATACTAATAAAATTTATTGGTGGGAATCAGCCCATTGGCGCGTAGATTTTTGCACCCCTGCTATAAAAGATACCGAATATTATCTTTCAGAATTTTTGGTGACAAGCAAATTTCAGTAAAAACATTGAAGACTCCGCCCATATTGTTTTGGCAGTTAATGGGTTAAGGAAATGTACAAATTTTTTCGCGCTTATCTTTATTTAAAGACAAAAAGGGAACATTGTATTTCAAATCAATAGTATATTTTAACCAAAATTCTACAAAGTTATGACAAGGAACCTAGAAATTCGTAGTTTTGCGAGATTTGCGAATGTATGCCATTTCACTTTCATGAATAAATCCCCAAATATAGTCCCCCATCATGTGTTCCTTGTAGTTTCCCTGGTAGCGACGTTCAAACTGTTGCATGCCCTGATGAAAGCGCTCTCCTTGCTCCTCGGGTTAGGCACCTCTTTTCTCGTTGAAGCTATCAAAGTGGGTATCAAGGATATGTACTTTGAGAGACATCTTGCAGCCCATTTTGCTGTACTTTTTAACCAGAGTCCCAACTAATTCAACATAGTTTTCAGCTTTGTGATTTCCAAGGACGCCTTTAACTGCTTTAACAATGCCTCATTCTCCTTTGCTCCGAGAAGCTTGGGAAACTCTAGACACTCAATAACTTTCTTGATTTGAGGTACAACGAAAACATCAGCTTTAACTTTTGCTTCGGAAAGCTTTGGGAGCAGATGTTGTAGATGCTTGAATGCTGCAGATTCCTTGTTCAACGTTGTCACAAATTGCTTCATCAGCCCCAGTTTTATGTGCAAAGGTGGCATTAGTACAATTTGAGGGTTTACAAGTGGCTCCCATTTAATGTTGTGCTTCCCCACAGTGATATCAGTACGTTTTGGCCACATCGTTTGTGGTAGTGTGCTTTAGTGGGCCTGTTATCCTTCAGACAAAGATAGCATGAAAACTTAGTAAATCCTTCTCGAAGACGCATCAAGAAGACAATCATTTTGAAGTCTCCAATAACTTCCGAACCATGTTTTTCATATTTCAATGCATTTAGCAATTTCTTCACATTCTGGTACTCTTCTTTATTCTGCGCTGAATGGGCGAGAGGAATAGACTGAAACTTTTTACAGTTATGGAGTAATACTACTTTCAGACTCTTTGATGAGCTGTCCATAAAGAGCCGTCACTCACTAGGATGAAAAGGAATTCCAATGTTCTCAAACAAACCAGTTACAAGTTGTAAATTTCCAACTGGACGAAAAATGTCCGGGCCAGGATTCGAACCTGGGATCGCTTGGCTGAAGCCGCCACGCTCTACCACTGAGCTATCCCAGTCGAATCTGGAGGGCATAGTTCATCCAGTTAACCTTATTGATCAAAGCATCTGGTCTGATATTTTAATCAGCTCAACAGAAAAGATCGCAGGTAATGGAACTCCAGTAACCGCTGGATACGTGAATACACTGGATTATTTTTTTAACACAATTATTTCAAATTGGTAAAGTAATCATACAAGTTGTAAATTTCCAACTGGACGAAAATGGACCTTGGCCCGGACATTTTTCGTCCAGTTGGAAATTTACAACTTGTATGATTACTTTACCAATTTGAAATAATTGTGTTAAAAAAATAAACCAGTTACATCATGACAGTAGCATAGTTCATCATCTTTGATGAAAAATGTGGAAGAATTGTTATGTAGTTTCCTTTGATTCGACACTTTCACAGTTTCATCTAAAAAGTTCTACTGCTTCAGTCTGGATGTTAAGAGCTCAGCATTCGACTTTGTAAGACCAAGGTCCCTGATGAAATCATTAACCCTTCTTTGCATGAGTTTTTCTTTTACAATTGTGTTTTTTTATACATATATTAAATATTAGACACCAGAAATTTTAAGATAGATTTTTAACTTTGTTCAGCAACATAATTCACGGGAAATTTACTGCATTAATATTTTTATATAAATATAGTGGTGGCGAAGAAGTTGATTTATTTAGTAAAAGTTAAATAAACAGTGATGGAAATTTACATCACTATGCAATTAAGGGTTAAGGTCCTTTTGGTTGGGATAGTATGGTTTCTCTTCATTGGTTCCACCTTCAGTACTGTAATTAAGGTCATCACAATTTTCCGCACTTTCCAAGATGTCATCCCCTGTTTCATCTCCCTGTGGAAGATTAGGAACAGGAAGTTTAGGGCCATGTGGCACAGCAGCAATGGATGATGGTATGTGGGGATAAATGATTGCAGGTGCTTCCTCGTCAGTCTGTCGTTTAGAAGGGTTCACCATGCAGAAGTAGCAGTTCATAGAATGGTCCGTGGGTTCTTGCCAAATTCTTGTAACACCAAACTTCATAGCCCTCTTTTCCCATCGGTACAACCCTTCCAGTGTATTATTACAGGTGGCACAAGTTACATGTGGAGCAAAGGATTTGTCCTCGTCTCCAACAAGCATCCTGAAGTAAGCCTTGTGCGCGTCACAGATCATAACTAATGATGAAGTGGGGAATTTTTCCTCTCATTTTAATAAATTCCACACAAATAAAATAGAAGGCATCTGCGGGATGCTTGCAACTTCTTGAAACCATATCTGAGTTTAATCAACAGTTAAACAGTTGTGGGAAAAATCTCACTGACTGTGGGTACCTTGAAAATGAAAAAGAAATCTTTATAAGCATCAGATTTATGAAACAGACTTATGAACAGTAATATATATTCAAATAACCCTTCTCAACAAATTGAAAAAAGTATATTAAAAAAAGTGGTGCAGTATTTTTTTAAGTTGGCAGCTATGTAAATACCACTGTGACAGCCCAAAAGCGAAGTTTCAGGAGTATAACTACTCTTTTCTACATAGTTGCTGCTCAATTAAACAGAAACCAAAACTGTCAAACCAGAAACAAAACTTTTTTTGAAAATTTGTTACATAGTGTTTTTGATGTCTATTCTCTGTAAAGGCACTTTTTTGTTTTTATTACAAGTAATCCTTTCTTTCTAAAATCATACTGACATGAAATACTGTCATTCTGTATTTCTGTTTCATTTCATTTTTGAACCTCCTTTATCTCATACTATTTCATACTATATTTATCACAGATTGCCGATTATTATTTTAAAACATGATTTATTATTCATTCCAAACAGTTTAGCTTTGCTTTTCATACCTTTGCATGATTTTTTTTTCTTTTTTAAGGTCAGTTCATTTTGATACAATACACTTACTGATACATACCCTTATTTATTTGAAAGACTACATACATTTAATCAAACGAGAATATATATACTTTTTTAAGTGAAATCTCAGAATAAATGTCTAGATCAGATGGATAAAGTGCTACATTTTGAAAGTAAAATAAAAGTAAAATTTCGCTTTTTTGTGAAACATTTTTGAAAGAATTGTGACTTTTAACCCTCTCAGATACAAAGTACTTCTGTTGCTGAAATGTTGAAATTATTTATTGATACTAGAATAAACGAACAAATTTATTTTAAAATAAGTAAAAGCGCTCTTTTTTCAGTCTCCCAGTGCATAGTAAAAGTAAATTTTTATCCCGAATATCTGGTGCCATTGTTGCTTTTGCGGATTATTATTAAGTGGGACAGAATTTAATCCACCATGCCGGAAAGGATTAAGACAATCAACACCAGGTGATCCGACCCGAGATTTAAGGTTACTACTTCAGTCGTTTTTCAATTCGGAAATTGATAATAACAATATTTTCTGTTTTTATTGAGATACATTTTGTTATTATCTAAAGTAATTTGGAAATTTCCGGTATGAATTCGGACTTTTTTATATAAGAAAAAGAAAAACTGGCAACCCTGTCGGGATTCCCGGGTACAAAACACACCATTCGGTTTACAGGACATAGATGAAAACAATTTTCAAAGACTCAAATAAATTATTTATATTTAATATATATTTTATTAGACTGCGCGGTAGAAACACCAAGAGTTAACATATGAAAAATATTAATTGTTTCTTCGAATAAAGTTTCAAAACGTATTAACAGCGATACACATACAGGGTGACAATTATTGAACTATACGAAATTAAACCGTCATAACTTCTGAAAGGTTTGTGTGATGAAGTTCAAACTTCGTGGTTAGCCGCAGGGCATGATGGGAATTAGTATGCGCAAACGCACGCAACTTGTTGTTGTCGGCCATTTGCAAGTGAAAATGTCACGGTACAGCGCGCCTGGGCGCATTTCGCGATCGAGAATTCTCTCCACCCTCAACGGGTGACTGTGTGGTGTGCAATGTCCAGTTACAGAATAATTGGTCCGGTATTCGTTGACGGCACGGTGATTGCTGAAAGATACGCGAAGGTTTTGGAAAATGGTTTCATCTCCATTATCCAAAGTGACACTGATTTCAACAATATGTGGTTCATGCAAGACGGAACTCGACCCCATCGGAGCAAGAAAGCGTTTGATGTCCTGGAAGAGCACTTTGGAGACCGCAAATTGGAGTTGCAACTTGCCGCAAATTGCACTTTGGAGACCTGGCTCTGGGGTACCCAGAGGCTACTGGAATGGGACTCGCTTGGACACCATATTCTCCGGATCTGAACACATGTGACTCATTTTTGTGGGGCTGCATTAAAGACAATGTGTACAGAAATAACCCCAAAACCATTACTTAGCTGAAAACTGCCGTTCAGGAGGTCATCGACAGAATCAATGTTCCGACACTCCAGCGGGTCATGCAGAATTTTGTTATTCGTCTGCGCCACATCATAGCCAATGATGGCAGCCATATCGAACATGTCATAACCTAAATCCGAATATCTGTAGTGACGTTTACATGTTGAATAAAGTTTGTGCACTCAGTAGTTTTTAAATAATTTACGTTTTATTTCATATAGTTCAATAATTGTCACCCTGTATCTGCCAACATTGCACTATACTTCCGTGCAATGCGGGTTAATTTAACTGAGGTTAAACTCGATTCAAACCAGAAATTTTTAAAGAAATACCATCGAACATGTTCCAGATGAGAACACGAAACAAAAAATATATTATTTTGTCAGATATATTTTCTGGTTAGAAACGTCTTTAACTTGGCTCAAATTAACTCTCATTGTACAAAATTTTAGTTGAAAGTTGACGGGTATGGATGCGCATTAGCCGCATGCCACGGGTTAATATCCCAAAAAATAGCCAAAGGTCTTACATTTACATCAGCCTGATTATTTGAAAATTTAAGCAGATAGTTCGATTACATATCTGTTATATTTGTATTTTATTTCTTTTCACTAACTGATTTATTTATTTATGTATATGTATATACATGTATATGTCTACACTGTATTGCCAAAGGTGACCGGTCACTTGCGATTTTAGACGTTTTGTTAACTATCTAGAAAAATACCTAAGGAATTAACCTTAAACTGCAGGTGTGTAAACAGCATAGTGTTGGTTATATATTAACGCGAAGTTTTTTTCACAAAACTCTATAGGGTGCTGTCAAAAAATTGAAAAAGAACGAATATCTTTTGGATAACCCTGTAAAAACTAATATAGCAAAGGCGTTCAAACTCGAGATTATTAATAAGTGGCTTATTGTAATATACTGTGTTTATTTTTTATGAGGATAGGATGTATACTCTTAGAGAAATTAAGGTTTTTATAAAAACAGTCCCAAATTTCGCCTAGTTTTTTGCTTATAATTTCCAGAGTTCTTAATATAAAACAAAGTTCTTTTCAGAAAATATGACAAACAGCATTGTACATAATACTCTGCAATCAGAATTAAAAAATAATAAAAATTGGATAATAAAAGAGCAGGTTTACTAATGTTTCACCTCGCATGCGCGAAAGCAATCAAAATATAATATACATACTGTATTAGCTAAGTATATAGAGCAACTTTTGTGAAAGTCTCAAAATCATAGCTTGAAAATTCTGAAAGTTATCGTCGATAGAATAAGCTCGAAATCCGTTGTTCCCAAAAAGAAGCAAAAAGATGAGAGGATGTATAAAATATCTGTTGATTAGTGCCAAGATAGCGTATAAAATATTGCACGTACTACTATATTTGGATACAACCACTCATATTTTTGCTTCCTTTTGGGAACAACGGATTTCGAGCTTATTCTATCGACGATAATTTTCAGAATTTTCAAGCTATGATTTTGAGACTTCCACAAAAGTTGCTCTATATACTTAGCTAATACAGTATGCATATTATATTTTGATTGCATTCGCGCATGCGCAGTGAAACATCTTTTAGTAAACCTGATCATTTTTCATCCAATTTTTATTATTTTTTAATTTTAATTGCAGAGTATTATGTACAATGTTGTTTGTCATATTTCCTGAATAGCACTTTTTTTTATATTAAGAAATCTGCAAATGATTAGCAAAAAACTAGGCGAAATTTGGGACTGTTTTTATAAAAACCTTAATTTCTCTGCGAGTATGCATGCTATCTTCATAAAAATGAACACAGTATATTACACTAAGCCACTTATTAATAATCTCGAGTTTGAACGTCTTTGCTATATTAGTTTTTACAGGGTTATCCAAAAGATATTCGTTCTTTTTCAATTTGTTGACAGTCCCCTATGGTGTTTCGTGAAAAAATCTTCACGGAAATATATAACCTTTACTATACTGTTTACACACCTGCAGTTTCAGGTTAATTCCTCATTTATTTTTCTAGATGGTTAACACAATGTCTAAAATCGCAAGTGACCGGTCACCTTTGGCAATATAGGGTATTTACTAAGAGTTGTTTAAAAATTTATAACAGAATTGAAACCCCTAATCCTTCTATTGCATTTCATATATACGTAATACACATAAACTTTAAATTTAAGATATAAATAAAGAAAACTTATTCAATTTTTCAGGATCTCGTTATCCTTTAATACAACAAAAGAACCACTGGATACGCTTTACAAAGTTAAGCACAGAAAAATTAAATTTGCTTTTATTATACGTTATTGAAAATAGAGTACATTAGCTCTAGGATCCGGTCTTTTTTAAAAAAGATTTCTTCGTAAAATATTTATTGTACTCCAGTTATAAGTATCAGGTCCCACGAATAAATATGAAAATGTGTGGGTATTCTGACAAAAAGCACTTATCTTGAAATCAAAAATTAAATTGCTCAAATACTGTCAAAAGCAATAGGCTGAAAAGATAATATGAAATGAACCATAAATCACGATTTATATTTGAAAACTGCGATACGTAAGCTGCGAAATAAAGCTTAATAGAAACTCAAAAAATAGATATTCAGTAAGATATCTTTTAGGTCAATGTAATTTTAGAAATAACGCTGTGATAAATAATCTGTGATAAATAATCTGTGAAATATAGTTTGAAAGAAGTTAAACAATATGTGTACTGAAAATATATTCTTGTTAACAATAATCTATTTTAAACGAATTCTCACAAGATTAAAGTAGTATGAAAACTTAAAGACCACTTTATTTCATACAAAAACTATGAAAAAATAAAACTTTCCGTTTAACTTATCTTCAAAACTGCGTGCATTAGCTGTTTGCTCAAGAATTATTAAAGACATTTTTTTCAAAGAAGTATTTATTATAGGTCAGTTAGAAGTACCATACATCCCAAATAAATAAGGTCATGTGTGTGATTCCTGTCAAAAAGCACTTATCTTAAAATCGAAAATTTAATTCTTCAAAGAGTGTTGTAGAAGTAAAAGCTGAACAGATTTTTTGAATTGGTTCATAAATCTTGTTTCTTACTAGACACTGTGATAAATAATCTGTGAAATATAGTTTGAAAGAAGTTAAACAATATGTGTTCTTAAAATATATTCTTGATAGCATTAATATATTTTAAACGTATTCTCACAGGATTAAAGCAATATGAAAACTTAAAGTCCACTTTACTTCATACAAAAACTATAAAAAAAAATAAAACTTTCCATTAATCCTATCTTCAAAATAGAGTGCATTAGTTATTAGATCAAGCATCAATAAAGACATTTTTTTCCACAGAAGTGTTTATTATAGGTCCGTCAGAAGTACCATACATCCCCAATAAATAAGGTCATGTGTGTGAATCCTGTCAAAAGCACTTATTTTAAAATCGAAAATTGAATTGGTCAAAGAGTGTTGTAGAAGTAAAAGCTAAATATATTTTTTAAAATGGTTCATAAATCATGTTTCGTATTAGAAACTGTAATAAATAATCTGTGAAATATAGTTTGAAAGAAGTTAAACAATATGTGTTCTGAAAATATATTCTTGCTAACATTAATATACAGGGGTTGGACAAAATAATGTGAACACCTGGGAAAAGAGAATTTACTTTTATTAATAGACCGTTGTTCTTCCTTTTGCATGAATTACAGCTTGTATCTTATGTGGATTTGTCAAATACAAGTCATGTACAACATTCAGAGGGATACGTTCCCACTAAAATTGCAAAAAAGTCCCTAATTCAGAAAGTGTCCTTGGAGGGGGGGGGGGATCGACTGTGCAGCTTGTTTTCCAAAATACTCCTCAAAGGTTCAATTATATTGAGATCAGGGGCCACTTGAGGTGCTCTAATTTATCGTCGTGTTTATAAAACCAGTCTCGGGCAATTCCACAGGTGTGGATGGGGATATTATCATCTTGGAAGACTGGTTGTTTATCAGGAAACACAGTTTGCACCATTGGGTGAAGATGATCGGCCAGAATACTGACATAATCCACTCCTGTAACACAGCCATTCAGAACAACAAGTAAGTCAAGACTACAGTGTGATATCGTACCCCAGATCATCACAGAACCGCCGTCATGTTTAACTCTAGGCCGAAGACAGTCAACTTGATAGGCTTCTTTCGGCGTTCTCCAAACGTAAATACGTCCATTTGTCGGGAATAATGTGAACACCGATTTGTCTGACCATATTACATTCTCCCATTGTTCTTGTGTCCAACTTTTATGCTCGGGACACCAATTCGTCGCTTCGAGGCATTGCATGGTGTAATCAATGGTTTCGAAATAGCCGCTCTACCATGAATATTTGCCATATGCAGTTCATGCCGGATAGTTTTTGATGAAACTGGTTCCTCTAGATGTGTGTTCATCTCAGATGTTATCTTGGATGCTGTTGTCTTGTGTTTTTTTGCGACAATCTGCTTCAAAACTCTTCTGTCTCTGTCATTCAGCTTCGACTTTCGACCACTGTTGTGCTTTTTAAATGATGTTTTTCCGTGTTTCAAATATGCTGACATTACAGTCGACACTGTACTTCTCCCAACACCCAAAAGGGTTGCCGATATCGCTACTGTGGCTCCAGCAAGACGGGCCCCAACAATCATTCCTCTTTCGAAACCAGAGAGGTCAGCCATAATGCAATTTTAACACACAAATATATTTCTCATCCGACTTCTATCACTGGTAGTAGAAGTCTGATGTGTGTACTTTCTCATCCGCTAGGTGACACCCTTCACCGCTAGAGGGCAGGAGTATACGAGAGGTTTCTTTCGAGTGCTATTTTTTCACAAGTGTTCATATTATTTTGTCCAACCTCTGTATTTTAAACGTATTCTCACAGGATTAAAGCAATATGAAATTTTAAAGTCCACTTTACTTCATAAAAAAACTATCAAAAAATAAAACTTTCCATTAATCCTATCTTCAAAATAAAGTGAATTAGTTTTTAGATCAAGCATTAATAAAGACATTTTTTTTCCCAGAAGTACTTATTATAGGTCCGTTAGAAGTACCATACATCCACAATAAATAAGGTCATGTGTGTGAATCCTGTCAAAAAGCACTTATGTTAAAATCAAAAATTGAATTGATGAAAGAGTGTGGTAGAAGTAAAAGCTGAATACATTTTTTGAAATGGTTCATAAATCATGTTTCGTATTAGAAACTGTGATAAATAATCTGTGAAATATAGTTTGAAAGAAGTTAAACAATATGTGTTCTGAAAATATATTCTTGCTAACATTAGTATATTTTAAACGTATTCTCACAGGATTAAAGCAATATGAAAAATTAAAGTCCACTTTACTTCGTACAAAAACTATGAAAAAAATAAAACTTTCCATTAATCCTGTCTTCAAAATAGAGTGCATTAGTTATTAGATCAAGCATTAATAAAGATATTTTTTTAACAGAAGTATTTATTATAGGTCCGTTAGGAGTACCATACATTCCCAATAAATAAGGTCATGTGTGTGAATCCTGTCAAAAAGCACTTATTTTAAAATCGAAAATTGAATTGCTCAAAGAGTGTTGTAGAAGTAAAAGCTGAACAGATTTTTTGAAATGGTTCATACATCACGTTTCGTATTAGAAACTGTGATAAATAATCTCTGAAATATAGTTTGAAAGAAGTTAAACAATATGTGTACAGAATATATGTCCTTATTAACATTAATATAGTGTAATAGGAAGCAAGAGCTGAACAGTTTTTTTAAATGCTTCATAAATCATGTTATTATGAACAGAAACAGATGAACGTTTCCATGGGATGCCTAGTTAAAAATAACTCCACTCCCTGTATATGAGTAATAGTATAACACATCTTAAGAGAGTCATGTGCAGAAAGTTTATAATAATTTAAACAATAATATGTAAAAGAAAGCATAAAAATTCGATATAGGACAGCCTATTGCGTTGAAGGATGATTAATAATCTATAAAATAGAGATGGAAAGAAATTATTTTTTTTTTCTGGTTACTGTTAATATACTTTAAACAGGAGTGCTTTATTATAATTAACAAATGGGCTGATAAGTTCCCGGTCTGGCACACAGATGGCGTTGCAATCGCCGAACCGATGTTTTTTTAGTAAATACTAACGTTTAAAATGTAGTAGAAAAAATGGCATGATGATTCGCCTTGTGAATAAAACGTTTGAGTGGTTTTAGTTGAACGACTTTGTTGATAAACAAAAAAATGGATAACAAGAATTTCAAGAATTTTTATTTGATGGGATAAAATACCGTTCAAACAAAAGCTTGGCTAGATAAGCGTTATCCGGACACTGCACCAGGTAAATCAACCATTATTGACTGGTTTGCTGAATTTAAACGTGGTCGTACGGACACCAGTGATGCACCACGCAAAAGAGGTAGTTACTCCGGAAAACATAAAAAAAGTGCACAAAATCGTTTTGAGGAACCGTAAAGTGAAGTTGCAGGAGATAGCTCAGACTCTGAAGATATCCAAGGAAAGTGTAGGTTTTATTTTGAATGAACATTTGTCTATGAAAAAGCTGTTGTCAAAGTGGCTGCCGCGCGTGTTGACTTTTGACCAAAAACAATAACGAGTTCTGAGCACTTTTTGGAGCTTTTTCGTTATAAAATTATGTTATTTATTATAAAATTATTATTATTAATCATTTATTAAATTATTATTAAAAAATTATTATTATAAAATTATTTTTAAAATTATTTTTATTAAATTATTATTCTAAAATTATTATTTTTAAATTATTATTATTATTATTAAATTATTATTATTTATTATTAAAGTTATGTTATTTATTAAAGTTATAAAGTTATAAAGTCATAAAGTTATAAAGCTTTGTTAAAAAGTTTTGTTTTCTTTATTAGACCGGGAACTTATCAGCTCATGTGTTAGATGAGAATTTCACTATAACTTATAATATGGGCGAAAGTCCCATAATTGTTGCAAACTTTTAGCGTTTTGTAATATGATTTGATAAATTTATAAATATAATATAATATAATATAATATAAATAAGTACAAATAACATAAATAATATAATATAAATAATAATAAATATATAAATAGTAATATATAAATAATATATAATTTAATACAATTATATATATAATACATTATAGTATAATATATCATATATAAATATATAATTTTTAATAAAGTATAATATATAAAATTATAGAAATAATATAAATATAATATAAATAAAATAAAATAAAATAGAAATAAAAATTTTGTAAGATGTTTAAATGGCCTTTAGGCACTATTTGCAATTTTTTCGCCAACCGCGTCAAGCTGTACAAAGTATGAAACTCTTGGTGCAATGATTTACCTCTTTCAGGGGCAAGTAATTTTTTTTTTGTAATGTTTATATCACGCCATAATTGTCCAATACTTTTATTGAAAATAAGGAAATACAATTTTACAGCTTTTTTTCAACAAACCAATAGAAGTATACTTTTAAAAATTAAAAAGACATTTAAAGTCAAACATTTAATACAACTAAGAACAAGAGTAATATCACATAATGAAAACAATTACAGTAAACTTTTCAAGTTTTATACAAGCTCCCCATCAGTATAAAACTTGTTTGTATAGAGCTTTTAATGCTTACTGTAATTGTTCTTATTATCTGATATTAACGTGTTGCATTTTAGTTTTATTAAGCGTCTGAATTTAAATGTTTTTTTTTTTTTTTTTTTTTTTTTTTTTTTTTTTTTTTTAATTCAGGTGTAATGAGGGTTTGTACGCTTTTACCACAATTTTTAATAGAATTTTTCTATTTAACCCTTTCAAGGGTGGTGGTACGTTTATGAAACAACTTAATTTTAATAAAAATGCTACAATGGCACCAGAATTTTGGTTTAAAATTTTACGTTCATTATGTATGTAAAATATAGCTTTTTGTTATTTCAAATAAATTTGTTCATAAATTCCGGTGTCATTTATTCTTTTCAACATTTTAGCGATGAAAGTGCTTTGCCCGTGAAAGGGTTGAGATTTAACTCTTAAATGCCTAGTGTATCAAATTTGCAACACTTTTTATTTAACTTTTAATAAATAAAGTTCTTCACAAACACTACATTTATATCGAAATATTAAAACTGTAATAATCACATAAGTATGCTACTAAATAAAGTTAAAATATATCTTAAAATTTCTGGTGTCTAATCCTTAACCCTTCAATCAATGCATGAATATTTCTTTTAGAATTGTGTATTTTTTTCTTTTTTACTTGTATTAAGGATTAGACACCAGAAATTTTAAGACATATTTTTAACTTTAGTACAGTGTTTCCCAACGGGGGGCGTACGCCCCACAGGGGGGCAATTTGACTTTTCAGGGGGGCAATTTAACTTTTCAAGGGGACAATTCGGAATATCTGTGAACCCATACTGTCTGAATTGTTTTTCTAATAGTAATGTTGTAGACTGAAAATAAAAGTTATACATTCAAATTTCAAAAACAAAATTAAAAAAATTAAGTTTTTTATTCAGTTTTTAAAAAGTATCCATTAAAAAGTTTTAAATACATTTCTACCAGAATAATTATAAATAAAACTTTTAAAGATATTTAGATACTTTTATATATTTAAAACTTCTTCATAATTTTTCTGATTTATTAGTATTTTAGAATTTTAAACAACTTTTTCGATTATTTATTGAATGAGTCTCACTGCGATATGTCACATAAAAATCAATTTTACACATGACACTATTCAAGTGTATATTTATCAATTACTTGACGACCTTCATTTAGAGAATCTTTTATCACGTTTTATTCTGATTAGAAATTGTTGCATAATTTAATCGCAGAAATTCTGTGATTAAATAAGTAAAAAATTGTTTTATTCAAAATTATCGATTTTTCTAATCAAGGATTCTGAGCACTCTATGCATCACGCATACGTTGCGACCGTGTGCCAGTAAACTACGAGGAGTATCAGATGATTATAAAAAATATTTGATTCATCGATTACCTTCGGCACGTTTCAGGATCAATGTTAAATGATTTTTACTCTACCAGGAGTAAATTCTTTTAAAATTTTATAAGAATTATATGTTATAGAGGGAGGGTGGCATCATCATTTTAGAGATGTTTTGGTGGGGCGCGGCTAAAAAAAGGTTGGGAACCACTGCTTTAGTAGCTTATTCATGTTATTTTTAGAGGATTAATATTTCGACATAAAAATAGTGGTTTGAAGAACTTGATTTATTTATTAAAAGTTAAATAAAAAGTTATGCAAATTTTATACATTAGGAATTTAAGGGTAAAATAGCAGAAATTGTAGATACCTCGTTTAATTACAGGATTCGTAATACTTTTCTGCATTTAAATCAGGCGGAATATTATATTAAAAATTATGATAAACGCGTACGAACCCTGGTATTATGTTTAGTTATTTGGAATTAACATTTTCTTTAAAATATCGGACACAAATATTGATTAAAATTTAGTTGTATTAAAAATACCAAACTTCAAGGGTGCAGAATGTGTTTTGGAAATTATGAGTCGCGGCCCATTGATGGATCGTAGATGAAGATTCGGTGCGTCGCGAAACGATCAGTCAGGTGTTCAAAAATGTATAATTAACTTTATATGCTACAATAATGTACAGTGTGCGTCAGAAATTCGCGTAAAATTAAAAAAAAAAATCATAATAAAAAAATCAATGCTCCGAAAAAAAGTCGGTTTATAAATATGATCCGAGGGACATTGGATTTTTTTTTCCATGTATAAAATATGATACCGAAAGTAACCAAAAGAGGACGCTCACACGTCATACTGCAACTTTTTATGCAAATCAGGCTAGCAATAAAACACCTGGTTGGAAATAGATTCGTCATTCGATCTCGGCAGCGTGATATCCTTACTAGATCGAGAGTTGGTGGTTGAACTTTTCTACAAGAATGGTGAATCCACAACTATTGCATTGCGAAAGTTTCGCACGGATAAAGGACTGAAGGCACAAAAAAGCCTTATTTCATTGAATGGAATACTGAATTTAGTACGACATTTTGAGGAAACGGGGAGTTTGGAGGATAGTCCTGATTTGCATAAAACGTCTCAGTCTGACGCGTGAGCGACATCTTTCGGATACTTTTGGAATAATTTTTTTTTTTTGTTATACATGGAAAAATAGCCCGATGTCCCTCTGATCACATTCACTGAATTTTTTCCGACCATAATTTCTTTTATTACGAATTTTTCAAGTTTGCACAAATTTATGATGCACTCTGTAATAAAAACAATGAGTTACAACTTTAAAATAAAATACTGTGAAAACATATTTTTCGAAAAAAAAAAAACGGTATTTTACTAAACGTATATTTTTTCTTACATTCGTTAACCCTTTCGTTGCTAACCACGAGTATACTCGTGGTTTTTCAAGCTAAAGTTACGAAATCGTACCGGATATTTCGAAAGAAGAATTTTTATTTTAGGTAATCACGAAATGTCTTTAATTAAATAAAGTAAATATTGCTCTTAGTATTTTCTGGTATGAATTTGAACTTTCTAAATAAAATAAAATTCCAGCAATTTTAAACTGGCAGTGAACGTGTTAATGGACACACTATTTTTAGTATTAAAAGATAACACTTTTACATCATTCTTATCTATTACTGTTCTTCTGTGTACGTTTTTTGCGAAAGTTCATTTTTTCATTAGTATAGGTTATACAAAAGATACTATATAGCTATATATTAGGTGTGTACAGTTATAATAAATGATAACTTTAGGATCGGTCGCATAACACAATATTTTGGGACATCATGATTTAGGATATTAAAAAAATTCTTCAAATAAATTTTTGACACATTAAAAACTTTAAATTGCATATGAAACAATTTAAATTTACAAGTATTCTGAAGTAGTGAAAAGAAAACTAATTATGTAATAGCTTCTTAAAGTCAATTCCTATTTTTAAAATGTTACTTGGTTAGAAAGCAAGATATGTATAGTAAATCTATCAAACTTATCAGTTAGTTTATTTTCAATCTTTCATATTTATAACTTTTAGGTACGGTCGTATTTATATAAATACGTAGAAACTATAGTCGTCGTCTGGTCTGTCCGTCGGTCCGTCTGTCCGCATATAACAGCGCAAAAACTACCCAAACGAATGGTTTGAAATTTAATATATATAATCGTTGCAGAATTTTTATTCATTTCAAAATTTATGAAAATTGAATCGAAACTTAAAAAGACATTAAAAAAGTTTTCTTCATTCTATTTATTCCTATCATAAGTAATTAATTCAATGATATCCCATGATAGGTAAATGATCTAGTACAGTGCCTAGAATACATAGTGTGGAAAACTGTTTTACCGTTTTTTAATTCAAAATTTTCGAATTCAAACCGAAAATTCTGAAACAAGAATTTTATTTTAAAAAGTCACGAAATATCTACCATTAAGTAACAAAAGAACATTACAGTAACTTCCGGCGTATAAGCCGCAGCTCAAAGAGTCGTTTTTCGACCCAGAAATATTATTTTATAAAATGTAACTTAAAAGATCGCTGTAAATATTTAACTACAATTATTGAATAAAATTTCTGGGTCGAAAAACGACTCTTTGAGCTGCGGCTTATACGCCGGAAATTACGGTACAGAGAAGTTCTGGTATAATGCGAAATTTCGGAATTAAAAAAAAATCCAAACTGGTCATTCTTTAAAAAGTGCTAAAAATTGTAGCCGATAAACGTGCAACAATGCGGTACAATAATAGGGCGATCGCAGTGACATCTGCTTTAAAAACAGATCTAGCTCTAGCAAAAGTAACCGTTTCACTATTCACAACATGAACATAATTTATGTTAATAAAATCTTCTTGAAAGTGTATATTTCAGATGTAACTGATTTTGAATTAGTTTTTTATCATATCAGGGAATTAATATTTTCCAATCTTCTAGTAGAGATTCATCGTTTGGTATGCTAAATATGGATAGTTTCTAGTTTGCTGTCTTGCATCGAGTACAGCGGCAAGGCACAAAAAATATGCGTATTACGTTTTTTGGCCATGATCAATAGCATTCATATTTTCAAAGCTTATGAAAGTCACTATCCAAGTCAAAGGAAATAGGGTATAATTTAATTATTTAAAATATTTACGACCATCTGAAACGTTTTCTCAGTTCGATTCTTATACAATGTTTGCATTGAAAAGAGCTATCAGACAGTGGCATAGCGAGAAGGGGGGGGGCTCCAAATGCTGTGGAAACCAGTAATATGATAACGCCTTCAATGTCGCAGAAAGTTCTCCGAATAGATAAGGAGAAAAAATATATATAAAATTAGTGGTATCCAAACCATCTGGACATCCACCCTGTCTGCACTACTGCTAGAAGATGCCGCTGCGATCGACCCGTTATCTTTTCAGCATCGTTCTACATTTATCGGATTCAAATTTTTAGTAATATTTTGTAGCCGTTTTCCACAATACTACAATTTTAAAGTATTTCGCTTATGTCTTATTAGCGCATCGATTATTTAATTTCACACAAGCGTTTCTGTTGGCGGCGGTGTTGTCGGAGGGGGAGGGAAAGCACCCTTTAATTTTTAAACAATATTATTCAGGTTTATTTGTAGGAATTGAAAGAAAATTTACATTACATCATAGAAAACATTGGCATTGTACTGATAAATGTTTTACTGTTAAAAATATTATATAAATACATAATAATAATACTAAAATAAATAAATAAATAAGTAAAAATAAATTCACTATTCTCCTAAACTTTCTCCTAACATCTTTACTTTACGTCGTCTGGAATTATTTTTGTACTTTTTTTTAAATCTATGAATTATTTTTAGTATTATGCTTAATACTTTAACTATAAATACTGTAACTATAAACTTTCATTATTTTAATACCTATACTTAACACTATCCTATTTTTATGTAGTCAATTGGACTACGGCTAGACATTTCATCTGGCTCTCTCAGGATTTGATAAACACCTATTGAAAGCCAAGGTATGCAATTGCTTCGCAGCTGGGAAGCTCATTGAATCTATCACAAGTTCAAGTTCAAGCACTGTACTGAATTCTCCTTACTAAATGAATTCCAGAAAAGACAGTTCCAAAGGTAATTGTCTAATATATACTACATGTATCGTATCAGTGATCTGCTCTCGTAATCGAGTTTTTCTCATAATCGAATGATTTGAGTTTCAAATATTAAAAATTATATTGATAAACGAAAAACTTGATATATAAATATTGTATTTATTTTTGTGATGGATTGTCTTTCAACTTCTTCCGATGTATGAATAATTCTATAGATCAGCGGTTACCAAACATTTCTCAATCAAGTACCGTAATTTACGGCGTATAAGCCGCAGCTCAAAGAGTCGTTTTTCGACCCAGAAATTTTATTCAATAATTGTAGTTAAATATTTACAGCGATCTTTTAAGTTACATTTTATAAAATAATATTTCTGGGTCGAAAAACGACTCTTTGAGCTGCGGCTTATACGCCGGAAATTACGGTACCCCTTTCTTAGGCATTTCATACATGCATAACAGCATTCCCTCCTCGAATAAACCAGGTCCAAAAAACATTTATTTTTCTTCGTTAGTAATATGTTCTTATGTTAGTAACAAATTCCAGTTGCAGTTCTTTTAAGTATAGCATCTTCTAATCATTTATACATTTTGATACACAAAATATATCAACAAAAGACTTTCAAAACCATAAATATTATTTAAAGATTTCATATTAAATACTCATAATAAAAAAGGAAAGAAGCTACACCCATTAAGTTATTGACCTGACTTTGTGTTATTGACCTGACAATGTGTTATTAATCTCATGCCACCTCGCTGAACATTAAAATGAGATTATTTGAATTTTGCTTTCTTTTCACATTTCTAGAAACACTAGATAGAAACTAATATTAACAGAAAGAGCTTACATAAGTTTATCTTTGTCACAAAACTTCTACAACTTTTTTTCAGTTTTCTTGAGTTTTATTCTACCTTTTTAATTTTTACACGACGTAATTTTCACGTATCCCAGGTTGTGAAAAGCTGCTCTAGATCTTGAGAAATTCAAATAATTTTTTGCCTTCCTAAAATTGCAAGAAAGCGTATTTTTAATCTGCTTTTGATTATTTTTAGGGTATCGCTTAGAAGGACTTTAGAGTCCTATTAACCAATCAAAAAATACGCCAACACTGTTCAGATAAAATATCGAAAACCAAATGGTCTCTCAGGTCATCCTTTTTCATTTTTCATTTTTTTTTGTTTTTTGTATTTTAATTCAATTAGCCGATTTGCCATTTGCTCGTGTTTATGCATATTATAAAAGATTAAACTTTTACGTAGTTGTTAGCAGTGTGCTCAAATTAGTCATCTAAAGGAATAAATGCTACTGAAACAATTTTGCTTTCTTTCTGTTTTATATAATTATTTATTTTTTCTTAGATGTTGTTGCTTAGCTAATAATTTCTTACTGCCAATAGTTTTCATATATAATATTTGAAAAATTCTTTAAAAAAAATAATAAAAAAAATAAAAGTAAATAAACGTCTACACTTAACTCCATGAAAACAAAATACATAGTAGTTGTTATTAATGACATGTAATTGCAATTTATGTATTTGTATACATTATATTAATGATACTAAAATAATAATAATAATAAAATATTTTTATTCAGAGCGACACCTTTTTTTAATCTCAAATATTCAATATGTGTTAACATATTTTGAGACACATACCTCAAAATTATGCTATCAGTATTCACATAAAAATCTAAGAATATATCTGTTAGAATGTACACATGTTTTTTTTATACGAAATTTGAGGCGGAGCCATTCAGCTCTGCCAAGAGCATAGACGGATAAGCATGGGCAATATGCCTTTTAACACACACGCATCGGCATGTTTTCATGAAATGTGGGTTTTAAAACAATAGAGGATCCCCCCTCTTTTGAAAGTCTATCGTAAATTGTGTCCTAGATAGTTTTCCCAAGTTTATGCATCTGTAAATATCATTCAATGTACGGATTTATTATAGAATGTCTTAAAGTCTGAAAAAATGTGAGTCACATGATATAAATGCACCTTCTGTAACGTAAAAGCCACATACATTTTCTACAAGGTAAAAAACACGGCTTTGGTCAATGCTATTTTTAAAATAAAAACGGGAATTCTCGTTTTCCGATGCGAATGTCATCCTAGTTGTGCCTACCTATCTGACAGAATATTCTCCTATTATCACCCAATAAATATTGATATTTTATGAGATAAAAATGTATTTTCAGTTGTTATGTAAATCATTTTCTCCAAAACCACTGCACCGAAATGCTTGACATTAGCATATGTTATACAGATCTTAACACGTTGACGGACACTTGCGGCTATAGCCGCAAAGCGAAGTTCAGAATGTGGCATGACGGCTACAGCCGCCCAAAACGAAACGGTCGTTTTTAGACACTAAGGTTATAGCAGCACAAATGTGCATTTACCGGCGTACAAGTAGAAGTCCAGTGTCATGTTTTGGAAACAATATCTTAGGTTGAAGTTTGTTTTCCACCTGTTATACGAGTTGCAGCTTCAGTATGCACGTGCAGGGTGGCTAGTGGTCAGGGAAAAATACAGTAAAATTAATGTGAGTTACCAGTATATTATTATAGAAAAATTCAAATTGATTATTTTATCGAATAATCAACATACTTTTTTCTATAAGAATATACTGGTGTTTCTCACTTTTTTGACTGTACTTTTCCCTGACCACTAGCCACCCTGACATGGTTGTGAAAGGAGTACCGTAATTTCCGGCGTATAAGCCGCAGCTCAAAGAGTCGTTTTTCGACCCAGAAATTTTATTCAATAATTGTAGTTAAATATTTACAGCGATTTTTTAAGTTACATTTTATAAAATAATATTTCTGGGTCGAAAAACGACTCTTTGAGCTGCGGCTTATACGCCGGAAATTACGGTAGTGCAACCTACCGTAATTTCCGGCGTATAAGCCGCAGCTCAAAGAGTCGTTTTTCGACCCAGAAATTTTATTCAATAATTGTAGTTAAATATTTACAGCGATCTTTTAAGTTACATTTTATAAAATAATATTTCTGGGTCGAAAAACGACTCTTTGAGCTGCGGCTTATACGCCGGAAATTACGGTAATTAAAGGTACTGAATTAATCAAAATTAAGTTTATTTAAGCAGAAAGAGTAAAACTATACTTATAATATTCTAAAAATTACAAAAACATATAGGGTCAATTTTCGAACTTCACTTGTTCCTACTGTCCGTCAACGTGTTAACAGACTCATAACTGACAATTTTTTTTATAATTTTCTGTTAATAAAACTTGTGTAAAATAACGACAACAATATTTAAAAAAAAATAATTTGTACAAAACTCACCATTTTTTAAAATCTTTTTTGTTTAACAATTCCTTATGTGTGTCTGTACAGCATATGTACGGTGGGTACCACATATAAATACTTGCATATATATGTGTAAAAAGGCTTAAAGAATCATTTCAAGATGGTATTTGGGGCAGGACCACTCAAATTCGACATTGGTAGAATTTTTGAAATAAAATCAGCTGACAATGTAGTAACTGCTATATTTTAGATTTAAATAAACATATAGGACATCAACTTTTTTCGATTTCGAAAAGAAAAGATAATGATCATAATCAGTTTCAGTGAAACACTTTTTTCAACCCTTTTAATGAAGAGTTTTTATAGTTAGTAGTAGTAGTTTCAACCT
The DNA here is from genome assembly GCA_963931845.1 of Maratus michaelseni. Classification (NCBI taxonomy): domain Eukaryota; kingdom Metazoa; phylum Arthropoda; class Arachnida; order Araneae; family Salticidae; genus Maratus; species Maratus michaelseni. Next base: position 395,865,012 of record OZ007591.1, on the reverse strand, counting down.
TTTAACTATCGCAATTTCTATTTGGTTGCCACCGTGTTTATTGTTGCCTGAGAATACTATTTTTTTTCTCTTTTACTGATTCTTTTTATCGAAAATTGCACGGTTAGCAGAAATTCTTTCTTCCCTATTCAAAAATAAATGTATATCTATTGCAATTGAAAAAGATAATGATTATGATCAGTCGTTGTTTTTTGTATGTATATACTGTACCATATTGATTCATTTTATGTATCAAATTAAAATTTTATGTATACATTTTTATAATTTTGATGAATCATTTTTATATATAATATAAACTATCACGTTAAGACGGATAAAGCGAAATTTTTTAATATGAAATAGTGACAGATATTTCGAAAACACAGTGTTGTTAATCGATATTCACGAAATCAGTTTTATTCTTAAATGCCAGAAATCAGCAGATGTTCCAGTGTTCGTTCGCTTTTACCAAAATTTTTTAATAGAAATTTTCTATTTAAACTTTAAATAGCAGAAATTGTAGACGCCGAATTTAATTGCAGGATTTTTAATACTTTTCTGAATTTAAATAAGGCGAAAAAATCTATTAAAATTTTCTGGTAACAGCTTACGAACCCTGCTGTTCTTATTTGGAATTTTACGATAACAAAAAACTTGCAGAAATGTAACATTTTTTTTACAGATATCTGTACATTTTATACGCCTGTTTCAAACTTTACTTTATAAAAATAGTAATAAAAGGAGATAGATAAATTTAGAAACATAGAAAATTCCCATTAACACTTTACCGAAAAAATAAATGATATTTTAAATTTAGTAAACGAAAATATAGAGACATAAAAAATACAGGGTGTCCCAAAAGTCTCCGTACAAATTAAAAAGAAAATATTACAAAAAATAATAATAGGTCTGCAGCAAAAAATAATTACAACAGTACATAGAGTAACTCAAAAAGTTTTTTTACTACTGCCTTAGTATACTTGTACATGATATCCTTTCGTTGCACGAGGAATATCAAGTCGATATTCCAATTCCATTCACGTGCGTTTCTGCATGCTAACATCAACAGTAGTTAAAACTGTTTAGATCTTTTGTTTCAATTCCACGAGACTGTTCACTTGACACAAAAGATCCAAACAGTTGTAACTTTATATTAAAATCATTAAAATTACAGTTGTAAAAAAAGTTGTAACTTCTGTTGATGCTAGCGTGCTGAAACGCACATGGATGGAATTGGAATATCGACTTGATATTCTTCGTGCAACGAAAGGATCTCATGTACAAGTATACTAAAGTAGTAGAAATTTTTTTTGAGTTACTCTATGTGCTGTTGTAATTATTTTTGCTGTAGGCTTATTATTTTTTGTGTAATAAATTTTTGAAGTTGTACGGTGACTTTTGGGACACTCTGTAGTACGACCAAATAGAGCCATAAGAATCGTAAATTATTTCTTTATGTTTTCCTTTTTCAAAGGATCTGTGGTGAATAGTAGCATTTTTTATTACACTTTGAAAAGAGTATTAAAGTTTTCAAAGCGAAGGCCGGTCCAAGGGAACATGGCCTGCTAGGCAAAGAAAATTCAAGCACTCCATATGAATATGTACTTAACCCATTCGCTGCCAATCACGAGTATACTCGTGGTTTTTCAATCTAAAATTACGAATTAATACCGGAAATTTCGAAAGAAGAATTTTTATTTTATGTAATCACGAAATATCTGCAATTCAGAGCTACCAAGTCTCCGGCTTTTTGGATACCAGTATTTTAGTACAGAAAAAGTTGACTTTTTTAATCGGAGCACACTGCGATTTAACCCTTTCAGGGGCAAGCAATTGTGTTCATGTAACGTCGAATTCACACCGGTATTTACCAAAGAATTTAGTTCAAAATAAGAAAAAGCAATTTTTCAACTTTTTCCCGTCAAAGTGAAAAAAGTAAAATTTAATTAAAAGTTTCTGGTTCAAATCGTATTAAAATTAGATGGTATATATTATATACCACCGCCCCTCAAAGGATTAAAAGAACAACATTTTCTCTAATAATATACTGGTGTTCAAAAAGCCGGAGACTTGGCAACTCTGGTAATTAAATACTGTTATTTGTATTTTCTGGTATGAATTCGAACTTTCTAAATAAAATAAAATTTCGGTCAATTTAACCTGGCAGTGAACGTGTTAATTATTACATGCGTAGTCAAAAATAACATAGCCAAAGCTAAATAAAATTTCAATAAAATTAACAAAGCAATATTTAAAATGCACAAACATGAGAAGTTTTTCAATAATTTTCAATAACTGGTATTTTAAACATCCGTTATTAACGAATGTCAGTTTAATCTGAAGTAGAAATACCCCATTGCTCTGACACCCCCTAGGAATTCACCTAATTATAAAATCGATCCTGTTCAAAGCAAATAATATAAAATTATATATTTGTATTTTAATTTATCCAATATTATGACTTTTATATAAATTTCGTTTTTTGAATTTTGTACCAAAAGACGAACCAAATCTAATTTTGGCTCGCTTCTGCTCTGACGACCGGATCTTTTGCATCGTTTGTTCCAATGATTCTGAACTCCATTCGGTATAACGATTTATCTGCTAACTTAGCCGACTCCAGTTTCAAAAATGACAGTTTCCAAAAGTATTTCTCTTATGTCTTATTAGCACATGTATTATTTAATTTCACGCAAGCGTTTCTGTTTTTGTTGGTGTTGTTGGAGGGGGAGGGTAGGCACTCTGTAATTTTTAAACAATATTTTTCAGGTTTATTTAAAGGAATTGAAAGAAAAATTCCATTACATCATAGAAAACATTATACCTGACATTAATTCTAACTGATTACCTTATATATATTTATACCTATTAGGATATTTTCTCAGAAAATAAGCATGAGTTTGTCGAACCCTTGTTGGACAATTTAATATTTTAATTTTTTTAATTTGATCCAGACACTGAATATTTATCATTAGAAAATCATGCACAATGTTTTAATAAAAAAAAAATACAGAAAACGTTTTAGCTCTCATAGGAAGAAGAGAATTAAAATAAATATCGTTACAACACACGCTATAAGACAACATACAGTACACGCTGAATCAAAATAATGCCATTCACACCACTAAATATTTCTGGAACTTTTTTAAATTATTTTCATTGCAATTCAGTAATGCTGTGGAAAAATTAGCTCTTTATTAATTCGAGAAAAGACAGTTTCAAAGGTAACTGTCTAATATATACTAAAATTATCAGTGACCTGGCTGCATAATTACTCGACACCACGCCCGTCAAAAAGGCCCTTGTCACAAATGCAACAGAGTTTTTGCCTAGCACAGCTCGCAGGCTCATATGATGTCATTATTGTTTACTTACATCGTTAGAACGAAGTGTTGCAAACGGCTTGCAAATATCATTCATGAACAATTTAAATGAACTTGTGTTTAAAACCGGATTTAAGTTAGTTAATACCATCATTTATTTATTTAAAATTTTTGAATAAAATAAGTTTACTTTTTCTTTTGGATTAATTTTTACTGCCGCCGGGATTTTTTATTTTAAACTATATTACCGATAACTTAAACTTAATGAAATCATAATGAAATAAAATTTATGAAAATAAGTAAGGGACGACATTAAAAAGTGAAAAAATCTGCCTATTAAGTATTGATACAAGATACAATATCCTACAAATAAAAATACTCATAAATATTTTTATATTTAAACTGCTTTTTTCCCTAGATCAGTGGTCGCAAGTAGGAAAAATATCGAATAAGGGAAGACAGCTGCACAAGTAGCCATATTTTCCCTTTAAATAGGGAATTTATCGGGTGCATTTGTGATATGATCCGTTGTGAGGGGTGCGGTGTAGACGCTTGTTGCATAATCGAGTTATTCTCATAATCGAATGATTTGAGTTTCAATTATTTTTTTGATAGAGGAAAAACTTCATATATAACTATGGTATTTATTCTTGTGATATATTGTCATTCAACGTCTTCCGATCTCTGGATAATTCTATAGATCAGCGGTTCTCAAACGTTTCTCGATGACGTACTTTTTCTTAGGCATTTCATATATACATAATAGCATTCCCTTGTCGAATAAACCAGGTTCCAAAAAACATTTATTTTTCTTCGTTAATAATGTTCTTATGTTAGTAACAAATTCCAGTTGCAGCTCTTTTAAGCATAGCATCTTCCAATCATTTATACATTTTGATACAGAAAATATATCAACAAAAAATCTTTCGAAACAATAAATAAATATTATTTAAAGACTCATATTAAGCACTCATAATAAAAAGGAAAGAAGCAACACCCATTAATTTATTGACCTGACTACGTGTTATTGATTCATGCCGCCCGGTTGAACATTAAAATGAGATTTTTTGAGGTTTTCTTTTCTTTTCATATTTCTACAGACACTAGATAGAAACTAACATTAACAGAAAGGGGGGAGAGAATAGAAGTACAGTACAAAAAAGTGAACTTTTCGAGAAGAAGGAAGACACATTCGGAGTATCTCAATGTAGGCGGGGCTAGTAATAAATAATTACCGTAATTTCCGGCGTATAAGCCGCAGCTCAAAGAGTCGTTTTTCGACCCAGAAATTTTATTCAATAATTGTAGTTAAATATTTACAGCGATCTTTTAAGTTACATTTTATAAAATAATATTTCTGGGTCGAAAAACGACTCTTTGAGCTGCGGCTTATACGCCGGAAATTACGGTATTAATCAATTAGGCATTTTAGTTCATTTTCGGAAAAGCCTATTGCAGCTTACATACTTTTATCTTTGTACATAAAAATTTTACAACTTTTTTCACTTTTGTTGAGTTTTATTCTAACTTTTTAATTTTGCCACGACGTATTTTTCACTTACCCCAGATTGTGAAACGCTGCTCTAGATTTTGGGAAATTCAAATGATTTTTGCCCTCCTTAAATCTATAGAAATGTGAAAATACTCTTCGAAAATTTTGTAAAAAGCGTATTTTTAATCTCCTTTTAATTAATTTTACAGTATTGCGTAGAAAGACTGCGGAGTCTTATTAACCAATAAAAAAATACGCCCAAACTGTTCAGATGCAATATCGAAAACCAAATGTTCTCTTTCAAGTCATCATTTTACTTTTTCTTTTTTCTTTTTTTTTAATTCGCCGATTCGCCATTTGCTTGTGCTTACACATACCATACAAGATTAAACTTTTACGTAGTTGATAGCAGTACGCTCGATTTTGTCATCTAAAGGAACTGCTTTATTTAATTATTTATATTTTCTTAGATGTTGTTGCTTAGCTAACAATTTCCACCTACCAACAGTTTTCATATATAATATTTAAGAAATTATTTTTTAAATATGTAAAAAAAACAAAAAAAACTTTGTTTCTTTAAACGTCTGCATCGAATTCCATGAAATCAAAATATATAGCAGAGCTATTAAAGACATATAATTGCAATTTATATATATATATATATACAGTTGAAGCACTTTATAACGAACTACGATATAACGAAATGCTGATAACCATTTAGTTGGTCTGTATGTTAAAGAATACTGAATTCGAAACGATATAACGAAATATTTATAACGAAAAGCACGATATAACGAAAATAATTCGAGCATACAAAGTGAGGAAAAAAACGATATAGCGAATTTTTTACTTTTTTTTACCTAAAAAATGGCCGGGAAATATAATTTTATTTCTCAAATGCCAGATATTTCTTTCATGAGATAAACTTCAATCTTTTTCTCTACGACCAATCACATATTTTCAATACTTCCAAGATAGATTTGGGGGAGGGGCATTTTAAGACAGACAGAGGGGCGACAGCTTAGCTGAACTGGAATTATGTTATTTTTTATTTGATGACTTATTTCATTGACATATTCTTTTCCTGTAAATTTATCGCGTGTTAATTTTTAAAACTTTTTGTAAGCTGGCTATGTCTGTGAAAAAAAAAAAAAAAAAAAAAAATGTTTGAGTTTAGAAGAGAAAGTTGAAATTATATTGATGCATAATTGAAAAGCTTGCATGATGAAATGCCTTTTTAAAGAATGGATTTTAGATTTTGACGAATAGATGCAAAAAGGCCAAACGTTCTGCTTATTTTAGACACCGTTTCAACGTTTCTTCGCATGCGAGTTCTGTTCGTATTTAATTTATTAAATTACTTTTTTTACCACCTAACACTACATCTAAAGTGCAACCATGAGACCAAGGAGTTATTCATTCGTTTAAAGCTAAATACTGGAAGGTGCTGGTGAAAAAATAATCGTGAATTCAGATGACACGAAATAAACAAAAATAGACGAACTGAAAGCAATTTATCTGATAAATAAAGCTTGGTGCGATGTTCTGTTGTTAATGCTTTTTCAGTTTCGATATCTTCCCCATCACCTTCAGATAATAATGAAACTGTTTCTTTACCTAAATTGGAAAATACAGATGAACTGATTTCATCCTTTTAAATCTGATTTCCGAGTTTAAATTTGATCAATATGTTAATGTTGATTCTAATACAATGTGAAATGAAGAATTGGAAAAAATAAAAAAAGTAGAGAAAGTAGAGAAGATGAGGCGTGCGTTGGCACTGTCAGTGAGGATGAGGAATGAATTCCTCTTCCTGAAAAAAACATCCTTCGAGAAGGTTTTACCATCTGATGCACTTGAGTATTTACATATAATTGTGCGTTACATGCACAATGGAAACTTGTTAACGAATGAAATTAACATGTATGTTGTTAAAATAGGGTGTACAATATTAGTCAATGCTCTTAAGAAAAGAAAGCAGAGCTTATTACTCCATTCTTCAAACCTATAGGTATGCAAAACGGCCCTTTAAAAGAATTAAATCAATAATATTTTTTTTACATTTAAATTTGCCCTTTTTTTATGTGTAGCATAGTAAGATATATAATATCTGATATATATAAGATATATATATATATAATATCTGAAATTCAGTCATCCAGATCTATCATCTCAAAATAAAAATTCTGTGTTATGACTGTGTATTGTTCTGTTTGTAGTAAAAATATGTTCCTTACTATGGAGGCTTAATATAATATGAATACATAAGGCCTAGCTTTTTTTTATTAAACAAACGTTATTTTAAGACATATCTTTATGTAATAAAAAGTCCTTTTTTATGATTGTCTCCATTATATGGAATTCTGCATACTCAGATTACGTTCAGACCATAATAGTTGGGATAATTGGCGTTCTTACTATATAGCGAAATAATTCGTTATAATGTTTTAACGAAAGCACGTTTTAACGAGCAAATCGTCGGAGCACTTTCGATTTCGTTATAAGGTGCTTTGACAGTATATATATATATATATATATATATATATATATATATATATATATATATGTGGTGTTTTTACGAAGATGGTTTTTTATTCCATGAAAAAATGGCAGTTCGTTCAAGAAGGTGAATGATTGCAGTCGTAATCAATAATCATGGCGAGGAGTTTAGGCAATGATGATATACCACAGTTTCGTCAATAAAGAGCAGCCAATTTCCGGATAAATCTTTTATTTATGAAGAAGAGCGATGCAAGTAACAGTTCCCACAGTATTCGGTATAAACTTATAGCCCTCAGGCTTCACGATGGCTCACTACATCGTTTAAAAGATCTTAAAGAGCTGTATGAAAATTCTACGTGACTACAACTATACATCCAAATACGACAAAAATCTGCTCTCAAAAAGCGTGCAAGCAAGTTTTGTTCACGAAGCGTAGAGATACAGAATACGATGTCACGAGCGCACAAACCAATGAGTGAGAGGCGAGCTCAAGCCAAGCGAATGAGGCGCGAGGGAGAAGACCCAACATGAAAGAATTCCTCTGGTAGCCGCGCATTAATTTTGAAGTGAAAAATACCTAGCGCGCGAAGCAGAGTATGGAATAAAAAAATGGCTTTTAAAAACTTTCGAAATGAGAAAAGCGTTTGATTGGGGAGCTGATAAAAGTTACGAATGAACTTAAAATTTTAGATTAAGATTTGGAATAAGATAATTATTAATATACGGGTTATTACTTTTAAAAGGACATTAAATAGGAATAAATATTATTAAGAATTAAGGAAATACTGACTATGTCAGAAGTTAGATTAATTTAAAGGACTATTGCGAAATAAATGCGAAGGATTTGCGAAGGAAATAAATTTTTATATAACATATATATATATATATATTATCCATTGACAATTCAATGTACGGAATCGTTATAAAATGTCTTATAATCTAAAAAAAATATGGGTCACATGATATAAATGCATTTTCTGTAAGGTAGAATCCACGGTAGTTGTCTATTGACGTTTTTTAAATAAATCCGGAATTCTTGTTTTCCGTTGCGAATGTATTAATCAAATTTCCTGATCTTTTTCTCAGATGTGCCTACCTATCTGACAGTATATCTCTCCTATTATCACCTTATAAATATTGATATTTTATGATATAAAAATGTATTTTCTATTGTTATAGAAATAAATTTTCTCAAAAACTACTGCACCGAATTTCAAGCCTTTAGCATATGTTATAGAAATACTAAAGATGCATAGCTGGCAGTTTTTGTATAATTTGTCTCTTAACAAACAATTGTGTGAAATAAGGATAACAATATTTAAAAAATAAATAAAAATCATGTTTTATAATTGTACGAAAATTAACTTTTTCTTCTTTAATTTATTTAATTCATTTATTTTTAGTTTCATTTATTTATTTATTTATTGTTAAAAATTTCTTATGTGTGTCAGTATATGTATTCCAAAAGGTGGCGATGGGTCACACATATAAATACTTGCAAATATATCTAAAAATGCAAAATAATCATTTAAAGTCTGTATTCGGGGCGGAACTACTCAAATTCGAGATTCTTAGATTTTTGAAATAAAGTCAGCCGAGAATGTGTTAAAAGCAGTATTTAACATTTAAATAAATACATAGTGCATCAACTTTCTTTGATATAGACAAAAAAACACAGTGATTATAATCAGTTTCAACGAAACACTGTTTTCAACCCTTTTAATGAAGTGTTTTTTTATACAGGGTGTCTATAATTAAAAGACCCTACTTTAAAGTTGTCTAAAGACAAAACTATTGGTCAGAAACTTGTGAAATTTTGTGAAGGACATGATGAAGTAATGTGAATTTGTTTAAGCGAAAAAAAAGGTTCAAAATTTCGCCGCCAGAGGTCGTTTTTTAATGAATTACACATTTAGCATCCATTTACGATATGTTATATATTTTATTACAACAAAACATGTTGAAAAAAAAATTGGGATATGTTTTTAGCATTTCTCAGAACACACTGCGGTCGACTGTGGAGCATGCTATCTTACGATTCCAGATGGTAGCTGAAAATTATGGCCGTCAAGTGAAACATGTTTTATTTAATAAAATACGTAAACTATCGTAAATTTATGCTAAATATAAATGCTAATTCATTAATAACGCCATCTAGTGACTAAATTTTTAACTATTTTTTTCGCTTAAACAAATTCCCATTCCTCCATTATGTTCTTCACAAAATTTCACAACTTTCTGACCAATAGTTTCGTCTGTATGTAGGTAACTTTCAAGTAGGGTCGTTTAACCCCTTCGCGACGAGCGTCCTTTACAGAATTTCAAATTTTTTGCCACCAGTTTTTCAAAACAGAAATTTTCTCCTAATTGAACAGGGTTCGTACGGGTCCTGGAATTTTAAGACCAGGAAATTATTCGGTACCAGTATTTTCTAATAGATAATCTCTTCTTAAATGAGTTGAAATTTCGTACGTTTGAACTTGATGTACTGTTTTAGAAAAATATACTGGTATATCACCTGGAAAAGTAACGGCACCCGTACGAACCCTGTTGAATCTCAGAAATGCTGTCATTAAATAAGGCAAAGTTTACAATAAAAAGTTACTGGTGGGAGAAATTGAGGATTCTGAGCACCTTATGCGTCACGTATAAGTGTCGCTCGTCCCCAAGAGGTTAATTATGGACACCCTGTAGTTAGTAGTAGTTTCTACTTTTTCACTATCGCAAGTTCTTTTTGGTTGCCACCATGTTTATTGCTAATGGCCTGAGAACAATGTTATATTTCTATCACGGATTTTTTTTATCGAAAAGGAAACGGTCGGCAAATTTTTTTTCTTAATTATACAAAAATAAATGTATATGTGCTGCAATAGAAGATGATAATAAATATGATCATTTGTTGTTTTTTGTGTGTATATACTGTACCATATTGATTTATTTTATGTATAAAATTAACATTTAACGTATATACTTTTATAATTTTGATGTATATTTTTATGTATAAAATTAAATATCACATTAAGACATAAATAAAGCGAAAATTTATATTGTGAAATAGTTACAGTTATTTCGAAAACACATTGTCATTAATAGATAGTTACAAAGTCAGTTTTATTCTTAAATGCCAGAAAGCAACTGGTGTTCCAGTATTCGTTAGCTGTACCAAAATTTTTAATAGAATTTTTCAATTTATAACTTAAATAGCAGAAATTGCAGCCGAAGCGTTTAATTGCAGGATTTGTAATACTTTTCTGCATTTAAATAAGGCGAAATATTTGATTAAAACATTGTGGTAAAAGCGTTCAAACTCTGCTGTTCTTATTTATAGAACAAAGGAATCAAATAGTGTTTAGAATTTTTCGATAATAACAAATAACTTGCAGAAATGTTACATTTTTTGTACATATCTATACATTTTATACGACAATTTCAAACTTTACTTTATAAAAATAGTACCGTAATTTCCGGCGTATAAGCCGCAGCTCAAAGAATCGTTTTTCGACCCAGAAATTTTATTCAATAATTGTAGTTAAATATTTACAGCGATCTTTTAAGTTACATTTTATAAAATAATATTTCTGGGTCGAAAAACGACTCTTTGAGCTGCGGCTTATACGCCGGAAATTACGGTAATAATTGGAGATAAATAAATTTATAAAAATAGAAAATTCCCATTAACACTATACCGAAAAAAAAACAGATGACATTTTAACGAAAAGTACGGCCAAATAGCCGCACACAAATCGTAAATTATTTCTTTGTGTTTTCCTTTATCAAATGATCTGTCGTCAATTGTAGCATTTTTTATTACACTTTGAAAAGAATTTCAAAGTTTTCTAAGCGAATGCTAGTCCAAGTATTCATGGCTTCCAGAAAATTCAACAACCCCTTATGAATATGAATATATTTATTACGTGCTTAGTCAAATATAACGTAGATAGCTATAATATAATTTCAATAAAATTAACGAAGAAATATTTAAAATGCACAATTCATTTACTCGTATTTTAAACATCCGTTATGAACGAATGACAGTTTCATCTGATGCAGAAATGCCCCATTGCTTTGTCGACCCTGTTCAATGCAAAGAGTATAAACTTAACAAAAACATATACCTAATCCATCATAAATTCATTAAAACTAAAATGTGAAAAAATTGACATTTTTACAAAAATTTGTAAAAATTTTAAATTAGCCTCTTCAAGAATGTAATATCTGGAATTATTATCTATTACACTGACAAAACATAATATTTAAATATTATTTAGTTTCATCAACATCTTCCGATCGCGATGTGCTATAAAATTCGCCAAAATTTGGCAAAAATCATACTTTTACGATAATCTTTTATCTTGTTTCTTAGCTTGTCAATATTTAAATGTAATAGCTGTTAGCGACTCTTTTTCGAAACAATAACACTTTAGAGAATTAAAAATTTAGTAAAAAAAATATCATTCAATTCTGTTAAGGTAATCCGATAGCACAACAGTAGCCAAATCTAAGAAATTCACGCGCGTGTTGTAATTGGCTCGGGTCAAGGATTAATTACAGATTCTGACGTCTCCCATGTTAACGACAAAACAAAATGAGAAGACAGAAAGAAAATATTAGGGTTGAATTGTGTAATAAATATGACGATTTTACATTGCAAGGTCTCTATTTGAATGAGAGGAAAGACAACACGTTAGTGGTGGATGTAGCTCATTCAAACATGTTCCGTAGAGTAAAAAAGGAAGAGCATTACTCGCTAATTCAAGAACCTGGCTCTGTCTACATCGGCCATGTAACTCCAACTTCTGGAAATTCTGAACCTATTGTCACATCTGTTATTTCTTAACTGTCTGGTCGTGGCATTTCTCTTGAAAAATTAGTTGTCATAGGATGTGATGGCACTAATGTTAACACAAGTTAGAAAAACGGTCTGATTTGCCGAATGGAAATGCATTTGTGGAAACTGTTACATTGAGCAGTTTGCCTTCTTCATTTTAATGAGCTGACATTCAGGCATCTGTTTCAATACGTTGACGGTAAATCAACGGGTTCAAAATCTTTGAGACGGCCAATCGGTGAAAAGCTAAGTGGCTGCGAAAAGCGTCCAGTGATTAGCTTCAAGAGTATTAACTGTCAGATCCCCATAATAGACAGAAGTATATTAAGTAAAGATAAGGAATATCTACTTGATATTTCCATGGCAATAAAATCGGGAAACTAAAGAGGATTTAGCTGTACGAAATTCGACGGATTCTAAAGGCGAGACAGTTAGATCAAAAGAGAACAACTATCAGAACATTCATGCCTCCAAAACTCAATTTCAAGGCTCAAGACTATTCGTACATAATTAACTGGATGACTGTGATTTATCTTCTTCCCCATTATTAAAGGATAATCAGTGACGATGAGATTAACTCACATATTCAAAGTGGCTCAGTTCCTAATTGGGATATAACATTCGAAAATTTCTCAGTCCATACACACAAACATTTTTTTTTGTAAAATTACGGACAGAGCCGGCAGCAGAGATTCCAGTCATACCCCGTAAAAAAAATATCCATGCCCATCAATTTTGTGCAGCCCTTAATTTTACGGGGCAAAGTAATACAGCATTATAATGCACAGGATATAATGCACTTTAAAACAATATAACACTTTACTTACTGTGCTGTAGCACGTAGCACGTTTAATAATCATCACAGAATCGCTTTTTTGGCAGGTTAAAATTTTCGAAACACGAGTAAAATGAAGGGTTACACCCTAGCAGAGGACAATGTATGGGGTCGTACCGTACTTTTGCTAACATATGGGCTATAACTGTAAGAATATGTGGATTGCCCTTAATTTTCTAAGTATCTAAGGGATAAGGCCGTTTATTTAGTGGATCAGATCGATTTTCATCAAATAAGGCTGTTGCCCGTGAAAATTGAAGGGAAAACGCTCCTAAATTTACAGTTTTTTCTGAGAGTGTACTCAAGCAGTTGAACGATGTGTCAAACTCGTTACAGAAGCCTCAGTAAAAGTTTTCAGAGCTGAGACTACTAATGGTTTTATCAGAACAACGCTGCGTTCAAGGTCAACCATGCCTAACTTCGCCCATAAATCTGATTTCAAAGTACTTTCATCTAAGAATGAGTGAAAATGGTGGTGATGTTCAACTGTTCAACATGCGTTTCATGGACTTATGACTCTCTTCACATAAAACTTAGATTTTCCAATAAGAAAATGTGTTTATAAATAATACTAATGATCTAACATAAATTGTTTTAAACGTTTAAACTTGTATTCAATAAAAGAAACCAATAAAGGAAGGTAAGTTTTGATTTTTTTTTTCCTTGAACTGTGATTTACATTTCTTTGTAATTATTTATTTCAAAATTTCCTTAATGCAATTCACGACCAAAAGATGTTGATGAATTTAAGGATTTAATTAATATTTATATATCATGTTTTGTTATTCTAATACATAATAATTTCAGCTATTACATTCGTGAAGAAGCTAATTTAAAATTTTAAAATTTTCTTGTAAAAATGTGAATATTTGCCAATTTTTGGCAAATTTTAGAGCACATGCGCGACCGGTAGATGTTAATGGATTTAAATAATATTTAAATATTATGTTTTGTTAGTATAATAGATAATAATTTAAGCTATTACATTCGTGAAGAGGCTAATTTAAAAATTAAAAATTTTTTAGTAAAAATGTCAATTTTTCCCCATTTTAGCAAACTTTATAGCACATGCACGATCGGAAGATATAAAACCAATTTTATTTCTTTTTTTACCCATTTTTAGTCTCCCCAATTCGCAACTTTTCCGCGGTATTACGACTTGAAAAACAATTTTTGAATTTTTTCGGCCCACCCTATTGGACATGTGATCTCGTGATTTATGTTTACCTATTTCAAAAACTTTGCGAGAACATTTTATTTATCATTTTATTTGAAGGTGTCGCCGTTAGAGTGGAGGAAACATATGCAATCTATAGTAAAAGGTATTTTTAAACGTTTTGTGTTATATTTTTATCACTTTAAGCAATAATTACACTTAATTTAAAGCTAACATGTGATTTTATTCTATTATTTGCAACAACGTGTGATATCTATTATAAATAGCATACTGTGTCGAATAAATGTGCATCAAGCTGTTTTATTGACAGCATGGTTTAGATAAATCTTATTCATATTGTGCATGCCAGTGCCATCTCTCGGTCATTTTTCGAACCACAACTTTTTTATTATTAAAAGAAATTCATTATACCTCTAATCCCATTCGTACAAACCGCTATTGTTTAGCATCTTTTGTTCCCTTTTAATGATTTTTTAAAGTTTTACGGAATTTATGACGCATTCGGTATTTCGATTTTTATTTGTGTGTTTTTTGTCCAAATACCGTGTATTGTTTCTAGTACAAAAAGATGAACCAAATCTACTTTTGCGCTCCCTTCTGCTCTGTACACACTACTATGTTACCGGCTAAACCGGTATAGCGAATGGAGTTAGGAATCAGAGTCTTAACTACAAAGGAGGTAATGAGGTATGTGCCCTCGTATGCTTCCCATTATATGCTCCCTTCTAGTTATGCCTGTGATTCTTATATTCATTGGCTACACCGATAACTTAGCCGCGAACATACAACAGACTCCAGAGTTACACATACACATGGCGCTTTCTAATATTCTTTCGCTCCAGTCTTTCTCGGGCATGGCTTATTAAGTTTCAGGCTAACATGGTGTTTGGGGATGGGGGCTAAGCGGACGTATCCTGTATTATTCAAACATTATTGAAGGTCTATTTAAAGGAATAGATAGAAAATTAACATTTTATGATTGAAACATACAAACTAATTAAATAACAAACATTAGAACAAACTTTTAATCGATGACTGATTTATATATATATTTTTATTCACGTCAAGAAAATGCAAATAAGGATGTTTTCTCGGAAAATAAAAATTAATTTGCCGAAGTATTTAATATTTTAAATCTTTTTAAATAGATTCAGATATTGGATATTTATCATTAAACTATCATGCACGATGTTTTAATTAAAAACATACAGAAAATATTTTAGCGCTTATAAAAAGGAGATTGTGAAAATAGATTAAGTTACAACATCCTCTATAAGCATTTAGGAATTTTTATGAAACAAAATTTAAAAAATCGCACTCACACCACTAAATATTTCTATAATTTGGTAAAATACTTTTCATTGCGACAGGAACTTGTATGCAGTTTTTGCTTGGTGAAAAGTTCAAGACAAGCCGTCGCAAATGTAACGGTTGAATATTTAATGTGTTACAGATCGTCTTTAAGTGATAATCGAATCATTCCTATTTGAGTTTGTATTATTTTGATAATCAAATGTTTTTAAACAATCGAAATATTTGAAAAATAAAGATGTATTTATTCAACTTCATTCGCTATTGGATAATTCGCTAGATCTTGAGAAATTCCAATAATTTTTGGTAAACTTCCTTAAATCTAGGCAATTATGTAAATAGTCTCCTTAAATTTTAGAAAAATGAGCATTTTTAATCCAGTTTAAAATATTTCTAGATTACTTCGTAGAAGGCCTGCACGGTTTTTTCAAACAATCCAGAATACGCTCATTCTGTACTGTTTTAATATTTATCGTCCATCACAAAAGCAAATGGTCTCCCAGATGATTATTTTTTTTTTCAATTTTACTATTCACCATTTGCTTGCGCTTATCCACACAATACGAGATTTAACTTTTACGTAGTTGATTGCAGTGTGCTCGATGTGTCATCTAAAGGAATAAATGGCACAATTGGTTCATATAAGTCCCTTGATGCAACAGGTATCCATGTCGGATGTTCATAAAAAAATTGCGCCCCCTGGTGTCGGAAAGTGGAACAAAAGATTTTGCAGCAGCACGCCTGCTATACGGTGTCGTGAGCAGCGGGGATACATGTTGGAATTCCGTTCGGAAGGTGGTTTATTTAATTCAAAATTTTCGAATTCAAACCGGAAATACTGAAACAAGCATTTTTACTTTCGGAAGTTACGAAATAACTGCCATTAAGTAATGAAAAGGGGATTATACGGAATTTCTGGTATCGATGAGAAATTTCGCAATTAAAAAAAAAAGCCAAACTGGTTAATGCTTTAAAAAGTGCTAAAAATTGTAGCCGATAAACGTGCAATGATGCGGCACAATAATAAGGCGATCGCAGCGACATCTGCTTTAAAATATATTTTCCTCTAGCAAAAGTAACCATTTCACTATTGACAACACGAACATAATTTATGTTAATAAAATCTTCTTGTAAGTGTATATTTCAGATGTAATTGATTTTGAAGATAGATTTTTATCATATCAGGTAATTAATATTTTCCAGTCTTCTAGCAGGGATTCATCGTTTGGTATGCTAAATAGGGACAGTTTCTAGTTTGCTGTCTTGTATCGAGTACTGCAACCAGGCACAAAAGAATGCGTATCACGTTAGTTGGTCATTATTTTCAAAGCTTATAAAAACCACTATCCAAGTCAAAGGAAATAGGGTATAAATTAATTATTTAAAATATTTACCACCAGCTGCACGTTTTCTCAGTTCAATTCTTATACAATGTTTGCGTTGAAAAGAGCTAGCAGACAGTGGCGTAGCTAGATAGGGGTATCCAAACGCTCTGGAAACCAGTAATATTATAAAGTTTTCTTCGTCTTTAATATCGCAGAACATTTTCTGATTAGATAAGGCAAAAATATTTTTTGTAAAATTAGTGGTATTCTAACCATCTGGACCGCCACCTTGTCTACATCACTGCTAGAAGATGTCGCGGCGATCGACCCGTTATCTTTTCAGCTTCGTTCTACATTTATCGGATTTAAATTTTTAGTAATATTTTGAGGCGGTTTTCCACACTATGTATTCTAGGCGTTGTAGTTCTAGGTTGCCACGGTGATTATGTCCTATTTAAGATGGAGTCCTATTATTTCCGTGTAACTGAATAAAAAAACCGAATTTGTATACTAAAATTGTTCAATTATAGCAATTACATATTTTACCGACATTTTTTTGAATAGATGTTTCCGGAGTAATAGGTATTAACTGGAAAAAGAAACTAAATTTGGATTTCAAGTTCTGAAATTTTGAAAGCTAGACTTCATTTCCCATTGGAATTTTCAGTAAATGTTAACAAAAGTTAAAATATTGTTAACTTAAAATGAACTTATTTTATTTCGGAAATTAATCTAATCGTAATAACATACGATATAATTAATTTTTTCAGTGAAATAATAACGATGTTTTTTTTTTTTTTTTTTTACATTGTCTTGTATTGGATATTTGGACATAGTATAATTTTAATTTAACAGAGTTGTAATTAATTCTTTGTAAAAGTTTATTGTAACTTAATTTCATAAAATAAAATTAATATCTATAATATGTATATCTGCACATAAAATAAATTTTGTATTCATGTTTTTTTCCATAAGAGTGCAACAGCTATGGCACCAAGATCTGAATATTTACCGCCGCCAGGGGAGCATTCTGTTCTAAACAAACCTCTTTCCGAACGAACTTCTGAGACAGGTCCCCGCTGCCTACGTTATTGTATAGTAGGCGCACAACAAAATTGAGCTGGTTTCGAGAAGATTGGAACATTATTAGCCCAGTTATTGCAATAAGGCACAGTTAGAGAAAATAACCTTGAGTGAGGTGCCGAGAGCAGGGGATGTTCGAGTGTCCTTCAGAAAATCACTAATAAGGAGGCCCACTACGCATGCATAAAAATTCGTTCGTTTTGTTAAGCTAGGAACTTAATTACAAAGTTGGCTTAAACTCTTATTTGTAAATAGTGGTAACCGCTACTCATAAATTTAATTTAATGTTATAAAGGGTGACTATTAAGTTAAATATAATGTTTGGAATCACTTGCGTTGAAATCGGAAAGATAGTTGTTGAGATATAGAAAGGGGGCATACTTAGAGAAAAACCTTGAAGGAGGAGCCGGGGGGGGGGGGTTGTTCAAGTACCCTTCAGCAAATGACTAATTAAGAGAAGCACTATGCATCTTCCGAAATTTGTTCGTTTGCTTAAGCTAGGAACTTAATTACAAATTTGGCTTACCCAATTATTCGGAAATAGTGGTAACCGCTACTCATAAATTTAGTTTAATATTATAAAGAGTGACTATTAAGTTAATTATAATGTTTGGAATCACTTGCGTTGAAATCGGAAAAAAAGTTACTGAGATATGGGAAAGGAGCATAGTTAAAGGGAAAAAAACCTTGTAGGGAGGACGGAGGGGAGGGGTTGTTCAAGTGTCCTTCAGCAAATGACTAATTAGGAGGACCACTATGCATCTTTCAAAATTCGTTTGTTTGCTTAAGCTAGGAACTTAATTACAAATTTGGCTTAAACTATTATTCGGAAATAGTGGTAACCGCTACTCATAAATTTAGTTTAATGTTATAAAGAGAGTTAAGTTAATTATAATGTTTGGAACCACTTGCGTTGAAATCGGAAAAATAGTTGCTGAGATATGGAAACTGAGCATAGTTAGAGAAAAAACCTTGAAGGAGATCCCGGAGGGGGGGATGTTCAAGTGCCTTTCAGCAAATGACTAATTAGGAAGACCACTATGCATCTTTCAAAATTCGTTCGTTTCCTTAAACTTTGAATTTAATTACAAATTTGGCTTAAACTGTTATTCGTAAATAGTGGTAACCGCTACTCATAAATTTAGTTTATTGTTATAAAGGGTGACTATTAAATTAATTATAATGTTTGAAATCGCTTGCGTTGAAATCGGAAAGATAGTTGCTGAGATATGGAAACGGAGCAGAGAAACCTTGAAGGACGCGCCGGGAGGGGTGGGGGGCGTTTTTCAAATGGCCTTCAGCAAATAACTAATTAGGAGGATCACAATACATCTTTAAAGATTGATTCATTTGATTAAGCTAGGAACTTAATTTGAAATTTGGCTTAGACTATTATTCGGAAATTCTAGTAGCTGCTTTCTAGAAATACACCTTGAAGCTTAAATGTAATTAGACCGTTGCCTCTCTTCATTCCCGCAAATATAAAAAAGAATCTGTTAAATAGTTTTCTGTATTAACAATCTCCATCATAATAATAAATATCATGTAAAAAAAAACCGACTAATTGTCATGAAGAAAAATTTGCCTGGAAAATACTTCAATCAGTGGGACGTATGTGTAATTTGTCATGTACAGGTGGCGCGGCAGTCGCATGGCTCAACGCTTATAACTTCAATCCATATTGACACTATTTAGTTAGAAATCCTTATTTATGCATCGCTACTCTGGTTTATTTAATTACTTCTGTGAAGAATCGATGCAACCAACCAGTGAACCAACCAACCTAAGAGAATAAAAGCGTATTTTTTATGAGAGTTCTTTGTGAATATTAATTAATATTTCAGTAAATAATTAAAATATTAAAATTCTGAAGTAATGGTGCAACAGGACAGGGTTTGGACTACCTAAATCTAAATTTCCAGCCTTCTAGGTGGGCTAAATTTTCCTAGCCATCACCAACAGACACGTGTTAGAGTCGAGCAGAGGCAATGAACTCCAGAAGAAATTCTCTAAGCACTAAGGAAGACGTAAAAGACGAGCAATGATTTTTATTGACAGCAGATATGAAATCAACTCCACGCAGTTTCACTTCATTAAAAACTTGACACACAGTAAAGCTATTGAAGAAATTGAAGAACAAACTACCGACGGAACAATGTAGACTATCCCAGTGACGGCTTCTAGTTGACAATTAATTCGTGTAAAATCTGTCTCCGAAGCCAGTGCAACAGTATAAATATTCCAAAATTTTGCTCAAAGTTACAGAAGTGCGAAAAAGCTGGCCCAATCACAGCAATGTTCGGAGGGAAGCAAGGGAGATAGAAAAGGCGGGGATGCTCGCTAATGGTCGATAAAATGAGGCCAAGAGGGTGTGTACCTGACGTATTGCCAAAACTCTTTTTTAGAAGCGGCAATTTAAAAATATAAAAAAGCTTTGAGCGGGAAAGAAGCGAGGAATCATGGGATGAATGATAATATTAAATAGAAATAAAAAATGGTATTACAAAATGTTCCAAAGAATAAAAACCCAATGTCTCAAAATAAGAAGAAACTAAGCAGGTGCGTTTTAGAGGCAGTGTTGCAATTTAATAGAATAAGGTTTTAATAAATACGTGTAGCTTTTAACAGATTAAGACTTTTAGAATGATAATTAAAAGAATAATTTGATCAAGTTATGGAATAAAATATAAAATAGATTTAAGAGATATTTTAAAAAGAGAGGGAAAAAAAGAATTGTAAGAATTTGGAATAAATTAACTAAGGAAAAATGGCGAATTTTTTTTATTATTACATATATATATATATTTTACAAAAAAGAATTGCATAATTTAATTCCCAAAAAATAAATAGATCTGCGATATGCAATAAAACAATACACGATATTTGAAGTGATTTTGGTTCAAAAATTGAGCAGCAGGGAGATGAAAATATGAACAGACTCGATCTAAATCATTGCCTACATTCAGTTATAGATCTGTTATCTGTTGATTATAATACGTCATGTTCATTTTAAAGTATATTTATACTGACAAAAAATATTTTCTTTGTATATATGTTTTGGTATCTGTTTTAGAGACTGCTTATCACAGTTTTCTAATGCAAAACATTATTTATGGTCCATTTCAAAAAATCTGATCAGCTTATGCTTCTGACAGTCTTTAAGCAATTTACATTTTGATTTTCAGATAAATGCTATTTTTCAGAATACCTACACACACCCCTATTTATTTGAAAAGTCTTGTGCTTGTAACCGAAATATAATAAGTAGGGGAAGGTGGCTAGAAGGTGGCTAGAAGGTGGCCTCTGTTCCCCTTAAGAGAAAAATTTGTGTAAAATAACATAACTGTTTAAATAAAACTTGGGCTCTTTGTTAGTATATTTTACACTATATTTTGCATTATAAACATATTTTAATAATTTTTTAAACCCAAATTGTGTACTGAAAAAAATACATTTTTTTAAAGTGTCCAAAGGATCATTTTACCCGCACCAAAGGGCACAATGATCCTTCATTTAAAAAATAATTGTAAATTGTCTTTTTATCGGCAAAATAAAGTATATAAAAGTAATTATGACAGTACATAAGTATAATTCACATCTAACAACATACTCAACTTAAGTAAACCAAGTCATATTTCTGTACTCTAAAGACTGTAATCTAAATAAATATGAAAGCTACTGTCTACCTTATGAAAGATGTTATATAAACCACTTTTTCAAAGAATTTTATTCAGACGCGTAATACTGCGATCGCTTGAATACCGCCATTGCTTCGTCTTTACTTATCACAACTAGTTTATGTGTTACCCTGTAGATAGCACGACCTGTCAGGAAGAAAACGTAGGTGAATCGTTTTGCCCCTTAGGATCATTTTAGGCTACCTTCCCCTACTTGTCTGAGAAAAATCTTTTTCATAATTGTTTTCCATATTGTTTACTCAGACAACATCATTCATCTTTTTAAACGTGGAAGTTTTGTTACAGTAGTCTGAATGTGTTGGACAGTGTTTCATAATCTATGCTTGACGAATTATTTTTATTTCTTGTTTATTACTATTTATGATGCTGTTTGTTTTTATTTGAAGACATCTTTTTTTTCTAAAAATATATTGGCTACTAAGATATTTCACAAAATATCAATTTTTGAACTTCTTTCAAGCTTTATTTCACAGCCTATTTTTTAAATTTCTTTCAAGCTTTATTTAATAGCTTATTTATCACAGTTTCCTAAAACAAAAAAGATTTATGGTCCATTTCAGAAAATCTGTTCAGCTGACAGTTTTTGAGCAATTCAATTTTTGATTTTAATAGAAGGGATTTTTGACACAATACACACACATTTATAGATTTATTCCGAAGGCTTGATATCGGACCCGATGTATAATAAATATTTTCTACGAGGGATATTCTTTTAAATTTGACCTGTTCCTAGAGCTAATGTACTCTACTTTTAAAGTAAGATAAAAGGAAAATGCCATTATTCCATACTTATTTTATGAAAAAATATGGCTTTTAGAATTAATATTGCTTTTAGGTAACAGCAACTCCTTCTATCTTTTATGTCTTTTAAAAAAGATTGGAATTTCCAAACACTCGGTTACCGCTATATAAGATTAGGGGCCACCGTAATACTTACCCATCATGGATATGCATAATATAAAATATGAAAATAACACATGTGTAAACTATTTATAAAATGCATTGAAATTCGAATAAAATCGTGGCGTGATGACATCATAAACTTTAAATGCTGTATTACTGAATTGCGTAAAAGAAACATCTTCATAACTCCAAAATTGATAATCATGTTAACTAACGGTTTACTGCGTTGGATTAAGCGTCTCATTTCCAATTTAAATATATTTTTGAATTGAAATTTGAATGAAATACAGGGTCAGCTTTAAAAACGTTTCGGATGATACCTCATGCGTTGTTGTGAGTTTGATAAACTCATAGAAAAAGATATGTTTGAGAACAGAAATAATATATATAATTTAACTGTTGCAGCATTGCACTTTATACAGGGTTCGTACGGATCAGGGAATTTTCTAGGGGTGGTACCAGTATTTTTTTTATACAAAAAAAATTTACGTTAACCCCTTCAGATGCTCAGAATCCTCGATTATTCCCACCAGTTACTTTTTAGGTAGATTTCGTAAGAAATACTACCTATTACATTCTCACCTAAGTTGGAAATTTTGAAAAATTTTTGCAGATCTACGCCGATCATGACTCCCAGAACCCAAAACCACCCCCAGTTCAAAACTTTATATCTATCTATCTATCTATCTATCTATGTCACTTTTTTCTGACCACGATAACTGGAAAAATTCTGCATAAATCTCTTCCAAACTGATACATAAAATCAAGGGTCATAAAATCTCGGTCAAGTTCGTTAATGGGCAAAATCGAACCAAGGGGGGGGGGAAATGGGGGGGCTTTTTGTGAAAACAGAAAAACCCTCATAATTTCTTTATTATTATACGTATCGAATCCGTTTAAAGTTATTATTACTTCTAGGAAAAGGGCCGAAAATTTAGGTATGAAAGAATTTTGATATAATTAAAAATGGCCCCAAGGGGGGGAAAAAAGGGGGGTTTTAGAAGAAAAAAAATCATAGCTTCGTCAATTCACAAGATATCAAATCCGCGTAAATTTATTATTAATCCTCTTAGTATTATCTAAAACTTTTATATTGACAAGTTTTTTATAGGACCAACCGTTATAGCAAAAAAAAAATTAAAAACAAAAAAAAATCTCTGCCGGCTCCGCCTGCAAACAAGTTATTTTTCGAAGTAGGCGGTTCCAACTCCCGCATCTTTTCGAAACTGATACATAAAATCAAGGGGCATAAAATCTCGGTCAAGTTCGTTAATGGGCAAAATCGAACCAATGGGGGGGGATGGGGGGGCTTTTTGTGAAAACAGAAAAAAGCCATAATTTCTTAATTATGATACATATCGAATCCGTTTGAAGTTATTATTACTTCTAGGAGAAGGGCCGAAAATTTATGTATGACAGATTTTTGATATAATTAAAAATTGTCTGAAGGGGGGGGGAAGGGGGTTTTAGAAGAAAAAAATTCATAACTTCGTGAATTCCCAAGATTTCAAATCCGCTTAAATTTATTATAAATCCTCTTAATATTATCTAAAACTTTTATATTGACATGTTTTTTATAGGACCAACTCTTATAGCAATTAAAAAAAAAAAAAATCCTTGCTGGCTCTGCCTGCAATCAAGTTTGGTTTCGAAGTATGCGGTTCCAACTGCAGCATCATCGCAAAAAGGTCATTTCTTTAGCAATTCCCGACAAACAGGTGCCCCACGGTCTGCGTCTTCGAAATCTACCTGTGCCTGTAGGCCGAGCCGTCAGGGATTTTTTTATTGTAAGTTTTGCCTTCTTTAATGACAGCATTTCTGCGATTCAATTCGGCAAAAATTTCTGTTTTGAAAAACCGGTGGAAAAGATTAAAAATTCTGTAAAGGACGCCCGTCGCGAAGGTGTTAAACTCGCTAAACTTCGCCTTCTTTGAAGGAGAGATTTTCTGTAAGGAAATACTGGTACCGAAGAATTTCCTGATCGCAAAATTCCAGGGCCAGTACGAACCCTGTTTATATGAGTAAATTACAAATTATAACACTTATTTAACTCATAATTTTATAAATTAAATTCGTCAAAAAAATTTCTTAACAGACTGTATCTTACGAGCTTCTCTAAAGTTTTATTTCACAGTTTTGTATTACAAAACATGATTTATAGTCCATCTCAGCAAATCCGTAAAGCTTATGCTTCTGACGTTTTAGTGAAATTTAGTTTTTGATATTAGGATAAGTTCTTTTTGGCAGAATACACACATATCTATTCGAGACGCATGATGCTTTTAACCGAAATGTAAAAAAAAACTTTTTCGAGGTAAATCCTTTTAAAAATAACCTAATCTTAGGGCTTATGTGCTGTATTTTTAAAGTAAGTTTAAAGTAAAATTTCATTTTTTCCATGCTTATTTTATGAAATAGAAAGATATTTAATGTTGTATATTGCTTTAAGTTTACACTATTTACTTCTGTCATTTACATGCTTTAAAAAAGAATTTGGCAATAATAATTGCCGAAACGTCAGTGAAGGCTTACTGTGGAGACCCGAAAAGTTTTTGGTTTCTGTCTGTCTGTTTGTCTGTCTGTCTGTCTGTCTGTCCGTCTGTCTATCTGTCTGTCTGTCTGTTCCGCGATAACTGCCGTAAAAATGATCCGATTAGTTTGATTTTTGGTGGGTATGTTGGTGAGATACCCGGAATTAGCTGTATAGTTTTTAGTTACATTTGGTTCATTCGTTCGGAAAATATAGAACATTTCTTTTTTGATCATAATGCTTTCCTATGGGAATTCAGACGATTTTGAAATTTTTCAGTCGTTGAAAATAAAATGTCGCATTTGATTAATGTATTTAAACGGTAAGTTATGAAGGCTAAAATTTATCAAGTCAGGTGTTAAATTATTTAAATTAATTTGAAATTTTGTTTATACATTCGTCAGATTTTTTAAATTAGGTGTATAATTTTTGGTGCAATTTTATAGATCTGTCCTAATAATATAATACATTTATTTTATCACTTTTTGCAAATATTAAAATGCATTCATTTTTATTTTCCTTTTCAATTTAACAGTAACCTAGCAACCATATTTCAAAGAATATCAAAATGATAAAATTCAAGTAACTCAGACGATTTTGCTACAATATTTTATTCGCAAAATAAAATATTATTGGAGGATTTTAATATTTTATTGAAATAAATGAGAATTTATTTTGTACAAGTTACCTTTTAACTACTATAGAATGGTAGCCGAAACATTTTTATATGAGATATTATTAATTTTCTGGAAGAGATGTAGATTTTTCGTGGTTGAAAATTAGTATTATTTTAAAAATAGAATGTAATATCTTGTACAACGAGATAGTTAATCTAAAGAAATTAGCGTAGTAAAATGCATCCATACAGCCTGAAATAGCACAATTACTGGAAACTGAGATCATAAAATGCTATCACAAAAAATACATTATATCGCCAAATCAAGGTTGCTATTTAGTGAATGGGCAGTGGGCACGATTATGAATTATTACACAATACGTTTAAAAGTTTCCAAATAACCCTATTTTGGGGAGATTTTAGTATGCTATTGCCATCGAATTAGATCAGGATGTACTTAGGTCAAATAAATATTGTACAATGACCATCAAAACTGTTTTTCCGAAACAAAAATTGTAATAATACTAGATTTCTGAAATAGATAAGTGAAATATATAGTAGATTCAGTTTACATTTCCATAAATATTGCTATTTAGGTATTAGGATAACATGAAATTATTTTCAAAATTTTTGCTTATCGTAATAAAACCACTGTGCAGAACGAAATGGAAGATATACTAGAATCATTCACACAAATAATAGGAAATCACGAATAAAAATTTAATAAGATTACGGAGGGTTCAGTGGGGTTGAGCCCCACCCCCTGAAGAAATGTATTTTTTTTAATCTAAAAAATAGAATAAGAAATTCAGAAGAATGTCAGAATATTATTGCATAAACCGTGTTTAATTTAACGTTTAAGTTCTGAAACCTTCGAATTATTTTATATGCATATAAATATACTGTAGTAAGTTAATATGTAGTAAGTATTAAGTAATTTAATTTGCGGATTGTAAGATATTAAATATTATGAAAAGTGGGTTTAAAAAACATTGACTTTCAGAGCTGACGTTGAGGCTCCTGATCTGTAGATTTACTAGTTTTATAATTATTTCAAATACAATTTACAGGTTTTTTTTTAAACTGACGCTATTAACACTTTGCCGTCCGGCCACACCACATTGGTGTTGTATGTAAAGTATCTAAATTGCCGAAACGTCAATGAAGGCTCACTGTGGAGACGCGAAAAGTTTTTGGTTTCGGTCAGTTTGTCTGTCTGTTCCGCGATGACTGCCGTAAATAGAGCCTGATTAGATTGATTTTTGGTGGGTATGTTGGTGAGGTACCCGGAATTAGCTGTATAGTGATTAGTTACATTTGCTTCATTTGTTAGAAAAATATAGAACATTTCGTTTTAGGTCATAATGCTTTCCTGTGGGAACGCAGACGATTTTCAAATTTCATTTTTAACTGAAATGAAAATAACATATTTGAAAGGACTTAAACGTAAATTACGGATACTAAATTTTCGATATGGAGGTCTTAAATATATGCAATAGCCTTGAAAATTTGCTGATACATCTATTAAAATTTAGAAATTAATTGTTTAATTTATTTGAAAATTTTTTGCAACTGTACGGGAAATATAAAACATTTCATTTTCCTACTTTTTACAAATTTTAAAATGGATTTCTTTTTCTTTCCTCTTTATTTTATCAGTTGCTTAGCAACCCTATTTCAAAGAATATAAAAAAAATGCATTTTTTTTATCTAAAAAATTATAAGAATAAGAAGTTTATAAGAATTTCAGAATATCATTGCATAAATCGTGTTTAATTGAACGCTTCTAATTTCTGAAACCTCCGAAGTATTTTATATGCCTATAAATAAGTATCTAACATAAAAAAATGCGACTTGGAAGATGCAAAATAATATGAAAAGTGAGATTAGAAACAATGACTTTGAGAGCTGACGTTGAGACTCCTAATCTGCAGATTTACTAGTTTTAATTCTTAAATGCTACATTGGCGCCAGAATTTTGGAATGAAAAATTCCCTTTTACCAAGTACATGAAGAAAAGATTTTACTTATTTTCGAATAAATTTGTTTCTAAATTCTGGTGTCAATCAATAATTTCAACAGTTTACGAATAGGAGTATTTTTAGGAGACATGCGGACGCCAAAGTGTTAGGAGCCGTCTGTAGCTCGTTCTCATAACCGGAATGGCAGTAAACTTGGTAAGGGGACCAATGACACCATGAGAAAAATGATTCCGAGTAGAAAAATATAGTTCAAAACAGCGTCGATAGTGATAAATGTGGCACTGTTGCAGTCTACGCAGCTGAGAATTAGCATAAAAAACGGGTAACAAATGCAAATTCAAATTTATACCTACGCATGCGACAACAGCGTCCACAATTTGGGCGATAAATGCATGCGAAAGACTGATGTTATGTTTGGCTACAGCGCTTAGAATACATAGTGTGGAAAACGGCTACAAAATAGTACTAAAAAATTGAATCCGATAAATGTAGAACGATGCTGAAAAGATAATGGGTCGATCGCAGCGACATCTTCAAGCACTGGCTTAGACAGGGTGGAGCTCCAGATGGTTTGGATACCACTAATTTTATAAAAATAGTTTTGATTTATCTAATCGGAGAATGTTTTGTGATATTGAAGCCAAAGAAAACTTTATAATAATACTAGTTTCCAGAGCATTTCCCCCCCCCTCTCTCTGGCTACGCCACTGTCTGCTAGGCGATTTTACAAACCATCATGCGTAGAACGATTGGAGGCGATGTTGAATAGTGATTGGTCGACTGCCTGAGACGATGTAGGAGGAGCTTAATGCGCTTGAAGAGGATATTTTTCATTTCGTTGAAGATTCATAAGATCGTCTGAGCTTGTATATTCATGTTTGCTTTATTTTTAATGATGCTTAGGACATATTAAACTTGTCTAACAAAATAATATTAACTTAATCCAATTAAAAGAAAACAATCCATGTGTACAAGTATAATTTGAAACAGCAAATCAAATACTTCTAGCTCTTGTATTTTCAGAGCTCATTACCTAATTCAACTCCTGTTTTTTTTTTTTTTTTTTTTTTTTTTTTTTTTTTTTTTTCAACAAACCTTACATAAAGTAAAACATATTTCATTTATAAATTATTATATTCTTTAATATCTATAATCCATAACTTCCAATTTTCAAATAAAGATTACATGTTTACATTTTTTATAGTTTTTATTTTAAATTTTATTTATAGTAAATACTCACTACAATTAGATAGAATTAAACAAAGAACAACATATTAAACATTATTTCACAAGAATAAACTAAAAGCACAGCAAATAAATGTTAGCTTTTCTGAATGTTTATTATTATTTTTTTAATAATCATAATTGAATTAATAAACGAAAATAAAATTACTAGGTCGTTAAAAACTTTTTGAACTGTGTTATTTCATAAAATCAACAATGCATTTTTCAGATTTTTATATAGTTTGTTATTTCATAAAATCAATATAAACTTAAGAAATGGAGATTTCAAATTTATATATATAGTTTTAAATTTTTTACTGAACTTAAAGGTTTATTAAACAATTTCTTTCATATCTTTAAGTCAAGACAGCGTAAAATACAAAATTTGCCACACAAATTCATTTAATTTTGGAAATATACTTTATTAATTTTTTCTTTTTACAATTAAAAACTTGCAAACATTGCATGTTTGCAAAATTTGGCAAAAGTTAACTGAAAAAAAAAAAAAAAATCTCATTCAGTAATTAAATAATTTAAAAAGCTATACAAATTACACTCGAACGCCTAAAATCCATGCAACGTCTAAGCCGTTGTGTAGTGGCGCCATCTGTTCGTGAAATGAAGTATTAAAGCAAAAATATAAAATAAATCTAAGATATGAGATTTTAGTTTC
Source organism: Maratus michaelseni (assembly GCA_963931845.1). NCBI lineage: Eukaryota > Metazoa > Arthropoda > Arachnida > Araneae > Salticidae > Maratus > Maratus michaelseni. The sequence goes on along the minus strand of OZ007591.1, from coordinate 395,835,531 downwards.
GGAGCGATTTTTTAAAAATCCAGAATAAGTAAAGGTTTTCGAAGCATAGCTCTTAAAATCATTAATATTTGGTTAAAACCAATTTTTAAAGCGATTTGAACATCTTAATAAAATGATACCTAACCCTTTTTTTTTTTTTTAAATAACAACCTTTAAGATATGATAGATCTACCAAACAAATACAACATTAAGAATAAATATGAATTCTGAAATTAAATTGCATTAAAATACTTTTTATTAAAAATGAGAGCTATAATAATATAGTTATGTTCAAGTAAAACCTCCCCCCCCCCCAATATAGTTTTAAACCCGGGGGTTGCTGAAGACCCAAATTACTGAATTAATGCATAATGAATAATAATCTTGAAATTTTAGACCAGCACAGTTATTGAACTAAACAGGAATTAATTACAACCTAAATAAGGACATGCTGTGATTTTAAAATAAGCAATTAATCATTCAACATTTTTTTCCCCAAAAAATTAAAATAATGATAACTATATTTATTATTACTAGTGTTAGATAGATTTATCTCCTTCATTTTTACTATATTTAAATAATATTTATTTATATTAATTATATGTTTAAATAATAATACTTATTAATATTAATTGTATGTATTTAAATAAAAATATTAATTAATATTAATTATATTTATTTAAATATAAATAATAATTAAAAATTAAATAATAAAATAATAGACAAAAAAAAATTAAATATGGTAATCTTCCACAACTTTATCACTGCAGATCAACCAGTAATTGGCAAAAATAATTTTAGTAAATTAATAGAGATTTTTAAGAATAATGCTTAATTTTAAAAGATGAAAACTTTAATTAATTAATTCTGCTAATTTGATAATCATCTGTTACTAAAGTTCTAATACAAAAAATATTTTTAATGAAAGTTTAGGAGTTTTTGCATTTTAATAAATGTTCGTATAGTTATTAAAAAATAGCGTATATGAATTAAAATTAAATTTAATTCTTGAAATTTATCTGATATTAAATTTTATTGTATGTGATAAAAATGTAATTTTTATTTACCTTAATTATAATTTATAATTTAATATTGTTTAACTTAATTCTAATTAAAATTTAATTATCAAATTGAGAATAAAATATTGCAGAGCAATTGATAAAGATTAACTGATCTTTATATCAATGCTTAAGAAGCATTGTTAATAAATATTCTTTATTAACTAATTCAATAAAGATCAAAGCAAAACTCTAAAAATGCAAAAAAGATCAGCAAGGACACAACTTGATGCATCAAAATTACGAGCGTGATGCTTTAACCACTATACTAGATCGGACACAACAATTTATTAACTTTTAACATACTTGTTCATTTAATACGCTTTAACTCCTCCCCTCAATAAGAACGTAACCATCTTTTAGCCAATCACTATTCGACCACGCCTCCAATCGCTCTACGCGTGATGTTTTGTAAAATCGCGTCTGCTAGATCTTTTCAATGCAAACATTGTCTAAGAATCGAATTGAGAAAACGTTTCAGCTGGTAGTAAATATTTTAAATAATTAAATTATACCCTATTTCCTTTGACTTGGATAGTGATTTTCATAAGCTTTGAAAATATGAATGATATTGATCATGGCCAAAAAACATGATACGCATTATTTTTTGCCTGGTTGCAGTGCTTGATACAAGACAGCAAACTAGAAACTGTCCCTATTTAGCATACCAAACGATGAATCTCTTCTTGAAGAGTGGAAAAGATTAATTCCCTGATATGATAAAAAACTAACTTCATAATCAGTTACATCTGAAATATACACTTACAAGAAGAGTTTATTAACAGAAATTATGTTCATGTTGTCAATAGTGAAACGGTTACTTTTGCTAGAGGTAAATCTATGTTTAAAGCAGATGTCGCTGCGATCGCCCTATTATTATACCGCATCGTTGCACGTTTATCGACTACAATATTTAGCACTTTTTAAAGCCTTACCAGTTTGGCTTTTTTTTAATTCCGATATTTCGCATTCATACCAGAAATTTTCTATAATGTTCCTTTTGTTACTTAATGGCAGATATTTCGTGACTTCTTAAGGTAAAAGTTCCTGTTTCAGAATTTCCGGTTTGAATTCGTAATGTTTGAATTAAAAAACTGTAAAACCGTTTTCCATATTATGTATTATAGGAGCTGTAATTTGGCCGTAGAGAATATTGTGTATAGAATGCAAGGTGTAGCGCAAGAGAACGGCGGTCACATTGAATGTGGTCGAATTCCTCGCCTGGGAAGTGAATGTGGTCATTAAAACGTGACGTTTCATGTGCCTATTTTGATACCCTTTTTTGAATTGTACAGCGCCACATTTCCCCCTGTCTTCGATAAATTGAACTCATACCTTTTGACTCGGAATCTTTTTCCCAAGACGTCATTAGTCTCCATACCAAGTTTATTGATATTCTTGTTATTGGAACGAGATACAGATGGCTCTGAATAGCCTTAGTTAAACTGAAACACTATATATATTGTTCTGAATACGAAACAAAAACCTTTTCAAAAAATTGAGGTGGTACGTATATTAACAGTGGTGCTAAGTTCCCACTAATCTTCCGTAATATGTGGTTTAATCTGACCCAGTTTAACAACGTTTCAAACCAGAAAAATTATTGGATAAATCTTTATTTATTTAACTTCAGGTTTCTACGTGGAACGTATTTAATTTTATATCTTAAAAGAATTTCTGGTGCGAAACGTGTTAAACTTGAGTCAAATTAATCCACATATTACGGAAAATTAATGAGAACTTGGCACCTCTGATATTAAGAGCGAACTGAGGAAACTTTAACTTTTTATATATGTGTTAAACATATTATGAAAGATTGTAGTAACTGACAGAGTCACTTTGAGGAGTCTGGTTCACCTCTAATACTCTGAATGTTGCTTTAAAATAAAAATTCACGAACACAGACGATAGTGGTATTGAAATTTTTAAACTGGTGTTTCTTAAAACTTTTCTTTTGTGAGTTCCTCCCAATTTTCCCCAGTGCCTCAATTTTAATTTAAACTCAATTATTTTTTATTTACTATATTCTCATTTCTTTTTTCATTATTATCATTTATGATGTTTTGTTGTTGTTGTTGTTGTTTGTTTATTTTAACTAAGCTTTTTCTCTAAAAATATATAGACCTGAAAGTCATTTCATTAAATATGATATTTTTCCACCTTCTTCTTTCCAACCTTAGATCACAGATTTGTATTCATCGCATTTGTCTAATACAAAACATGATTTATGGTCCATTTCCTGAAATCTGTTCTGCTTATGCTTGTAACAGTTTTGAGAAATTCAATTTTTTGATTTAATATAAGTCGTTTTGACAGAATACACGCACATTTTCATATTTATTCGAGACGCCTGTTACTTTTAACTAAAGCGTAAAAAATACTTTTATATAGGAAATCCTTTTACAAATGACCTGATCCTAAAGTTAATGTACTCTAAGATAAAAGCAAATTTCATTGTTCAGTGCTTATTTTTGGAAATAAATGTTATATTACAAGCTAAATCCTGCGTCAAACGTAAATAACTTTTTATTATTTATAGCATAAATTTAAAACAAAATTATGATCTTTAAAGTTTTTGAAGGTTTAGAGTTTTGATTGATTATTTTTATTTTTAAACAATTTTTAATAAAAAATGATAATGAATATAAAATACAAGAACTTAATTTTAGATAAAATATCGATGAATACGAAAGGAATTACATGATTTTTCACATCTGCTAGCATTTAATTTTTCTAATGAGGACATTTGACATGATAATTCGCCTGTCTGTACAGTACTAAACGCATCCTATATGCGTATCTTGCAGACAGCAAAAGATTATTACACGTTACACTGATGTGCACGTTACACCGATAAAAGTGCCCATGTAAAAATAAATTGCAAGAAAAAACATATATCATAGTAAATTTAGCATTGCATTTTTTTGAGGGAGTACCGATTTGAATACTTTTGCAGGGAAAGGAGACCAAAAACCTTAATGTCACCAGTGGCGTAGCCAGGGAGCGGGTCCAAAAGCTTTAGATACCAGTAATATTGTGAAGTTTTCTTCCCCTTGATTATCGCAGAAAGTTCAACGATTAGGGAAGGCAAAGAAAACATTAAACAATTAGTGGTATACAGAACATCTGGATCCCCCACCCTTGGCTACGCCATTGAATGTTACCTCAATGTTAAGGGGGGTAAAGTGTAAATGTATTAAATATTTATAAGGAAAAAATGTTTTGAAATGATTTAAAAGATTTTTTCTTCTTTAGAGAAAGTTTTCAAAGAGAACTTCAAGGGAGCCTTCAAAATGTGCCATGGCGCCAACAAGCGCCACGTTGGCGAAAACTTATTAAAAATATTTAAAAATATAACAGAATATATTTTACATACATTAAAAAGTGTAAATTGCTTATAAAATAATTAAAATGTTTATAATTTAAATGTAATTACTGTAAAATTTCAATTTTAAAACAAGGAAGAGAAAACCAATGAGTCAGTATTTGTTTGAAATTGACATAAGTGAACCAACTACTTAGTTAAAAATATTAGTTCATTAGAAATTAACAATTGTATATTTCATCTTTTGCGTTATCATAGCATTGCATATTTATAATTTTTTTATATCGAAAAAAGTTTTTAGGATTCAGCAAATGTCGAGAAAAAAACTACAATACGAAAAAAAGCACTGGAACGATGGATGGTTGTATCCTGAGTTCGAACTGACAAACCTAACTAGTGTCAGTTGGCCGTTCGAGAGTTCATTGACAGCTGTGAAAACAGACTTTATGAGATCATGTTTAGGTTCCTATGTTAAACGTGAACGTTGTTCACAATAACGGATGCGCGATAACTAATTTTTGTTGTCCAAACGTATCTCGTAAATGTACTGTTTCCAATTATTTTTTTGGCACCACTCTTCTGACAAACATTTTTTTGTATTATTTAATTGCAAAAATTTTGAGTTTGTGCTGGCGTTGAAATTCATAAATTTTGTATACTCCTAACGGCAAAATCGTTGAAGTTGGTCGCCGGTATGTTTGAACAGAAAATTTTGCCTTGTATAATCTCATAATTTCAGCATCTGAAAACTGGAAAAAAAGTTTGTCAGGAAAAGATCTACAAAGAAAATAAAAGTGTAGTTGATGCTCGCCGTGAAAGTGTGATGTTCCAGTAGCGAGCCTTTCAGTCGTTAAGGGTTAGTTGTGAACTTTTCAAATGTCATAAAATGACAATTCTATTTTACTATTATGATCTCCCTGACAGGTAAAAAAGCAAGTTTTAGTAATCTCGATTTATAAAGCCTCGATTTAAAAGTCTAAAGTTATATCATAATTTTCTTAATATTAATTCATGTAATTTCTTCTAGATGTTTTTCAGTATGTAATTTGAGTACTTTTCTTAGTACAAAAAAAAGATGCTTATAATTTATTTAGTAATGAGCAGAATAAATAGTTTTAATTTTCGAATGAATCATTCGGGCATGCGCAAAAGCATAGTTGCAGACCTTCGTATTTGTTAAATCAATTTCTACCGGAAATTTTGTAAAATGCATTAAGTTGCCCCAAAAATAAGCGCTTGAAGAATCTTTGTTCACAAAAATAAGAGGGTTGGCAATTATTATTTTTTTTTACGAAATTTCTGGTGGAAACTGGTTGAAATACAAAGATGTGTAACTGTGCGTTTACGTGTACCCCAGTGATTCTGTCGAATGGTAAAATCATTCATTATACCAATCACTAAACGTATTGTACGTTTTTCTCTTTCTCTTTAAATAAACAGACTGCGTGTATCATTTACAGTGTGTCCCAATAATGACTGATGGATTCTGAAAAACAATAAATTAAAAAAAAAACGGAACGCGATAGAAATGTATCGTTTGCGGCCTTATGTTTGGGAACACAGGGAATTTTATCCCACCAATTTGCAAATTTAGTTAACATTTTTGCCTAAAGATGGCGCAGCAGGTTTGCGAGAGCTGCGGAGAAATTGAATCCGTCACATCTTCATTCCATATTTTGCTACGCAATCTGTTAGTCAGTGCTTTTGAATGACTATACACTTTTGAAAATGGCTTATTCGTTGGTACAGCGGGTATTTATTGCTTTGGAGTATCGCCGCTATTTGTAGCGTGACGTTTTGACGAAAATGTTAACTAAACTGACAAATTGGTGGGATAAAATTCTCGGGTTTCCCAAACTTAAAGCCGCAAACAATATATTTCTATCGCGTTCCGTTTTTTTTTTTTTTTTTTTTTTTTTTTTTTACTTTCAAAATTCCTCAGTCATCGAAACCTTCAACTGGCAACCCTGAGAGGCCGTGTACATTTTACTGACATCAGAATGGTCATGTCAAATGGTATCTGTAGTGTTCCCAGAGGGGTACATTTTTTAATTGAGTTTTCTTGATTGCCAACAGTTTTTTGAGAAAGAAAAATTTGCCTTATTTAATGACAGATTAATTAAGACAAAAACAAAGCGAATCTACCATTTGAAAAACGTGCTGCCAATCAATCGATCTAGATAAAAAAAAATAACACAATGCAACACTGGGTGTCTGTAGAATAAATATCTAGTAGCACATGCCGGCGCTACCATGTCAAACTATCGAATGTGAAAAAATACATTTTTCATTAATTTTAAAAATGGGCCGATTCACCACTAAATTTTAATAGTATTCTTCACTAGGGTTGCTTGTTTGGCCTCCTTTTCTATGCAATTTTGCAGAATCTTTTGCAGAAATTTTGAATACATACCAGAAATCAAAAATAGAAGTTTCGTGACTACTTAAAGTAAATTTTTTTCTCAAAATTTCTGGTATGAATTCGGCATATCGGAATAAAAAAAGGGACAAGCTGGCAACCCTGCTTTTCACGGAAATTTTATTAATATTCTTACTAGGCGAGGAATTCTAATAAAATTTTGTGGTGACAATCGGCCCATTCTTAAAAGTAATGAAAATTGAATTTTTGCACATTCGATCGTTTGACATGGTAGCGACGATGTGTAAAAAAATGTAATTCGCCTCGCATTTAGTAGCATTTTATATAAATGAAGATCTCGCATTTCATGTCAACTATCCCCTTTATTAACAATTGTTTAAAAAGTAAAAAATAATAATAATATTCTGAATCTTTAGAGTTTTTTAATTTGATACTATTCTTGGGGATTTAAGATATGCATAAGAAAAAGTTTTCCAATTTTTCACACAAGATTTACTCCTAAATATAGCCTTCTTATACAAAAAAAGCACTCAGAAGTGAAATTTACTTTTATCGTACCTTCAAAATAGCTTTAGGATCAGGTTCTTTTTAAAAAGATTGCCTTTGTAGAAGTATTTATTAGAGTTCGATTAAAAGTATCAGGCGCCTCGAATAAACATAAAAATGCATGTATATTCGGTTAGAAAGCACTCATCTTAAAGTTAAATAATAGGTTGTTTAAAAACTGTCAGAAGCATTAGGTTTATAGATTTTCTGAAAATGATTATAAATCATGTTTTGGAGTAGAAAAGTGAGACAAATAAGTAACTAAATAAAGTTTAAGAGAAGTTCAAAAATTACACATGCATAAAAACTCTTTCTAATCAATGTATTTTTTAGAAAGAAAGTTTTGTTAATATAAACCCAAAACAGCAACAGAAATAATTAAAAATTATATGTGGATAATAATTATATGATAATTGAGCTTAAAAACTTCAAATGTTTGAAAGATTTTTTTTCACTTTCTGATCAACCGTGTACCAGAATTAATCTCAAAATTATTGTCACAAAATTATATTTTAAAGAACGTATATGTCGGAAAGAAATGCTTCAACCTCAAAGCAATATGCTAATTTAGCATTTTAGCTGTCTTGCTTTAATTTTGTTAACGGGTACGCGCATGTCGTATTTTTTTACACACAGATGCAAGATATTTTACAACAGTAATAAGGTACGAGTTGATAAACAAAAGCAACTATACATATCGAGAGTAAATCTTTTATTTTATTTTCTGCGCCATTTGTGAGATGAGAGTGTGAGAGAAATTACATTTCACATGAAAGGGACGACACATGGATCGTTCACGAAAACATTATTTCCAAATTATTTCCCAAAATAAATGTAGAAAATTCAAAAGAGTGTGCATTACCTTGATCATGGGATGTCTCTCTAAAATAATCTCTTCAAAGACTCTGTGTCTTATAATTTGGCCAACCCACCAAAGGGTATAAAATTTCCATATTAGCCCCGAAAGGTTGCTACGAATTATCATCCACAACATATTTAATTTTCCATCCAGTACGAGCCACTTAGGACCGTCCTCACATGTCACTGGCCAAGAATCTTGACTGCCTCCCTGGGCAAGACAGAACTCCCCCGAACGCTGGTCCAGTCCACGTTACACATGACAACAATTCGGACCACACACGATGGTCGTTGCATCTGAAGCGCATAAAACATCGAGTCATGAACATGTTATTGTTGGCTCTAACGAGCACTGTAAGTCCAGAGTTACTCATAAAGCTGTCACTCACTGGAATTAAGTCTGTTACGACATTCTTGTCATAATAATGTCGCTGTCTATTTACTTATCTGGACAATGGTATTATATAAACATTCGTTCTACTATGTACAACTGAATTCAAATAACATTTATATAAGATGAAATACTAGTAATACTCAGTGGGAGCTCGTGACTGGTTTTATTTGGGGAACTAAATTCATTATTGTTAAAATTACTCCTTTTACCGCTATTTTTTAAAAAGGAAATTTGGACTTATTTAATGGCAGGAAGTTTTGGCATTAGACAAGGTAAAGATTTAATTTTTAAAATATTGGTAAGAAAAGATAAACTTTTTAGCCATGCATTTAGTGCTCCAAAAAGAGCCAGTTACGAGCCTCTACTGGTTATACTAATACAATAACAATATAAGTAAAGAAAATAAGTAATTTAAAAAATAATTAATGAGCTGAAACAATACTTATAATACATACATTGACAAGATTTCCAAAATTAAAAAGAAAGTGGTATCGTGCCACCATCCACGCACTTTGCAGCGGAGAATACCCGTTTAGTGACCGACCGAGAAAAACGTTACATCGAATTTGACGTCAAAATATAGTTCAAAGGGTGTTAAGTCATCTTAAATAGAAATCCAATGTTACAAATATCATAGCAGAATGCATTCCATTAAATTGTTAAAAAGAAGAAAAATGTTTCTTAATCTACGAAAATATGTCTAATATAAGCACGAACGAAAATATACAATAATCACTTCCAAGATACACATCATTACGAAAAGCGTTATTCATCATTAGAAAATTCAAAAACCAATATATTTTAGGAGTTTAGAAAATCATTTATAAAAACAAAGTTTCTTTTGCTGTCACTGAATTTCAGAAATGTTTCCGACTGGTTTTTGTAGTCGTATGAGGAAATTTTTCAGCGTTTGTATGGCCCCTTGAAATTCAATACCAATAATTTCTAAAAGTTTTCTCCGCCTTATTTGTCTGAGAATCAATTAATCAAAGAAACTTTTAGAAAATACTGGGGTGTAAAATTAGGGGACCATACAAAGGTTTTACAAAATCGGCCCACGGGCGCCGCCATTTTTGCGTCAGCGCTCAGGCCTAGTATTCAGGGGGCGGTGGTAAAACATGTTTGTATAACATGAAAATGTTTACTTGAGAATTGGCATCATCCGAAAGATCCCATTTTCCGGGTTGAGAAAACTAATTAATACACTATAAACTTTTCTCAGAGGCGTTTCCGAAAATCTGCGACAACAAAATAGCTTTGATTTTATAAATGCTTCTATGAATCTTCGAGAATATATTTATTTCTGAGGTTTCAAAGGTAAAGAACATATTTCGGAATCATTAGTAATTCGGAAGAGGGTATTGTATTTTCGTTTGGTGGTATTTCATTTCTCTTAACCCTTTGCGGACGAGCGACACGTATACGTGACGCATAAGATGCCCAGATTCATCGATTATTCCCACCAAATACTTTTTATTGTAATTTCTGCGATTCAATTAGGCGAAAATTTCTGTTTTGAAAAACCGGTGGTAAAAAATTAAAAATTCTGTAAAGTATGCTCGTTGCGAAGGGGTTAATTAAGAAACATCTGTCTTTCTTTACAATATAGATTCGGTTATCCTGCGTATAAGCGGTTCCCCCACCTAAATTTTATTTGCTTCTCAATTAATAAGTTCGGTGGTATCTAGGAAGAAATAATTTTTTTCATGTATTAATTTTCTCGTAAAATATCTAGATTATAAAGAGAAACACATTTTCACAAATATTTTTGCATTTTTCAAAAGGGTAAAACATTTATACATACGAGTTACACACTGAATGCCATTTACGCATACGAGTTACACACTGAATTACTGACTGAATGCTAAGAAATATATATTTTTAGAAAGTGGAATTTATTCTGAGCAAAATATTCACCAAAGTCTGAAAATATTTTAATGATATATTAACACATTCGCAACGGGTAAATGTTATTAAATTTTGGTTTTAAAACAGTAGAAACTCCTCCCTCTTCTGAAAATCTTTCGTATCCTCGAAATGTTTCCTAGATATGTTTCTCAAGTTTATTTATTAGTAAATATCTTTCAATGTACGGTTTTAATATAAAATGTCTTACAATCTAAAAAAATATGAACAACAGTATATAAATGCGTTTTCTGTAAGATTGAAACCACGCCTCTAGTCGATGATGTTTTTTGAATAGAAACGAGAATTATCGTTTCCCGATACGAATGTATTAAATTAGCAATTTTTAGATTACATAAACTTCAAAATACAATTTTTGATTTAACCAATATTTAGAAAAACGTTATCCTCGTTAAACTTTAAAAAAAAGTTTTCTGTAATTAGAAATACAGTATTTCTATCATTTTGACACGGTTCGTCCGCATTTACCACAATTTTTTAATAGAATTTTTAGCCTTATTTTAATGCAGAAAAGATTACAAATCCAGCAATTAGACGAGGCGTCTGCAATTTCTTCTATTTAAATATTAAATAGAAAAAATTCTATTAAAAAATGTGTTACAAGCGTACGTATTTAGGATATAACGAAAATTTTTTTCGAAAGAATTTTTCACACATCAAAAAGTTTAAATTGCATATAAAACAATTTAAATTTACCAGAATTCTGAAATAGTGAAAAAAAAAACACGTAATAGCCATTTAAAGTCAATTTTTTTTAAATGTTACTCCGTTAGAAAACAAGGTTTGTATATTAAATATAACAGACATTTGCGGTATTTTTTAAAACCTTTCATATTTAGAACTTTCTTCCTGTATGATTCACTAAAAGTCAAATGAAAATATACAATACGAAGAAAAATAGAACAATGGCTGTAACTACTGTTTTTAATAGTGAAATTGCAGTTTGTTATAACTAATACACGGTTCGTACGCTTTTACCACATTTTTAATATAATTTTTCGTCTTATTTAAATGCAGAAAAGTATTACAAATCCTGCAATTAAACGGAGCGTTTACGATTCCTGCTATTTAAATATTAAATAGAAAAATTATATTTAAGGGTTAAAAAGTATGCGGTCGCTAAACATAACCACCTCTAAACACTTTATACTATCATTTTAACAAAATGTAATTTCATTAAATTAGATTATATTCAGTTTCAGATGTTCATCGACCGAATTTTTATTTGCATCGTGATTTCAATCGATTTCGTTACACCTCGAAAGTTTTTTGGAGAAAATAGTTTCTTCACATAATTGAAGAGCTTAGCGGAAGTGGATGTAAAATAACAAAGATTAAATTTCGAGAAAATTGAAATGAATCTTTTTAGTTGCAAACATTACTGATTTATTCTGTGTTGGTAGCTTATGTTTGATATGTTAACATTTTGCAGTAAATTCTCTCGAAACTTATTGACATTTTATTTAAAATTTTTAACAATTATTAATATATTTAATTTATTAAATGAAAAACGATTAAATGTTTAAAAATTAATCTATGTTTCATATCATCAACACCAATTAGAGTGAGAGAATTTTAGTTTTACCATGTCATAACATATTCATCCATAAAACAAAGAAAGTTTAACGTTCTGAGAAAGTTTAACGTAACATATTCTTTTACAAAGCTCTTCATTTCAGAGAAATTAACCCTTCGAAATAACAGTAAATCACACTTCTTTTAGTATTCAACAACACCTTTTTTTCATACTTTCTACTATTTTCTATTCTTATTGTTATTCTTACTATTCTTATTCTTATCCTTCTTCTTCCTATTATTATTTCTTTTATTATTATTATTTTCTATTATTTTTTATTTTCTATCTATTATTTTCTATTATTTTTTTAATATATGAAATTTTTAGATTAAGTAAAGCAATAATTTCTTTAAAAAGTTACTTGTATCGAAAACTAATATGCTCACTCTGTACAACATGTATTCGGGCTGCTCGTCGCGAAAGGGTTAACCCCTTGAGGACGAGCGACATGTATACGTAACGCATAAGATGCTCAGAATCCTCGATTATTCCCATCAGTTATTTTTTACTGTAAGCTTTGCCTTGTTTAATGATAACATTTCTGCGATTCATATAGGCGAAAATTTCTGTTTTAAAAAACCGGTGGTAAAAGATTAAAAATTCCGTAAAGGATGCTCGTCGCGAAGGGGTTAAGCAAGAAACCAGTATCTAGAAAAAGGTTTTCTTCATAAAATAATAATATTGCGTTGTTTGGAAATAGCTTTCCGTTTGGGAAAGTTAGTTCGTACCGGAAGACTGTAAAATTTAATAATTAGACATTAATTCTGATATCTAATGTCTCATAATTGACCGGCAGAATTTTCCGGTGCGAATTGGCTTTCCCAAATGGAAGGAATTTTTCGAACAACCCAATAAAAAAATTCTGTAAATAGAAATGTAGCATTACTATCATTTTAACGGAATGTGATCTATTAGATTATTTTCTGTATCAGTGATTTGCAAACTGTTCTTTTATATTTTTTGTACTTCAATCAATTGGGTGCCACTTTAACGTTTTTAGGAGAAAGGAAGTTTAATTTATTATTTACCTCATAAATACATCTATCAGATAATGAACTTATTTTCGCATACATTTGTGTGTGTCTGTGTATGTTTATCTACCTCACTTTCTCTCTCTCTCTCTGTGTATATTACTGTGTACGTTGGACTGCATTTTCGCATGCGACTGAGATATTCTAAGAGATATTTTTAAATAGGACTAAATTAGAGCACAATAATCATCAAAGTATGAATGTTATTAATGATAACTTAAAAAGTTGATTTTCAAACTATATATAATTGTAGATATTTTTACTTTTTAATTATGTCTTATACAACTTTTTAATTATCCAAGAATACAGAACTTCGGTTTCTCAGTTAAATTTAAATGAATTGTTTCATTTGAATGGAAATGCGATACAATACGCGTAAAAAAACCCTCTATTTCTAAATTGTATGCTTCCGTTTATTTAATAAGAGAAGTTTACAATTTAATAACCCGATGATTACTATTGGAAAACGCTAGTAGCCAAATATTATCACCTAAACACCTTATACTATCATTTTAACAAAATGTAATTTCATTAAATTAGATTATCTTTCGTTTCAGATATTCCTCGACCGAATTTTTATTTGCATCGTTATTTCAATCAATTTCGTTACACCTCGAAAGTTTTTAGGATAAAGTAGTTTCTTCACATAAGTGAGGAGCTTAGCGGAAGTGGATGTAATATAATAAAGATTAAATTTCGAGGAAATTGAAATGAAAGAGTTTGTTGTTAACTTTATCGATTTATTTTCTATTTGGTAGGTTATGTTTGAACTGTTAATAGTTGATACTAAATTCTCTCAGAAGAACTATTGTCACCTATTTTTTTTAATTTAAAAACTATTAACATAGAAATTTAAACGTTAAGTTTAAGAAAATAACAATTTGAATATAAGAAATAATGTTTATGGTGTCTTGGGTGATGAATAAAAAACTTCCTTCTTAGATTAAACTAAAGTATTTTAATTCTGAGTTAAATACTGAGTATAAATGCATATACGAAATATTAATTTTAAGTTACAACTTAACTAAATCTTTGTAGTTAGTCTTCTGCCAAACTATAAGTGAGAAGCATTTTCGCAGTCCATCGCAGACCACGGTGAAGTCTGGAGCTCATCTCTGTTGTTCTCACAGTTAAAGACGTACAGCTCCTCACCTTTTTATCATTCGGAATTTGAGGTTCCATTTCACGAGCCTTAATTCAAAATTTGCTCCGCCTTGCGATCCAAGGTTCAGATAACGAACTCTTGCGACCACATTAATATATTTAAATTATTAAATGAAAAATGATTAAATATTTTTCAAATAATGTATCATATTATCAATACTGATTAGAGTGATAGAATTTTAATTTTAGCATGTCATACACAGACTTGCCAAGTCTCCGGCTTTTTGCACACCAGTATTATCTTATAGAAAATGTTGTTCTTTTAAATCGCAGAATGTTCCGATTACATAAAGCAACGTTTTCTGTACTAAAATACTGGTGTCCAAAAAGCCGGAGACTTGGCAACTCTGCATATAATACTCCCTAATATCGCCATCCATAAAACAAAAGAATTTTTCAGAAAATTTAACATAATATATTATTCTTCTAAACTCTTTAATTTAGGGCAATCAACATCTATGCAACAAAACAAGAGTCACTTACACCTCTCGGCCTCTGCCAAGGACGGATATAGTGGGAGATACCCTGGCATTCGATGAAATTAATTTTCACAAATTAACATTACACTGATATTATTTTCCATATACAATACCTAATTGCAGTACAAAACAGAATAATATACAATAACAACAATATTCCATATTGTACTTGTACTGAACATTATCATAGGTTGTGGTAGAATAATAGAAGTATATGTTCGTAGTTGCCTGATTGACTTTTGGGTACCCGTGAATTCATGGCTTATGTATATGCAGACCTGCCAAGTCTCCGGCTTTTTGGATACCAGCATTTTATTACAGAAAATATTCTTTTATTTAATAGGAACATTCTGCGATTTAAATCAAGAATAT
Organism: Maratus michaelseni; assembly: GCA_963931845.1. Classification (NCBI taxonomy): domain Eukaryota; kingdom Metazoa; phylum Arthropoda; class Arachnida; order Araneae; family Salticidae; genus Maratus; species Maratus michaelseni. Next base: position 395,820,443 of record OZ007591.1, on the reverse strand, counting down.
TTTTTACTAAAAAATTACAGATGTACAAAAAGCCGGAGTGTTGGCAACTCTGGTATATGTGCATATAAGTTTCATTGTAATATATCAAAATTTAAAATTATTATATGTTTTATGGTAATATACAGGGTGTTCCGTTAAAGGGGTCCAATATTAATAGGGGTAATAGAGGAGATCACAAGGAGCATAAATCAGTATATAAAGCCTGGTCGGATCTCAATAGTTTTCAAGTTACAGCAAATAGAATGAAAATTCGGAAAATTGTAAAAGAACCCTCATTGCTAAACTATCGATAATGCTACATAAAAACGAAGCACATATTTAGAAAGAGCAGAAAAAAACCTACAAAATGACATCAATTGTATTAAAATAGCAATATTTATTGACGAGTTACAAGCCCTGAAACAGTGAAAAAAGTACGAAATCCAATATACATCAAAATAGTTAATCGTTAATTCCAAAAAGACAACTCTAGCTACAACAAGGAAAATGTAGTAAAATTTGGTCCATTCCGAAAACTTTCGAAAAAGCTTACAATGAACCATATCGGTTTAATTGTGTGAGAGAAATTAATCAGTTTCTTAGTTACAACTCCGCTTTCTTTGACACTAGCAAAGGTTAAACTCCGCCCATCACGATTGGAAACACCGCCTTTTTAATTACTCTCAACTATACATTTTCGATCATGCTTCTTCTGAGATGCAACATTTTTAATTATTCAAGAGTTGAATGAACCAGAATAACTTTACAATAATAGTCTACATTTTAAAGTGGTCTTTTATTGATATAAAGCTTAAGTTAAATTTCTTAAAATTAAACTGGTGGTGAAAATTCGGAAATAATTAAAAATATTGCGATTTGTAACTATGCAAGAAGTTTCAGTACATGTTTTACATGGACAATTATTGTATGTATATGTGCATCATAATTTATGATAGGAAATAATAATAACAAATAGCATAATAATTTTATTAATTATAAATTTAAAAAAGACACTAAATTTTAAATTAATTCATACAAACTTTGTAATTTACAATTTGAGTACACCACAGTCTGTGACTTACAAAATACTCTGCCAAAAAGTGTAAAAAATAAAAGAAAAATGACAAATAAAGAATTACATTCCACGTACTTTATGACATATGTGAAGCATAGTCTTCTGGCCTGCGCTGCACAGTTCAATGTCGGAAGGCAGACGAACGGACATTATTATAATAGGTGTTCGAAGTTGCGCCCATTAACAGAATCGCACAGCCGACAGCGACGTCGTAAAGATTGGCGAACACGCCGAAAAACTCCGACGGAGTTGGGAATGTCTCCTGCAGCGACAACGATTCGCGCTAGTAAATCCTCCGGTGTATCCACAGGCGTTTCATACACCAGCGATTTAAGGTGTCCCCAAACAAAAAAGTCTAACGGATTGAGGTCTGGAGAGCGTGCAGGCCAAGCAACAGGTCCACTGCGTCCAATCCATTTCCCAGGATATGTTGAATTGAGGTGATTGCGAACACCTATGAAAAAATGTGCCGGTGCGTCATCGTGCATAAACCACATATTGTGGCGCAATGTTGCTGGCACATTTTGCAGTAACTGCGGTAAGATATCCCGTAGGAAAACCAAGTACGTACTGCCATTGAGTACATCTGGGAGTAAATATGGTCCTATGAGATAATCGCCGAGGACACCTGCCCATATGTTCACACTGAACTTTTGTTGTGCGTTCGACGGGAAAACAGTGTGCGGATTTGTATATGACCATGTGTGCATATTGTGCGTGTTTACCACGCCCTCTCTCGTAAATGTTGCTTCATCAGTAAATAAAATATTTTCCAGAAATTGTGGATTATTTTCTGTTACATTAAGCAACCAGCGTACGAATTCTGTCCGCTGAGCACAATCTGTTACTGATAACAGTTGTACCCGCTGCACATGAAAGGGGTGCATGTTTTCTGCACGCAGAACACGCCACACACTTTGGTGAGAAACACCGACTTCAGACGCAGCAGCTCGTGTACTCGTGGAGGGGTTATCTTTAAAAATATTCAGTACATCTTCTTCCATTGCAGGTTTTCGTACATGTCGTGGTTTCCCTGCATCAATGCTTGCTGTATTAAACGATCCAGTCTCCCGTAATCGTCTATCGATTTTTATGAAGAGTTTCGAACTTGGGCAACGTCTCCTTGGAAATTGCTCACGGTACATGCGCTGTGCTAGACATGCATTTCCATGAGCTTGCCCGTACATCAGATGCATGTCCGCATATTCTTCGTTAGAGTATTCCGGCATAATTATTATACATCAACTTACTACAATCCCACTTACAACAGCCTCCCTTTAACATAACGCCCACTGATGACTGCTGTTTTATTACACTTTTCTTCCTATACACATAGAAAATTTGCATAAAAAGTACTTCTTCTTCATCATCCTGAAAGTTCATGGAGGAAACGCAGCAGTCACGGAGTTTGCTTTAAGACAAGGCGAGAGCTGCACAATATGTCATTCACTTGACCAGACTGAATAATGAAAGGGTATTGATAGAGGTTGATCAGAAATGTATAATTGAAAGATATTAAAACGGGGTGTTTACAATCGTCATGGGTGGAGTTTCGCTCTTTCCGAGCGTGCAACAGTACAGAGTTGTAACTAGGGAACTGCTTGATTTCTCCCATACAATTAAACTGATATGGTTTATTGTCAGCTTCTTCGAAAGCTTTCGGAATGGACAAAATTTTATAACATTTTCCTTGATGTAGGTAGAGTTGCATTTTTGGAATTAACGATTAACTATTTTGCTAAATATTTGATTTTGTATTTTTTCACTGTTTCAGAGCTTGTAACTCGCCATTAATTCTCAATATTCTAAAACAACTTATGTCATTTCGTAGGATTTTTTCTGCTCTTTCTAAATATGTGCTTCGTTTTTATGTAGCATTATCGATAGTTTAGCAATGAGGGTTTTTTTACAAATTTCCGATTTTTCATTCTATTTGCTGTAACTTGAAAATTATTGAGATCCGGCCAGGCATTATATACTGATTTATGCTCCGTGTGATCTCCTCTATTACCCCTATTAATATTGGACCCCTTTAACGGAACACCCTGTATAATAGAATATTCTTTTCGACAATCGTTAATGTTTTTAGATCGAACATAGTCTTTTTACATATAATAATGCAACAATACAATATTTATAAACGTTTTCTATACTACCATGTATCAGTTTACCTAGCAGCTGCACTTTTCCTATCTAAATGAAAGTATTCATCTGTTTGAGCTTGAATAATCCTAATAATTATAGCAATTTTTGACGATTTTATAGAACTTTACGCTGAGGTAATAATGGTATTTAATTCTTAATCTTCTGAAAATTCATAATTTTAAGCAATTTCTCGTGTCTGCCGCTTTTAAATATCACAGGTAATCATGCCAAAATGAGGTTCAATCATAACAATTTGTAACCTTGCTGTTGCGTAAAATGTTCCTAGTAATAAAATTTGTGGAATCATCTGGATTCACAGATGAGTTAATTGAATATTTCCGTATAACAACGTTGCATATATTTTAACATTCCTTCTTATTAATATTAATCCATACGGCAATGGGAAATAAGAACACACTTCCTAATCAGTTTTAAATCGCACTGGGGCAGAGAGAAAAAAAAATTCCTTAACAAAAACAATGTCTTTTTAAAGTGCTAAATATTTTTTCGTTAGGCAGTAAAGAATATGAAACAAACATGCTCATAAATGCAATTGAATTTTTTTTTATTATGCACTGTTTTTTGTTATGCACTTGATTTTGATACGAAATTTTGCAATCAGTTATACAATCATTTTAGTTTATTTAATTAATATTTTCTGCTGTGTTTTTCAGGTATAAAGTATTAGTATATTTTTCAATATTAAAAAAGAACGAAACTGCGTTTATTTATTATATTAGGTCATCCGAAAAGGTCTTGCGGGTATTTTATATATAGGGGGGGGGGGGTAGAACGACAGTGAAGTAAGCCAAAATTTTTGAAAATCCAGATAACCATATTCTCACTGAACGTATATTAATTTATGTTCAGTGTGACAGTCAAATACAGTCATAGTTCATTTAGAGAGTCGCTAGAGGACAAAACAAGTTGAACCACTTAATGCAACGGCAATACAACAAGTTTCACAAAACCCTTCATGTCTCAAATTACTAACTATTAACTTACTCCACTGTCATTCTTCCACCTCATATTTTTAATGCATAAATACCGCATTCCCACTTGAATTTTGGAATAAAACTTTTATTTTATAATGTATGTGAAAAAACTGGTTTTACTTATTTTGAAATAAATTTCTATGTAAATTCTGGTGACATTTAATCTTTTCAACATTATCTCAACAGACGTATACCGCAGAAACTTTCGGATGACCCAATACATTGGTTGGTTAATCGTTTGAGAAATATACTTAATCATTCATTGTAATATATCAAAATTCAAAATTATTATATATTTTATACTAATATATAATAAAATATCCTTTTCGACAATCGTTGGACAATCGACCTGATGGAATTATCTAGCATTTCGCTTTGAGCGGTCATGTAGCCTCCAGAGAATTCGTACCGAGCATATTAAATTCATTTCTCTGGATAGACTTGCTATCTCATTACTTTAGGTCAGGAATAGCAAACATTATTGCGTGCGCCCTGCCAGAAACTCAAAAGCAATATTATCAAAATTGTAACATGCCAAAATATACAAAAAATATTGCAACATATGCTTCTTATATTAACACTGATTAATACAAACAGTTGCTTTCCTGAATTAAATTATTAAACTAACCCTTTCACCGTATGAGGGTTTTCCTATATTTTCATAAGTATGCTTCTAAATCCCAGAATACATATATTTTTAAGCGCAGTTTGAGGCTATATGTTTCATGTCCCCTCATTATACCGGGTGATTATAATTAAAGTTACGATTTCAAAAATCGATAATTTTAAAACTACTGGTCAGAATGACTTGATATTTTAGCAGAACAATCGTGAGGCAATGAAATTTTGTTTGGCGAAGGAAAAAAAATAGTTCCAAATTGTGCCGATAGATGGCGTTGTCAGGGTAATGTCAGGGGAAAGACCAAAAATGTATTCTTGAACCCTTTCCGGCGCGGTGTAAATTTGTTTGCAAAATGATGACATAATAGACTGACACCGGAATTTACAAACGAATCCATTATTAAAAAGAAACTTGCTTATTTTCTGGTTCTTAATGAAAGGAAAATTTTAATTAAATATTCTTGGTGCCGTTTGTCAGTTTTAGAATTAAAATTGGGTGTCCTTTTTTGTGACCACCGCCCGTTAAAGGGTTAAACATAGGAATGATGTTGCCAAAAGGAAAAAATAGAGTTCAGAGATTTACTAACAATTTATTAGCGAAAAGACAAGACTACGTGTTTACAGCGACGACAGCGATAATGACAAAAAATGAAAAAAAAAGAGCTTTATGGAACAAACACCTTACTGATTATTAAGGCATAAGTTGCTCAATATGCCCTCCGCCTTGTTCCGCTACTAATTGGAAGCGCAAAACGGCATGCTCCACAACAGATCGGAGGGTATCTGTACTAATGCAATGGATCTGTTGTGTGATGCTTGCCTTCAAGTCGGCTAGATTCTGAATCCGCCCGCTATAAACAACTTTCTTCAGGTACCCCCAAAGCCAGAAATCACACGGGTTTAAGTCGGTGGAACGTGGCGGCCACGTTGTTGGAAAATGGCGGATTATGATCCTATCATCTCCGAAATTATCACTCAGTAGCTGCTTCACAGTTAGAGTTGCAAAAAACCCACAGTTTTTGAGGGACGGGAATAAACCTGGGAATTTTTGGGAATAAACCCGGAATTTTGGGGAATATTGGAAATTTTGAAGAAGTTTTGAAAGTAAACAAAACTAGTAATTTTCCACTTAATTTTTTTATTTTTCTAAATTTCAGACGCTGTTCTGAAAAGTTTATAATAGGTTTTTCATTATGAATTCACAAAACATAGGTTTTTGCACTCTAAGTTTTTATAATTTATCATAAAATATCATTTGCTTTACAACAATCGTGGCTGTGAATTGGTAAGTATTTGAATGTTTCTTTAATAATTCAATCAGTTTAATTTCTCTTAGCTGGCATAATTACTATTCATGCATACTCTATATTAATTTTCTTGTGAGTTGCAGTGTAATGCATTGATTTCTTTTAGTTTTGTTCGTTTGTTTGTCTGAATCGGAGAACAGGGGTGGTGTTTATATTCCTCGGACAAGATAAATCTGTCATCTGCTTCTCGCACTTTTTACATATCCATATTAAAATATCAATTTACTTATGTTATTTTAATTTATCTTACTTAATATTTCTGCAGCTTAAACATGTATTTCATTAGTTTTCATGTAAACTGTGCCATTTTTCTGTATTTATGTTATTGGTTTTATTTACATTTGTAAAAAAAATATTTTGTTTAATTAAAGAAATGTCTAAAACTTTCTGAAAACTCCCGGAAATTTTTAATATTTCCCTCCCAAAAAACCCGGTTTATTTCCGGGAATAAACCCGGTTTTTTCCACCCTTTGCATCTCAGTTCACAGTAGTAGCAATGTGCGGAGGAGCGCCATCTTGCATGAATATTATGCGATCCACACACTGACGCTGTTGAAGTGCCGGAAGAACATGGTTACGCAAAAGTGCTTCATACCGCTTGCCAGTAACTGTGCAGGTAACGGGACCCGCAGGTGTGATCTCCTCGAAGAAAAATGGACCGACGATAAACGCTGCCGTTATTCCGCACCACACAGTGACCTTTTCAGACTGAAGAGGTAATGGCTGTAGCTGGGACGGATTCTCGGTCGCCCATATCCTGCAATTTTGCGTATTTACAGAACCTTGCAAATGACAGTGGGCTTCGTCAGACCACAGAATGTTCCATGGCCATCCGTTGTCCACTTCCATCCGGGCAAGAAATTGTAGTGCAAAAGATTGACGTGCTTCCAGGTCAGCAGGTAGCAACTCCTGCACATGAGTTATCTTGTACGGATAACAGCGTAAGACGTTCCGTAGCACTTTACGCACCGTGCTGTTCGGCATATCCAGCATTCGGCCAATCCCCCTTGCACTGCTGATTCCAGCATCACTGTCAGTATGTTCCTGTAATGCTGTAGCCACATCTTCCACTGCCGCAGCTGAAACTGGTTTCCTTCCTCTACCCCGTTTAACGTCAAATGAACTGGTCTCTTCGAATTTAGCAATCATTTTTTGCAGACCATTTGTTGTTATTGGACCTTTTTTTATGGATTTTAATGTCCGAAACTTCCTAATAGCTGTAAGTGCACAGTCATCGTTCTTATTAAAAAGCTTCAAGAGCAGAGCGCGATCCTTCATAGTCAGAGTCATGATGAATCATTCAGGCAAAGAGCTGCTGCTCTGCATTTTTATGGTTGCTATGTCTGCGGTGCGCATGTCACGTATTAGTAATTTGCATATCTTCAGACAATGTGAACCCAGGCAGCGCCATCTATGGGCACATTTTGAAACTTTTTTTTTCCTTCGCCAAACAAAATTCCATTGCCTCACGATTGTTCTGCTAAAATATCAAGTCAATCTGACCAGTAGTTTTAATTTAAATTATCGATTTTTGAAATCGTAACTTTAATTATAATCACCCGGTATTTAATTAAAATTTTCCTTTCATTAAGAACCAGAAAAATAAGCAAGTTTCTTTTTACTAATGGATTCGTTTGTAAATTCCGGTGTCAGTCTATTATTTCATCATTTTGCAAACAAATTTACTCCGCGCCGGAAAGGGTTCAAGAATACATTTTTGGTCTTTCCCCTGACATTACCCTGACAACGCCATCTATCGGCACAATTTGGAACTATTTTTTTCCTTCGCCAAACAAAATTCCATTGCCTCACGATTGTTCTGCTAAAATATCAAGTCATTCTGACCAGTAGTTTTAAAATTATCGATTTTTGAAATCGTAACTTTAATTATAATCACCCGGTATATAAGGTTCAAAATATTGTTAAAAATATTTTTGTCTACAGCCATTTTAACATGATGTCTAGCAACGGAAAAACACGGGCCTAAAGTCATTCACAAATATGTTTAGGAGGTATTTAAGGGGTCTAATTAAGTTACTTGAAATAAAAAGTTTTCCTTTTGTATATCGTGTGAATGTATCTCGTGATATCGAACTCAAAAAATGTATAATTTAGATAATATATTTTCAGAGATATCATCGAAAATGTTCTGAAAAAATATGGCCCCTTCCCCCTCTAATAGCGATTCTACTTAAAATTATTAAACAATTTGGAGTAATAGGAGCTTATTTAAACCTTGCAGGAAAACGATAGCGATTTTTCTAGGCAACATAGTTTTTGAGAAAACCGCATTTTTCTGTTACATACAAACGTTTTGGGCGGTCAGCGGAAGAGTTGACGTGCGCTCGGGGTATCTATCGACGCAGAATCATCCAAAGATACTGGAGAATGTTTTTCGAGAACAATTGTAGGTAATTAACCAAGATATGAATTAAGTTACTTGAAAAAACTTTCTTTTTATATATCGTGTAGGGTATCGTTCGAAAGATCTCGTAACATCGAACTCAAAAATATATTTGTTTTAACCCTACAGTGCATGAATTTTTCTTTTAGAATTGAGTTTTTTTATACTTATATTAAGAATTCGACACCAGAAATTTTTAGATAGATTTTTAACTTTATTTAGTTGCACAATTTTGCTATTTTTACAGCATTAATATTTCTATATAAATATAGTGGTTGCAAAGAACTTGTTTTATTTATTAAAAGTTAAATAGAAAGTGTTGCCAATTGGCTATACAATCACTGTAGGGTTAATTTTAGGAATTATATTTTAAGAGATATCATTGAAAGTATACTGGAAGATATAGCCCCCCCACGCCTCCTATTTCCGAAAAATTTGAAAAAATCAGTGGTAGTAGGACTTTATTAATTAATAAAAAGTAATTAATAAATGTAATGTGCGAGAACCCTTTGAGCGCGAGTTATACTTGTACTTGACCGACTTATTTGTAATTAAAAGATAATTATTATTCCATAACATTAAAAAAGTGCATTCCATATCAATAAAATGGAAGCTCTATTAACATTATTGCACAAATGTATATATGTTTTTTTTTTAATTATTAAATCATGTCAGTGGTCCGTATGTGTTAAAATTATGAATTTAGTGTTCCGTGGGTTTTCTAAAGTTTTGCGACTTCTTTCCTAGATAACGTCCGATTTTTCTCCTTTTAACAAGCTATTCAAAATGCTTTCTGTGTTTAAACAATCAGAGGAGAAATAATTAATTTCATTACATCAACACCAAGTAAATTTCATCGCAATGTTATTCATCACCTAGTTCAATGTTTTATTTAAACGTCTTTTTTCGGTTTGCGCAACTTTTCCTCAGTTTTCCAGTTATTTTACATTCTCATTTTTTTTATATATTTTACTGATATTTTAAATACCGTATATACTCGTGTATAAGCCGACCCCAAAATTCCTGATGAAAACATGTTTAATACCAGTATTTTACAATAATGTTCATCGTCTTATATAATTCACAATTAAATGAGATAAAGCAGGGCGTAGAAAATTATTCTGAATTACCGTAATTTCCGGCGTATAAGCCGCAGCTCAAAGAGTCGTTTTTCGACCCAGAAATTTTATTCAATAATTGTAGTTAAATATTTACAGCGATCTTTTAAGTTACATTTTATAAAATAATATTTCTGGGTCGAAAAACGACTCTTTGAGCTGCGGCTTATACGCCGGAAATTACGGTACTGGTGTTAAACTTGTTTGCATCTCGGTTTTGGGGGTCGGCTTATACACGAGTATATACGGTAATATAATCTTAACAAGCTGAATTCTATATTTTGGTTACATTGTTTGGGATTTTAAAATAAATAAAAATACTAAATAACTCAAGCCTTCGAAAAAAAATATTAAATAACTGTAACCTTAGTGAAATATGCTCAATAATTCTACCCTTCCTGAAAAATACTAAATAACTCTAGCTGTCGTTAAAAAGACTAAATAATTCTAGCCTTCCTGAAAAATACTAAATAACTCTAGCTGTCATTAAAATTACTAAATAATTCTACACGTCGCGTCGTCTTCCGTTACGTGATTCTTCAGAGCAGCTGCCAATTTGAACGAATGTAACTAGTCTCTTATTATAATTATAATAAATTTTTTGTTAACCTTTTTTTATTATTACTATTTAAACATACAGGCTTTCCCTGAGCCTGTTTTTCTAAAAAGTAAATTTGTAGAAAAAAACTGTAAACTAATTTCAAGGGATTTTTTCGCAAGTTATTGTATTGATGGTTACATATTGCACGCCAGATGTCCTATTTCAATAAAAGTGATTTGGCACATCAAAGGGATTTTGTGGCAACAGTTTCGTGTTTGTTATCCTTATTAATTTACAGTAGTGTACAAAACTTAAGAAACAAACACAAAATGCTAATTTCTAAATACGGTAGTACTCAAAAGGAAATTCTATAGAGAGCGAGTGTAGGAAAGACAGCACGGCCTGTCGATGTGAAGTCCCCTTGACGTCACACATAGTTAGAAGTGCCACAATCGCTACGGTGAATCAAAATATGGGATATTTCACTGTCTAATTATTGCTCTCAAATTATTGTTAACACTGAAAAGTCACTGCGACTGTCGCTTTGTGATGGGTCACAAGGTGACATTACAATGAAGCCAGCTTGTGATTCTCAAGTCACTGTCAGTTGAAGACTGAGCTTTGAAGTCATTGTGAGCATTGCATTGTAATAAGTCGCCAAATAATGTCACAATGAAGTCGCATGGTGACTTTCCGCTGATCGACACTCTATTGTGAAGTCATCATTGCCCTCCTTTGTGAAACTCACCAGATGATTTCATTTTCTGTGACTTGGGAACTCGTCACAGAACAGCTATCATGGTGACTTTACAATGGAGTGTTAAATGACAGTCACATGAGAGTCACAAGATGACTTCATTGTAATGTCACCTGGTGACTCGTAAAAAAGCAGCAGTCATGGTGACTGTTCAGTGGAATGTCCAAATGAGAATAAAACTGAGACGAATAAAAGATATCACATTTCTGTTCACTGTAGTGACTGTGACAATTTTGACCATTTGTGATGTCAAGAAGACAGTCTGTGCTGTTAGGGTAATACCTATATTCTACACTTGCTGTTTATGGAAATTCCTTTTGAATACTCACGTGTTCAGAAATTAGCATTTTGTGTTTGTTGCTTACGTTTTGCACACTAGTGACGGTAGGTTCGTGCCGGTTGGGAAAATCTTTTCGTACCGAAAAATTCTATCATTTAATTATTAGACAATGATTCCGATAACTAATGTCTAAAAAATTAACGGGCAGATTTTTCTGACACAAATTGATTTTCCCAAACGGCACGAACTTTCCGGAAAACTCAACAAATCATAGACGCCGACTTCACAGTGGGGAATTAGGTAATCAAGCCTATTTCTACCACTACTGCAAGGCTCCTAAATTGTCCACTTTTTGAATACCGGCATTTTCTTACTAAAATTTTATTTTTAGATCTTTCTTGCAAATTTTGCAGAAACCTCCTTCGGAGATAAATATTTGCAGAAACGTTGTAGAAACCTACCATGAAATGTTCTGTTAAAAAATATTGGTATTGGATTGGCGGACAATGTGGGAGCCCTGCTAATGTTAAAAATGTTTTTGTCCAGTTTAATCATGTTGAAAATACCATTTGAAAACTAGTGATTGAAGTTTTCCTGATTGCCTTCGTCGCACTTGTTATTTCAGCGTCTACGTTATAAATCCCAATGATGCCGATATCGATCATTTTGATCCCCAGTAGCCCATCATATATTAACACTTTCAATACATGCCTGTAAAAATAATTATATACAACTCGGCGACTAAGTTAAAAGTGTAAATAATTTCATTTTCGGTGTACCTTAACACCCTATTCTATTCAAACTTCATCACGATAGGTCCACTTTTACGAAAGATAGAGCTTTAACCCCTTCGCGACGAGCGTCTTTTACAGAATTTTATATCCCTTACCACCGGTTTTTTAAAACAGAAATTTTTGTCTAATTGAATTGCAGAAATGCTAAGATTTAATAAGGCAAAGCTTGCAATAAAAAATAACTGGTGGGAATAATCGAGAATTCTGAGCATCTTATTCGTCACGTACAGTGGTGCCCAAATGTTAGGACATTTTTTGAAAGGTTCATGCTTTTCAACTTTGTGTGCTTGTATAATATATTAATTTTCACTTAAATAAAACGTTTATATATCAAATTCAGGTAATTTAATGTAAAATTTAATAATAAAAACCGTATTACAATATCTGTATTACGAAAAAAGTTAAGCTCATTTTAGTAGAACAAACAAACACAAATCGTTTTGAATAAGGACGTGTTTTGTAATAAAAGCGTACTAGCCAATCACAAACACTGCTCTGAGGACAAATCAAATGTCTGTAACTATAGTTTAGGTTATTTGGATGGTAAAAGAGTTATTGTTGTGGAAACATTTTGCGGAATGATGCATACTAGTATAATTAAATAGAGTATTGCTGTTTTTGAATATTTAAAGTCTTTTTTAGCACTTTCCAACCTAGTTGAAAAGTGCTTATGACTTCGGTTTGTCTGGCCGTATGGCCGTCTGGCCGTCTGGCCGTCTGTCCGTGCTCTAACTCCCGTAAATATGCTCGGATTGCTCTGCAATTTTTATATGTTATTGTCGTTATCTATGGCACGTTCCCTATTTCAACTGAAGTGTGTAGCACTTATAGTTTTCTTACAGGGACACTCAAAAGAATTCCGTTACATTGCGGTCTATGGGGAAAAATCATTTGCGGTTTATTTTAAAAATGTTTCACTATTGTAAACGCATTGAAATTTTTATAGATCACTAAGATGCATTAGAAGAAGCTTAATATGGAATAGTAGGTGTATAGCACTTAGAGTTACTTTACAGGGACAGTCAAAATAATTCCGTTACATTACGTCTATGGAGAAAAATCGTCTGCGGCTTATTTAAAGAATGTTCCACTATTTTAAACGCATTGAAGTTTATATATATTACTAAGGTGCATTACAAGAGGCTTACTACAGAATAGTGTGTGTATAGCAGTCATCGTTCATTTACAGGGACACACAAAAGAATTCTCTACTGTCTGTTAACAATAATTCCTGGAAGTGCGTTTTAAGTTACTAAACGCGATTTTAATCTTAACTAGCTTTTTGTCTATTACGTGGTGTGTATAAATTATGTAGATCCTATACAGGGCAGCACAAAAGTTCGCGAACACATTTCCGTTTATTGACAGAAACTCCAGAAGGAGAATTTAAACGGTGCTACGCGTTTCCTAACTAAACTAAAATTTAGCATCCTATGTATATATACAAATCTATAGATCATATACAGGGCTACATAAAAGTATTCGGATATTTTTCCGAATATTGTATATATTGAAAATTCCTGAAATTACGTTTTTAAATATGTTATGCGTTTTCCAAATTGTTTACTTAGATGTCATCTTTCAGCTTATTAAACGGTAATGATTTGTAAAATTATTTTAGAAGCGTTGGAAAGTGCTACATAATCTATGCTTGACGCATGATTTTTCGTTCTTGTTTTAATTAAACTAATTTTAAACAATGTCATCAACAAAAAGAACTAATTAGACATCTACAAAAAGAAACCGAATTGTCATATTGAGAGAAAATGGCCTCTCTTATGCTGAAATTGCAAGACAAGTTGGTGGTTCAGTGACTTGTTCTGGTGTACGAAAGTTTTGTTTACGTTATGAAAGAACGAAATCAGTGGAAAATAAGGCCAAATCAGACCGAAAAAAATGAACAAGTGCTACTGCCGATAGAAAAATTAAACGGCTATGCCTTCAAGATAGAAAAATTTCATCAGATGCCATTAGATGTGAAATGAATGCAGCGGGTATTGCAGTAAGTTCAAGAACAATAAGAAAAGGTTTTCAGGATTTGGACTACAAGCTAGAATTCCAAAGAAAAAACCATATTTAAATCAAAAGCAACGCGAAAAACGAGTTAAGTGGGCAAAAGAACACATTAAATGGTCAGAAAATCAATGGAAGCAAGTAATCTGGAGCGATGAGAGTAAAGTATCGCTCTTTGGTAGTGATGGTAGAAAATACGTGAGACGTAGAGTAGGAGAAGCACTTCATCCTGATTGCATTGAAGCAACTACAAAAAACCCAACAAATGTCATGATTTGGGCATGTATGTCTGCAGATGGTTTGGGCCGAATTCAAGTGATTGATGGCATCCTGAATGCCAAAAAAATATATCGAAACTGTCCTGGAACCAAAATTGATACCTTCCATCAGGGATCTCTTTCCCAACAACGCACCATTTATTTTTCAGCAGGATTCAGCTCCATGTCACACAGCAAAAGTATGCAAAGCATGGTTTCAAAATAAAGTCATAGATATATTACCATGGCCAGGAAACAGCCCTGATCTCAATCCAATTGAAAATTTGTGGCGACGTTTGAAAATTCTTGTACGAAAAAAACTTCCATCCAATAAAAGACAACTTATTGAAGCTATAATTGATTCTTGGCACCATGTGATTACGAAAGATGAACTCCAAACACTCGTTCACTCGATGAAAAGACGCTGTGAAGCTGTCTTAAAAAATAAGGGTTATCCTACTAAGTATTGATTGTGTAAGTATCACTTTAAAAAAATGCAAATCTAAGATAGATCTTAATATTAGTTGCATAACTTTTTTTTGTAATACAGATATTGTAATACAGTTTTTATTATTAAATTATACATTAAATTACCTTCAATTTGATATATAAACGTTTGTATTTAAGTTAACATTAATATATTCTACAAGCACACAAAGTTGAAAAACATGAAACTTTCAAAAAATGTCCACACTTTTGGCCACCACTGTATATGTGTCGCTCGTCTCCAAGGGGTTAAAATCAAAACAATACAAACTGACACGCATCAAAAAGTAAAAATATTCCTATGCTATAGTTCATTTTTTAATTGATTTCTAAACATACATGATTTTGAAATTATGAATGTTTATGAAAAACTTCTAAAAGTTTATGAATATTTACCTATCGGTTTTTAAAAGAAATCTTTTTCCAGAAGCTTTATTAGAATTCAATTCTAGATAGTTTTCGAGTTATACTTATAAATTTACCAACTTTTCATAAGTGCGTTCTCTGCACAAATTTACCTGCCTGTTTTGCAGAGACTAAAAATTAATTCAACATTAAGATTTCCAAACTTTAAACCACCGTATGTCAAAATCTACTTCAATGAATGACTTCAGATTTTCATCTGAAGGCAAAAGTTACAAAAAAAATCTAAATATGATGTCAAAATTACTTTTTAATATTAAAATTTTGAAAGTGTGTTACAAATTTTGTATGCAGACGACCGCATCAGCATAATTAAGTATAGAAGACGTTGTTTATTGCTAATGGAATTATACTGGCCGCATTTTTATTTGATGATTTGCGGCAGATTTAGTAAGGACTCTCTATACTTTATTTTTTACCACTGCACATCACTTCAAAACCATCTAAAATTCCTGCTAGACATACGGTCGTTCTTGAAAGCTGGTATTATTACTTTCATATATTTAAGTTTTAAAGTGCACTGATTTTCGCAATAGCACTTTTCTTGAATTTAACCTTTCTGATAGGATAGTATAGGCAAGCTGATTAAATTTAAAAAATGTATAAATTTATTCTGTAAAATTTTACTGGTTTTATAGGTATAATCATGTTGAAAATAGCATTTGAAAACTAGTGATTGAAATTTTCCTGATTGCCCTCGTCGCACTTGTTATTTCGGCGTCTTCGTTATATAAATCCCAATGATGCCGATATCAGTCATTTTGACCCTCAGTATCCCATCATATATTAACACTTTCAATATATGCCTGTAAAAATAATTACTATATACGACACGGCGTTTAAGTTAAAAATGTACAGAATTTCATTTTCTGTGTATCTTAACACCCTATTCTATTCAAACTTCATCACGAAAGGTCAACTTTTACGAAAGACAGAGCTTTAAAATCAAAACAATACAAACTTTTTTAATAAATATCTGTTCATACCCACAGCATTTAAAGCAAATTAAGAAACAATTAAATATACTCTATATAATATAAGTTGTTGTGTATATTCAGTGAAGTTTAGTTTAAATTTATTAGTACTGTCAGCATAAGAAAAAGTGTCCCCTTACTATCTAAGGACTGGATTACCTGTGAAGAAAAAGCAAAATATTATTTTCAATTAGTAATTACGATTTCTTTAAATTGGTATAAATAAAATAGGTTTAAGGACCGTATTTAGAGTGACTACCACAAGAAGACAAAGCAAGTAGGACAGCGGATTCTAAATATGGATAGGAAAATACAGCAAATCCTATGAAAACAGAATGTGCATCTAACAGAATCCTGATTTGAACGTATAATGGCGCTAACACACGTACTCTCATATCATAGTCGATATCAGATATTTCATCCGAAACACGTTTTTCAAGAGGAAAAAGCTCGAATTCGTCCCGTTTGATAGATTGCCTCTCGTAATTTCTTAAAGATCTAACGTACAGTAAATTGTATCCTCTACGATAGGTATTAGCTCGAAATCTACCAATCAGAGCTCTCTAAAATTCCAAGATGGCCACCGTCAGTAAGCCAACATCTTACGTTTAGCGTGGTCGTCGCAAATATTAAAACCAAAAATACAGAAGAATTAAGAAAAAAGCAAATCTTTAGTAACACAGAGTATACACGAAAAGAACTTTAAAAATGTACAGTTATTTTGTAATTAAGGAATTACATATGCGTCGATTGCCTCTTCGGAGTTCGTCGTTATTTACACGCCCGATAAGAACTTTATTTACTAATTTAAAGTTATTTATTGCGATTATTTTATTTCAATTCCTTATATTATTTGCTGTATGTTACAATTGTACTGTCGTAGTCACTTATTTACTTCTCAAACTGTACTAGTTTAACTATTTTCAGCAGCTATATTTGGCGTTATTTCGTACTTGCTGCCAAATTATCTCGCCAAAGATAAAAATGCAAGCAAACATGCATCAAGGTATTTTATTGCAATACAAATTATTGCCTCCTTTTAGCATGAATCAGAATCCAAAAGTATCCAAATTTTGTAGTGGAGAGGGGGGACAGAAAATGTTCTTATACTTTTAGAAAAATAACATTTAGTAAATGAAAATTTAATCTTGCAGGTATTTATAGTTAATTGTATTTTACCTTTTAATAATTTTCTTTTAAAACAGTCTTGATAATCTTTTTTTAAAGATACTAGCTGTTTAACCCGTTCTACGCACGGGACTTCCTGAATTTTATTCTAAAATATGAATAAAATGAATTTAATTCTCCTGTTAAATTGTTGAGTTGTTCAATAACTATACGATTTAGAAAAATATTTTTCTACTACTGTGCATTTTTTTATGAAACTTAATTTATTATGTTGCTATGGCAACAGACGATAAAACGATATCTTTGGAATAAGGGGATAAATAGAATAAAAATTTTGTTGATGTTTGTGATAAAATGTTTGTCTTTATTTTTAAAAAAAGGAAATAATAATCTCTAATTATGTGCATGCGAGGTAAAAGTATTATCGTAATACCCTCTACAGCTTCTTAGTATTGCAGCGTGGCGTTCGTAATATATATATCTGACATTGCAGTAAACATTTAGAACTGGTTAGAACTCGCGCGATTACGGGTTGACATAAAAAAGGCAAAAATTCGTCAAAAACATTTGAAAAAAAAACAATCTATTTAAAATTTTCGAATTTTTTGCCCCAGTCGTTCGTGGGCTCCCTACCAGCAACACATATGCCAAATTTCGTAACCCTGCGCCCTGTGATTTCCGAGTTTTTGAGGTTACATAGATAGATATGCGCACGGATTTTTATAGGGTATATTATTCTAGCTGACGCGCCCGGCGTTGCCCGGGTCCGTGTAATAAATTTAAATCTCTTAAAAAAACGAAATTCTGTCCCGGATCTACGATGGCTTTGGCACCGTGGGCATACACGTTCGCTCCGGAAAACCTTTTGTTTCCTCCTTCCACCGCTAGGGGAGCATTCTGTTCTAAACAAAACCTCTTTCCGAACGAACATCTGACACAGGTTCCCGTTGCTTTCGACACCGTAATAGTAGACGTGCTACAAAAGCGGTTTGGAGAAGATGGAAACATTATTAGCCGAGTTATTGAAATAAGGCATAGTTAGAGAAAATAACCTTATGGGGGGGGGGTGCCGCAAGGAGTGGATGTTCAAGTGTCCTTCAGAAAATGACTAATTAGGAGGACCACTATGCATCTTTAAAAATTTGTTCGTTTGGTTAAGCTATGAACTTAATTAGAAATTTGGCTTAAACTATTATTCGGAGATAGTGGTAACTACTACTCATAAATTTACATTAAAATTATACAGGGTGACTATTAAGTTAATTATAATGTTTGTAATCAGTTGCGTTAAAATCGGAAAGATAGTTGCTGTGTTATGGAAACGGGGCATAGTTAGAGAAGAAACCTTGAAGGAGGTCGCGGGGAGAAACGGATGTTCATGTTCACTTCAGTAAATTACTAATTAGAAGGACCACTATGCATCTTTGAAAATTTGTTCATTTGGTTAAGCTAGGAACTTAATTAGAAATTTATCTTAGACTGTTATTCGGAAATAGTGGTACCCGCTACTCCCAAATTTATTTTAATGATATAGACGTTGATTATTAAGTTAAATATGATGTTTGGAATCAATTGCGCTGAAATCGGAAAATTAGTTGCTGAGATATGGAAACAGGGTACAATTAGATAAAAACCATTCAGGGAGGGGCCGGGGGGGAGCGGATGTTCAAGTGCCTTTCAGCAAATAACTAATTAGGAGGACCACTATGCATCTTTAAAAATTCGTTCGTTTAGTTAAGCTAGGAACTTAATGAGAAATTTGTCTTAGACTGTTATTCGGAAATGCTGGTAGCTGTTTTCTAGAAGTACACACTGAAGCTATGAATGCTGATTTTTATGATAATTTAGCAAAATGGAACTGGTTTGGAGATGTTCGGAACATAATTATCTAAGTTCTGAAAAAAAAGCACAGTTAGAGAAAAAACCTTGAGGAAGGGGCCGCGAAGAGGCGCGCGGTCAAGTGCTCAACAACAAATCACTAACTTTGACTGTTTGTATGCATCAACTGAATACGGGCGCTGTACTTTTATTAGGAACATAGATTTAATTTTTACGAAAACTGTTATTCTAATATAGCGGTATCATCTATATAAAACAGCGATTAAACTTTACGGGTGAAGCAGAAAATGTTATATTTCTTAAATGTAATTAGTTCGGTTGAAATCAGAGCAGTAGATTTGGATTTATTAATAAGGAGGTTCAATTAATGAAAAAGCCGCCGCCAGGTGGCGCGCAGTCAAGTAAAATATATGTGATATTTAATAAAGAGTCGTTTACCCCCACCCCTCCCCATCCCCGCAAATTTAACAAATAATATGTTAAATGAACTTTTCTGTATTAATAATCTCTATCATACTAATATATGTCATGGAAAAAAAACCCTGAAACACAGCTAATTATCATTCATTAAGTCGATAAAATCTTTTTAAATTAAGTTTTTAGCATTTGGCAACGGTCAATAATTAAGTTGGTTGTCTACATCTCATATAATCTCTGATCCATCGATTTTAAACACTCGACTGGGAATTGCAATCATCCCTACCTTGATTTATTTAATGACTTCTGTGGAGATTTTATACAACCAACCAACCGAAAATAAAAAAAGCGTATTTTTGATGAGATCTCTTTGTGGATAGATATTAATTAATATTTAATCTATCAAAAATCTATTTAAAATTTTCGAATTTTTTGCCCCGATCGTTCATGGGCCCCCTACCAGCTACCCTTGTGCAAAATTTCCTAGCCCTGCGCCCTGTGGTTTTCGAGTTTTTGATGTTACATAGATACGTGAACGATTTTTAATAGTATAGATAATATATAATCATTTGCGGTTTTTTGTATAAAAAATGACACAATATAAAAAATGACTTTTTCAATAAAAGACTTCTTACTCGATTTTTAATGAGTTTTTGAGTTTTTACTCTCCGACCGTGATAATTTTTTGAATTACTGAAAGCTTGTTATATTTCGCGTCTGGTGGTATGATTTTCGAATCCGTAGGATGGCTAGAAAAAAAAGTAATCGCTCCTCAAAAAAGTCCTTAATAAAAAAGCGATGAGACTAACCCGGAATATCTACGCAGATTTTCATTGGTTCAATTTTTAGCCAAAACTTTTTTTTATATATAGAAGGATAAAACTATTATACAGACACACATATTTATTCGTAAATCGGTGGAATAGTAAAAATATATTCCCAGTTGTTCGATCATCCAAGGCTGTCTGCTGGATGGTTGGCGACTTTCTCTCCAACATGCTTTATTAGGGAAAAATTGCAAATTCAGTATCAGCCGGAGTAGCTCAGTGGTCAGAGCGATAACCTAGAACGCTGTGAACCCAGGTTCGATTCCTGCCTCTGGCTAATTTTTCACTTCATGTTGGATTATTGTATTTAATGTATGTGTGTGATAATGTCCTTTTCAGTCTATTTTTCCTTTTTAATTATTGAATTTCAACCACCCTAAAGTTTTGTTTCCCCCCTCCTAGCGGTGTATAAATTTTAAACCTTTATATGTGTTTCAATTTGTTAAGTAAAACGTGCCCTTTTTTTTATTTTGTATTAATATTAAATAACGCATATAACCCTCCCCCCCAAAAAAAATCCCCTCCAGTTAAAATATTTTGCTTCCCTTAAAAACAAAAAAAGAATTAAAATTTACATATTTTCGAAAACAAAAATGAATTGTAACGTAAAACTTTCCTAACAGAAATATTCAAACCCAAAATTAAAACTCATTCCGCCAAATAATTTTTAAGTTATGCTTAAAAAGCACTTGTCTTGTAATCTGTTTTGCGAAGATCGAACATTTATTTAACATTAGGAGGTACAAATATAAAATCTGCGTAATTTCTAAACTACTTTAAAGAGTGACTTTCAGTTTGATACACGAAGGTAAAATTTACCGAAAAATATGATGTCGAAATTAGGGTTTAGTACTAAAAGTTTTAGAATATGTTACAATTGCTATTGGGTATAACTCCCCCCCCCCAAGGACTGTACACAATATATATGAAAAAAAGGATTCTGTTTTTGAAATGAAAAATATCAAATTCATTTAAACTTTCGAAAAATGATTAAAATCATCACCACCAACGAAGAAAAAACTGCAAAAGAGTGGGAACTATATCTAAATTCTATTACGTATTTCATTTTTATATTACATTCAATATGTAACATGAATTACACTTAAAATATGTAAAATATATTAACTAAAAATGTCATAATAGCGATTTTGGCAAATTAACGAAAACTTAATTTAACATCTTTCTTTGCGTTACAGATTTCGGCTTAGCGATATTGTGCGGTTCCAATAAATGTGACAAAAAACTAGTTTTAATATACTATTTTTTTCTAAATCACTTAATACTAATAGTTCAGAATTCTTAACATTTACAGGTAATGAAAGACGTAAAGTGAAGATATGGACTCTATAATTTAGAATTTTAATGTTATATTAGTGAGAGTATTGTTTTTATAATCTTGGAATTTTAAGTAAAATGATCACAATATTATATATATATAGAACAGACACGAAAAGAAACTGCAATATATAAAATGTTAGTACGCGATAATGCTTCCTGTGTATCAGTCGAACTCTACACTAAATATTAAAACACCTGCTGCAATTACTCGCCAAATGTTACGCCCTCTCCTTACATTAACAGATAACTTTCAATAGGGAACATAACCCTAGTTGCAACGTGAAAGTGTCGCTCGAGAGGCAATAGCATATACTTCATATCGTATGGTCGTCCGTGTGATAACAGCTTAACATACGTGTTCCCTAAGGAAGGGATATCATACAAAAATATACCTACTAAGACTGAAATCTTTCTAAAACGGATTCTCTCAATGGTTATTCGATATATTCCGTCTTACAACATTTTACTAATAAACACAATAATCTTATAAAATAAAAGCTATGAAAGCAAGAAACGCTATGCACCGAAAAAACATTCCGTTATGGAAAGTTTTTGATTGAGCCATTATAACTCTATATTATTGCTTCAGCAAGGACTGTGAAATTTGTACGTTGAAGACAGGATTCAGGGTTGCCAGTTTGACCTTTTTTTAATTCGATAACTTCGAATTCATACCGGAAATACTGTAACAAGATTGCTTACTTTACGCAATCACGAAATGTCTGTCATTAAATAAAGAAAAGAGCACTGTAAGGAATTTCTGGTATGAGTAAGAATTTTCAGAATTAAAACCTTGACAGGATTCTGTTATAAGTTTTGCTTAACAAAGTGCCGTAAAACCTGTAAAAACAGAATAGCTTGGTAGCGAAACGATATATACCGTCATGACAGGTACATTTTTACGGCATTAATTACTGCAGAATCAGAAACAATATTTGTTATAAACAGGGTTTTTTTACACAGGTTTTACTACATTAAGTTCCATTCAATACAAACTAATGAATATCATGATACTAAAATATATTTAATAGAATTTATGCAACATAAAAAATTAGAACATTTGGTGTCCCGCGCAGGCGTTCCGCAGGTCGGGTCTTCAACCACCTGTAAAACATGGCGTCCCGCGTAAATCGGGACACATGAAAACGATAGCTTTTGCTGACAATTTCGTCAGGAGAAAGCCAAATTTTAGGTGCAGATGTCGCAGATGAACCAGGGTATCTATTTGTCGCCAAACTGGCGATTTTTTGCCTGCTCTAGCAACAGGTCGATTTTGGACGGTAGACAATATAGTGCTTATTAACCCATTTCTGCCTAGCGTCGACACTTTCGTAAAATGGGAAAAGTGCATTCACACGACTTTTTTTTTTAATAGAAATTTGTTGTCTTATTTTATCAAGGACTCCACTATAAAATAAGACACCATAGCGTCCGAAAATTGGGACGCTACCCATAAATTGGTTAATCAAAGCTTTTAATATTAACCCTACATCTACGGTAAACGCTCCTATCGCGTTTTACTTATTCTATACAATTCCGCGGGGTGCGCTATTTTGGCGTTGCCTACACATTTTATAGTACTTAAGCATCGGGAGACTCTATTTCTTCGTTGAATCTATCTTCTTTTATTTAGAAATAGAGATATTCGTTTACAAATTTATAATTCATATATCGTTTCACATATTAAGTCATTCGGAAGGTTCTGCGGATTTGGAAATATTTTGAATCCATAAATGCCACATTCCCACCGGAATTATGAAATAAAACTTTGTTTTTATAATGTACATGAAGAAACTGTTTTTACTAATTTGGAAATAAATTCTTTTTTAAATTCCGGTGACATCCAATCCTTATAACTATTATAAGTGAAGAATAAAAATAGGCCGCGGTTTTGTATAGGAAAATGAAAACATTGGCCGCGGCTAGAGGGTTAATAGCTGAGTCAGTTGTATTCTTAAAAATGTGTGTGTTTTAGAATTAATTAAACATTGTGTGTTTTTTATAATAAAATAATTTGTGTATGTTTATAATAAAAAGTGTGCATGATTTTTTAATAAAATAATTGTGTGTGTTTTAAAATGAAACTGTCTGTGCTTTATAAGAGAATAAATATGTGTGTTTTACATGAAATATGTGTTTGTTTTATAATAAATTGTATGTTTTATAGTAAACATATGTGTGTTTAGAAATAAAATAAATTGCTTCATAATAAAAAAAAACTAACCTGCTTTTTTCTCTGACTAGGTCTAACATGTACTCGAAAACTTGATTTTCTGGCCAAAATGGCGCTAATCAAAAATCGCCGCAATCCCAGTGCGTCTTTGACTCTGTTCCAAATTTTAACGCAGCAGAATTGATCATCCTTCCTTGCCACAATTTTAGCTGTAGGCGATACTCTACGCAGGATTGCTACGGGTCAGGGAATGTTTCAAGATAATTATTTAGAATTACCAGTATTTATTTATACAAAAAACTCGCCTTACGCAATTGCGCGATTACTCAAGGCAAATTTTTCTATAATAAAATACTAATATTTCATCTGAAAAATTCCCTGACTCGTAGCAACACTGTCAACGGGTCTGCAATTGTCTGGCTACCAATAATGCATTAATGGAAAGAACTAAATGACTAATTATTACATCATAGGGAATGCATTAAGCGATTACGCGAACAATTTAACATAAAATAAAAGTAAATTTGCGTACTCTGAATTATGCGAATAATAAAATTGTGATCTTTCTTTATGAATCAGCCCGCGTATAGTTTATTAAAATCACTCTGAAGATATCGAAATACATAAAAAGTTCCATGCTTGATTTTGTGCATCATAAATATGAAATGATATTTAATTTAATTTTAATAATGTTAAGTTTCATTTTGAAAAAAAAAGTAATAAAATTAAATTTTCATAAGCAAAAACTAACTTTTAAGAACTAATTTACATTTTTTTAAAAGCATATATATCTTACGTATGAACAATAGAATTACATAATAAAGACAATCAAAATTCAGACAATTTACTTAAAAAGATTTAAACACAAATTAAAAAAGTAGACGATTCGGGTAATTACACCCCTCAGCAACACACATATCATAATGACCGTACAAAAATGTCAATAACAATACCAGCATTTTCGAAACATACGTTTCGAAAGTCAAAAAATAAATATCAGAACAATACTTCGTATTTAGGTGGTGCAGAGATTCTTTCGTTCAATGGAGAATTCGCCACTGTATTTTGAACGTATGTTTCTCAACTAAAGTTATTGTTATTGACATCTTTTACGGTCCTTGCGTTATGTGTACTGATGAGGGGTGTAATAACCTTTTTTTTAAATTTGTATTAAAATGTTTTTAAGTATATTGCTCGTACACCCCTCATCAGGACACATAACGTAATGACCGTAAAATATGTCAATAACAATAACGGCATTTAAGAAACATACGTTCCGAAAAAAAAAACTATATATCAGAGCAAAACTCCGTATTCAGGTGGTGCAGGGATTCCTTCGTTCAATGGAGAATTCGCCAATGTATTTGGAAGTATACGTATGTTTCTCAACTGCAATTATTGTTATTGATATCTTTTACGGTCATTACGTTATGTGAACTGATGAAGGGTGTAATAACCCGAAAAGCATAGCTGCCAACTTTTACGCTTTTTTTCCTACCACTAAAATTTTACAGTAAATTTTAAATTATTAAATCGTCGAAATCATGTGATTCAATAATACAACAATTTCTATTAATTTTTAGTGGTAGAAAAAATAGCGTAAAAGTTGGCAGCTATGCCAAAATTTCTATTTTTTTGTTTTTTAATGTTTTTAAGTAATCCGTACACATACCGTATTCATAGGTGCCAACCTCTCATTAATATTCTGTAATATGCGGGTTAATTTGACCCAGGTTTAATACGTTTCGCACCAGAAATTTTTTTTAAGGAATGAAATTAAATAAATTCCAAGTAGAAATCTGAAATTGAATAAATAAATTTTCATCCAATAATTTTTCTGGTTTGAAGCACTGTTAAATTGGGTCAAATTAACCCGCATACTACGGAATATTAATGAGAGGTTGGCACCTATGCGTAATTACCGTAAAATATGTCAATAACAATAATTGCATCAAAGTAATACACGTTCCGAAAGTCAAAAACTAAATATCAGAATAAAACTGAGTATTTTGTTTTTGTTTGTTTCTTTCTTTTCTGAATTTTTATTGTTTTTATTGTGTAATTTTTAAAATAAATTGGTAAATTTTAGAAACATAACTAACAAACCCTGTAAAGATTATTACACTAATAGAAGGATTACTCTTATGCGCATCCTAATTTTTAATTCATAACAAAACATACAAGATATTTAATAATACTTAATCTTACTGAAGTCTATCTATTTTGTTAATTTGCAATTTCTAATTCTGTTGCATGATGGTATTTTTCTTACGTATAATTTCTCGAATATGCCACTATCAACTTCACCTAGCCAATATTACGAATGCAAATTCCTTCCATTATGAATACCAATAATAACACTGTTTTACAAATTTAAACATTTTTTATATATTTTTGATGAAACACCTATTTTCTTATTATACTACCTCTTACTAATGAAAGGCGGTATTTGAAAAAAAAATCTATCACGTCACATTTTAAAAATTTTTACATTTTTCAATATTCACATTTTTATTTCTATAATATATCTATCACGTAACATTCAACCTATCCGCATTGTCAACTTGTATTCTATATTCTGTTATCTTGTGTTTTTGTGAACTAAAGTGGTCTTCTTTTTGATAAAATGTCTAATAGCGTGTGTAAATTAAATTCTATTCGTTTTTGTTACGTTTGTGGGCAATTCATATTTGCCAAAAAAGGAAGACCGATATCGGAATGTCTTAAACAACACATTCGAATTATTTTGGATTCTCAGTGAGTAATCAAGATAAAAAGTTTTTCCAACATGTTAAAAAGTCCCACATGTTTATTGTGAAAGTTGTAGGCTTACTATTATACGCTGGGCTTGAGGAGATCACCAATGCTGTGGAGAGAACCTTCAAATCACGAAAATTACTCTTATTTTTGTTTGACAAAAACTGCAGGTTTTAATTCAAGAAAATAAACATAAAATTCAATATCCTGACATCAGTCTCAAAACCGATATCACATTCGGAAACTCTGCCACATCCCGTATGTCCAGGTGCGAGTGCCACGTCTCAAGTGCGGGTTGCCAAGATAGTGACGATCTGTTTATGGAGGATGAAAATTGTGACGAGTTCGTAATTGAATATGATAAAACGCCACATTTAATAACAAAAATGAGTTGAACGACCTTATGCGAGACTTGCAACTATCTAGATCTAAGGCAGAGATTTTTGCCTCTTGTCTACAACAGTGGAACTGATTGACAAAAGCTGAAACTTGACTTGAAAGCTGTATTACTTCATAACGGTTATATTTAAAAAAAGGTTTTTGAATTTCAAGAAATGTAAAAATCAGTTTATTTATTTAATTCAACTCTAATGATTGATGTTGAAATTATTCTTCAGAATTCATTACTGCAGTTAATCAAAATTCAGTGCGATTTCATATTAAAGCGAAAATATATGGATAAAGGGTTTACAAATTTATGTAATTACTTACCAATGGACCGATTTTTTGAAGTATAATGTGCAATTAGGCATATTTTAGCAAGGTTCAGTAGACATTTTTGCATAGCTGCCAACCTTTTTTTTTTCAATTCAAATAAATATAATTTGAACCAGTATAAGTAGCACATGAATACAAAACACAGTTTATTAAATAACTTTTCTGTTTCAAAATATGCTTATTTTTATTTTTACTCGAAGAAAGCACGGAAGATTGGCAGCTATGTCTTTGCTAGGTCAGGATTAACAAACCAGCTCGTGCAATAAGTTTTTGAAATAAATACAATTTAGAAAATTCAGTTAAATTTTATAGTTTTCGTTGTTAAAAATAAAAATTTTGATTATTTTTTCTAAAAATAAGATAAAATAAACAATGTATAATAAGAAGTTTCAAACTTGGCGTGGGTAATTCTTTAACATGGCTGTGTTTTGTGCGCACAATTATTATCCTGTGCAATGGTAATAGTATTATCATTTTTTATGTGGCCCGCGGCTTTGTATGTAATGCTTAATTTGGCCCGCGGCCGTAAACGAGTTTGACATGCCGGATTTACAGAGAAGCACAAAAGAATTCAGTTACAAGAATGACTATGATCGATAATTGCTGGAAGTGGGTTTTCCGCATTAGTATGCATTTTAAAACTTATCTAATTTTAGTATATATTACATGGTGGTGCATACATTCTGTAAATACAAGACTGCGCGAAAAAATTCGCCAATATTCAGCAATTTCTCAAAAATGTATTTTTACTCAGTTGTATTTTTTTAATTCCTTATTTAAATCTCTAATTTGTTTCTATGAAAAAAAAGTATTTAAAATATTCTGTTAGTGTTGGAAAGTGCGCCTATGCGAAAGCTCGGGTTATTGTTTTTCTTTTTATATTGATAGTGCGTTGTAGTCCAACACACTTTTCTAGACATAGAAACTCATCGAATGATCATCTTACCATTCGTTGCAATTTTAAAAGTTATATATAACTTTACTGCAAAATTTTACTGGTAACGAAGTGTTATATAAAATTTGAAATATTTGTTTATACACCTACTACAAGAGGAAATATAAAATTTTTACACTTTTTTTCATCCTTTGGTAGTTCAAAGGTCCTACCTAGATATAAAAAAATCCCGTTTAAAATTGCGGGATCATATGCATGTACAAAAAAGCTTTAGCTGATTGAACTGTTGAGTATTTTAGGACTGTATGTTTGCCGTATCTGTATTTAATGATAGGGAAGGTTTCCTTATAGCGCATTCTCAAAACATTATGAAAAAATATTGAATAATTTATATATATATATATATATATATATATATGCAAAGAAAGATCAATGAAATTTAGCGTCGTAATCTCGGTAGATTTCTCAAAATAAAATCTAACACTTTGAGCTTTATTGCCAAGGTTAATATAAAGGTCGCCCAAATGAAAGTGGCATTGCTGTAATAACTCCGCCATTTGAAGAGAAAGATGACTGCACATGCTACTATAGAGGGCGCAGAGTCCTGGGAATGCATGCGATATCGTCAGATCCCGCCAGATGCATGTGTAATAGCGTGGGAGCACGTAAAAGGCATCGTTCGCACGGTGTCAACGCGCGGTCAGGCAATTTTTAACAGCGAAAAATGTGAGTGCTAGGGAAATCTATCGTCGAATGCAAAATGTGTATGGCACGGGGTGTATGGCACGCAGATCGGTATTCCGATTTTTGTAGTGGAAGAAGCAGCACTGACGACAAGTTCTCGAACATCCGCCTTACAGCCCAGACCTCTCACCGTGTGACTACCACATCTTCGGTCCACTCAAGAAAGCTCTGAAGGGACGGCGATTTGCCGACGATAATGAGGTCCAAGCTGCCGTTGAAAATGGGTTTCACAACCAACACCCAGGGTATCCATCGTCTCGTTGACCGCTGGGACACTTGTTTTTTTTCTAGCTTATCTGTTACGTCTGTATAATTTTTTCTTTTTTATACTAATTTATATTAATACCATTAAACCATTTATCAAACCGACTGTAGTGCCACTTTCATTTGGGCGACTCATATAATACCCCGTACAATTTGGCGTAATTTACAAGCGAAAACTTGTGAAACGCTGTGAATGGAATGATGTCGATTTGGACACTGCTTCATAAAGTGTGAATTTTAAGATTTTTGCGAATTCAAATTAGACTAACAACATAGATTATGCAAGTTTAAATAAATAAGAAAGGCGTACAAATCTTTCAATCACGTAACTTTCGATCTCAATTATTCAGACGTTATCTTTTTTGATTCGCACAAGGGCTCATATTGGAATAAATGTATACCTATACAATATCGTTTACAAGTTATTCAAAGAATATATACGGAATATTGGGACTGATGAATTTACAGAACAAAGCGAACAAATTCCATATCCATTAATATGGATATGGAACGTTAATATGGATATATAATTTGTTTGCTTTGTTAATAATTAAAACAACGAATTAAATTGAAAATAATGTTAAATTGATAAATAATTAAATCAACAGGGATATTCTAATCACATTAATATGGAATTGGACAAAGATCCTGAAGTATTTTGGAAAATCTCGAAATAATTCAAAAATAAATTATCATAATCTGTGTTATACATTTATTAATTTGTATACCAACACTCGAATGAAATTATCTGCAATGAATGAACATTGTTACTAAAATAGCTTTTTCTTTTCCGAAATATCCATTTACTTTTCATGTTTTGAAATTTTCATTTTTCTCTTAAATGAAATGTTATTTTCAATAAGGTAAAATAAATTATGTTTCCTTCGTATGATGTTTCTTTAATTATATTTCTGTTCTCACAGATGATTTACTATCAGCATTAAATATAGAAAACTGACTTTTTTAAAATTTTTCATAAGGTCGCTAAGTGGCATTAAAAAGTCGACAACAGAGCAATGTTTCAGCAAATAATGAAATTTTAATAATTTGTTAACTGCGACATTTATGAAACTCCTCCCTAAATTGTTTAATTATGTGTATTGACATATGGAGTATCTTAAATATTTCTTGCAAAACCATTTTCTACGTTTTCTTATAATGTGTCACGTATCTTTACATTTGTGTTCGTTTCTTTAACAAATTAACGATGTCTGTAAAATCTATGACGTATTCAAATGCTATTAGACAGGATATTTTCAAGCGACAAAAAAATGCTGCGATTCGTCAGATTTTCAATCATTTGATTGGCTGAACTAGAAATATACCACTGAAAGTAACAGATTGGGAATTAGCTATTGGTCGGCGATTATAAGTACGTCCTGTATATAGAAATTGTTGCGTTCATTCAGTCAAGTTTAATTTTTTTTTAGTACAGTCAGTACAAAAAAAAAAAGAAAAAGAAAAGCGTACGCAATACTACCTTATGACATAAAAACACAAATGTTTCATAATGTACGGAAATAATGAAGTATAAATGTGAACAGAAAAATACAATAACATCTTCCGAACTACCAATGATTGTGAAAAGCGTTCTTTATCATTAGAAACCTCAGAAACCAATATATTTTCGATATTTAAAGAATCATTTATAAAAACAAAGTTTCTTTTGCTGTCACGGATTTTTGGAAATGTTTCCGAGTACTTTTTAAAATTGTATTAATCCGTTTTCTCAAAACGGATTATCATTTTTTCGGATGCTATTATTTTTCAATTAAACATTTTTAGCTGCGGAATTGAATTTATACCTGCAAGAGTAACAAAAGAATATAAATTATTATGTTAATGTTACTGCTGTTAATTTATCATGTTTGTCTGTAAAATATACATTTATACGTGAAAATGTTTTCTTCAGAATTCTGATCAGACCATTCAAAAAACCTACATTACGGGTTGCGAGTCAGACCTTTAAATGCCTAGAATATCAAATTTGCAACACTTTTTTTAAATTTTTAATAAATAAATCACGCTCTTCGCAACCACTTTAAATATATTGAAATATTAATGTTGTAAAAATAATATAAGTATGCTACTAAATAAAGTTAAAAATATACCTTAAAATTTCTGGTGTCTAATCTTTAACCTGTGAATGCATGATTTTTTCTTTTAGAATTGTGTTTTTTTTAATTATATTAAAGATTAATAAGCATTAATATTCCTTTCGTGGTTATGTTACATATTCCTACATAAAGAAACATCTTTTTTGACAGTATACTATACAGTCTGGACTATAACGCGCACTTTATTTTGGAAACTGTTTCCGGAACAACACCTGTTATAGTTTTAATTTCTTAGACTGTAACTTTGTTATCATAGGAAGATATAACTTTAAGGGCCGTTCAATCCAACTAAGATATAAAGCTTCATCCTTTAACCCCTTCAGGACCTTTCACTTTTCTTTTAAACATTTATTTTTACTTATACAATCACGGCCACACCATAATTAATTAAGGTAATTATAAGTTTTCTTTCTTACTGGTACCATAAACAACTGCTGTATGCATATTTTGAAGATGCATATATGCACTCATGGTATCGAAAAGGTTAACGATGTTTTAATTTATAGTTGCAGTAATTCCGTATAGCACTTTTCGCTGTATTCAATTCAAGAATTCTACGTATTTTCAAGAGAAATATTAAGTCTGAAATATTATAGTACTAGAAAATAAAAGAAAGATGCACTTTATCTGGAACGTATATGTGACACACGTCCAGAAGGTGTTAAGATGTCCATGAATCGCTCATTTTCGTTTCAATGGCCATTTTGATTCCCTGCTGGAGATATTATTTTACTAATGCTGCTACTTCGTAGAGTTTATTTTAACTCATTTTGATTACCTTTTAGATAATGAGGAAACTTTTCTAGCTCACTCTGATTATACAAGATTCGGGTATTGAAGTAGCTGAACTGCTTTTAGGACTTCTGTCGCATATGATTCCGAATCTGAAGATAGAAGAGAGGGATATCATTATTCCTATTGGTCTTATTAAAGTACGAAATCCCCATAGTTGCCAGGTCTCCGGATTTTTGTACATCAGTAATTTTTTAGAGCAAATGTTGCTCTTTTAAGTCGCAAAATGCTCCGATTAAAATAAACACCACTTTCTGTATTAAATTACTGGTATCCAAAAAGCCGGAGGTCTGATTCCCTTTAACTTTTCTTCGGACTCGCCTAAATTTCTTTGTAGTGACAAAATACTAGTTCGTTTTTTGCGGGTTTTTCCGACGTCATCAGAAAAGTGTTGTTAATTGCTGTATGCACCTTTAGAAGATGCGTATATGCACTCATGGTAACGAAGGAATTAACGATATTTTAATTTTTAGTTGCGGTAATTCCATATATTACATTACAATTCGTCTGAAGAATTCTACTATTACTTACAGGCTTACGTCTAAAATATTCTAGTAGTAGAAAATAAAAAATATACTCACTTTATATGGAACGTAGATGTGACTCCGTATAGAAGAGATTGAAATGACCATCCATCGCTAATTTTCGTTTCAACGCGCAATTTGATCTCAACAAAGAGTGTTTATTTGTTACATTAATGTAAAGCAATTCGTGGCATAATTACCACAATTGACAAATGATTTCCTATAGCAAACAAGTTGGAAATTGTACGTCAAACGTTACAAACGAGGTGCGTTCGTACGCACGTTTTAGAATTAAATTCATGATATCCCGTGCGTAGAACGGGTTAAACAGCTAGTTAAGTATATATTTTATGACACTGTTCATACAAATATCTTAACTAGTTATATAAATATTCAAATATATATGTATCAGCTAGTTATATAAATATTCAGATCTTGATGATTTTTAATTCTGTGAAATGAATTATATCGTCTGCAGATTAATTTCTGTAAATAAAATAAGTATCTCGGTCGCTTGACGATTTAACATCCATCGGAAGCTCCTATAACAAAAAAGCACCGATTTTAAAAAAAATCAAATTTCTTAATAAATATTTTTATTAATATCTCCTAAAGTTTTGATTCGATTTTAATAAAATTTGAAATGTCTCGACAAAATTTTGCAAAGATACTATATTTTAAATTGCAAACCATTTGGTTGGGTAGTTTTTGCGTTGTTATATGCGGACAGACAGACAGACAGACGGACAGACAGACAGACGGACAGACGGACGGACCAAGCGACGACTATACGTGCTACGTATTTATATAATTACGAACGCACCTAAAAAGTAGAAATAAATGATTTATCATTCTATTTTTTAATTCGATAAAACTCCTGTAATCTAAGCATTACCATTATTGCTACAATGTCATGTAAAGTAAATGTGAATACTATTAACATTTAAAAATATGTATATATAGTTATGCTAAATCAGTTTATTATACACTATTTAGTTGTGAACCTGATTCAAGAAAATTAACCAGACAATACCGCAATCTTGCACTAAACTGAAATCTGTCAATAAATGACAGACTGTATTTATATATTGAAAGTTGAATTAATATAAGGTTAAGGTGAATTATATTACGTATGATATGTTTAAAAGTTATCAAATTAAGTGGAATTGGTTAAAATCTATGAAGACATGTTGCATTGGCTAAAACATATCATAAAAATGCATCAGAATATGCTTGGATATGCTTTAGTTTTATGTAAAGCAGAAATTCATGAAAGTGAAACTTATGCAAATATCTGTGTATATGATAATTGACTTATCTCTACCAAGATAGATAAATATTGACATACATAGATAAAAGAGAAAATACAAAATGTAATAACATATATAACAATAAATGTTTTTAAAATAGTTGAAGTTCAGTACTTTGGCGTATCCATTTGTGCAAAATTATTATATTTTATTTCAGAAAATATTACTTTAAAAATAATAACCATGTAAACAAAGCCGAATTTTCTAAACATTGTTTCCAATGCATTAAATGTTCAATAAAACAGTCACTTCAAAAAAATGTTGTTGTTTTTTTCTCAGGAACTAATATCGAATATGTCAGACGATCTGATTTATGTGATATATTTATAACTGTTTAATGTCGCCAAGGATTTGTTAATAAAGAAAACGTCTTAAATGATTACAATCATAAAAACTATTTTTTATAAATTTTGATTACTTATTCATTTTCAATATTGCAAGTAATAAAAGTGGTTTAATAGAATTCATTAACATTGATTACCGTATTTACCTGCGTATACGTCAATCCCACGTATAAGTCAACCCCCCACTTTCCCGATCAAGAAATTAGAATTTTTTTAAATACAATATTCAAAATCACATGGAAAAAAAAGAAACTACTAAATATACAATATTAAAGAAATTTTACTTATTTTTTGTACATTTATTCGAAATCATCTGAAAAAAAGTACTAAATATACAATAATGAAAATAATAATATACTAAAGTAATATACACAGTTAAAATGATTCAAGGTCCGATTCAGTATCGGACTCACCAAACAATTTACAAAAATCCTTCGTCGTCATCGGCTCATCATGATATACGTTTTCAATCTCTACACTCTTCCTCGTCGTTATCACTTTAGAAAATGGCATCATCTTCTGCCCCATCTAGTTCGTTGCTTATGCAGCATTTCTTGAACGATTTTATAATAATCCAGGAAGGAATTTGATACCACGCATCTTCAACCCACTGGGCAATTAATGTAATGTCGGGCTTTCTAATATTATCGCCCTTTGTAAGTGCTGGATAACCGGATGAAATCCACTTTGCACAATATTTTCTAACATTTGCTTTGAAGGGTAAACGTCTAGCGGTTGAAGGACGGATGTCACTCCTCCCGGAATTAATGCTACAGTCGTTTTCAGTTCTTTCGTCACTTTATTCACGTTTTCAGAAAAGTCGCCACGAAACGAGTCGTAAAATAAAAGGTTTTTTTCTAAACAGCTCCCGGTCTTTTACCCCACACATTTTTAAGCCAGTCGACTGTTCCGGCAGCATCCATCCACCCTTTTCCATGGGCTCGAATCAGCACACCAGATGGAAATGTAACGTTTTCGGCAACGTTTTTCTTTTAAAAATTTTCAACGGATGAAGCTTACTACCGTCGGCCAAAAAGAACGACCGTAAAGAACGACCGTGTGCCCAGTCGTTTTACCAAAATGCTTTTTTCCCCTTTGCAGTTCACTGTTTTATTTTCTAGTAGGTCGAAACACATGGGTGTTTAGTCCATATTTACTATATGGCAAAGTTCAAAATAATTCATTTTTCTTTGATCGATGACGTATTTTAGAAATTTCATGATCTTTGCTTCCAAGTGAGATGGTAATTTTTGTGCCAATTTAGTGCGCTGGCGTAAAGTCAAACCATGACGATTCATAAATCTAGTGCGCCATTGTTCTGATGCATTTGGAACACCATACTTTTCTTCTTTTGCAAGATTCATTGCTTGTAAACTTATGACAGTTCTAGTGACAATAAAACCATTCTGCCGGCACTCTACAACCCAGACATGCAATATATTTTCAATTTCCGGAAAGGGCGATTTTCCATGCCGCAAAGCCTTTTTTTAATTTTGGGATATTTTCTAGATTTGCCTTATTCTTGCGCCAATCACGAATCAATTTTTCGTGAACCCCAAACTGACGAGAAGCAGCACAGTTGTTAGACTCTTCCGCAAAAGAAAAAACTTAAAAAAAAGAGAAGAGTTAAAGAGACGAGAAGACACTTAAGAACAAAGTTTAAATCCAGCTGAGTATGAATTTCGTTTCTGTTTTCTAATAACTAAATCGGCCATATCAGTAGAAACAAGGAGAAAAAGTGCAGTAAGATAAACGAAGAAATAATGAATAAGTGTACTATCAAGGACACGAAGGAAAGATATAACGGATCAAGGGAAGATATAACGCGGGTCACGTGTTTTTAGAGAGTCACATGTTTTTAGCCGCTCGCTAACGATTCAATTGCACATAAGGGTGATACATTCTCGGAATTTTATTTACTGATCTCTCACAGGGAGGGGGGTGTAGTAGGCATACATTCAACGCCAGCACCAAACCCGTCACTCAGTCTCCAAACCTTTACCTCAGCACTGATAAGGAAAAGCATTTAATTCCTCTTTTTCTCCCCTGCCATGGAAATCGACAATACACGACGTCGATGTGTTATGGAATGCGAAAAGAGTATAATTGCCTTTCAGAAGGGCATTTTTGGCTTCTGGTAAAAAAATAAATAAATTAAGGACCCTCGCATAAGTCGACCCCTCCCCCCCAACTTTAAAGTCTTTTTTTGTCAAAAATGTATCGACTTATACGCGGGTAAATACGGAATATATCATGCTCTCAACTAACATGAGATATCGTGAAGTTCGGGCACAGTTCCTAGAATACATAGTTTAATTCAAAATTTTCAAATTCAAACCGGAAATTCTGAAACAAGAATTTTTACTTTAAAAAGTCACGTAATATCTGCCATTTAGAAACGAAAAGAACATTATAGGGAATTTCTGGTATGAATGCGAAATTTTGGAATTTAAACGAAAGCCAAACTGGTTATGCTTTAAAAAATGCTAAAAAAATGAAGCCGATAAACGAGCAACAATGCGGTACAATAATAAGGCGATCACAGCGACATCTGCTTTAAAAACAGATTTACCTCTAGCAAAAGTGACCGTTTCACTATTGACAACACAAACATAATTTCTGTTAATAAAATCTTCTCGTGTATATTTCAGATGTAACTGATTTTGAAGTTAGTTTTTTATCACATCCGGGAATTAATCTTTCTCACTCTTCTAGCAGAGATTCGCCCTTTGGTATGCTAAATTGGGATAGTTTCTAGTGTATATTATCAAGCACTGCAACCAGGCACAAAAGAATGCGTATCACGTTTCTTGGCCATGATCAGTATCATTCATATTTTCAAAGAAATGACAATTTATGATATTTTCAATTTATGAAAATCACGATACAAGCCAAAGGAAATAGTGTATAATTTAATTATTTAAAATATTTACCACCAGCTGAAACGTTTTCTCAGTTCGATTCCTATACAATGTTTGCTTAGAAAAGAGCTAGCAGACAGTGATGTAGCCAGAGAGGGGGAGGTCCAAATGCTCTGGAAACCAGTAATATTATAAAGTTTTCTTCGTCTTCAATAACGCAGAAAAATCTCTGATTAGATAAGGCAAAACTATTTTTATAAAATTTGTGGTATCTAAACCATCTGGACCTCCACCCCGTCTACGCCACTGCTAGAAGATGTTGCTGCGAAAGACCTGTCATCTATTCAGCATCGTTCGACATTTATGGGATTCAATTTTTTAGTACTATTTTGTAGCCGTTTTCAACACTATATATATTCTAGGCGCTGTAGTTTGGGTGCGACGCATCAAATAAAAATCCGCATTTATGACTTCCTAAACAAAATGCGTCTCTTTACCACCGCCCTTGAATACAAGGCCTGCGCGCTGACACAAAAATAGTGGCTGTGGTAGAAGGATTTTTTTCAGCTTCTCTAGGGTCCCTCGACTGAACACCAATAATTTCTAAAAGTTTTCTTCGCCTTAAATTTTTGAGATCAAATAAGTCAGATAAAACATTTAGAAATTACATGCGGGTAATATTCAGGGGACTGTACAAGCGCTAAACAAAAATCTGCCACCGACAGATGCCACTTTTTGTCAGCTATCAGGCTTTACTAACATGATTCCTCTAATCGTCTAAATTCGACAATCAGGTATCTTGATCAGAGAACTTTTACTATGAAAGGATTATTGTTTCAAATAATTAAGATTTCATGTATCACTTACTCTTGATTATTTTTACGGTATGAGTATTTTAATATTTTTTTGTACAAAAAAGATATTAAAAAAACCCTTATACTCCCTCTGTGTCGAATTAGTTGCTACATTTGAATACTTTTGAACTGATTATTGATACTGATGATTTTATGATTTTGTTTGAACATTTTTCAGAAGTTTCAGAATGTTATGATATCAATCACCAACATGTACTTACTCTCCTTCCCTCCTTAAATCAGTACCAAATTATTTTAAAAAATCCAGGGTTCGCACGCTCTTAAGCCACGCCCCATTTTGTAAGGATTCTTCCACCAGTAATCGCATAAAACTATCTTATATCTATGAATCGTGGCTTTATTAGGAAGAAAATGATCTTTCTGGTATACTGGGGGTAGAGTCCTTACAAAATGGGACGTAGCTTAAAAGCGTGCGAATCCCATAAATTTGCTTCGAAAACTTTGTCACAAAATAAGTGCTATAGATGTGGAAAGTAAAAAATGAGAATGAAAATGAAAATACCAAGTTGCGATAATTTTAATCGCACATAAAGCAATTTTAATTGATATTTAAGGAATTTCTTTAAATGTTGTAGCAAAAATTGCAATACAGCGTTAAACTCTTTATTATTCTTTTCCTTCCTTAGGGTAATTTCTAAA
Organism: Maratus michaelseni; assembly: GCA_963931845.1. Classification (NCBI taxonomy): domain Eukaryota; kingdom Metazoa; phylum Arthropoda; class Arachnida; order Araneae; family Salticidae; genus Maratus; species Maratus michaelseni. The sequence continues at coordinate 395,781,713 of OZ007591.1, read as the reverse complement.
TTGTTATTCATAATTACAATTATCGTGAGTTTTTTATTAGGTAGAGCCACATTACTTCTTATTTTCTTACTTCACATTCAGGTTCATTGCTTTAAGTAACTAGTGTTGGCGCCACTCTTGGCGTCTAACACCGCTTGGCGATAAATGTAAATCAGAAGTCGTTTGTTTTTCGCTTCGTACGGCGTCTCCATGAAGAGCTCCGAAAACCAATACTTTTGTATATAAAAATGGTTCGTTAAAGTCAACATAGTTGAAATTTTATAGATAGTTACTTAATTACAGTCCACTAACCTTTTCCTAGTCACATAATGGTACCGCTCGCGGAGAATAATCAGTGATCGTAGGATTATATTGCGTTTTTGTTTTAAAAGAAAAAAAATAATCGTAACAATGGATGTAAAAGTTTTAAATCGAAGAAGGGGCAATATAAAGGCCCAAGTTACGAAGTTATCAAATTTTATAGCCGATGAGGTAGAAAAAATAGACTCAGTGGATATTTTAAATAAAATCGAAAAATTGAACAAGTTAGAAGACAAATTAGACGATTTGAAAATGGAGTACTATAAAATTTTGAAAGACGAAGAAATAGATAAGTGTGAAGCTGATTTTGAAGAAATCGAGAAAGTTCTCCAAAATCTCAAGGTAAGATTGACTTATTGAGCTTTTTAAAACTAAAAATGTTGATCTAATAAATGAAAATAATGGTGTTAATAATTCCAAAAATTTAAATGTTAAATTACCGGAAATTCCATTGCCAAAATTCGATGGTTCTTATGAAAATTGGAGTATCTGTAAGTCTCAATTTAATAGTGATTCGATAACTGATTCGAACGAATTGTTAACTAATGATCAAAAGCTTTTTTAATCGTAATCTTCTCTTGTGGGGACAGAGAAACAAATCCAAAGTTCTGATGACGCATATGAGTCATTATTTGAAGCACTTACAAAAAGATTTGACAATAAAAGATTAATAGTTAACAGTCATACTAAATCTGTATTAATATTAGATAATATTCGTACTGAATCAGCTGAAAAATTAAGAATGCTGCTTGATTGTATTTTAAAGCATGTAAAAGCTTTAACCCTTTGAAGGGCACCAGTATATTATATATACCACTTAATTTTAATCCCAAATTGCCAGAATGACAACAGAATTTTGTACCGTAATTTCCGGCGTATAATCCGCAGCTCAAAGAGTCGTTTTTCGACCCAGAAATTTTATTCAATAATTGTAGTTAAATATTTACAGCGATCTTTTAAGTTACATTTTATAAAATGATATTTCTGGGTCGAAAAACGACTCTTTGAGCTGAGGATTATACGCCGGAAATTACGGTAATCAAATTTTGAATTTATACGGTACACGAGGAAAAGCTTTTACTTATTTTAAAATAAATTCCTTCGAGAATCCTGGTGTCAATCAATCATTGCAATATTTTAGCTACAAGAGTACTCTGCCCCTGAAAGGGTTAAAGGTGTTAAATGTCGAAATGAACAATTTTAGTGAAAATTTATTGATTAATATTATTTTGACAAAATTGGATAGAACAATATGCAAGGAATTGGAAATGACATTAACAACGACAAATTTACCCAGATGGGATACCTTTATCGAATTCTTGCGAAATCGTGTTCAAATATTAGAAAATCTACAATGAACACAAATAAATTCGCAAAATTTTAAAACCCAGAATAAACAAAAAACTTTTATTCTGAAATCTAATTCATGTTTTGTTTGTAAAAAATTGCATGCATTACACCTTTGCCCTGTTTCTAAAAAAGATTCCAATTCAAATATTTGATGAAGTAAAAAAGAATAAACTTTGTATAAATTGTTTAAATGACTCGCATCTACTATCGAAATGCGGTTCAAAATATAACTGATGAAATCGAAGATGTTTCCTTTTGCTCTAAGTCTGAAACTTCAGTTAAAACTTCAGGTATGGTTTGGAAATCTAATAAAGATCAATTTGTGTTTAGAGTTTCGGTGAAAGAACAAGAATCATACACTAAAATACATGTTCTTTCTGTCATAGCAAAATTGTATGATCCTCCTGGGCTCATTGGCCCAATTATTTCCAAGGCCAAGTGTTATCTATAAAAGTTGTGGCTTTGTAAAATAGGATGGGACGAGAACATTTCGAAACCCCTTGCTAGTGATTGGTGTAGCTTCGTAATTCAACTAAAGAACATAGAAAATATAACAATTAGTCGATGCATTTTAACTCCTTCCACAGAAGCAATATTTGTTCTTGGTTTCGCTGACGCTTCCATAACAGCTTTTCGTGCTGCAGTTTACGTATATTGTTTAAATTCATCCAACTCGACCACATCAAACCTCATTGCGAGTAAATCAAGAAAGTCACCTCTAAAGACCATTTCTGTGCCAAGACTGGAACTATGTTCCTGTTTGCTTCTTTGTCAACCTGCCTCCAAAATTCTCCCTTCCTTACAACTAGACATTCAAAGAGTAATTTTATTCTCAAACTCAACTATAGCATTGGCATGGATAAAAACCCTGCTCATCTATTAAAAACTTTCAACGCAAATAGAGTCTCAAAGATTCAGTCTCTAACTGAACAATTTTATTGGAAACATATTCCTTCTAGTGATAATCCAGCTGATACAATATCTCGTGGAACATTTCCTCAGGAACTCTCAGATATGGAACTGTGGTGAAAAGGTGCATTATTGCCTAATAATCTCTTGGATTTGACAGAAAAAGGAAAAAAACTGACTATTCAAATAATGATGCATATTTAAACGAACTGAAATTGAATTTGCATGAACAATGATTTTAATGATTTTCTTAACAAATTTTGTGACTTAAGTAACAGTTATTTTAAGTTAATTTGTATTTTAGTTAATATTTATAGATTTATTTATAATTGCAAGCACAAAGAAAGGGTTGTAGGGCCTATTACAAAAGAGGAATTTCACCAAGCAAAACTAAAATTGGTTAAACTAGTGCAGGTAATGTACTTCGCCAAGGAAATGAAGGCGCTCAAGAAAGGTGAGAAACTAAAGGATAGTCGAGTAAGTAATTTAAATCCTTTTCTTGATAGGGATGAAATAATTAGGGTTGGTGGTCGTTTAGATCAATCAAATTTATCTTATGATTAAAAAACATCCTATTATTTTACCCCAAAATCACTGGCTTACACTTTTAATTTTCCAGTATTTTCACTTAAAAAATGTGCATGTTGGTGCTCAAAACTTGCTTCATTTTGTGAAACAAGAATTCTGGCCTTTAAATGGCAGAAACATAGCCAGAAAAATTGTGCATAATTGCATTGTTTGTTTTAAAAACAAACCAAAAATGGGAGAACAAATTATGGCCTTGTTACCTAAAAAAAGGTAGATATCAACCCCTTTTTACAAATTCAGGCATTGATGTATGTGACCCATTTTATATAAAATACAAATACCAACGTAAAGGAGTTTTTAGTAAAATTTATGTCGCAATTTTCGTCTGTTTTGCTACTTGTGCAATTCATTTAGAAATAATAACAGATTTAACTTCTGAAGCCTTAATAGCTACCTTAACCTTCCTACCCTGTTGAAATTGTACTCAACCTTGATAAAAACATTTTACACCAGAATTCTTATTTAAAACTATTTAACATATTTATTTTACTTCATTAAGTCGATCTATTATTTAACTTACTTTACGAAAATTTTTCTGATTCGAATCGAATGAAATCAATTACTCAAATGGGTCGATTAGACCCATTCAGGGTAGGAAGGTTAAAAAGATTTGTAGCTAGGCGCGGAATTTGTGCCACTATCTTTTCCGATAATGCCTCTAATTTTGTTGGTGCGAATTCCGAATCGAAAAAATTGCATAAAATTGTAAAAAATCAATCCGAGGAATTGGCTGCTTACTTATTGGCTAATTCAATTTCTTGGAAATTCCTTCCTCCTAGATCCCCTAATTTTGGTGGCTTGTGGGAGGCAGGAGTAAAATCCTTTAACTCCTTGAGGGGCACCGTTATATTATATATACCACTTAATTTTAATCCCAAAATGCCACAATGACACCAGAATTTTATAATCAAATTTTGAATTTATAAAGTTCATGAGGAAAAGCTTTTACATATTTTAAAATAAATTCGTTCGTGAATCCTGGTGTCAATCAATCATTTCAATATTTTAACTACAAGAGTACTTTGCCCCTGAAGGGGTTAAGCATCATTTAACCCTTTCCGGCACAGACAAATTCTGTCCGTAAAATGCGAAATTACTGACTGACACCGGAATTTACAAACGACTTTTTTAGAAAATAAGAAATCCTTATTTCATGCTTTCATTGTAGAAGCAAAATTTTTTTTTAAATATTCTTGGTGCCGAATGCAAGTTTGGAATTAAAATTCGTTGTGCCCGGAGTGGGACCACTGTGCCGGAAAGGGTTAAAAAGAACTATTGAAGATTTAAAACTAACTTTTGAGGAATTTTTAACTGTCGTTAATCAAATCGAAGGTATTTTAAACAGTAGGCCTCTAATACCTTTATCTTCGGATCCAAACAATTATGAAACGTTAACCCCAGGACATTTTTTAATCGGCTGCCCTATAAATAGCATCTGTGAACCAAACATGACTGACCTTGCAAATAATAAACTTAGTCATTGGCAGCGGGTTACAAAAATTAATTAATTGATTTGGAAAAAATGGAGTAGAGATTATTTAAATAATCTCCAACAGCGTACAAAATGGTTAATTGAAAAAGAAAATATTAAAATTGGAACTATGGTTTTATTAAAGGATAGTAATTTGTCCATGTGTACCTGGTCAGTAAGTCGCATTCAAGACGTTATTTTTGGGAGTGATGGTAAAATTAGGGTCGTTCTTGTTAAAACTCCAAATGGTATATTCAAACGAGCAATTTCCAACCTTTGCATTTTGCCCATAAATGATCCTTTATTATAATGTAAATATTTATTTTTCTTATATTTCTTTTGCATTTATATTTGAAAATCTTTGCAGTAACTTTGTATTTTAATATTATAATTGAATTGAATTGTATATTTGTATTATTGATTGAATTGAAACTTGCATTAGAATTGAAGATTTATTGTTAAAAAGAAAAAAATGAATTGTTTACAACGACGGGCATTCGTTAAAGAAATGTTGCTGAAATAAATATTTCAGTGGTGGCAGGTATGTTGGCGCCACTCTTGGCTTCGTTTATTCTTAGAAGTCGTTTGTTCTTCGCTTAGTACGGTGTCTCCATGTGGAGCTCCGAAAACCAATACTTTTCTAAATAAAAATGGTTCGTTAAAGTCAACATAGTTGAAATTTTATAGATAGTTACTTAATTACAGTCCACTAACCTTTTCGTAGTCAACAACTAGTACACGGTATTATATTCATTGTAGTGTAGTTTAATAATTTTACTGATGTCGATCTACTAAACTGCATCGGAAGTTATTTATGACTCCTCCTACTTGAAATGTAGCAACTAATTTGGGACAAAATGTTCAACACAAATGTAGCAACTAATTTGAGACGGAGGGAGAAATTTATAAAATGGTAAAATATTGTTCCGCCTCAAAATTCGTTGACTGAGGACGACTGAATCCACAACTAATGTCTCCGGGCGTAAATAAATAATCAAACCGCATTAGGTTAACTTATTTTTTATATTTAATTTTATTATTTATTATTTATTATTTATTACTTATTATTTATTATTTATTATTTATTATTTATTATTTATTATATTTATTTTTTGTTTTTAAAAAATTAGAATTTGTTCTTTAAAAGGCAGTTTTATATTTGCAGTCATTATATACTATATGCAGAGGTGCCAAGCTCCCAGTAATCTTCCGTAATATGTGTATTAATTTGACCGAGTATAACAGCGTTTCGAATAAGAAAATTTATTTGATGAAACTTTATTTATTTAAATTTAATTTCTACACAGAATTTATTTACTTTCATTTCTTAAAAAAATTCTGGTGAGAAACTTATTAAACCTGGATCAAATTAACCTACATATCGTCGCTACCATGTCAAACTATCGAATGTGAAGAAATGCATTTTTCAATACTTTTAAAAATTGGCCGATTGTCACCACTAAATTTTAAGAGGGTTAATCACCAGGGTTGCCAGTTTGGCCTCATTTTCCATTCAGAAATTTTGAATCCATACCCGAAATTTGAAATATACTTTTTTTATTTATATAATGACAGACTATTTCGCAATTACTTAGAGTAAATTTTTTCTGAACATTTCCGGTATGATTTCGTCATCTCTAAATAAAAAAGCAGGCCAAACTGGCAACCCTGTTCGTCACAGAAATTTCATTAGTATTTTTACTAGGCGAAGAAGTCTAATAAAATTTAGTGGTGACAATCGGCCCATTTTTAAAAGTATTGAAAAATGCAATTTTTCATATTCGATAGTTTGACATGGTAGCGACGATATTACGGAAGATTAGTAAGAGCTTGGTACCTCTGACTATAAGTATAGCTACCATCTTCTAGGCTTTTTTTCTTACCACTACAATTTAATATTATATTTTCTCTTATTTAATAATGTAAATCGGATATTAGAGAAGGCAAAATTTTCTTTTGAAATTTAGTGGTAGCTGAAAAAGGTAAAAGCTGGAAGCTATGTATATTGATATATAATCTTGTTTTATGTGAATTATTCGGATTTTAAATCCGTTATGATAAGTAATCAGTTACGAATCCCTTGATTTTTGTTCTTAATTAAAAAACGAGAAGATAAATAAATTCTTCACTTTTGAAAAAGTACAAAAGTTTAATCTTTCTGAGATTAAAATTCTGAGGTTTTGATTGGCTGTTATGGATGATTTGTTTCTAAATAAAACAATATATTTATAAACTATTAACGGCCCGTCCCTAAATTACTAACGGCCCGCGGGTGGACAATGTGTCTACTACTATGTAGGGTAGGAATGGGTAGGTAATTAAAAAAAAATCTAAATCTTATTTCTAAAGCTGGAGTGAGACAAAATTGCAGTAGTTACAAATTTTAAATTTTAAATAAAAGTTTGTAAAAATGTGATAAATATTTTTTTCTGTTTATGTACATATTGAAACTAATAAATTTATTTTAATATAGCCTTCCATTGGCCTTCCGGGTAATATTAGTAAAAATGTAATATCCTAAGAATACGCCGATCACAATAACACATTCGCGTCCATAAACTGTTAAAATGACAATCTGAAAAAAACTTTCATGCACCTATCTAAAACTGCTGCTGAAGTATGACGGAACGACATAAAACGTCCGACTCTCCATCTAACCCCTTAGTGCGTGAATATCTAAAATCGCTGAAATATGTGTTTAAGTATTTGTTAGTAGATTTGTTATCCTGAATTTCATGCTCCTACGTAAAAGTGCTGCTAAGATATGGCGGAATAACCTAACGTATTCGACCTCTATTTAACCCCATAAAGGGTGAATTTTTAAAATCGCATAAATACATGTTAAATCATTTTTTTTTGGTAGATTTGTTATCCTTAAATTTATGCTGCTACCGAAAACTACTGCTGAGATATCGCGAAATGACCTAAAACATTCGACCTCCATATTTAACCCTCTTCGGGTGTGAATTTATAAAATCGCTGAAATAAGTGTTTAACCAATTTTTAGTAAATTTGTTAGCTTGAATTTCGTGCTCCTACCTAAAACTGCTGTTAGGATATTGCGGAATGACCTAAAACGTCAAACTATCCCCCTTTAACCCCCTTAGGGAGTGAATTTCTAAAATCGCTGAAATATGTGTTTAACCATTTTTTTATTAGAATTGTTATCCTGAACCCCCCTCTCTCCATTTAACAAAGCCATTAAATAATAAGCCCAGTCAGATAGTGTTAAATTTGTTAGCGACACACTAGCGCCAAACCTCTGCTGCAGAAGGAGGACAAAACAGAAGTGGGTCGCAGAGAAACGATACGATTTATTTATATCGATATTTTATACGATTTTTATCGATGTTTTGTTTTTGCGATTCCTTTAAAAGCTTGCTAATTATTGGGATCTTTTACATTAAAGCTAAAACTATATTGAAAAAAAAAATGTGGAAATTTACTGGATTAATATTTCTATATAAATATAGTGGCGGCGAAGAAGTTGATTTATTTATTAAAAGTTAAATAAAAAGTGATGGAAATTTACATCACTACGCATTTAACCCTTTCCGGCACAGACAAATTATGTTCGTAAAATGTGAAATTACTGACTGACACCGGAATTTACAAACGACTTTCTTAGAAAATATGAACTCCTTATTTTAAGCTTTAATTTTAGAAGCAAAATTTTATTAAAATATTCTTGGTGCCGAATGCAGCACTCCCAACCGCTAGATGGCGCTATTTTCAACTTGCGAAAAGTTTCCCATTTATCTGACTGGGCTTATTATTTAATGGCTTTGCCATTTAACGACCTTAGGAGGTGAACTTCTAAAATCGCTGAAACACGTGTATAACCATTTTTTTAGTAAATTTCTTTTCTTGAATTTCTCTCTTCTATCTAAAACTGCTACTGAATCATGGCGAAATCACCTAAAACGTTCGAGCATCCCTTTAACAACCTTCGGTGGAGGGGGGGGGGAGGGATGTTCAAAAATTCTTTCTGACTGTTTGCCTAGGTCATAACATCAAATTACTGCCCAAATTTCGTGATCCTGAATCTAGTCGTTTCAGCTGGGCGTTGATGAGTCAGTTAATCAGGCGTTCCCTCTTTAGATAATAGTATAAATATAGGTAGATTTTATGCGCAAGAGAACGTTGTAATTTTTAAGATAGAAGCATAAAGTACTCTAAAGGACTTATAGACTGGAATTATTGGTATACTTATATATCGGATTTATTAGTATACTTATATATTGGATTTATTGCAATGATTGCAAGATCGTTTTCTTTATCCTCATTCGTCTAAAGGTGGCATACTTTTCATACGTTTGAAAAAAATTAGATTTCTCATGGAACACGTATATGAAATTGCAACAGTTTCTGCGCATTTAAAAAAGAAACCACATAAATACTCCTATAATTACGCTGGAAATATATCAGGTGATCCCTGTCTAAACAATATTTAAAAGAATATTTGGTACTTTTCGGTTAGCCGGGCGCCAATGATATATATATATATATATATATATATATGTGTGTGTGTGTGTGTGTATATATATATATATATGTATGTATATATATATGTGTGTGTGTACAGTGGTGGCCAAAAGTTTGGAAATTTTTTGAAAGTTTTATGTTTTTCAATATTGTGTGCTTGTAGAATATATTAATTTTCACTTAAATACAAACGTTTATATATCCAATTGAAGGTAATTAAATGCAGAATTTAATAATAAAAATAGTATTACAATATCTGTATTACAAAAAAAGTTTTGCACATTTTAGTAGAACAAACAAACACAAATCGTTTTGAATAAGGACGTGTTTTGTAATAAAACCGTACTAGCCAATCACAAACACTGTTCTGAGGACTAATCAAATGTCTGTAACTATAGTTTAGGTTATTTGGATTGTAAAAGAGTTATTGTTGTGGAAATATTTTGCGTAATGATGCATATTAGTACAATTAAATAGAGTATTGCTGTTTTTGAATATTTAAAGTCCTTTTTCTTTATTAAACTAATTTTAAACAATGTCATCAACAAGAACTAATTGGACATCTACTAAAAGAAGCCGAATTGTCATATTGAGAGAAAATGGCCTCTCTTATGCTGAAATTGCAAGACAAGTTGGTGGTTCAGTGACTTGTTCTGGTGTACGAAAGTTCTGTTTACGTTATGAAAAAACGAAATCAGTGGAAAATAAGGCCAAATCAGGCCGAAAAAAATGCACAAGTGCTACGGCCGATAGAAAAATCAAACCCCTATGCCTTCAAGATAGAAAAATTTCATCAGATGCCATTAGATGTAAAATGAATGCAGCGAATATTGCAGTAAGTTCAAGAACAATAAGAAGAAGGTTATCAGGATTTGGACTACAAGCTAGAATTCCAAGGAAAAAAACCCTATATAAATCAAAAGCAACGCAAAAAACGAGTTAAGTGGGCAAAAGAACACATTAAATAGTCAGAAAATCAATGGAAGCAAGTAATCTGGAGCGATGAGAGTAAAATATCGCTCTTTGGTAGTGATGGTAGAAAATACGTGAGACGTAGAGTAGGAGAAGCACTTCATCCTGAATGCATTGAAGCAACTACAAAAACCCCAACAAATGTCATGATTTGGGCATGTACGTCTGCAGATGGTGTGGGGCGAATTCAAGTGATTGATGGCATCCTGAATGCCAAAAAATACACCGAAACTGCCCTGGAACCAAAATTGATACCTTTCATCAGGTATCTCTTCCGCAACAACGCACCATTTATTTTTCAGCCTGATTCAGCTCCATGCCACACAGCAAAAGTATGCAAAGCATGGCTTCAAAATAAAGGCATGGATATATTACCATGGCTAGGAAACAGCCCTGATCTCAATCCAATTGAAAATTTGTGGCGACGTTTGAAAATTCTTGTACGAAAAAAACGACCATCCAATAAAAGACAACTTATTGAAGCTATAATTGATTCTTGGCACCATGTGATTATTAAAGATGAACTCCAAACACTCATTCACTCGATGAAAAGACGCTGTGAAGCTGTCTTAAAAAATAAGGGTTATCCTACTAAGTATCGATTGTGTAAGCATTACTTTAAAAAAATGCTAATCTAAGATAGATCTTACTATTAGTTGCATAACTTTTTTTGTGATACAGATATTGTAATACTGTTCCTATTATTGAATTCGACATTAAATTACCTTCAATTTGATATATAAACGTTTGTATTTAAGTGTAAATTAATATATTCTACAAGCACACAAAGTTGAAAAACATGAAACTTTCAAAAACTGTCCACACTTTTGGCCACCACTGTATATATATACGTATATATATCACTGGCGCCCGGCTAACCGAAAAGTACCAAATATTTAAAAGTCGTTTATTTCAAAATGTTGAAAATATACTAACGCTTAATATATTTTAGAAGCAAACTTTACGGATTGATGAATTTTTATATGTTTTAAAGGTGAATCTAAAAATGTTATTTTAGTAAAATCTATATATTTAAAATAAAGTGGCAAGTATTGTGTATTGTTTTTCGGACTTCATGTGTACTTTTTGTTTTACAATAAACATATTTATGTTCAGTGTTAAAATATAAATGTAATTGATAACATCTAAAAGTATCATGTAAAAAAATATCAGATAGTTGCAGAATTTTTTTACGCGCAATTTTGAAAACCACATTTAGAGATAATGACTTTAAAGTACGTTTCATTAAAAATGGAAATATCTGGTGTTTTAGTTCACCTGTATTGGATAGTGTTTGAGTCAATAATAAGTACATATTTACTTCATGAAACATATTCTTTAAAAAAATATTAAGGAATTCCAGAGATATCTCACATGAAATATTGTTCACCGGCGTTTTTCTACGAAAACAATAGAAGCCCCGCCCTTTTCTTTGAACTTTATGAACTTAGGTTTTCTATTTTCACACATCATTAAAAATGCCTCAATATATGGATTTAATATAAAATTTGTAAAAGACTAATAAAATATTGTTAAATATTTGATATAAACACTTATATTTTCTGTGAAAACCCTACTTTTTATGCAAGAAAAATTAGATAGAACTGAGCATTCAGAGCATGCCCTTGTCGATGGTGCTTGTTTGAGTAGTATTTTTCGACACTGGCATAGAAGGCAACAATTGAGTAAATAGTTATCATAGAAACCAAAATTTCACATTTGATATCGAAACGTTAACCCAAGCTTCAGAATCAGGCCCTAAGAAAAACTCAGCTGAACGTTGTATTTTGAAAGCCATAGATATTATTAATCATGTTTACTTCATTTCCAGACGACTTTTTTCTTCTTTTCTTTCATTTAATTTGTTTTTATCAAGCATTTGATACAACACAGATGCATGTTTTTTGTCACAAATGAAACACTTCAGGATATCTTTACATTGTTTTGTTGTGTGGCCTGCCGCCAAACATAAAAGACAACACCCTTTGTCTTTCAATATATTCTGCTTCTCAGTAAAACTCAACTTCCGTGCTGAGATACATTCTGAACTCAAATATCTTCCGTTGTAAAAAACGCAATTTTCCCTAAATCTTGCTTTAAAGAAGTTGGTAATAGAGTAGCAGCAGTCGGGAAATGTTTAGAAACATCGGTGTAACCTTTCCTTTTTCTAAAGTTTCTATCATCATCTTTTTTCGCCAAGCCAAAACCTGCCACTGCCAAATTTATTCTTTCATCGCTTTCAATAGATAGACCTTTAAATCATTGTTTACCGAAAATAACATATATATTTTTAGCCATAACTTGCATAATTTAAGGATTTTGTTTTATCTGTTTGTTTTAAATTGGCCAAAAAATTTTCGCTTTTAAAAATATGCTTTTGGAGAAATTAGTATTTATGAAGATTTAAGTATGCCCCCTAACCGAAGACTACCATTTTTCTTACGCTGGTTGGTGCAGGATTGCCCTACGTGGCTCTTGTTATACGTTCTTATGTACTATTATTTCCATAGCATAAATTTACATGATGTATTTTGAGTGGGAATTTGCCACGAACATGATTGTTTATAATTAGTTCAATGAAAAATAATTAAAATAGTTGCATTTAGCTCCATAGTGGCCAAATGCCATAGTACATACCGCTGGTAGTCAAAGAGTAAAATCTCATTGTTACCGATACCTATATCAGTCCTTGTGATTAGAATATACCATGATATCAACGTTGCTAGTCCATTAATTTTTAAAAAATAATCTGGATTTTTACCACTTTTTTGAAATAGTAATCTGTCGTTAAATAATGCGAATATTATTACTACAAAAATGGTGGCAATCTGAATAAAAAATAGTGCACCGGTAACAATGCATCATATATGCATATCGGGTGTCCTAAAAATGACTGATGGATTTTAAAGTTCAATAAATTGCAAACGGTGACAGATATTAAAATAATTCTTACAGGAGGGTTATGTATGATGTCAGGAGTTTGTTTACTGTGATTCTTGATTTTAGTTCGAATTTCAAGCAATATATGACGCTGACAGCGATTGGCGTTCAATCGAGGCCGAAACTCACGCCACTCAGCATTGATGCACCGCCCCCTGAATATTAGATGGCGGCTGGCGAAAGCGGATTTTTTTCAGCGTTTGAACAGTCCCTCGAATGTCAACACCAATAATTTCTAAAAGTTTTCTTCGCCCAGGTTTTCTGAGACCAAATAAGTCGAATAAAACTTTTAGATATTATTGGTGCTGAAGTTCGATGGAACGTTCAAACGCTGGAAAAAAAATTCCGCCTGCAACAGCCGCAATCTAGTATTCAGGTGGCGGTGCATCAATGCTGAGTGGCGTCAGTTACGGCGTCGACTAAACGCCAATCAGCGTCATCTATTGTTTGAAATTCCAACTAAAATCAAGAATCACAGTAAAAAAAACTCCTGACATCACATATAACCCTCCTGCACGAATTTTTTAAAATCTGTCACCGTTTGCAAGTTATTGGATTTTAAAATCCATCAGTCATTTTTGGGACACCCGGTACCTGTCAACTATCAGTTTCCTTTCATAAAACGTGGGTTAATTTGCCCCAAGTTGAAGACTACTTGAACCAGAAAACATATTTAGAAATAAACTCAGATAAATAATAAGGAAATTAAATAAAAATCGATCTATCAAACTTTCTGCTTCGAAACATGACCTGGTTTTAATTCAAATTAAATTAATTTGAGTTTTTCAAGTATGTTAAAAAAATAATAGAATTCATATTTTTTTTTTTTTAGAATTTTTTTCACCATTATCAAATCATAATTAAACTCATCTATTTCAACAACATTGACTGTTATGGCGTTTTGAAATAAAACGCGATTGACCAAAATCATATTCAATATTGGGTACTATGTTAGTGTCTGCATTTTCTATATTATCCCAGCAATCAGTAGCTTTATAACTAGTAAGTGTTCTCCTGAGTGCTTATGTTAATTATTAAATTACGTGGGAAAACTGAGTAAGTTGCTATAAAATCAGAAATCTGGTAAATCTTAGCTTTTACCAATATAAAATGTGTAAAAACCCAAAATAAACTTATAAATGTTTCCATTTCGGTTTTTACCAAGACATCTCGGTAAGTGCTTGGATTTGCAGACACTTTTAGTTAAAATGCCAAATGTATGAATATACTTATTGCCATAAGATTCTGAAAAAATCGCGGTTAACATACTCTATTAAACCATGCGCAGATGTGTAGTATATTCAAACGGGCATTTCAATATTTGTATTTATTGGAAAACTATATGATTTGAATAATAATTAAAATAACTTTATTTCAGATTATATACTAGATTTCCTTCATTAAATTTGGAATAATTTGTTTTATAATATTACATTTAAACGAAGACTAGAATAACAATAAACTTAACTTTATTAACATTAAACAGAACTTTTTATAAAAGTAAACAAAACTTTACATAACATTTAGCTTGTTATATTTTACTGAGATTTTTTTTAAGTTTATTGAATTAATGGAATTTATTTTCAGAATTTTCTTCCCCATTACTAAATTATAAATAAACTCATCTATTTCAACAAGATTGACTGCGGCGTTTTGAAATGTAACGTAGATTGACTGATTTGTACGAACACATCCTTCAGTATCTTCTTCCATTTGTTACGTATGTTTCTGTTTCACTTGCATCAGTATTACCTTCCATTTCCTATACAATAGTGAGTACTAAGTAAGTGTCTTCCTTTTCTATATTCCTTCGTTAAATTTGGAATAATTTGTTTTATAATATTACATTTAAACGAAGACTAGAATAACAATAAACTTAACTTTATTAACATTAAACAGAACTTTTTATAAAAGTAAACAAAACTTTACATAACATTTAGCTTGTTATATTTTACTGAGATTTTTTTTAAGTTTATTGAATTAATGGAATTTATTTTCAGAATTTTCTTCCCCATTACTAAATTATAAATAAACTCATCTATTTCAACAAGATTGACTGCGGCGTTTTGAAATGTAACGTAGATTGACTGATTTGTACGAACACATCCTTGTTAAAGTTATCTGAAAAAATCGCGGTTAACATACTCTATTAAACCATGCGCAGATGGTATAATCATTCATTATAATCATTCATTTACAACTTATACCAAGTTCTCCTCAGTGGTTATCTTGATAGTTAAATTACGCGGCAAAACTGAGTAAGCGATTTCCAATTTCATAAGAACACCAAAACTTTGTTAGGTGAATATTTGATTCGCTGATGCTATATGCTATGATCTTTTTTTCATTTCCTGTACAAATACAGGGTAGTCATAAAGTCTTTCCCTGATTACAAAAAAATATTACGAAATAGCTATTGGATATAACACTGTAAAATCTTTATTATGGAAAAGTCATGTTCTTAAGTTTTTTTAGTCAAGTCTCTACCGTTGATCGCGAGTTCCTTCATGACAATTTTCCTGGAAGATGGATCGGACTGGATTTTTTCTTTTGGGGGTACAAAAAGGACAGAGTATTTGGAAAACCAGTAAAAGATATTGAAACACTCAAAGTCAGGATCTCAGATGCTGTATCTAGTGTGACAGCCCAAATGTTGGGCAATGCGTGGCGAGAAATTTAATACCAACTTGACAATCTTCGAGCTACCAAGGGTGCTCGCATCGAAATTTACATACGTAAGTACTTGTATTAAAATTTTCATAAATGTCTTTATAATATATTGAAACAAACGTATGCCTAATTACATTAGTTTTTCTGCAATAAATTATTGTACCGTAATTTCCGGCGTATAATCCGCAGCTCAAAGAGTCGTTTTTCGACCCAGAAATTTTATTCAATAATTGTAGTTAAATATTTACAGCGATCTTTTAAGTTAAATTTTATAAAATAATATTTCTGGGTCGAAAAACGACTCTTTGAGCTGCGGATTATACGCCGGAAATTACGGTAATCAGGGAAAGATTTTTAAAATCACCTCATATTTAACTTTCCAACCACTTTGTTGGGTTATTTGTTTCCATACATCTTGCAAACATGTTTTGCATGGCTTGATCCGCCCGTAATACTAAATCTTGTGACTCATTGTATCTCTGTTTACCGTGAACTATTTTTCTATCATTCCACTTTTCACATAAACTTTTTATTATTTGGTTGCAAAATTTCAAGTTATCGGAATACAGAATGTTTAACGCTCCAAAAATTGTCAAAATATACAAAAGATAATATTCTTCTTCATTAGCTCTTTTACAGCGCAGAGATCGGAGAAAGATAAATTTGTGTGATGATCTTGATACACTAATCACAGCCAGCTTCACACTGCATATCTATTGGATCGACTTGGCATGGAGAATTAATTTACTTTTACCAAATGGCTTAATTACAATTCCCTTTTTCAAATATTTATTCTGACATGGTTCATGAAGTCTGAAATACTTAACGATAGATTCTACAGCCACGTTCTTGTAGTTGCAATCAAATTCCTTAAAAATTCAGTGTCTTTCACCATCGTCAATAACCATATGAGAATCGTTTATGACGTCGAACAGTTCGTCACAAGAAACCTAGTACAGAATTTCTGTTTTTTTTTTTTTTTTTACAGATATTGATGTTATACTTTTTTCTTAGTCTTCTACGTTAAGAATGTCATGGCTTTTCAACTGTCTATAATAAACTGTTTATTTTTCCTTAACACATTTAGCTTCTTTCACTTCATTTATTAAAGAAATGTATTCCTCACATATTAAATAAAATTTGTTTCTCTTCTTATTTTTACTGATTCATACGGAATGTCATAAAAAATTTCAACTATATACCACTTTTTTTGAACGAAATCAGAAAAAAAACTGAATATATTTACAAACATGGATGCTGTGATAATCAGAAAACTTCATTCTATAGTATTCTGATCTATTAATTTAATAAGCAGTGTTACGCAACAACACTTATGAAGCAATTTATTATCTTATAAATTACATTTGAGAAAATTTCATCTCGTAGAAATATATCTATCATGAAAGTCGTAAAAAACACATCACAACAGAGCCATATGTTGGGCTATATAAACCAAAACCTAATCAATTCCTACTTGTTTCAAGGTCTAACATAATCTGAAGTTTTATTAAATTCCGTTCATTAGTTCTCAAGATGGAACGGTCATAAAATTTGTTTTATAGAGACAGACTAACAGGTATGCAGACATTTTCCAGAAATAATCAAATCGTGTTCAGGACATCCCTAAACGTGTAAATCCACCAAAATCCGGCTGTCGAAAATTTTCCCAATTCGAATACTTTCTTCTTACACATAGAGAAAAAAAGAAAAAAAAAACTGATTTTAGATCGTAGCCGCAAACCGAAAAATTTCCCAATTCGAATACTTTCTTCTTACACATAGAGAAAAAAAGAAAAAAAAAAACAAACTGATTGTAGATCGTAGCCGCAAACCGAAAATTTTCCCAATTCGAATACTTTCTTCTTACACATAGAGAAAAAAAGAAAAAAAAACAAACTGATTGTAGATCGTAGCCGTTGTCCGAAATTGGCGAAGTTAGGCTTCAACTGATTTGAACATATAAGAGTCCCGAGGGAAAGGGCTGGTGCAGATAAGTGAGGAGGATCATCCTTTATTTCGGTCATTTACCAAATGACCGTTGGTAAATCCTAGCATTTAACTTGGTAAAATCCGGAAATGGAAGCGTTGAAGATCATATTTCGGGCTTTTAACCAACTCACTTTGATAAATGCTAGTATTTGCTAGTATTTTTTTATACTTACTTCGGGCTTTTACAGTAACATATATGCGAGGAGTGTTTTTTTTAAACCTCCGATGGACCATAAAAAAAGACAAATGTAAAGAACAAAATGAATGTATTAACAAAAGTTATGTACAAACATGGTTACTTTTTTACATAATAGCCCTGAAGATTGAGGCATTTGTCATACCGGTGGACAAGCTTTCCGATCCCCTCTTCGATAAACGTTGCCGCAATTGATGTGAGATGAGCTTGAAGCTTGAACGGTGGCTTGAATCTTATCATTCGTCTGTAAGCTTTTCTTCCTAGCCAGTTCTTTAATTCAGAGAAAAGATGGAAATCATTCGGCACTGAGTCGGGGCTGTACAGCGGGTGACCTAATACGACCTATTTAAACGGTTCCAGCAGCTGTTTGGTTACAGCAGCACTGTGCATCACTCAGACAGTTTCCCCTAGACATTTGAAACATTGTTCGGTGAATTTCTGCTGCACTATTCCCATCTGCTGAAGAAAGCAGATAATAATACGCAACTCGTACTTCGTGGGATCATCAATCGTATCAGTCACATTTACGTGCCTACAGCTCATCTCAAAATGACGATCCTAATGACCGAGCGCTGGCTTCGGTAGTAGCGGAGAAATATAGTTAAGAAGATGGGCAGTCGCCCACCGCACATCCTTACCTCTTATCACTTGTCTGGCTATTTATCGGTTCAATCGGAGATTGAAAAATTAAAACGACCCTCGTATTTAAATTTTGTACGCGTCCTCATTACAAAAATGTATACACTATACGACGACTCTTTTAGAATCACCAAATAGTTCTGTGTACATTGTAGCCTTAAAGAAATATTGAAATTTCATGATAATTTCCCAATGTTTACGAAAGTAAGAACTGTTAAATTAAAACAAGAAACAAAAATATCGCGTCACGCATAGTTTATGAAACACTTTCCAACACTTGTAGAATACTGCATCGAAATCTCAATATTTTGTAAGGTAAAAAAAAGTATCCAAATAAAAACATCAACAATACACATCAATTTCAATAGTCTAAGATTATTAAAATACACTATGAATGATTTTTCTTTATAAGCCATAATGCCACAGAATTCTTTCGTGTGTCCTTGTAAATGAATGACATGTATTTCCTTTTCCTCAGAAGATATGATGCATTGCATCTAAATAACACTTATCAATTTCATAAAGATTGAAGCTATGTAACTTTATTAAAATGTACTGAAAATGATTTTCCATCATAAACTATATTCTAACGGAATTATTTTGCGTGTTCCTGTAAACGAATTATGTATCCCTGTAAACCTCATCAACATATACCAACCGCATGGTAATCCAAGTATATAAACGCGATTTAGAGTTCGGCTAGACAAACAAATTGATAAAGACTTTTCAACTATGTTGGAACGTGTTAAAAAGACAAGAAAATAGACAAAAGTGCACACACGCCACCTTTGAATCCAAACGAAATTGATTCGACACACAAGTTCGACTTTTCCAACAAAAAAGAAAAAATATATCTAAGCAGAGTTGTCAAGTCTCCGGATTTTTGAACACCAGTAATTTTTTAGAGAAAATGTTGTTCTTTTAAATCGCAAAATGTTCCGATTAAATAAAACAACATTTTCTGTACTAAATTACTGGTATCTAAAAAACCGGAAACTTGGCAGGTCTGTATCTGAGTATCCGTTGTAAAGTTATACATGGACATACATTAAATAAATATGCAAACAAATTGTTCAACCTTCTTTGAGGGGAATCGTTTAAAAAGAAACAATATAAGCTATATTCAGACCATAAAATTTAATCGTCTTATGCATCGGTCGGAACATAGGCGTCCCTGTGGATTATTTTTTATATTACTCATACCACTGTTTGAAAAATAATCTCTCTGTCATACGCTTATGCTAGGATATTTTCAAGAGACAACAGCAAAAAAATACATATTTGTTGTAAATTATAGTTTGATTAATTACAAAAATGGTCGCCAGTATTGACTCGTAATAAAACTGTAAATACTTCACCCTAAACATACAGTGCTTCACTTCTTGAATATGTATTTTGTTAAAATCATCCCACAGTTAGTAGCCATGCATGAAAATTTACTAACTTCTATTTTTGCTAATAGTACCGTAATTTCTGGCCTACAATCCGCGGATTAAACAATTATATTTCGACCCAGAAATTTTATTGTACATTAAGTAAGTTACTAAATGGTTGTAAATATTTGACTTCAATTATTAAATAAAATTTATGGGTGTAAACATAATTATTTCATCCGCGGATTATACGCCGTAAATTACGGTATTTAAAAATTAGAAACGCCTGTCTGTGAAAATTTTAAGGAAAGTTACATATCTTAAATTTAAATTCTCATACGCATAAAATCGCCGGTAAATTTGTTAAATACATTGTTATTTTTTTAAATATCTATAAATAACTATAAAAATCATTACACTTGGTGGGCGTGAGTGTTTTTTTTTTGGGGGGGGGAGGGGGCACTAAATGCATGCCTGAAACACATATTATTTTCACACTATTATTTTTTACAAGAAATCTTTTCCTTTTTCTAATGGCAGAACTTGCTGACAGCAAATAAAATAAAGTATTCCTTTTTAATAATAGTGGTAAGAAAAGAATAAATTTAACAGCCATGCAATTAGTGCTCCAAATAATCGTTAAATATCAAACTACCACTAATGTACTAAAAATATTCATTCTAAATTGAAGTCTTTCTTATTTAATTAATTATTTTAACAAAACTGATACAATATTTCGAAACATAATCCTATACAAATCTAATTAAAATTTTCTAATACAGTCATGCAATATATTTTTGTCACGTATAATTTCATTGACATGTCAGTGCCAATATGATCTTGTCAATCTTGTTGTGCTGCTAAATTTTTGTAGAAAAAGATTTAAATAAAAGACTTTATATGCAAAAATGAATTAATTTCCGAAATAATGTCGAACATAAAGTTCGACACGGTTAACATTTATTCAGCTTAAAGGAGAATTGGAAGATAATTTGAGAAATATGTTGCATTAATTAGAGAAAAAATGCTTTATTTTTACAACGGTATTAAATACGACTGAATTTTACTTAAATAGCGTAATCGGTAACTCCAGAAAATGCGTCTACCCACTCTTAATTATTCCGGTATATGAACTAAAACAAACATGTTTTAAACCGGAAAATGTATATAAGGAAATGTGTTTTATTTCTATAAGCTGTTAACGAATTCTTCCTAACGAAATCTCAGCAGAATTGCCGGACTAAGAGATCTCTGACCCCAATAACCGCAAACGCCCTAAATATGCTTTATTAATTGATGATGATGATTAAGTTTTCCTCTCACTCCAACTATACTTAATTTATCTTGTCTTTTGTCTTTAATTTAAAAAAAAAAACTATCTTTAGTCGAGCTATTGGCTTTTTATTTTGTATGTTTATTGTTTTGTAATTTTTAAACTAAATGTATGGTCTCTGTAAGGAATCTTTTTTTTCTTTTTTGAGATGGGTTCGACCAACGGTAGGTTTGTCTTATTTCTATTTACTTTTGTACTATTACTTACCCATCATACGTAGTATAAGGTAAGTCTTGTAATCGTTTTGAAAATCGAAAAAAAAAATTGACGGATTTACATATTTCAGACACTAGAGGTTCCGGAAAACATATTTTTAGAAAAAAAAAAATTGCCGCCCGTCTGTCTGTCTGTGTGTCTGTAAACGCTCTATCTCCCGAACAAATTGAGATAGAGACTTGAAATTTGGTGTGTATTAGTATGTAATAATGGGAATAAGCTTATTGAATTTCAGTAACCTCGATTATCCGGAACTATTTTTTTCGGACTCTCGAAATATGCGTTCTGATAAAAGATAGATAAAAATTTTCGAAATTGTTTATTGTAAGGAGGGAATATAAAAGACAATAAAAAAACATAGATTTTGCATAAAGAATGAAATCGATCGGATAATGAGTTGTCGAGATATTTGGAATCCCATTTCCCACACTCTTTGATTTTTCCTGACCCTGCATTTCATTCAAATTATTAGAAGCATCATGAAAAATGATTACAAGCATGAAAAATGATTACAAGCATCAGTTTGTGCATTTGAAATAATATTGAAAAATTAGACAGATAGTCAATGTATAAGAATCTAAAAGGCAGTATTAACACTAGATTAACCTACACGTGAAATTTTAAGTACATTTCTTATATACCGTATATACTCGTGTATAAGCCGACCCCAAAATTCCTGATGAAAACATGTTTAATACCAGTATTTTACAATAATGTTCTTCGTCTTACATAATTCACAATTAAATGAGATAAAGCAGGGCGTAGAAAATTATTCTGAATTACTGGTGTTAAACTTTTTTGCATCTCGGTTTTGGGGGTCGGCTTATACACGAGTATATACGGTACATTGTTAAAATTTTGAAAAATAGCTACAGATAATTTAGTACACTAATGTGAGAATAAATTTTATTACACCAATGTATCGATAAATATTCCTTCTAAATTAAATTCTTTCCAATGTAATCAATTGATAAGAAAATTGGCAAATTATTCCCTAACATAACCTTACAGCATTTTATTATTTTGCCTAATTACCATCCCCTAATACTGTGACACATTGTAGTTTCGTTACACTGTTAAAAATCTGCAACAAACGGTCCAGTCATAGAGCCGTTTTTATAGATAACACTTACTTGACAATAATTTGAAACGCTCTCATTGGTCAGAATAGAAATAAATGACGGGTTTCTAACAGTTTTCTATAAAAACGGTTGAATGACTGGATAGTATGCTGCAGGTTTTTAACAGTGTGCATATAATTTGCTAAAGTTGTAGTGGATTGGCGACTGCTCATAAAGGCAAGCGTTTGTTTCGAGGCTCACGAAAAAGACAGGCTACCGCGGTGCATCCCACTTATCTTTTTTTACAGACCGCTAGAGTGACGTGATGCTCTTTTCCCACACCTTCATTGGTGCATTCGAGCATCACGTGACTCCAGCGGTCTGTAAAAAAAGATACGCTAAAAGCACCGCGGTAGCCTTTCTTTTTCGTTAGCTTCGGTTTGTTTTGATTGAGATTGCATTGTGAAAATAACATCTGTGTGCTTGCAGCGACATCTGTAGACTATTTTGCTTTAACTTTCTACGGATGCACCTGTCCTTCGGAATTTGTGGGTTTTCTGCGTTTCTCAGAAATTTTACGCAAATTTGGCTTTTTTGGTCAGTCAGTAATGTATTTAAGCAGGTGCAAATGAGTGTAACGTTGGATTTGGTCGTATCTCGATCTAGTGGAACTCGAGACCCGCTTCTGCCAGCAGAAAGAAGTTGTACTCCTGACGTGAAGCTATTTAGAGTAGAATCTTGACTTGGTAAGATAAATTTGATTGATTACTTCAATAAAGGTGTGTTGACGGCCACGGGTTGCTATGATTTTAGATGTTTAGCCACATTTTAGCGAAGTTGTGGAAGCCTGCGCATCACATAAAAGTTAACTCTTAATTGCATAGTGATGTAAATTTCCATCACTGTTTATTTAACTTTTAATAAATAAATCTTCTTCTAATACTTCTTCGCCACCACTATATATATATAGAAATATTAATCCAATAAATTTCCCGTGAACTATGTTGCTGAACAAAGTTAAAAATCTATCTTAAAATTTCTGGTGTCTAATATTTAATATATGTATAAAATACACAATTGTAAAAGAAAAACTCGTGCAAAGAAGGGTTAAGATTAGAGGGGATTCAGTGCTCATCTTTGCCTAAGTCAAAGTTTTATTTACTTATCTTTTTCAAGCGGTTTCTATTACTGTGTAGTGAAGCATATTTCTCTAGTGGGCTTATTTAGAAAGTATTCATCAGTCCAGAGACTCAACGATCGTCCTTACCCTTAAAATTTTATATAAAAACTTGTTTTAACTTTTTTCCTGACTTTTTACTGAGCTAGCCAGGGTTAACTATGAATCAGCACGCCATAAAGTGCTACTAACAATTTTACTTTAGCAGTCCAATTAAGCGACTAAATATGTATTAAATATAAATAAAACCAAACATTTAAAAAAATGGTTAAATACACTTTTATTTTATTTTCTCTATTTCGTTTCTTCTCTCTCTCTCTTTTTTTTTTCTTTTCTCGGGAAAAGCTTTAAATAATAAGTTTTAAAAAGCAAAGAGGAATTAATGTTCGAAATATTATCAAACATAAGGTTATTTCATGTTTCGTCAGGGTTAAAAGTTCTTACAGGAAATTTACAAGAGTAATATGAAAAAGTATGTTGCAGTAAATACAGATAGAATGTTTTATTTTTACATTGATATTAAACGTTTTAAGTAATTTTTGAATAGCTTAACCGTTAGCTGTAAAAATGCGTCTACATATATTTAGAAAGATGTTAAGAAATTTTTAAAACAAATAAAAAAAGAAAGACTTGTTTTGCATTAAACTTTAAACCCATTCTAATATCAAGTTAGTAATTTAAAACTATTTTATCAATATAAATTTATACAAATCATATTTATTATTGTTTGACATAAAATAAATACAATTTCTTTTCTTTTCTATTTCTTCTCTCTCTCTCTCTCTCTCTCTCTCTCTCTCTCTCTCTCTGTCTCTCTCTCTCTTTTTTCTTTTTTTGAACAAAATAAAATTCCTTTTCATTATTTATTTTACACAAACATAATTATTAATTTTATTTTTAAATTCATGAATATAAGTAGGCCCGTATTTCGGATATGTGACGCACGCCCCTGTGCAGTCATTTATTTTATGCCCCCCCCCCTTTCCCTCTTTTCTATCAGTTAAACTACAATAATTCGTTGAATTATTTTTTTCAATTTTGAAACTTTATAAAATATCTTTACTTAACTGGATACATTAAGCATAAAACATATGCAAGCTAGTTTTACTAATTATTCTGAAGAGAAAATTAAGTGTCAAATACATAGAAAATAGTCACTGTAGTTAATCAGCAAATTAAAAAATTTTTAAACAAAACTATTTTTTGTCAAACAAAACATATATGATAGAAATCACAGAAAAATATCACTACAGTTTTAGTTTTAGACACATACACTACTTTGTAATCATGTGCCAACTCGACATATCGTCGCTACCATGTCAAACTATCGAATGTGAAAAAATGCATTTTTCATTAATTTTAAAAATGGACCGATTGTCACCACTAAATTTTAATAGTATTCGTCACAAGGGTTGCCAGTTTGGTCTCCTTACCAATTCAGAATTTCCGAATTCTTGCCATAAATTTCAAACAGAATTTTTTTCTTTATTTACTGTAGTCATTTTGGGATTACTATTAAATAAAAAAAATTCTCTCAAAATTTCTGGTGCAAGTTCGTCAAGTCTAAATAAATAGGTAGCCCAATCTGGCAACCCTGTTCTTTGCAGAAATTTTATTAGTAACCTTAGTACTAGAAGAATTCTAATAAAATTTAGTGGTTACAATCGGCCCATTTTGAAAAGTAATGAAAAAGGCATTTTTTCACATTCGATAGTTTGACATGGTAGCGACGATATGTAATCGCTCGATTGCATTCGGCGAATGTAAATACTGCATACATGTGACTTACAGTCAGGAAAATTCACTGAGGTGTAGAAACCCTGTGTAATGTTATCATAATTTCTAAATATAAAAATTCCCATATACTCCAAAAATTGAAAGTAAAATTTCCCTTCTTATAATTGGAGAATGATAGATTATTTTAACTACATTTTCTTTTTAAATTCCTTAAAAGCAGTAGGAATCACAATAAATGGGAAGTTCGTTACAATTTGTAGGACACCGTAATCATTCGTTCGAAATATAATTGTTTTGATTTATTATCTACCGGAAGTTTGACAGTTTGTTTCGAAAAATAAATTTATAGCGCTTTATCTAAGTCAAGTAATAGTATTTAATTTTTTGTAAAAAGTTTTTCATTGCATATAATTTCAAAATAATGACCCTACCAATTTGCTCTTGTAAGTAATGTTGCGCAGATTTTTCTTTCCATGAAATATTTAAATAATAAACTCGCAGACAAACAGGAATTCAGTTACAACAGGAATTCATTTTGTTACAGTTTTTGTTACTAAAAATGATTTATTTTTATCTAATACCCATTGGATATCTTGGTGGTTGCGTGCTATTTATTACATCTGCTTTTAATTTAAATACCGTAAAAATGCACGCACATTTTCCATTTCGACTGTGTTAAGACAGATCATTATTATCGTCAAATACAAAAACGTACTTCAGATATCTAGAACTCGAATTTCAATTTTACAATTATCATAAAGATAATATCAAAAAACACTTTGAACTTATGATTCATAATATAGAGATATGATTAATAATTTACATTCATCACCCGAATGATAGCATGTATAATGTATTAAAACTTCGTATTTCCTTTTTTTTGTATACATAAATATCGTGCAGTAATGTTAAACTGAATTCATAATAATTTAATTAAACTGTAAATCTCTTTCCATACTCTTGAAATCGTTAATTACAGTTCTTCGAAAAATACCTATGAATAATTATAATTATTTCAATTACTTTTGTATGGTAATTTTAAATCGTTTTAAAAAACAGTTGCCACATAAGAAATTTTACAGGGAAAATGATCTAGAAAATGATTTAAATCAATACTTATTTCATTTTGTATGTAACTGTATGTAATAGCCACTCTATAATCATTACTTTAATGTGGTATTTACAGTATCCAAAAAATAACTTGTAATTGAAATTTTCGATTATTGAAAATGTAGAAAAATCGGACAGATATTTTTAGATTAATCTATAAGCATGGCTGCCAGTGGCGATTATTTTTTAATTCTATTGGTACCACTTTACCCAATTAAATATTTTTGTGATATATTTTGATAACACACCATGACTTATATTTTATACAAATAGAATGTAAGAATAGCTCTCAGATGTATCCCCGTATACCATTCTGCTTGTTTCACTAATTAATATTTTTCCAATTCATTTGGGTCCTATAATTTCCTAATTTGTAGTTTTAAAAAAATTTAAAATATAGTATTTCAGAGTAAATGGAATTATCGCTGTAGGCTAATTCCATGCGTGGATGCAGTGTCAGACACAGAGATGTAAATGGTTGCGTTGTTTGACTACCAGTATTATAGTAATAGAAAATTTGACTTATTCAATCCCATATATCTAGAATTAAATACAATGTAGAATTTTTTTAAAATATACCAGTGGCCAAGAATGGTAAATATTGCGGCTATCTGACTTACATTAACGCATGGAATTAGCCAATAATAATGCTATACGCAAAGTTTTATAAAGGTAAATTTTCAGAATAAATTGAGAAGTAATTTGATAAATGTGTTCTACTAGTTTTAGAAAATATATGTTTCGTTTTAAC
Organism: Maratus michaelseni; assembly: GCA_963931845.1. NCBI lineage: Eukaryota > Metazoa > Arthropoda > Arachnida > Araneae > Salticidae > Maratus > Maratus michaelseni. Next base: position 395,754,446 of record OZ007591.1, on the reverse strand, counting down.
AATGGCATTACAATTTAACATATTGTGTTGTCATGCCTGCTGATCTCACACAGACTACTGACTACTCTGAAGCATCAAAATGAGTATTCTAGTCTTACAAAAATTTATGTTGATTTTATTTTGATTTTATTCACTCAGTTGCTGCGCTATATCGTTGCTACCATGTCAAACTATCGAATGTGAAAATTTTTTTTTCATTACTTTTTAAAATGGTCCGATTGCTACCACTAAATTATTAATAATATTCTTCAGCAGGGTTGCCAGTTTCGTCTCCTTTTTCATTCAGAATTTCGAACCCTCAACCAGAAATTTAAAATAGAAATTTTTCTTAATTTAATGATAGACATTTCGTGATTACTTACAATAAAATACAATTTCTTAAAATTTCCGGTATGAATTCGGCATCTCTAAATAAAAATGAAGGCCGAACGGGCAACCCTGTTCGTCACAGAAATTTTATTAGTATTTTTACTAGATGAGGAATTCTGATAAAATTTAGTGGTGACAATCGGCCCATTTTTAAAATTACTGAAAAATTCATTTTTTCATATTCGATAGTTTGACATGGTAGACACACAATATGTTAACAATGAGCATTATAGCGGTACCTCATTTTCTATTGCTCAGAAATCAGGGCTTAATTTGTGCCGGAGCCCATCTGAGCTCAGCTCCGGTACTTCTCTGTTTTTAGTAAATATTTAAATATTGTCGAGAATTCACCGGAGTTCATAAACACTGCGCTCCGGAGCCCAGTGCAATAACGTTTCCGATCGAATCCGAAATTAACCTTTCATTTCCTTCCCATCTCCAATCTTTTGCCTTATTTTGTATTAAAACACTTATAAGTGACGTAATCTGCCGCTTACATAAGAGAAGGAGATGAAACATTCTCGATTTTTATATCACTGGAGCTCAATCTGTCTTAAATTCAGAATTTTACTTTAATTCCATTTCAAATCATTTTAATGCTATTTTGATCAGAATAAAGAGTAAACAGAAATAACCTTTTTTCTATTCTGCATAGCTGCGAACTATTCATTTTTGTATTAAAATTATTTCCGAACCGTAATCCTGAGCTTATTTAATCGCAGAATTCAGCGAATAAATAACATTAAGATTGGGCAAAGGTTTCTATTTGGAAGTAGTAATAAATAAAAAGTGGAATAGTTGATATCTAAGTATACGCAGATAGATGTATTTAAAATTTTTGTTTTGCTAAATCAAAAAATAACGCTTTAAAAATTTAAAATAATGTATGAAATACAAATATGCAGATAGGAGAAGCGGCGGAGGAGGGGGGAACGGTACGCTTCGGGTGTTAGTAATGCAGAATATGAGGGATCCGGTAATTTTTTTCTTAGAAATTAAGCCCTGGCAGAAATGCATATAATTTTATATTTGAAGTTATTCATGTAGCATTCCATGACTTCGCTACAATATTTATAAACTTTGGTTAAACTGATGTGGTAATTTTACGAAATCAGTGTAGTATTAAGTTAAGTACAGTAGTTTACCCAATGTAATAATTTCAGGAATGCAAAAAATATGCAGATAGGTGAAGCGGCGGAGGAGGGGGGAACGGTACGCTTCGGGTGTTAGTAATGCAGAATATTAGGGATCCGGTACTTTTTTTCTTAGAAATTAAGCCCTGGCAGATATGCATATAATTTTATATTTGAAGTTATTCATGTAGCATTCCATGACTTCGCTACAATATTTATAAACTTTGGTTAAACTGATGTGGTAATTTTACGAAATCAGTGTAGTATTAAGTTAAGTACAGTAGTTAAACCAATGTAATAATTTCAGGAATGCAAAAAAAATATATATATTGTATTCTACTTTGGAATTTAACTATTACCTGTTTATTCCTTGACACACAAGGCAAATATTTCAAAATCGTTTTTCAACACAGTCTATTTATTTGATTAATTCACATTTGCATATCTGGTCGTACAATACATTTTCCTAGTGCGTAATTTTACTAAAATGTCATTACCGGTTTGATCTTGTATATCTTGTTCTGGAATTAAATCTTTGCTAGAAATTTTCTCAATGTTATATTTCCCAAGGTATTATGTCTTAATTTTGTGAAATCGCTTTACTAGTAAGTGAAATATTACGTCAATCAATCAAATGTAGTGATTTTAGGAAAGCACAGAAAATGTATGTATTCTATACTTCAGAATTTAACTATTCGCTATTTATGAATCCCTTTTCAAAGAAGGCAACTATTTCAACGCAGTTTATTTATTTGGTTAGTTCATATTTTCATACCGGGTCATGCAATACATTTTACAAATTAATATTTTTAATAAAATGTCATTACCAGTTTCATCTTGAATATATATATATATATATATATACTTTTTTTTTTTTTTGCATTAACCCTTCTCTGCGTGAGTTTTACTTTTACAATTGTGTTTTTTTATACATATATTATATATTAGACACCAGAAATTTTAAAATAGATTTTTAACTTTGTTCAGCAACATAGTTCACGAGAAATTTAGTGGATTAATATTTCTATATAAATATAGTGGTGGCGAAGAAGTTGATTTATTTATTAAAAGTTAAATAAAAAGTGATGGAAATTTACATCACTATGCAATTAAGGGTTAAATCTTTGCTAGAAATGTTTTCAATGATATATTTCCCACTGCAATATTTCTTTATTTTCGAAATCGCTTTACTATTACGTAAAATACTGCAGTATTTTGTTGTATGCTGTTTTTTTACAATCAAATATTTTTTTAATTATAAACTCGTATAATGCATTAAACTGTGTATTAAAAATGTATTGAAAATGTAAATTTATGTTAGCTCATGTTAAAATTCTGATTTCTCCAATTCCCTTTTCTCTGAAATTTCTCTAAAATATTTTAATAAATATCAGTCCATTAGACGCAATGTGATTTTACATGCTAAAGACACATCGACGTCTTAGTGCCCAGATTTTTCAACTTCATTTTATCTATAGTTAATCAAAACCATTTTAAAAAATATCACCTCATATGACAGAATCGGTTTATCTTTATGTACAATAGAGAAGCCCGAATTTATATTTATTCAAGTTAAAATTAGGATTTATTCAGCTTTTTTTCTCTATATCTATTAAAAATTATTTTATAAGAAACTTTATACATTAATTCATGTTCTCTAAAATTACACGAGATTATTTAAAAGCATATCAGTTCATCTGTCATTATCACGGTGCGTACATTCCTTAGAATTTCCAAGGAGTACCACTATTTTTTATCAGAAATATTTTTTCCGATATCTTTTTCTTGGGTAAATTATTTTTCTACGATTAATCGCAGAATTTGTAATAGATTTGTGCGATTAAATAAGGTGAAAAATTCTATTTGAAAATGGGGTAGTATTGTCCGCAAAGTGTCATCATGTACATGGTTCGCACATTCCTTGGATTTTCCAAGGAGTCTGGCACAATTATTAATGTTAAGAAACTTTCTATTTAATTTTTTAAACACAGAATTTTCAGTACTTTTCCAGAGTTAAATAAGACGAAGAAAACTTACAAATTTGTGGTAGAACTGTGCAAACCCTGTATGTATCATATAATATTATTTATGTTGTCAACATTCCTTTTTCTATGCATTTACTTTTTTTTACGAATGAATGTGATATGATTCGAAAGGTTTTTGAACCGGTTTCTGACATAGTACACTCACATTTCGTTAAAACATACTTTTTGTGGAAAATTCTAGTTAATTAAAACTTAAATCAGATTTATTTTCATAAATGAAATGAAAGGCTTTTCTCAAATCAATGTTGTCACAAAAATAAAATATCGCATTATATCGTGCTCAACAATGTTCATAAAAAATAAATAGTACAAGAAAAGACGCTATCAATCGATCGAAGCAGTGGTAATTCCCGTGTATACTAAAAGGTAAGCTTTGTTATGTTAGATAAAATTGTATTTTAAATTTATTAAATTTAATTTTATTTGTACCATGTTTTTCCACAAGTGGATGCCGCCATCCTCTAATGCAGTTAAAATAAGATTTTTTTTTTTAATCTCGTGCATATCTTTTGCTATATTCGATCAGTTTTTACTGTAAATTTGATGGAATAAATGAGATTATTCTCTGCCTTCACTAAAGTTGTTTTCGGATATTTTTATCTTTAAATGTGTTCTTTAGAAGTTACATTTGCATCTATAATACATTAGATATTGTTAAAAAATATTCTATTTCCGTGCGAAATCCTTGCACGAGCCCACTGGTTTTATATGTTAAAGAAACACTATTAAATGTTACGTTTCTCAGAGCTTCTAATATTTTTCGTAACTCGTTATTATATTTAACTAATCGAATTCACAAATTTTACAAACATAACTTAAAAAGAACTTACTTTTGTAATATATTTTTTTATATTAATAAGATAAGTTTGAAGTATTTTTCCTATAAATATATTACAGAAGTGTATTTGATTTAACATCCATATTTGATTTTTGTTGTTGTTGTTATTGTTTTAAGCTGTTATATTTATGTTAATATAATGTTTCACGGTGTTTTTTTAAGTTTTTCGTGACCCTTTACTATTTTTGGCAAATTTAAATCACCAATTTTACTTAAATAAGTATAAAAAACGTATTTTCGTAATGTATTTTGTATACCAATAAGATATTTTTAAAGAATTTTTCCCGTAAATATATTACGGAAGTGTATTTGATTTAACATTCTTAATAGTTTTTTGTTTCTTCTGCTATTATATTCATGTTAGTGTAATGTTTCTCGGTGTTTCTTAAGTTCTTCATACCTTTTACTACTTTCGATTACTTTTAAATCACCAATATTACAGAAATTACTGAAAAATGTATATTTGTAACGTACATTTTATATGATTAAGATTTTTTTGTAGTATTTTTCTCATAAATATATTACACAAGAGTTTCTGAATTAACATCCTTAATTTTTTTGCATGTTTTCTTATGTTATACAGTAGAACCTCCATAAGTTGACCACCCAAGGGACTGTGACTAAGTGGTCAACATACGGAGGTGGTCAACTTAGGGAATTCTTAGAAAATATTTTGTACAATATTAGAAAAAAATTAGTAAACCTTTTTAGTATTTTTAAGGAAAAATTTAGAAACAAATTATCACTTACTCATTTTTATTTTTACTGAAGGTACAGCACATTTTTACAATTTTTGAAAGAATAATTTAATTTTTGTTAGAGTCCTCTTTTTGTTCATTAAGTAACTGCAAAAAGAACTTTCGCAGTTTACAAGTCCATTAAGCATGCTTGGCCATTTTTCTGCAGTGAAATCTTTAAATTGCTCCATCATGCGCTTTACATCGTCTTTCTTTAGAGTTGGGTACTTAACAGTTTCGTCATAAATTGGATCATCATCCTCTTCGCCGTCCATTTCTTGTACCTTAGAGTCCTCGGTGTGCTTAGTTGAAGTGAGTACCTCATCGATAGAGATGGCTCTATCTGTGCATATGGCTCCCGCTATATGGCAGAGCCTATGGCTCTGGTTCAACACATCTTACTAACTCATTGTTCATGGTAACATAATCTTCAAAATCAACTCCATCAAAAACTGGCAAGGGAGATAGAGGAAGCTCATCCTCTTGCACCGATGTTGTAGCTGTAACAAATCTAGCTTTCTTGAAGCAGTTCTTAATCGTGGTTTGCATAACTTTATTCCAATAATCCCAAATTAATTTTATCCCAAAATACTAATTAATCCAATGAACATAATTCAAAGCATTTACTGACACAGCTGTTGACGATGCCAATGTAGAAGGACCAAAGGTTTATGCTTTCATGATCACCCATTCCAGAAATTGAGCTCTGTAGTGCACTTTGAAGGTCTGTGTGAATAATCCCTAAGTGAATAATGCTAATGTTGCGTTTCTAAAGGTTGGGTTTTCGAAGTTGTGTTTGGAGGCAAAAATTTTAGCTTCACATTTGTGAGATTATTCACTTTCGAGTGGCTGGGGCAGTTGTCCACGGTAAGTAGAATAGACTGCTTCTTTTTTCTCATTAGTGCGTCAATTCCTCTAACCCACTCTTTGAATAAAGCATTGGTCATCCAAGCGTATTTATCCGCTCTCCAAAAAACAGGAAGGTCTTCAGGTTTTACATTTTTAAATGCACGAGATTTTGCGGATTTGCCGATCACCGTAAGCTTCTTACGGTGTGAAATCGATACTCGATTTTAGTGATTGGAACTTACAATTTTTCCCCAGTCATACTAGCACATAGAAGAACACTAAAACGTTGTTTTGAAAGTTTTCCTCTTTTGCAAGTGTCACTCTTCATTACTAGACTTCTATCAGGCATTGCTTTAAAGAAGAAACCGCACTCATCAGCATTAAATATGTTCTCATCTTACAAACCTTTAGCGAACTCTGGGAATTTTTCAATAAACTTCTCCACCACTTCAGCTGAAACCTCATTCGATTCCACACACAAAACTTTTTGAGATTTCTTGTATCGTAGTTTCAATTTTTCAAGCCAACCTGCTGACGCTTGGAAGTTCTCTATTTCGAATTATTTTGCAATTTTTTTTTGCTATTTCCTGAAGTCCCAATATTCTTGCATTGATTGGTCTCATCAATTTAAACCAACGAAACTTGGCTTCGTTCACAGCGTCGAGACACGCTTTTCTGCGTTTTCTTTGGAGTCCCCCGTTTTCGGAAGAATATCTTTCCAGATATTCTTCCTTGCATTTTAAAATGTTGCTCACAGTTGTCTTACTCTTACTAAATTTTTCCGCTGTCTTTCTTTGGCTGCTGCTTTCGAGAAAATTAAGAAGATCCACTTTCTCCTTTCATTTAAGTTCTTTTAAAGCTTTTCTTTGAGCCATTTTTAATGAAAATTAGCAAATAAACGACCGGTCCCGTCACGACAACCAGAAAAAAAGAACGGAATGTGTTTCACATGTGAGCGATACACGTTGTTTTCCAATTCTGCGTATAGCTACACCACTGCGTAGATCCCCCATTCCCCTGACATTTTTCGACAGTTTCCAGGAATTCTGGCAAATCCTTCCCATTGTATAATAATGGAAATGAACAATGAATGGAGCACCACAAGGGGGGGCAGTGTTGCTCAGACAAGCCGAATAACTGATAAAGAAATTCCTGGAACCCAGATGGAGAACAAACGGAGAAAAAAGCTAATTCAAGAAAACATCAGTGGTCAAGTTACAGAGAATAAAACCTACTAAAATCTGGTCAACATACAACTTACGGAGGTGGTCAACATAGAGAGGTAAATCTCCATTGAAAATGCTTTGTGACCATTCAAACTAATAAATTTTGGTCAACATAGAGAGGTGGTCAACGTAGAGAGGTGGTCAACTTTGGAGGTTTTACTGTATATTCATCCACTTTTTTATAATTAGTAATGTAAAATATATGTGTAAAACTTGAAAATGATAATTTAATCCTTAAATGCCTAGAATATAAAATTTGCAACACTTTTTATTTAACTTTTAATAAATAAATCAAATTCGTTCAACCACTATATTTATATCAAAATATTAATTCTGTAACAACATGTAACTAAATAAACTTAAAAATATATCTTAAAATTTCTGGTGTCTAATCCTTAATATAAGTAAACAAAAAACCCATAATTCTAAGCTAAAAATTCATGCTTTGAAGGGTTAAGGATTAGATACGAGAAATTTTAAGATACATTTTTAGCTTTATTTAGTAGAATATTTATTTGATTTTTACAGGATTAATATTTCGATATAAATATAGTGGTTGCGAAGAACTTGATTTGTTCATTAAATGTTAAATAAAAAGTGTTGCAAATTTTATACTCTAGGCATTTAAGGGATAAAGAAATTTCAGTGTTTAAGTAAGAAATCATAGTAATATCCAAGTTTATTTACTTATATCTACGATTACAAAGTATTCGTCTTGTACGAAGAACTTATTCTATTTAATTTAATCCTGAATAATTTTACGCTAGAAACGTTAACGTGACCTCATTTACTTCTCAAAATCGATTGGAGTCAAACGAGGTCAATCACCAACTAGTTACCCGGATATTTAAAATTAAATAATTGATTTCGACTCCAAAAGTTAACGAAGTCTGTGATTTTTTCCAGCTTTTCGAGTCATTAAAGGAAAACATATTATTCAAATAACTTTTCATTTTTTTCAAAGGAAAAATACATCAGCGATTTTCATTGATATATTCATTTAAAATAATTAAAAAGATATTTAGCGTACATTATCGTAGTTTTATATTTGAAAAAAAAAATGTGTTTATTCAACGGAAGAAAGACGTTAGATTTTTGGTGACAGTTTGATTAATTATCGTCTAAAATGATGAAAGAGGAACTTTAAAACTAACAATAAAGGAAATATCTTAGCTAATTTTAATTATATTACTGTAGTGCGTTCTAGAGAAAACAATAAAAGAAATATGCAAAAATTCAATTATTTTAGATATTTATGTGACTAATTTCTTCTAATGATTTCAAGCAAATATTTATACATAGCGTAAAAAATTAAAGATATTTAAGATAAGATTGGTTTAATTTCTACACCAAGTATTTGAGAATTTTATGATAGTATCTAAATTCCAATACATTCAAGCAAATACTTATACATTGACAATTATATTTATTAAATAATTAATAAATATATAAATAAATATATAAATATGTTTTAATAAGATATCTATATAAAGTAAATACAAAACTTTTAACTCCTTCATGAAAAGCGTCCTTTCCACAATTTTAACCCCTTGTAACCGGAATCTATAAATAGATGTGTTTTTTTATTAATTTAATCGCAGTCCTGCTTGTGTTGGGCAATAGGAAATATTTTGATAATCGAATGATTAACGTTCGAATTATTTTGATAGTCGAATGATTTTAAATAATTGAATGATCTGAAAATGATTGTAAAGTAAAGATGTGAATATAGATAATTGATTCTCATTCGCTATTCTGAGATCTCGGAGAAATTACGTAACTATACGGGGATTCAAATATATTTAAGGAACATTTCCTTAAATCTAAAGGATTATTCGAAAAGTAGAATAACTCTCTTAAAACTATGGAAATCAGAGCATTTTTAAACCAATTTTAATTATTTCTAGAGTAGGATAAGAACTTTGAGTCAAATGAGAAAAACAAATGACACGCAAAAGTGTTTATCAATCCGATTTTCCGATTCTCTTTTAACTCAGGCGTATATATAATATAAAGTTTACGTTGGTAGCATTTTGTTGGATGTAGTCATCTAAAAAGATAAGTACGGGTTAGATTCCGCTAAAATAATTTTGCATTTATCCTTTTTTTTTTTTTTTTTTTTAGATGTTCCTTATTAGTTGAAAATAAATTTCTTTTTAATAACCGTTTGTAAATATTAATATTACGTAAGGAAAAAAATATTTCTTCATTTTTTTTTTCAAAAACACTTCCATTATATCACAATATGTTGTCACACTAAAATACATATACATAGGTGCCAACCTCTCATTAATATTCCGTAGCATGAGGTATGAGGGTTAATTGGACCCAGTTTAACAGCGTTTCAAACCAGAAAAATTATTGAATGAAACTTTATTTATTCAATTTCAGGTTTCTACTTTGAATTTATTTAATTTCATTTCTTAAAAAAATTTCTGGTGCGAAACGTGTTAAACCTGGGTCAAATTAAGCCGCATATTACGGAATATTAATGAGAGGTATACGCATATAATGGCAATTTTTTACTAATTTTCTTTCGATAATATTTTTTTAAATAAAACCTTATTTATATTAGGATACTATTTTGTGTCAAATATATAATGTGTCAACATATTTGGAGATGCATATCTCATAATTATATTATTGGTATCCACATAAATATTCAAAAATGTATTTGTTCGAATGCAGAAAGAAAAAATATAAAAGCAAAATTTTGGGCGGAGCCACTCAGTTACGGAAAGTTGAAGTTTGGAGAAAACTCCGCTCCAAACATTGTATTTTCTTAGTTATCACTTATGATCGGAAATTTTTTGAAGTAACTTTTTTATGACATTATACAATTCCAATTCATCAATTTTTATAGTATGTTTTTGAGGTGTTTATAATTTATACAGGGCGTAATAGAAATACTGAGACACATTATATTGTTTTTGAGCATTTTTTTAATATACATTTTTAATTACATTGGGAATTTTACACATTGATTAAATTTATTCAAATTGATATAGAATGTAATAGGGATGTTGACATAAACTTTAATTAACTAGAAAAAAATACAGCATCAAACACGACAGTTAATCAAAAGATCACTTATGTCATTTTTTTTTTTTTCAGAAATATGTGCAAAATCACAGTGTAAAAATAGCAAACTGTAAAAATTCAGTTTAACTTCTATTTAATAAGTCTCCCAGTTCTTCTAAAAAAATGTAATATAGAGATTTCGTTAAATAGAAAATCAACATATAGATGACTTCACAAGCTGGTGTGCTCAATGGCACGTTAGACTGAATGAAAAAAACTGCCGCTATATATTTTTCTAAAAAATTCATTTATCCAAACCATATTAACATTAATAATATTACTATTCCCTGGATTAACAATAATAAATATCTGGGGGTACCCTTGTACTAAATACCCTTGATAGAAGACTTACCTGGACTAAACATTTTACAAATATTAGAGCAAAGTCGCTGGTATTTCTAAATCACTTTCGCCTTATTTCCAAAGTAGTACTCTTTCTTTTAAAAATAAAGTTATTCTACACAAAGCATGCATATCCTCTTGTACAATCTGTCGCTTTTCTGGAAACACCAATATGAATTATATATATAGAGCCCATAATAAAAATCTTAGAATTATCAGGAATGACCACCGGTACCTCAGAAACACTACTAATCGCAGAGATCTCTGCACCACCTGCCTAAAAAAACGCATATGCCAACTTTCCAAAAAAATTTATAGAACAATTTACAACATCCCTATTCAATTATAGCAGAATTGCCCGACTATGAGTCTCCGACCCCAATATCCGTAAACGTCTTAAATATGCCTTATTAATTGATGATGAAGATGGAGTTTTCCGCCCTCTTCAATTAAGCTTTGCTTTTCTTGTCTTTTGTCGTTGTTGTTTTGTTTTTTTAACTATCTTTATTCTGCCCAATGTCTTTTTATTAATAAAAATTTATTTTTTTGTAACTTTTAAACAAAATGTGTTTTTTAATTTTTATTAATTATTTTATTTATATTAATAATTTATATTAATATTAATATAATTTATATTAATAATTTTATTATTTAAAATTTTTTATTTAATTTTTAATCTTTAAAAAAAAAAATTTCTGACGGCTCCCAGTTTGCCCCGCAGGTTGATTATCTATAACCTGGAAGATCAGTTGGTATGCAACTAGGTATTCCATTCTGCTAACTACATTGTTCCATTACGGAATACCAATATCTCATAATATTTTATGATTATGTAGGCGCATACACAGATCCTTATATTTGTGCTTTATGTAAATCTGATGTATCAATTGATGTATATTGGCTGACTACCTACGCACTATATTTTGATCATGCTCTCTTGATATCATTACATCTTTTTTTTTTGGCCAAATTTTGTTCGTTTTTTCCATTTTTAACACCCTATTCCATATTTCCCGGATATCTCATAATACCCTCCAAAAAAGTTTTTCATTAGTATTATTTTTTCTATGTTATGAAATTTCCTAAAATGACTTTTGTCTACGAATAACTAATTGCAGATAGGTGTAGTTTGTGTTTGTATTCGATTTTCAGGTTTCAAATACCGTAATTTCCGGCGTATAAGCCGCAGCTCAAAGAGTCGTTTTTCGACCCAGAAATATTATTTTATAAAATGTAACTTAAAAGATCGCAGTAAATATTTAACTACAATTATTGAATAAAATTTCTGGGTCGAAAAACGACTCTTTGAGCTGCGGATTATACGCCGGAAATTACGGTAATTTCGAACGGCAATATTTCCTCAATACATAAAGGGTATTCCACAATACCCGAAGTCCCCCTACTAATGATTGTTTTATGTACAGTACATATACATTTTGCTTTAATCTCTTGCCCAGAATTTTGATCAATAGAGAATCTTCTATTTTGTTCTAAATATTTAGAATAATAAATAACAGCACATAAATTTATGATGCGTATAAAAAAAAAGTATGTCTTGTAATTTGTATATTTCGAATTTTTTCTCACATTTTAACATTGTGAAAAATAAAAAATAAAACATTCACAAAATTATTTTTACTTTGGAATAAGTTTCGTGGTTACAATGATTTTTTACAACGTTTAATGTTATACGTTTCTCCTAAAAATGAAAAATCTTTTAAAAAATATTACTTTTTATGAAATTTCTGAACGATATGTAAAATCAAAAACAATATTTTGTAAAAATAGAAACCAAATAAATTTTCTGTAAAAAACAAAAAAAAGAGAGAATCGGTTATTTATCATTAAATGGTTTGCGTAATATAGGTATATAGGTTTTCATAAGAATGAGGAATTTTTTCTTATTTATCTTTATCAAAATGTTTGATCATGTATGTAATAATGCTATCAAATAATTAACATTTATTGTAGTAATTATAAATTACATACTTATCAGTGAATTTTTAAATAAGTGTTATCTACGAAATCTTCACACTATCTGATTAATGGATCGGAGTATATTTATATGTAAGGATAAATATGCCATGTGGTTTTAATTTCTTGGAAAACATTAAGCGCATCTAAAGTACATAAATTATTTTATGTAAGGTATATAAACATTTTGTTTAAATTTCTGATCTGCATCTCTACTTGATGCAAGTACACTAAATGTTACGGAAACAAGTCTGCGAGTTAAAAACGTTGTTTTAACTGCCTTTATTGTATTGCGCTTAGTATTAACTTGATTGTTATATTTATATGTATTTATGTATACGTGTTTCCTTCGAAACTTTCGAAAATTTAAAAGAAAAGTAGTTCTAATTTTGCAATTTTGATGAAAACATTTTCCTTCTTCAATACGGATGTCGAAATGCAAAAGAGGAAATATATCGCTATCAACAAATTATGTCACGTAAAAAAAAAAAAATTGTTTTTTTATTAAATTCCACTATATTCTAAACATTAAACTTTAAATATAAATATTAAATATTTTTATAATTTCAAATTAAATTTGTTGAAAATCGCAGCAAAAATGCAGTACAGTAATTTTCTTGTCACCCTGAATACATTAAAGTGTTCAGGCAATTGTAAAAAATTAGGAGTTTCACTTTATCTTCCCTGAGGAGTTACGCACGAAGGAGGGAGTATATTAATCCGTCAAACTAGATCGATTTACATTCGTTTGAGCACTTGAAAGTTGTGGGGATATTTTTTAAACTGGTAATTTAAATCCAGATTTATACCAAAATTTTACTTTTTGAGTTTCGGTGGGGGGAAAAAAAGAAAGAAAAAACCCTGTGAAGTTGCAGATTTTTTATATTTTCAAACAAACATTCTCCAAAAATTCTGGTCTATATCGACAAAAATGGGAAAGTACAGAACCATAATTACTTGCCTTTGATAAACTTAAGGGATATAATTTTTCATTTGTGTGATAAACAGGACAATATTGTGAACACAACAGCATATACAAACTTTCAACGGCATCTTAGAACAATATTATTTATACCCTAGCAATTTAACCCACGGAAGAAGAACAAGTCGTTCGCCCTTCCATGCGCTCGATGATCGGACGCCCTGGGAAAGCAAGGGCCGTCGCGAAACCTGGCACATCACTGAGGGACCGACTCTCCTTATGGGGTTTCGGCGACGAAGTCGCTGGGTTGTCTCGACGGTTCATCGAGTGTCTGTGTGGAGGTCTCCTCTAAGATGTGGAATCCACCGCGCACCGCAACGACCTATGTTGTCGTAAACTCGGGTAATGGGGTTGGAGGGTCCGCAGGTGGCGGTCCTCCGGTCCAGCCGGAGCCCACTTGGAGAGACAAATCCGGTGTGTGCGTAATAGGTCCTTGAGGACCTGGGTCCGGTGGTCAAAGTCGCGCCTGGCGTCTCTTAGGCATCTGGCGACGCAACCTAGTTTTTATAACCTAGCGATTTGACATAATATTTAGTATCTATATTGATGTGTTAGAGGAATTGGATCCAAAACAGGCGGCGTGTTTTATGAAAATTATTAATTATAAATAGTTTTCATTATCATTTTCAAGCTTTTAAGCAAGCTCACTGATTCGTTTATCTATTTTTAAATAAATCCACTATTAGAACTCTGTTCGCAATTTAATTCCATTAAGTGTATTTTTGTTAGTCTGTTTTTTTCTTCAGAACACAGATAATGTTCTAAAAAAATAATATTAATTTTCTTAAAATAATGATGAGAACTGCTGTGAAATATTAAAAAGGCACAGATTCAGCTATGCAAATTCAACTTCGTAATAATTAAAAAAATTAATAATTAATTAAAAAAATAATGATTCGTTTCAAAATCGGAAAATTAACGGAATTGTAATCCTTTATTTTATTTTATTTTATTTTGAAACAAATTCGCATCGGGCCATTTTTCCTTAAACTTCACTATAAAACGGGGTATCTTAATGATATGAACACTTTGTTGTCCGTCCATGAGTTAACTCTTGTTTGTTTCACAAAGCATCATTGATTAACCCGGGAGAAGTCGCATGGGGTATGGCATACCCCAAGTGCGTACGGATTTTACAAATATCACCACTACTTTTCGAAAAGTAATCTTTAGCAAATTTTATCCTACAATTTGTAACAGTTGTCACTGATTAAATAAGTTTAGAATTATTGTTTGTATTTATTGGTTACAAAGTAAAAACTATTCATACCCTAGATATGCGCGATTTCTCCCGGGTTAAAGGCGTTACTTTTGCCTTAATGAAAATGCATTTGTAGTATGTTGTCAATTTATTTTTCTATTGTAAGACTTTTATATTGAATCCGTAAACATTGAATGATATTTACTGATTCATAAACTTAAAAAAATATCTAGAAAACCATTTAATAGAAGACTTTTGGAAGAGGGTAGAGCTTCTATTGTTTTAAAATCCAGATCTCGTACAAAATCGTGGGTTAGCAATTTGTTAACCCATTAACGGCCAAAGCTATGTGGGAGGAGTCTTCAATATTTTTACTGAAATTAATATCCCATAAGAAATTCTGAAAGATAATAAGTGAAAACTTTAATAGCAAAGTTTTGTCATAAAATAAAGTTTTTTTACATATTAAAATAGTGGTGGCTCAGCAGGTTTTTTTCATATCATACAGTTTTATTTTGAATGTAAACAACCACGAGTTTACTCGAGTTATTGGAGCGTTTCCAGACATTGTAATGGTAACGATTCTCAGAGCATTGCACTCGATTACAGCTGATCGCTACAATGTTTCGAAGAAAAAGTTCAGTATAAAAGTTACGTATTTTTCCCCGTAGAATCCGAATCTGCAATAAAAAATGGGGGTCATCATTTAAGATTTCAAAATTGCCCTCCTTTCTCCCCCGGGGGGGGCAAAGTTGAGGAGGCAAATTTCATATCCCTAAATAGATTTTTCAAAAATATTGAACATGCCGTTTTTCAATCCGATGTATATTTCTCGAGTTATTTGACCGTTTCCAGACTTTTCGGACACCCTGTATATCACTGAGGTTAATTATAAGAGGAATATGATGTGCATAGTAGTAATAGTTCATTTATAGGGATACACAAAAGAAATAGGACATGTCTTCGGCCAATAATTGCTGGAAGTGCGTTTTCAGTTGTGGTACGCGATTTTAATTTTAAATATTTTTTTCCGTATTTGTTGGTGTGTATAAATTCTATGAATCATATACATATCGATGCACAAAATATTTTGAGTAAATTACCGTTTATTGTCTTAAATTGCTGAAGGGTAAGTTTCAACTGTGCTATGCATTACTTAACTGAATTAAATTTTAGCATACAATATAGTATGAATACGAATTCTATAGATTATATACAAGTCTGCACAAAAGAATTCGGGTATTTTTCCGGCTATTAATGGTAATTTCTGCAATTGAGTTTTCAAATGTGTTATGCGTTTTCTAAATTGTTTATTTAGATCTATTTATAATACTTGGAAATTTTTCCATAGGATTTAGTATAAATAGAATTTAATAGCATTTAAGCAATTAAAATTTGAAATATTATGTTTTTTAAGACATCATCTTTCACCTTAATAAACTGTGATGTTTTGTTAAAGTACTCTATAAAAGTTGGAAAGTGTTTCACAATCTATGCTTGACGCATGATTTCTCGTTCTTTTTTATGAAAATGTAGGCTTAATTTTTCTTTCTTAATTTCAGTGAATAAAGTCAAACCTGTTTCAATTTTAAGTACAGGGTTAGAACGAAATAAGTTTCCCAATTCAGAATGTGTTCTATTGGTCCAAATGCGATAAAATTTGAACTAGAGATAATTCAAATGATTCGACTGACATTTATTAAATAAAAATAGCACAAAAATTCACCGATAGGCGGCAATGTAATACATATTAAAACGTTAATATGCTTTATAACTGTTAAATAATATAAAAACAAAGTAGCGTTAAAACTGCTCAATATGTCCCCTTCCATTTTCAACAATGTGCACTAATCGCAGTACCATATTTTCTACAGACTACCTGAGTGAGTCTGTCGGAATATCAAGAACATTTCGGCTAATGCTGTCTTTCAGTTCTGGCTCAGATGCTGGCATTTTATGGTCTATATTGTCCTCCAGGAAATTCCACAATCAAAAGTTGCAAGGGGTGATATCCGGAGAAGGAGGAGGCCATAATGTTTGAAAATGGCGGCTGATCACCCATTCATCTGTGAAATGCTGTCTTAGCAATTGATTTACACGACAATCAATGTGAGTAGGTGCGCTATCCTGCATAAAAAGGATGTCCTGAAGACAGTTGAAGTTGTAGGATTACAAAATCCCTCAGCATATCACGGTACCGTTGTCCTGTGACGGATCAGGTTTAGATTCGATTTGCAGTTATCTCTTTAAAAATACGGTTCAATGATAAAAGTAGCCGTAAAACCACACCATATTGTCACTTTTTCAGGATGCAACAGCTGTTCCTAGAAAGCGTGAGGGTTTTTCACTGCAAAAATTAAAAATTGCGGGTGCTAACTTGCCTGTTGAGACAAAAAGTGGGCTTCGTCAATCCAATATGTCAATCCAATATTCCATTGCCAAGTGACATCTACCACCATTCGATCAAAAAACACAAAGGCAAAAGTTTTACGAACCTCTGAGTCCCCGTCCTTCAATAGGTACACAGGCTTGGTTTTGTAAGGCTAAAAATACAAAACCCGTTGTAAGAATTTTCGTACAGTGTAATACGACATATCCAATATACAGGAAAAAATCTGGCACACTCACACTACCATGGATCGACTAACTGCTGGCATCGACGACCGCGGTAGCCACATTTTTGACGCTCGAAGACTGGATTTGCTTTCGTCCTTTACTTGGAAGAATGCCAAGTTGCCCAGTTGTTCCGAGTTTCTTTTTCATCCTGCGTAGGAGACATGGAGTCATTGGACCTCTTCGAATGTGCTTCTTACGTCGGAATTCTTTTACAGTGTCAAATTCTGCTGGTTCTGGTAGAACCAGGGTTCGTACGGATCAGGGAATTTTCCAGGAGTGTCACCAGTATTTTCTTTATAGAAAAAGAAATCTAGAAAGTTCGCCTTCTTTTAAGGGAGATTTTCTGTTTGAAAATACTGGTACCGAAGAATTTCCTGGTCGCAAAATTCCAGGAGGCGTACGAACCCTGTAGAACACTTTTACCTGCAGCGCATTTTCTTGCAATATAGCCATGCTGATCCGAGAAGTAAATAATGCTCATTCAGAATCCACCTTCTTTTTATACAAAGAATAATGCTAATAGCAAGGTAACACTAGATACCGGGCTTGCTCATTCATCCTCATAACGTCACAAATAGTGACTGGATGCGATCAGCGATTGGTCACCGCCCACTAAATACTAGGCCTGAGCGTTGACACAAAAATTGCGGCAGTCGTAGGCAGAATCTTTTTAGCGTGTGTTCGGTCCCTTGAAATTCAATACCAATAATTTCTAAAAGTTTTCTCCGCCTCATTTTTCTGAGATTCAATAAGTCAAAGAAAACTTTTAGAAAATACTGGCGTGTAAACATAGGCCGTACAAAGGTTTTACAAATTCCGCCTACGATGGCCGCCATTTTTGCGTCAGCGCTCAAGACTATTATTCAGGGGGTGGTGGATTGGTACAAAGCGACGCTCCCATTGTTTTGTGCCAATCGCTGTGAATGTCTTTCGTCGCGGCCAGCCACCTTTAGTGACGTCATGATAATGAATGAGCAAGCCCGGTATCTAGTGTAGCCCTGCTAAAAGGCATGCGCTGTAACGCAAATGATGTTTCAGATTTTCAATATATGTAAATACCGTATATACTCGTGTATAAGCCGACCCCAAAATTCCTGATGAAAACATGTTTAATACCAGTATTTTACAATAATGTTCTTCGTCTTATATAATTCACAATTAAATGTGATAAAGTAGGGCGTAGAAAATTATTCTGAATTACTGGTGTTAAACTTGTTTGCATCTCGGTTTTGGGGGTCGGCTTATACACGAGTATATACGGTAAATACCATTTGTTTTACTGCATCATCTATTGGTGAATTTTCATAATATATATATATTTTTATTTAATAAATGTTATACTCATCATTTGAGTTATCTGTAGTTCAAATTTTATCTTATTTATACCAATAGAACGCATTCTAGATCTCTTTGAAGTGGAAAACTTATTTCTTGCTAACCTCGTATTTCTACAACAAAAAAGTATAATTTTCAAAATTTCCTTTTATCAAACTTTTATCACTTTTTTAATTTATTTAAACTGGGGATTCTTTTCTAGAAAAGTCTTTATGCAGATGAATAATTTTTTTTATTCAAAAAGAGTTTTTTCTTTTCTTTTAAGAATGGATACATTAACATTCATTATGCGAGAATGAATGTGGCATAAAGATGATATTAAAATACGCAATTCTTGTAGAATAAATAAAATTTATTTTCTCTTCATAGCAAATGAAAAAAAAAGAAAAAAAAAAAAGCAGAACGATTTAAAATGCCATCGTTTTTGTACTGCAAAGTGTCTAATGAAAGAGCTCAAAATGTCATTTACACTTACATTATTTCTAGCAATTTCCAGATAATTATTTTTAAACGTCTTCTGAATGGCATATTTCATAAAGCGATTTTGTCAAAGTAATTTTTTTCATGAATAGTCAAAGAATAGTCAAAGGTAACGATGATAATTTATCCTTTTTCTTCTGAAATCAGACCTTTTCCCTAATGATTATTATTGGAAAAGTAGCGATTGAAAATATTTATTAAAAAATAATGTGAGTATAATTTCTTATAATGGATATAGAAGTATGCAAAATAACTATCTCGAAAACAAAATACAGGGTTTTCATAAAGTCTTTCCCTGATTACAAAAAATTATTACGAAATAACCATTGAATATAATACTGTAAAATTTTTATTATGGAAAAAATCATGTTCTTAATTACTTTAGTCCATCAGATGGCGCCACTTATGCAGAAATTTCATCCCATTATTATCAAAACAACACCATGGCCTCCTCGCTCACCCGATATTACTCCTCTAATTTTTCATTTTTTTTTTTTTTGGGGGGGGGGGTGTTAATAAAGGACAAAGTGTTTGCGAAACCAGTAAAAGATATTGAAACTCTCAAGGTCAGGATCATTGATGCTGTGTCTAGTGGTATAGCCCAAATGTTGGGCAATACGTGGCTAGAAATGGAATACTGCCTTGACATTCTTCGAGCTACCAAGAGTGCTCAAATAAAAATTTACTGACGCATGTACTTGAATTAAAAACTTCATAAATGTATTTACAATATATTGAAACAAGCATTATGCCTAACTATATTAGTTTTTCCAGAATAAATTCTTGTAGTCAAGGAAAGAATTTATGACCAACCGCAATCTCTATGACTGCTATATTTTGAGATTACAGATTTTCAATGGGACAAGTGTAGAACAAAAAATTAAATTAACACATTTCTTTCTTTCGTTCGTTCTTTTATGCTTTCCGGACTCATAGTATATAAGATATGCATTGTAATCATAATTGTGCCGGTAAATATATGAATAAACCAACTTGTCACAGAAGCAAATATTTCTCTCGAAAATATTCCTGTATATCAAAAACAGGTAACTGAATTTTGTACAGATAAATTGAGTTTCTCACCGCCTCGAACTGATATATCCATTCACTATGCTGCCGGTTTCACTGCAATATTAGCATTAATTAAATTAATATAATTCTACATATATGACGTAGTTTTAAAACACTAAGTAATGATCAATAGTCTCAATGGTTATATTCATTTACGTAATTAAGCTTTTTATATCATGTTTGAAATGTGATGTGTTTTTTAGCATTTAAAAAAAAATTAAAGAGAAAAAAAGATTACAATATTACCCTTTTGCTCGGCGGTCAGAGGGTTAGGAAAAATAATATTAATTTAAAACTAGAACAAAATGCAACATAAATATATAAATAATCATGGATAAAATAGATCGCGTGTGGATAATGTAAATTTTAGTTGAAATTGTAAATTTTTGTAATTTAAAACGTTTCACTAGAGAATATGTTTTTTATTGTGATTTTAAAAGAGTCACGTCATACTATACTACGCACACATCTGCAGATATCGAATCTACTATTAAAACACTACTTAATCCCTTAAAATAGGTTAATAATAATAATAATAATAAAACAATCTTTCTGGATTAATGCAATATATTTCTTAAATGTATTTGTTTGTAATTTTCCTTTTAGCTAAAAAAGTCTCAGTCACGAGAAAACGTAAAATGGATGCGTTTTCAATTACTTTGAAAATGAATTCCTGATTTTTACGGAACTTATTATTAAAATATTATATAGAAAGAGTTATCAGAGCAATAACACTGACAAGATAGAATTGGTAGAGCCGTTTTAGCACTAGAACGACCGGAAATTTTACTCAAGTTTTATAAAACTAATTCACACCAGAATTTTTTTTTTTAAACTATCTAACTTTTACAGTTAACATATTTCTGAGATATTCATATTTAATTTATTTTAAAAATAAATTTCTGGTTTGAATCGGAATATATTCACTTGGTAGCGGTCAAAATGACCGCTCATGGTCTTTCTAGTGTTAGTGAAATTGTGCGTAAGGAAAACACATTTTGAAACAGGATTAGAAAATATCAATTAGCGAAACAGATAAAGAGCTGTGAAGCCTATCTTACCATTAGTAATAAATCGGAAACAATTCACTTTCGAAAAAAAATATTACAGTTGTCAACAAATTATAAAAAACTTTCTGTTTGCCGATATACGCTGCGTAAGCGTTTAGGACATTACAACAGGAAAAAAAAATTAAACGTTTTGCTATCTCACTCCAATTATACGAAATTTTATTTACAAATTTTACGGTACATGAGCATTTGTATACATATAGCAATTATATAAATAATGCAATATTATTTTAATTATGATAAATGTATTGGATTTCCCGGAAAATTCGTGCCGTTTGGGAAAATCAATTCGTACCAGAATATTCTATCATTTAATTATTAAACATTAGCTATTGGAATTAATGTGTAATAATTAAGTGATATAATTTTCCGGTAAGAATTAGTTTTCCCAAACGACACTAATTTTCCGGATAACCCAATACTAACATGAAGGTCTCATACACAGAATTACAAAACATTCTGTCAACTCTTTTGTTATGTATTTAATTGCGATGGCAAATTAAAATACATGTTTGTGCATTATTCAATATAGGCACGCTCCTTCTTACCAGTTTTTTTTTTTCATAGATTTCAATTTGTTATTTCGTATTTCGTGAAAATTTTCCAAGAAAACATATTAGAAAAAATTTAAAACAAATAATAGTGGGAATAAGCATGTGTAGCTTGAATTGGAGGATTTGTTCAAACTGGACATCCTTATTCCCATTATTAATTTTTGGAATATTTTCTAATATGTTTTCTTCGAAAATTTTCACGAAGCACGAAATAACGAATTGAAATCTATGCAAAATAAAAAATAAAAAAAACTGGTGAGAAAGAGCATGCCTACATTGGATAACGCACAAACATGTATTTTGATTTGCGATCTCAATTAAATACATAACAAAAGAGTTGAACAAAAAGTTTAGTAATTTTGTATATGAGACCTTCTTGTATTTTCATGCTGAATCTAATGTATGTTTATAAAATTTCTCTTTAATATTTAAAAAAATAATTAAACTTGTAAATTTTCTATACTCTAATCAACATTCTAAAAAAATTTTCGATATTGTATCGTATATTTTAAGCTATGTAAATGTTGATTTAATCATTTGTTTTTTATTTTTTACTAAAGCCGAAGAATAAAAGTCATGTGTCATATAAACCAATTCGAAAATGTATTAAAATTAGATTAAATATATATATATATATATATATATATACCGTATATACTCGTATATAAGCCGACCCCAAAATTCCTGATGAAAACATGTTTAAAACCAGTATTTTACAATAATGTTCTTCGTCTTACATAATTCACAATTAAATGAGATAAAGCAGACCGTAGAAAATTATTCTGAATTACTGGTGTTAAACTTTTTTGCATCTCGGTTTTGGGGGTCGGCTTATACACGAGTATATACGGTATATACAGGGTGTTCCGTTAAAGGGGTCCAATATTAATAGGGGTAATAGAGGAGATCACATGGAGCATAAATCAGTATATAAAGCCTGGTCGGATCTCAATAGTTTTCAAGTTACAGCAAATAGAATGAAAATTCGGAAAATTGTAAAAGAACCCTCATTGCTAAACTATCGATAATGCTACATAAAAACGAAGCACATATTTAGAAAGAGCAGAAAAAAACCTACAAAATGACATCAATTGTATTAAAATAGCAATATTTATTGACGAGTTACAAGCCCTGAAACAGTGAAAAAAGTACGAAATCCAATATATATCAAAATAGTTAATCGTTAATTCTAAAAAGACAACTCTAGCTACAACAAGGAAAATGTAGTAAAATTTGGTCCATTCCGAAAACTTTCGAAAAAGCTTACAATGAACCATATCGGTTTAATTGTGTGAGAGAAATTAATCAGTTTCTTAGTTACAACTCCGCTTTCTTTGACACTAGCAAAGGTTAAACTCTGCCCATCACGATTGGAAACACCGCCTTTTTAATTACTCTCAACTATACATTTTCGATCATGCTTCTTCTGAGATGCAACATTTTTAATTATTCAAGAGTTGAATGAACCAAAATAACTTTACAATAATAGTCTACATTTTAAAGTGGTCTTTTATTGATATAAAGCTTAAGTTAAATTCCTTAAAATTAGACTGGTGGTGAAAATTCGGAAATAATTAAAAATATTGCGATTTGTAACTATGCAAGAAGTTTCAGTACATGTTTTACATGGACAATTATTGTATGTATATGTGCATCATAATTTATGATAGGAAATAATAATAACAAATAGCATAATAATTTTATTAATTATAAATTTAAAAAAGACACTAAATTTTAAATTAATTCATACAAACTTTGTAATTTACAATTTGAGTACACCACAGTCTGTGACTTACAAAATACTGTGCCAAAAAGTGTTGAAAATAAAAGAAAAATGACAAATAAAGAATTACATTCCACGTACTTTATGACATATGTGAAGCATAGTCTTCTGGCCTGCGCTGCACAGTTCAATGTCGGAAGGCAGACGAACGGACATTATTATAATAGGTGTTCGAAGTTGCGCCCATTAACAGAATCGCACAGCCGACAGCGACGTCGTAAAGATTGGCGAACACGCCGAAAAACTCCGACGGAGTTGGGAATGTCTCCTGCAGCGACAACGATTCGCGCTAGTAAATCCTCCGGTGTATCCACAGGCGTTTCATACACCAGCGATTTAAGGTGTCCCCAAACAAAAAAGTCTAACGGATTGAGGTCTGGAGAGCGTGCAGGCCAAGCAACAGGTCCACTGCGTCCAATCCATTTCCCAGGATATGTTGAATTGAGGTGATTGCGAACACCTATGAAAAAATGTGCCGGTGCGCTATCGTGCATAAACCACATATTGTGGCGCAATGTTGCTGGCACATTTTGCAGTAACTGCGGTAAGATATCCCGTAGGAAAACCAAGTACGTACTGCCATTGAGTACATCTGGGAGTAAATATGGTCCTATGAGATAATCGCCGAGGACACCTGCCCATATGTTCACACTGAACTTTTGTTGTGCGTTCGACGGGAAAACAGTGTGCGGATTTGTATATGACCATGTGTGCATATTGTGCGTGTTTACCACGCCCTATCTCGTAAATGTTGCTTCATCAGTAAATAAAATATTTTCCAGAAATTGTGGATTATTTTCTGTTACATTAAGCAACCAGCGTACGAATTCTGTCCGCTGAGCACAATCTGTTACTGATAACAGTTGTACCCGCTGCACATGAAAGGGGTGCATGTTTTCTGCACGCAGAACACGCCACACACTTTGGTGAGAAACACCGACTTCAGACGCAGCAGCTCGTGTACTCGTGGAGGGGTTATCTTTAAAAATATTCAGTACATCTTCTTCCATTGCAGGTGTTCGTACATGTCGAGGTTTCCCTGCATCAATGCTTGCTGTATTAAACGATCCAGTCTCCCGTAATCGTCTATCGATTTTTATGAAGAGTTTCGAACTTGGGCAACGTCTCCTTGGAAATTGCTCACGGTACATGCGCTGTGCTAGACATGCATTTCCATGAGCTTGCCCGTACATCAGATGCATGTCCGCATATTCTTCGTTAGAGTATTCCGGCATAATTATTATACATCAACTTACTACAATCCCACTTACAACAGCCTCCCTTTAACATAACGCCCACTGATGACTGCTGTTTTATTACACTTTTCTTCCTATACACATAGAAAATTTGCATAAAAAGTACTTCTTCTTCATCATCCTGAAAGTTCATGGAGGAAACGCAGCAGTCACGGAGTTTGCTTTAAGACAAGGCGAGAGCTGCACAATATGTCATTCACTTGACCAGACTGAATAATGAAAGGGTATTGATAGAGGTTGATCAGAAATGTATAATTGAAAGATATTAAAACGGGGTGTTTACAATCGTCATGGGTGGAGTTTCGCTCTTTCCGAGCGTGCAACAGTACAGAGTTGTAACTAGGGAACTGCTTGATTTCTCCCATACAATTAAACTGATATGGTTTATTGTCAGCTTCTTCGAAAGCTTTCGGAATGGACCAAATTTTATAACATTTTCCTTGATGTAGGTAGAGTTGCATTTTTGGAATTAATGATTAACTATTTTGCTAAATATTTGATTTTGTATTTTTTCACTGTTTCAGAGCTTGTAACTCGCCATTAATTCTCAATATTCTAAAACAACTTATGTCATTTCGTAGGATTTTTTCTGCTCTTTCTAAATATGTGCTTCGTTTTTATGTAGCATTATCGATAGTTTAGCAATGAGGGTTTTTTTACAAATTTCCGATTTTTCATTCTATTTGCTGTAACTTGAAAATTATTGAGATCCGGCCAGGCATTATATACTGATTTATGCTCCGTGTGATCTCCTCTATTACCCCTATTAATATTGGACCCCTTTAACGGAACACCCTGTATATATATATATATATATATATATATATATATATATATATTTCGAAAACTAGTGGCTGAAAATTTTCAATGCTGTATTCTCTCTCACTTTTCAAATACAAAAATTACCAGTCATTTCATGAGAAAAACATACATTGTTGAACATTGTTACTGTATACTGACCGTGTTGCATAACATGTAAATCAGTGTTTAGAAAGCCAAATGGAATCATTCCAGATTTTTTCTTTTTTATCACTCCCATTTTCTTTCTTAACTATGGTTGATAAAATACAAACCGATTTAATATTTGTTAGGCAGTTTTGAATACAAACAAGTATAAAGCTACCTTTTGCAGCCGTTTGGAGGAAAGCAATTCCGGAAAATTTCGGTATATTTTTCCCTCTCATAACCCCCAGACCCCAAAACCACCCTCCGTTCAAATTTTGATTTACATATATATATATATATATATATATATATATATATATATATCCATATATACTATATCTATCTATATATCTAATCTATGTCATACGATAACACTCGTATTTATAAACCAATTTGGATGAAACTACTTGTGTGTATTAAGCTCACCAATGTTTCGACCTAGTTCATTGGCCAGCTTGCTCCGCCATCTTGATTCAAAATGGCGGCCACTGAAAGATTTCAAACTAAAAATAAATATACAAAAATGTTAAAAATTCAAATTTATTTTTTGCTTAAGTGTTAGACCTTGATACAAGTATTCCGGAGCATTTTTTGTTTTACCTCTATCTTAAAAAATGGCTGAGATCGATTAGTTTGGATTTCTAAGGTTGCTGCATTTTGAAATAAAACATCACATTACAAAAAAACCAACAATTAATTGATGAGTTTTAGTGACGCGATTTCTCGCAAATTATTATCTTTCATTGTAGTAATCATTTTCCCAATCATACGCATAAAACTATACATATAGGCACGCTCCGTTAGCGCCAAATTCTCGCCAAACTTGGCGACACTTGGTGAAACATCGCCAAATTTTGTGACCAAAAATAGGTCTCCATAAATGAAGCCAACTTGGCTATAGTTGACTATTTTGGCAAATTTCTTATTGAAATTTAGTATTTTCGAATCTTCTGTAATCGGATTCTTTGCATTTTCTCTTACTGCTTTCGAGTAACATTAGCTAAAATTTGAAAACGGAGATATAGGAAAGCTACCTTTTCCTCACGGTACAGGCCGGAAGGACTTTTTAAATTTCCAAACACCATATCTTTTTTAAAAATTTCTTTCCTCAAACACTTATAAATATTCTTCAATTTTGTTCAAATTAGTGAGTTTTTTGGAAATGGAAAAGTGAATGAATTCTAATTGGAAAAGAGTTTAGCTTTTCCAAATAATGACTGCATTAACCTTCATTATGCGTCATTGAAACTGGTACAATTATCATATTAAGATACGCATTTCTCACAGAATGCAGAACATTTATTTTTACTTTATTGGAAAAGCAAAACGATTTAAAATACAAACTCTTTTTACTCGAATGTACCTCATAAAAAAAAAAAAGGAAAATTTTCATTCACATTCCTATTATTTCTAACAAATTCGAGATAATAGTTTTTAAGTGTTTTCTGAATAGTGCACCAAATTAACGTAGGATTGTGCCGATAATTTTTTTTTTATAAATAATCTTTATGAAAAGAGTGTAAATTATTCTCCCCATCTAGTCAGACGAATTTTTTCTAATGATGTTATTGGAAAAAATGACAAGTGAGAATATTTATTAATATATAATGTGAGAAAATGTTTCGTATGAATATAGAAGAATTTTATAAATTTATTTAGAAAACTTAATATAATATGACTATATTTATAAATTATACATTTCCGAAGAAATAAGTACCGCAGCAAATGGTAAAATAACTTCTTTTTTTTTAGTCTCATTTTTCTCTCTTAAATTTAGTGTATAAATTCAAAACTAATTTCAGTAGCTTCTTTCATTTTCCTTCTTTCTTGCCTCATTTTCTCTCTTAACCCCTTCGGTATAGGTGACTTTTACACAATTTTTATTCGGTTGGCACCACTTTTTTTTTAAAAGCTACCTTTACTTAAACTATCACAAAAATGCTCTAATTAGAGAAAGCAAATATTACTTTTATTTTTTACTGGTGTCTAAAACAAATTCTGTATGCTCTTTTTGAGGGTGCATATATGCACCCATGGTCTCGAATGGGTTAACTTTAGTGGATAAATTCAAAACCAATTTCAATACTTCTACAAAAAATTTTTTGAAAAGCATATTTTCTCAAACTTACAACCTGTTTTTTTATTTTATTTATTTATTGACATTTGCAATTATTTTGCAGAAGAAGAAATTTTATTTGACGATATTTTACAATAATGTATGCATTAAAATTCATTCTATGAAAATGAATTCTGTATAAGGAACAAATTATAATATTTACTTTTCTTTGAATAAATGAGCTTTATATAGTCTTCATAAAGGGAATAGAAGAAAAACTCATAACGATTTAAATGTCATAAAATAAATTTTTTAATGTAATATGTCTAACAAAAGAACAGTAAGTGTCACTCACGCTCAGATTGTTTCTCGCAATTTGGAGATAATTGTTTTTAAACGTTTTCAGAATGGCGTATTTCATAAAAAGAAATGGTCACGCTAATATATTTTAGGAAAGGAAGGTAATTTATATTTTAAATGTCATAAAATAATTATTTATTGTATTGTGTCAAATAAAAGCCATTAACACTCCAATTATTTCTAGCAATTTGCAGATAATTGTTTGTAAACATTTTCTGAATGGCGTATTTCATAAAAAAGAAATAGTCATTCTAATACATTTTAGGAAAAGAAGATAATTTATATTTTAAATGTCATATGATAATTGTTTAATGTATTGTGTTTAATAAAATAACTATAAATGCCATTCACACTCAGATTATTTTTAGCAATTTGGAGATAATAGTTTTTAAACGTTTTCGGAATGGCGTATTTCATAAAAAAGAAATGGCCATGCTAATATATTTTAGGAAAGGAAGATGATTTATATTTTAAATGTCATAAATATTTTTTTAATGTAATGTGTCTAATAGAAGAACTGTAAATGCCATTCACACTCAGATTATTTTAAGCAATTTGGAGATAATTGTTTTTAAACATTTTCGGAATGGCGTATTTCATAAAAAAGAAATGGTCATTCTAATACATTTTATGAAATAAAGATAATTTATATTTTAAATGTCATATGATAATTGTTTAATGTATTGTGTTTAATAAAATAACTATAAATGCCATTCACACTCAGATTATTTTTAGCAATTTGGAGATAATTGTTTTTAAACGTTTTCGGAATGGCGTATTTCATAAAAAAGAAATGGCCATGCTAATATATTTTAGAAAAGGAAGATAATTTATATTTTAAATGTCATAGAAGAATTTTTTATTGTATTGAGTCTAATAAAAGAACTGTAAATGTCATTCACACTCAGATTTTTCTAGCAATTTGGAGATAATTGTTTTTAAACGTTTTCTGAATGGCGTATTTCATAAAAAACAATTGGTCATTTCAATATATTTTAGGAACGTAAGATAATTTATATTTTAAATGTCATAAAAGAATTTTTAATGTATTGTGTTTAATAAAAGAACTGTAAATGTCATTCGCACTCCGATTGCTTCTAGCAATTTGGAGATCATTGTTTGTAAACATTTTCTGAATGGTGTATTTCATAAAAAAGAAATGGTCATTCTAATACATTTTATGAAATGAAGATAATTTATATTTTAAATGTCATAAAAGATTTTTTAATGTATTGTGTTTAATAAAATAACTATAAATGTCATTCACACTCAGATTATTTTTAGCAATTGAGATATAATAGTTTTTAAACGTTTTCGGAATAGCGTATTTCATAAAAAAGAAATGGCCATGGTAATATATTTTAGAAAAGGAAGATAATTTATATTTTAAATGTCATAGAAGAATTTTTTATTGTATTGAGTCTAATAAAAGAACTGTAAATGTCATTCACACTCAGATTTTTCTAGCAATTTGGAGATAATTGTTTTTAAACGTTTTCTGAATGGCGTATTTCATAAAAAACAATTGGTCATTTTAATATATTTTAGGAACGTAAGATAATTTATATTTTAAATGTCATAAAAGAATTTTTAATGTATTGTGTTTAATAAAAGAACTGTAAATGTCATTCGCACTCCGATTGCTTCTAGCAATTTGCAGATAATTGTTTGTAAACATTTTCTGAATGGTGTATTTCATAAAAAAGAAATGGTCATTCTAATACATTTTATGAAATGAAGATAATTTATATTTTAAATGTCATAAAAGATTTTTTAATGTATTGTGTTTAATAAAATAACTATAAATGTCATTCACACTCAGATTATTTTTAGCAATTGAGATATAATAGTTTTTAAACGTTTTCGGAATAGCGTATTTCATAAAAAAGAAATGGCCATGGTAATATATTTTAGAAAAGGAAGATAATTTATATTTTAAATGTCATAGAAGAATTTTTTATTGTATTGAGTCTAATAAAAGAACTGTAAATGTCATTCACACTCAGATTTTTCTAGCAATTTGGAGATAATTGTTTTTAAACGTTTTCTGAATGGCGTATTTCATAAAACACAATTGGTCATTTTAATATATTTTAGGAACGTAAGATAATTTATATTTTAAATGTCATAAAAGAATTTTTAATGTATTGTGTTTAATAAAAGAACTGTAAATGTCATTCGCACTCCGATTGCTTCTAGCAATTTGGAGATAATTGTTTGTAAACATTTTCTGAATGGTGTATTTCAGGAAAATGAAATGGTCATTCTAATACATTTTAGAAAAGGAAGATAATTTATATTTTAAATGTCATTTAAGAATATTTTAATGTATTGTGTTTAATAAAATGACTATAAATGTCATTCACACTCAGATTATTTTTAGCAATTGAGATATAATAGTTTTTAAACATTTTCGGAATAGCGTATTTCATAAAAAAGAAATGGCCATGCTAATATATTTTAGGAAAAGAAGATAATTTATATTTTAAATGTCATAAAAGATTTTTTTAATGTAATGCGTCAAATAAAACAGGGTTCCTACACTTTCAGCTGAATTACCAGCATTCTTATATATATATAAAAAAAACAAAAACTACTTATATAATCGCGTGATTGGAGGAGGCGAGTGTTTCTTTTAGTGAATACTGGTGTTTAACTGATCTAAAATAAGGGAAATTCCCCAAACCAGTAGGAACCCTGTAAAAGAACTGTAATGTCATTCACACTCAGATTATTTCTAACAATTTGGAGATAATTGTTTTCAAACGTTTTCTAAATGACATATTTAATAAAAAAAAGAAATTGTCACTCTAATATATTTTAGGAAAGGGAGATAATTTATATTTTAAATGTCATAAAAGAATTTTTTATTGTATAGTGTCTAATAAAAGAACTGTAAATGCCATTCGCACTGAGATTATTTCTAGCAATTTGTAGATAATTGTTTTTAAATATTTTCGGAATGGCGTATTTCATTAAAAAATAATGGTCATAATAATATATTTAAGGAGAGGAAGATAATTTATATTTTAAATGTTATAAAATAATTTTTTAATGTAATGTGCATAGTTGCTAACCTCCCGATGTTTTTAATACCAGTAAAATCTTACAAAAATTTTCGCTTTATTAAGTAACAGAAATTGTATGATTAAATAAAACAAATATTTTTTCATAAAAATCCTGGTATGAAAGAAATCGGGAGGTTGGCGACTATGAATGTGTCAAATAAAACAGGGTTCCTACATTTTCAGCTGAAATATCAGTATTCTTATATAAGAAAAATTGTACTTATGTAACCTCTAGTTTTTCTGTAAGGGAATACTGATCTTTATCTGACCTAAAATCAGGGAAATTCCCTGACCTGTAGGAAGACTGTAAAAGAACTGTAAATGTCATTCACACTCAGATTATTTCTAGCAATTTGGAGATAATTGTTTTCAAACGTTTTTCTGAATGGCGTATTTCATAAAAAAGAAATGGCCATGCTAATATAATTTTAGGGAAGTAAGATAATTTACATTTTAAATGTCATAAAAAAATTGTTTAATGTAATGTGTCTAAAAAAAGAACTGTAAATGTCATTCACATTTTGATTATTTCTAGCAATCTCGAGATAATTGTTTTTAAACGTTTTTCTAAATGGCGTATTCCATAAAAATAAATGGCCATGCTAATCTATTTTAGGAAAGGAAGATAATTTATATTTTAAATGTCATAAAATAATCATTTACTGCAAAGTACCTAATAAAAGAGCTGTAAATATCACGCACACTCAGATTATTTCTGGCAATTTCGGGTTAATTGTTTTTAAACTTTTTTCTGAATGGCGTATTCCATAAAATGAAATGGTCAAGTTTCTTATGCAAGGAAAGGAAGAGTTCGTACATTTATACCACAATTTTTTAACTGAATTTTTCGCCTTATTTAATCTGAGAAAATTTGTACGCATCTTTCCTTTCAACTCAGGAATTGCGCACTCTGATGCTTATCTATTAAATGTAAATTTTATTTAACAAAAATAGTTTCGCCAGACATCTTGCAAATTACAAGGCGCGTACACACCTTGGGTACGCATAATTAAATTTTATCTTAATATGTGGTGCTTACTAAAGTCTTTCGATAATATACAAGTTTGTACAAAAGATTAAGAGCGCATTTCCATAGATTGGCGAAAATGACAAAAATTGAATAAATAATAACAATATAACTTAACTAAATTTATCATGCTATGTCGTATATACCCAAATCAATAGATCATAGTCCGCGTTAGACAAAATAATTCATCTACTTTATTTACTATGGAAGGTAAATTCTAAAACTGGATTTTTAACACTATAACTGCGAAGACGGGTCATTTTGACCCGTGCCCGTTGTCGATTCGCACCAGAAATTTCTTAATAAATTAAGTTAAATATACACCGCACTAAAGTAAGTTGAATAAATAAGTTAAACAGTTTTAAATATTAATTGTGGTGTAAAATATCTTTTATAAAACTTGAGAAAAATTTCCCGCGGTTCTTGTGTTTTAAATGTGTTATACATTTCCCAAACTGTTTACTACATATATTCTTCCACCATATTTCAAAGTAAAGTTTCGTTATAGTTTTCTGGATGTGTTTGAAAGTGTTTCACAATCTATGCATGACGCATGATTTTTTCGTTCTTGTTTAAATACCACTTTTTCAAACCAGAATTTTCTCTTTAGATTTATCTTGCAAACTTTTCAGAAACTTACCCCGGTATTACTAATTTAAAAAACACGTCTGTAGCTTGCAATGCTGTGTTACTCATTAAATGTCACAACTATAAAACAAAATGGCCGCTACTTTTGGCATAAAAGTGTTGCCAACTGCGAAAATTTGTAAATGTGTTAAAATTATTTCGTGTTCCCATTAAACCATTCGCTGCCAACCACAAGTATACTCGTGGTGTTTCAATCTAAAATTACTAATTCGTACCGGAAATAAATTAGAGTGTTTTTTGTAGAATACTATCTGTACAAAATAGAAGATTTTATATGAAAAATAGTATTTTCTTCCTCAAATAATGTATGCATTACCGTGTATTAAGTGAAAATGAATGGGAAATAATTATCATGAAAATCTGACATAGTAGGTATAGTTTCAGATTAAAAATTTCCAAAGTAACAATCGTAATGTTGAAAAATAATCATATTAAACTATGATTTAAAAAATTATCTATAAGAATATCCTTTTTGATTATCAATTATTGTCTATTATATGAGAATGAATGCGATATAATGATCATATTATGATATGCACACTTCTTACCAGGAAACCACGTCATAGTGTAATAATAAAAAAAATCTAAGTAAGCAGCAATCGAAAGATCATAGTGAAATGTGTTTCTTAACACATAAATCATTTGCCCTCGTCTCTTTATCGAGCTATAAAATCCGAAAGTTTACTAATTAATTTGTTTATTGATGCAGAAAAGGCGTGGTTCTGATTCAGAAATTTTAATAATCAGATTAATATAAAATACAAAACATATTTAGATATAATAATACAAAAGTTAAAGAAGCCCGCAAAAAATGCTATTGACAATATGGTACTGAACCGAAAAATGATTGAAACATAGAAAATAATGGCACCAAGAACATTTCATGAAATTAATTCTAGTGCAATGTTTACAATGGTCCACCTCCTGCGAAAAACAAAATTGCAAGGGCGTTTCAAATGGAAGTGGCCCAGTTTGCAATAACCTGAACTTATACTAAGTAAACCGAATCATGTCGGAGTATTGCAGCGCACTAAACTGGAAATGAAAAAAGTGACTGGAGTTTCATGATGTTGTTATGTTGAAAACATAATGACTCCTCCTTCCTTCAATAAATCAGCCAATTTTAAGACTTTATATCTCGATAACGGGGATACCATGGGAAATGATTTATGCGTCAAAAACACGTTCCATTATGTTCTTTCGATTGCTGCTTACTTGGATTAGTGTGAAAATTCTTAAAAATATAATCTGAGTATATTTTTACTGATGACTATTGAAGTGTGTTAAAAAAATCATATAAAAACATAAATAATGGCTCTATTTACAGCTTAATATTTCTAATGAGACAGCCGTGGTATCAAATTTTATAAGAAAATCTAAACCAATTTAACTTTTTCCTTTTTTTTTTCTTTTTTTCAAAGTTATTCAAATTGGAAAGTATTTTTGCAGAACACAATCTATACATTTAAGTATATCTATACTAATAAAAGAAAGTTTCGCTCTGTGTGTCTGTCTGTCTGTTTGTCTGCGCTGGGCAGCGAAATCTAGCGCGCCTAGAATTCTGAAAGTTTATATTTAGGTAGTCCAAAGCCTGATCTGAGTGCATCTGAGACACAGAATTTTAATATTTTGAAAATAACCCAAGATATTAAATATTATATCATTAAACATCGAATCGAAAATGCCATCAATTTTGTATCTAAATGTCTAAAGAAAAGAACACCTCTTCTCGATTTCCAAACAGAAATGAACGATTTGAAATTCATTTACTAATTAAAGGATTTTAAGAAAACTAATTAAGATATCGATTTGAAATTTTCTGAGCTTATCTAGCACAATTTTCTGCAATTTTTGTAACAATTCAATTTTTGTAAAATTCGCCGGTAATTTTTCTTAATTTTTGCAAAAAACTGCCAAAAATCTGGCAGCGCCAGTCAAAAAAATCCGAGAAAGCTTCAAACAGAGATATGCTTTCATTAAAAACTGAACTAAAAAGAGATCTGTTTCTCTGGCCGATCCCTCCATTTAGTTTGCGAAAATGAAAGGAAATACCTGCCAATTTTTACTAATGAACAAATATTGAGATAACTAATTAAGATAGAGATTTGAAATTGAGGATGGGAAGGGGTGCCATCTGGTGGCTATTTTAGCGTACCGTCTTCGTTATGATCCAATTATCAAAAAATGTAATTATTTTTTTATGATCGCGTTAATGTAGGAGAAAGTGGTTTTCTTGAACAAATTATTCGTTATATTTGGGGATATGGGGAGGGAGGAGGATAACAGACTGGTTCTGATTTACACAAAACAAATTCCATTTAAGAAATTTAACATTTTTAATTTTACCCGTAGCGTTTTATAAATGTTATATATAATGAATACCAGAAATTTCAAATAACGATTTTAGTTTTTGGTCAAAATAGAGCCTAATTAATGAATTAAAAACTATTACCAAATATCTATTTTTTAGATATTTCTGAATAACGTATTTCATAAAAAAATGTCAAAGTAAATGTTTAAAAATATATTTATAATAATATATATATATATATATATATATATATATATATATATAATAAAATCCAAGTCAGTTTAATGCATTTTTATTTATTTTTTATTTAAAAAATATATCCTTTTAAAAATATTATTTCCTCAAACTTATATGCATATATAAATTTTTTCTACTTCAAATTAAAGTATTTTTTGCAGAAAACACTGTATGCAGGAGTATCGATTTTAATTTGAAAAGAGATAGCTTTTTCAAATAACGAATGCATTAATGTCCATTATGTGCCAATGAATGGGGTATAATGATTATTTTAAGATACGGATCTCTTACAGAATAAAAGGCATTTTTTCACTTCATCGGGAATTAAAGAAAAACACAAAACGATTTGAAATACCATAAATTTTTACTTCAATTCCATTCAAAACTAAAAATTTCATTTCCACTAACATTATTTCACGTATTACGGATAGTTGTTTTTAAACGTTTTCAGAACAGTGTATTTAATAACTGGAATTGTCAGAGTAACTTTTTTTTATAATCATTATGGACTAATTCCATGCTTGTACCGGGTGTCTCAAAACTGACTGATGGATTTTAAAATTCAGTAACTTTCGAACGGTGATAGATATTTTAAAAAATCTTGCAGGAGGGTTATGTATGATGTCTGGAGTTTTTTTACTGTGATTCTCGATTTTAGTTCGAATTTCAAACAATAGATGGCGGTGACAGCGATTGGCGCTCAGTCGAGGCCGAAACGGACGCCCCTCGGCATTGACGCATCGCCCTGTGAGAACTTTGCCTGCGCGCTGTCAAAAATCGCTGCTGTCGCAGGCGGATTTTTTTTTTCAGCGTTTTGACGGTCCCTCGAACTTCAACACCAATAATATCTAAAAGTTTTCTTTGACTTATTTGATCTCAGAAAAACTAGGCGAAGAAAACTTTCAGAAGTTATTGGTGTTGAAGTTCGAGGGACACTAAAAAACGCTGAAAAAAAAATCCGCCTCACGCAGCCCTAGTATTCAGTGGACGGTGCATCAATACTGAGGTTCATCAATTTCGGCATTGACTGAAGTCCAATTGCTGTCAGCGCCATCTATTGTTTGAAATTGAAACTAACACCAAGAATCACAGTAAGAAAACTCCTGACATCATACATAACTGTCCTGCAAAAATTTTTTAAATATCTGTCACAGTTTGCGAGTTATTGAATTTTAAAATCCATCAGTCATTTTTTGGGACACCCGGTATGTAGTGTCAGTCACATACATGTAAATGGCGGCGATATTTAACTACCAGTAATATAGTAAAGGTAAATTTGACTTATTTAATCCCATATGTCTACAATAAAATAAAATAAAGACTTTAAAAAGAAAATACCGGTGGCCAAGAACGGTACACTTTTGCGGCTATGTGACTTACACTACATTCACGTATGGAATTAATCTATGAAAATAAGTTAATTAATTATTTTCCCCCATTTAACGAGACGTAGTTTTCTCTAAGGATTTTTATTGGTAAGATAACAAGTGAGAATATTTATTAAAATATAATGTGAGTAAAACTTTTCCTATGAATATAGAAAAATGTAATGAATTTGTTTAGAAAACTCAATATATTATGACTTTTTTATAGCTTAAAAAGTTCCAAAGAAATAAGTATAGCAGCAATAATTAATAAACTTCTCTTATTTCCCTATTTTTAATTTTTTGGGGGTCTCATTTTTATGCTTAACTTTAGTGAATAAAATGCAAAACCTTTTCAAATCTTCTATAAAAAGTGCCTTTTTGAAATGCTTGTTTTCTTCAACTTTTAATATTTACATTTTTTTTTTTTTTTTTTTTTTTTTTTTTTTTACAAAATTAGCAAGATTTTCGCAGAAGAGTAAATTTTATTTGAAGATGTTACGTTTTTTTAATCATACTGGATGCATTAACGTTCATTATATCAGAATGAATGGTGTATAATGATCGTATTATGATATGTACCTTAGTCAGAATAAAGAAGAATATTTTCGTCTTCATAGGGAAAGACAGAAAAACACTTAACGATTTAAAATGTTATAAAAGATATTTTTATTGCAATATGTCTAATAAGAAAGCTGTAAATATCATTCAAACTTAAACTATTTCTAGTAATTTCCAGATAATTGTTTTTAAATGATTTCGTAATGGCGTATTTCATAAAAAGAAATGGTTAATCTAATATATTTCACGTAAGAGTGATATTTTATATTTTAAATGCCATAAAATAATTTTTTATTGCAATATGCGTAATAAAAGAACTGTAAATGACATTCACTCTTAGATTATTTCTTGTAATATCGAGATAATCGTTTATAAATGTTTTCCGAATACTGTCTTTAATAACATTGAATTGTCAAGATAAATTTTTTTTTTATATTTATTATGAAAAGAAGTTAATTTATTATTTTCCCCCATTTAGCCAGACGAAGTTTCCTGTAAGGATAATTATTGGTAAAATAAAAATTGAGAATATTTGTTACAATATAATGTGAATAAATTTTTTCGTCTGAATATAGTAGAATATATTCAATTGTTTATAATATGCAATATAATGTGAATTTATTTATAGATTAAAATGTTCCAAAGAAACAGGTGTAGCAGCAAATAATAAATAAACTTCTTTCATTTCCCTTTTTTGAAATTTTCTTGGAGGTCTCATTTTTATGCTTAACTTTAGTGAATAAAATCAAAAACCTTTTTAGAACTAACTGCTACAAAAAAATCTTTTTTTTTTTTTTTTTTTTTTTTTTTTTTTACATTTTAGCATTAAAAAAAATGTATTCAAATTAGCAAAATTTTTGCAGAATAATAAATTGTATTTAAATAGATTCTTTTTTTTTATAATGAATAAAATGCATTAATGTTCATTGTATGAGAATAAATGTGGTATAATGATCGTATTATGTACCTTACTCTGAATAAAGAAGAATTATTTCGTCTTCATAGGGAAAGACAGAAATACACTTAACGATTTTAAATGTTAGAAAAGGTTTTTTTTTTTTTTTTATTGCATTATGTCTAATAAGAAAGCTGTAAATATCATTCAAACTTAAACTATCTCTAGCAATTTCAAGATAATTGTTTTAAAATGTTTTCGTAATGGCGTATTTCATAAAAAGAAATGGTTATTCTGATATATATTTTACGTAAGTGTGATAATTTATATTTTAAATGCCATAAAAGAATTTTTTATTGCAATATGCGCAATACACGAACTGTACATGGCATTCACTCTTAGATTATTTCTTGCAATATCGAGATAGTCGTTTATAAATGTTTTCCGAATACTGTATTTAATAACGTTGAATTGTCAAGATATTTTTTTATTTATCGCGTAAAGAATTTAATTTATTACTTTCCCCCATTTAGCCAGACGACGTTTTCTGTGGGGTTTTTTACAGGTAAAATAATATGTGGTAACATTTATTAAATATAATGTGAGTAAAATTTTTCGTCTGAATATACAGGGTGTTTCAAAAATGACCGGTATATTTGAAAAATAAATAAAACCTAAACGGGCAGCGATAGAAATACACCGTTTGTTGCAATATGCTTGGGATAACAGTAAATTTTCAGGCAGACGAACTTTCGAAATTAGTTACAATTTTCAACAACAGATGGCGCTGCAGTCTGTAAAAATCTAAACCACGATATTTTCCACATATCCACCATGCGCAGCAATAATATGGCGTAGTCTCTGAACGAAATTACCAGAAACCTTTGTAAACGGGTCAGGCGGGATAGTTTCACATGCAGAAGAGATGTACTGCTTCAGTTGTTCAATTGTTTCTGGACTGTGGCGGTACACCTGGTCTTTCAAGTGTCCCCACAGAATGAAGTCACAGGTTTACAAAGGTTTCTGGTAATTTCGTTCAGAGACTACGCCATATTATTACTGCGCATGGTGGATATGTGGAAAATATCGTGGTTTAGATTGTTCCAGACTGCAGCGCCATCTGTTGATGAAAATTGTAATTAATTTTGAAAGTTTGTCTGCCTGAAAATTTACGGTTGTCACAAGCATATGGCAACAAACGGTGTATTTCTATCGCTGCCCGTTTAGTTTTTATTGTTTTTCAAATATACCGGTCATTTTTAAACACCCTATAGAATAATGTATTGAATTTGTTAAGAAAATTCAATATATTATTATTTTATTTATAGCTTAAAATCTTGCAAAGAAACAAGTGTAGCAGCAAAAAAATAAATAAACTTCTTCCATTTTCCTTTTAAAAAATGGGTTGAACGAAGCGAAAAATCTTTTTAAAACTTCCACACAAAGTACCTTTTTGAAATGCTTATTTCTCACACTTTTAACATTTAAAAAAATGTTGTCAAATTAGCAAGTTTTTCGCAGAAGAATAAATTTTATTTGAAGATATTATGTTTTTTATAATAATGGATGCATTAATGTTCATTATATGTTAATGAATGGGGTATAATGATTATATTATGATGTGTACTTTTCTCAGAATAAAGAAACATTATTTCACCTTCATAGGAAAAGACAGAAAAACCCATAACAATTTTAAATGTTATAAAATATACTTTTTATTGCAATATGTCTATTAAGAAAAGTGAATAGCATTCACACTTAGATTATTTCTAGCAATTTCAAGATAATTGTTTTTAAATGTTTCCGTAATGGCGTATTTCACAAAAAGAAATGGTTAAGCTAATATATTTTATGTAAGTGTGATAATTTATATTTTAAATGTCATAATTTTTTGTATTGCAGTGCGCCTAATAAATGATTGTAAATGTCATTCACACTCAGATTATTTCTTGCTGTTTCAAGATAAGCGTTTATAAACGTTTCTTGAATGCTGTATTTAATAACATTGAATTGTCAAGGTAACGTTTTTTTATATTCATCACGAAAATAATTTAATTTCTTATTTCCCCCCATTTAGCCAGACAAAATTTTCTATGAGGATATTTATTGGTAAAGTAACATGTGAGAATATTTATTAAATATAATGTGGATACAATTTCACGTCTGACTATAGAAGGATGTAAAGAATTTATTTCGAAAACTCAATATAATGAATTTATTTATAGCTTAAAATATTCCAAAGAAACGAGTATAGAAGCAAATAATGAATAAACTTCTTTCATTTCCCTTAAAAAAATGGAGTCTCATTTTCATACTTAACTTTAGTGAATAAAATCAAAAACCTTTTTAGAAAAAGTATCCTTTTGAAATCTTTTTTTCTCCACTTTTTAGCATTTAAAAGAAAATGTATTCAAATTAATAAGTTTTTAGCAGAAGAATAAATTTTATTTGAAGACATTTTTTTTATAATAACGGGTGCATGAATGTTCATTATATTTGAATGAATGTGGTTTAATGATCATTTCATGATATGTGCTTTTCTCAGAATAAACAAACATTATTTTGCCTTCATTGGGAAAGACAGAAAAACCCATAATTATTCTAAATGTTACAAAAGTTATTTTTTATTCCAATATGTCTAATAAGAAAACTGTAAATACCATGTAAGATTATTTCTAGAAATTTCAGTATAATTGTTTTTATATGTTTACTGAATGCCTATTTCATAAAAAGAAATAGTTAAGCTAATATAAATTACGTAAGAGTGATAATTCCCATTTTAAATGCCGTAAATGAAAATTTTACTGCAATGGGTCTAATAAAAGAACGGTAAACGTCATTCACTCTTAGATTATTTCTTTCAACTTCGAGATAATCATTTATAAATTTATACATTTATATTTTCTGAATACTGTATTTAACAACGTCGAATTGTCAAAATTACTTTTTTTTTTTAATATTCATCACAAAAGAATTTAATTTATTATTTTCCCCATTTCGCCAGAAATTTTTTCTCTAAGGATTTATATTGGGAAAATAACAAGTGAGACTATTTATTAAAATATAACATGAGTAAAATTTCTCGTCCGAATATTGAAGAATGTATTGGATTTGTATAGAAACTCAATATATTATAAATTTATTTATGGTTTAAAATGTTCCAAAAAAAAAAAAAAAAACAAAACAAAAAAAAAAAACAGGTGTAGTAGCAAATAAAAATAAACTTCTTTCATTTCTTTTTAAAAAATGGAGTGAATAAAATCAAAAACCTTTTTAAAACTTCTACACAAAGTACCTTTTTGAAATGCTTTTTTCTCGCACTTTTAACATTAAAAAAAATGTTTTCAAATTAGCAAGTTTTTCGCAGAAGAATAAATTTTATATGAAGATATTATGTTTTTTATAATAATGCATGCATTAACGTTCATTATATGAGAATGAATGGGGTATAATGATTATATTATGATGAGTACTATTCTCAGAATAAGGAAAAATTACTTCCCCTTCATAGGGAAAGATAGAAAAACTCATATCAATTTTAAATGTTATAAAATACATTTTTTATTACAATATGTCTATTAAGAAAAGTGTAAATACATTTCACACTTAGATTATTTCTAACAATTTCAAGATAATTGTTTTTAAATGTTTTCGTGATGGCGTATTTCACAAAAAGAAATGGTTAAGCCAATATATTTTATGTAAGTGAGATAATTTATATTTTAAATGTCATAACTTTTTTTTTATTGCAATGTGCCTAATAAAAGAACTGCAAATGTCATTCCCACTGAGTTTATTTTCTGCTGTTTCAAGATAATCGTTTATAAATGTTTCTTGAATGCTGTATTTAATAACATTGAATTGTCAAGATAACTTTTTTTTTATATTCATCACGAAAAGAATTTAATTTCTTATTTTTCCCCATTTAGCAAGACGAAATTTTCTATGAGGATATTTATTGGTAAAGTAACATGAGAGAATATTTATTAAATATAATGTGGATAAAATTTCACGTCTGACTATAGAGAGATGTAAAGAATTTATTTCGAAAACTCAATATATTATGACTTTATTTATAGCTTAAAAAGTTCCAAAGAAACAAGTATAGCAGCAAATAATGAATAAACTTCTTTCATTTCACTTAAAAAAAATAAAGTCTCATTTCCATGCTTAAGTTTAGTGAATAAAATCAAAAACCTTTTTTAAAACTTCTGCAAAAAGTATCCTTTTGAAATCTTTTTTTCTCCACTTTTTAGCATTTAAAAAAATTATTCAAATTAGTAAGTTTTTAGCAGAAGAATAAATTTTATTTGAAGATATTTTGTTTTTGTATAATAACGGATGCATTAATGTTCATTATATTTGAATGAATGTCGTATAATGATCATTTTATGATATGTACTTTTCTCAGAATAAAGAACCATTATTAAGTCTTCATAGGGAAAGACAGAAAAACCCATAACGATTTTAAATGTTATAAAAGATATTTTTTATTGCAATATGTCTAAGAAAACTGTAAATAACATTCACACTTAGATTATTTCTAGCAATTTCAAGATAATTGTTTTTAAATGTTTTCGAAATGGCATATTTCATAAAAAGAAATTGTTAAAGTAATAAATTTTATATAAGCGTGATAATTTATATTTTAAATGTGATAAAAGATTTTTTATTGTAATGTGCCTAATAAAAGAACTGTAAATTTCACTCACTGTTGGATTATTTCTTGCAATTTCGCGATAATCGTTTTTTCACATTTTCTAAATACTGTATTTAGTGACGTCGAATTGCTAAGATAACCTTTTTGTATATCCATTACGAAAATAAATTAATTTACTTTTCCCCCATTTCGCCAGACGAAGTTTAGTTTTATCTAAGGACTTTTATTGATAAAATAACAAGTGAGAATATTTATTAAAATATAACGTAAGTAAAATTTCACGTCTGAATACAGAAGAATATAATGAATTTGTTTAGAAAACTCAATATATTACGACTTTATTTATAGCTTAAAATATTCCAAAGAAACAAGTATAGCAGCAAATAATGAATAAATTTCTTTCATTTCCCTTTAAAAAAATGGATTCTCATTCTCATGCTTAACTTTAGTGAATAAAATCAAAAACCTTTTTAAAACTTTTGCAAAAAGTATCCTTTTGAATTTTTTTTTCTCCACTTTTTAGCATTTAAATAAAAAATTGTATTCAAATTAGTAAGTTTTTAGCAGAAGAATAAATTTTATTTGAAGATATTTTGCTTTTTTATAATAACGGGTGCATTAATGTTTATTATATTTGATTGAATGTGGTATAATGATCATATTATGATACGTATTTTTCTCAGAATATTTTGTGTTCATAGGGAAAGACAGAAAACCCCATAATGATTTTAAATGTTACAAAAGTTGTTTTTTATTGCAATATGTCTAATAAGAAAACTGTAAATACCATTCACACTTAGATTATTTCTAGAAATTTCAATATAATTGTTTTTAAATGTTTTTGGATTGGCGTATTTTATAGAAAACAATTGTTAAGCTAATATTTTTTTAAGTAATTGTGATAATGTATATTTTAAATGTTATAAAAGAATTTTTTATTGTAAT
This sequence comes from Maratus michaelseni, assembly GCA_963931845.1. Classification (NCBI taxonomy): domain Eukaryota; kingdom Metazoa; phylum Arthropoda; class Arachnida; order Araneae; family Salticidae; genus Maratus; species Maratus michaelseni. Next base: position 395,710,427 of record OZ007591.1, on the reverse strand, counting down.
GTGTCTAATAAAGAACTGTAAATGCCATTCTCACTCAGACTATTTCATGCAGTTTTGAGATAATCGTTTACAAACGATTTTCGAATGCTGTATTTAATAACACTGAATTGTCAAGAAAACCTTTTTTATATTCATGACGTAAATAATTTAACTTGTTATTTTCCCCCATTTCGCCAGACGAATTTTCTCTAAGGATTTGTATTGGTTAATAAAAAAAAAAAAAAAAAAGAAAAAGAAAAAGATTTTTTTTATGCTTAACTTCAGTGAATAAAATCAAAAAAAAACTTTTTAAATCGTCTACAAAAAGTACCTTTTTGAAACGCTTTTACTCTCAAACTTTTAACATTTAAAAAACTGTTTTCAAATTAGCAAGTTTTTCGCCGAAGAATAAATTTTATTCTAAGATATTATTATTCTTATTATTGTAATAATTGATGCATTAACGTTCATTATATGAGAATGAATGGGGTATAATGATCATATTATGATATGCACCTTTCTCAGAATAAAGAAACATTATTTTACTTTCATAGGGAAAAACAGAAAAACGCATAACGACTTTAAATGTTACGAAAATTCTTTTTTATTTCAATATGTCTATTAAGAAATGTGTAAATAGCATTCACACGTAGATTAGTTTCTAGCAATTTCAAGATAATTGTTTTTAAAATCTTTTCGTAATAGTGTATTTCATTCAAAGAAATGGTTACGCTAATATATTTTATGAAAGTGTGATAATTTATTTTTTAAATGTCATATTTTTTTATTGCAATGTACCTAATAAAATAACTATAAATGTCATTCACACTCAGATTATTTCTTGCTGTTTCAAGATAATCGTTTATAAACGTTTCTTGAATGCGGTATTTAATAACATTGAATTGTCAAGATAACTTTCTTTTTTTATATTCATCACGAAAAGAATTTAATTTCTTATTTTCCCCCATTTAGCCAGACGAAATTTTCTATGAGGATATTTATTGATAAAGTAACATGTAAGAATATTTATTAAATATACTGTGATTAAAATTTCTCGTCTGACTATAGAAGGATGTAATGAATTTATTTGAAAAACGCAATATATTATGACTTCATTTATAGCTTAAAATATTCCAAAGAAGCAAGTATAGCAGCTAATAATGAATAAACTTCTTTCATTTCCCTTTAAAAAAATGGAGTCTCATTTTCATGCTTAACTTTAGTGAATAAAATCGAAAACCTTTTTAAAACTTCTGCAAAAACTATCCTTTTGAAATCTTTTTTTCTCCACTTTTTAGCATTAAAAAAAATGCATTGAAATTAGTAACTTTTTAGCAGAAGAATACATTTTATTTGAAGATATTTTGCTGTTTTATAATAACGGATGCATTAATGTTCATTATATGAGAATAAATGTTGTATAATGATCATTTTATGATATGTACTTTTCTCAGAATAAACAAATATTATTTTCTCTTCATAGGGAAAGACAGAAAAACCCATAATGATCTTAAATGTTACAAAAGTTTTTTTTTTTTTTTTTTTTTTTTTTTTTTTTTTTTTGCAATATGTCTAATAAGAAAACTGTTAATACCATTCACATTTAAATTATTTCTAGAAATTTCAGTATAATTGTTTTTAAATGTTTTCGGAATAGCGTATTTCATAGAAAAAGATTGTTCAGCTAATATATTTTACGTAAATGTGATAATTTATTTTTTTAAATGCCATAAAAGATATTTTTATTGTAATGCCCCTAATAAAAGAACTGTACCTGTCATTCACAAAAATATTATTTCTTACAATTTGAGGCCCCAACAGTGGCTGAGAGGTTCAGCTCTCAAAGCTGGTAGACTGGAGGTGCTGGGTTCACACCCCTGTCGCGCTCGTCTTTATAACTTTTCGGCGTTTTCTGTGGTTTTCTTCGAACCTTGACATAAATACGGGTTAGGATCCTTTAGAAAGGCCCGACAGAGGACCCTCACCAACTAGGGACTTTATCCCTCGATTTGATAATAGGCCGTCATTCATCAATCAACCAACCAATCTTTCAATTTGATGATAATCGTTTGTTCTGAATCGCGTATTTCGTAAAAAGAAATGGTTATTAAAATATATTTTAGAAAAGTGTCATAATTTATTTCATTCATTTTAGCAAGGCTCCTAAGTAGTCCGTTCATAGAATGTCTCCTTTCTCCAAATAAAATCTAATTTTCACAATTTTCTCTCAGACTTTGCAGAAAACTACCACCAAAAATTATTTCTACTGCAAATGTTGTTGAAACCAATGTTTCTCATTTTTTATTTCAGAAATTTCGAATTTACACCAGAAAAAGAGAAAAATGATTTTATTGTTATTTAATGACAAACATTTTACAGTTACATGAAATACACAATTTATTTAAAAATCTCCAGTATGAATTCGGAGACGAAACTAGTAACCTCGGTAGAAACATAACCTGAAAATTGTTCTTCGGTAAAACTGAAATTCAAAATAATTATTTCCATTTGAGAGCTATGCCCAAGTCAAACAATTTTGGAAATTATAATTTGTGGATATTTATCAAGATATAGGTTTAGTATAATTTCTTCTAATGAAGTTATCCAATTTAAAGCATGTTTCTGTTTAAAATAGACCTATAAGAATATATATATATATATATATATATATACATATATATTGAAAAATTCCTTCCACAAACTTTCTTAATACTTTTTTCCTAACTTTTTTTTTTTTCAACTTAGTAATTTTTTTCTAACATATGTGACTATTTTTTGCAGAGTACAATCAATACAAAAGAGAAGAAATTATTCGAAAAAAAATATATATATGTATATTTTTCAAATAATGAATTCATTACTGTTCATTATGTGGAAATGAATGTGATATAATGACCATAGTATCATATGCTATGTTCTTACAATCAAGAAAATTTATTTTTTCTTTATAAAGAATGGAAGAAACACACAAAATCATTTTAAATGTCTTCATTTTTTGACTGTATCTGGGAAAATAATAGGCAAAACTGTCTTTTACGTTTATCCTATTTCCAGCATTTATGAGATAAGTTACTATTTTTTTTAAAACCATACTTCATGAAAAAAATTGTCAAGGTATATTTTTATTCATTTAATTTGTGTAGAGACGAGAATATTTTTCATTATCCTTCCAAAATCAGAAAATATTTCTGTAATATTTATTATTAGAAATCTATAGAACTGGGATACTATTTATTAAAATATAATCTAATTATAAGTTCTGCTTAACAGTATAGAACCATAATTTTAAATATTTCTCGAAAAATATCTTTTCTTCAAAAGCTTGTTTTCTGAAGCTTTTATCTATTTTTCTTTTTTAATTCATTCAAATTTTATCGTTTTACAGAAAGAAATCTATGAAATATAAATGTTAACTGAAAAAAAATTAACTGTTTCCAAATAATGGATAAATTAGCTTTTATTTTGAGAGGATGAATGTGGTATAATAATCACTTTAAGGTACACACTTTTCTTAGAAAAAAGAAAACGTATTTCCTGTTCATAGGGAATGATAGAAAAAATGCAGAAAGTTTTAAACTATCAAAATTTCTTATGACAATGTGTATAATAATAGAACTAAAAAATGTCAATAATTTTTATATTAAATCTGAAAATTTTGAGATAATAATTTAAAAATAAATTGTCTGAAGTATTTTTGATAAATATTCTGAAGTATATGTCTGGCAATATTTTATAAATACATTATCATGGTAACTTAATAAAATGTGACTATTCCTCCTTTTTTTAATAAATAATAATATATTCAAGCTAATTTAAATATTATTTTTGTAAGGATAATAATGTATATTTTGTCCTCTCACGCAGAGCTCCCAAGTAGTCCATTTTCAGAATACCACGTTTTTTTTTTTTTCAAACCAAACTTTTCTTTTCAGATTTTCCTTGTAGACTTAATAGAACCTTAACACGAAGGCTATTCCTGTTCCAAATGTTGTAGAAATTAGAGTTGCCAGTTTAGCGCCTTGTTTTACTTAAAATTTCAGAATTTAAAAAAAAGTAATGTTAGCTTTATTTAGCTCCTTCGCGACGAGCGTCTTTTACGGAATTTTTAATCTTTTAACACCGGTTTTTTAAAACAGAAATTTTCGGCTATATGAATCGCAGAAATGTTACCATTAACCCCTTGAAGGGCAAGCAAGTGGTCTAAAAATGCTAAATTTTGCGATGTTTTGACACCAGTAATTTTAAACAATGAATTTTTACCTTCTCAGTCTGCAAAAAATAATAATAAATATTTTTATTTAATAATACTGGTGGCAAAGTTATATATTAAAAAGTGGTATGTATTATATACCGGTGCCCCTCAAGGGGTTAAATAATGCAAAGTTTACACTAAAAAATAACTGGTGGGAAAAATCGAGGATTCTGAGCATCTTATGCGTCACGTATACGTGTCGCTCGTCCCTAAGGGGTTAATGACATACAATGTGTGTTTGCAACGGCTACCTATCGCCTTGCAAGTCGTTTACCTATTTTCTCATGGATATTAAGTTGCTCCGCAATTAGGCAATCCATGCCGATAACTATTGGGTTGCTTGAAAAGTTCTTTCCGTTTGGGAAAGTTGTTTCGTATAGGAAAGTTCTAATGTTTAATAATATCTAATGTTTAATTATTGACAGGCAGAATTATCCGGTACGAATTGGTTTTCCCAAACGGAAGGAACTCTCTGAACAACCCAATATATTGTTCCATTGTTATATTGTGTTTGCATAAAATTAAAATTATTCTTTTAAATTTTCCAATATGAATTCAGAACTTCTGAGTCCAAACAGGCACCCATGAGAAACCTATCATGAGAATTATTTCTTAAAAAAACGGACATCAAAACAAACGGGTCATTTGGGAGTCTGGTTCAAGTCAGATAATTTTTCTTTAACGATTAAAATTGGAAAAATTTCAAGTGGGGTTATTAATTAAAATATAATGTAAGAATGATTTTTTTCTTTTGACGCTAATCAAATTAAAGGTTGTTTCTGTTTAAAATAATTGTATAAGAATATCATTTAATTTTTTTTCCCTCAAACATTAATAATATTCTAATTTATTCAGTTTTTCTAATTTATTCAAATGATAATACACTTTTGATTCAAACCAAATCTTCTTTCTTTTTCTTTTTTTTTTTTTTTTTTTTTTTTTTTTTTTTTTTTTTTTTTTTTTAATACCTAGCAGAGCCATACTTTAAAAGTTATTACTATTCCAAATGTTGTAGAAATTAGTGTTGCCAGTCTAGCTCGTTTTATTCAAACATTCCAAAATCATACCAGAAATTTAAAAAAGTAATTTTAGCTTTATTTAACCCCCAAATGCCTAGAGTATGAAATTTGCAACACTTTATTTAACTTTTAATAAATAAACCAAATTCTTCGCAAAAACTATATTTATCACAAGATATTAATCCAGTAAATATCACATAAATATGCTACTAATTAAAGTTAAAAATATATCTTAAAATTTATGGGGTCTCATCCTTAAAATAAGTAAATAAAACACAATTCTAAAAGAAAAATTCATGCATTGATGCAAGATTAGACACAGAAATTTTGAGATAGATTTTTAACTTTAGTAGCATATTTATGTGATTTTTACAGGATAAATATTTCGATATAAATATAGTGTTGGAAAGACCTTGATTTATTTATTAAAAGTTAAATAAAAATTGTTGTAAATTTGATACTCTAGGAATTTAAGTGTTAATGACATACCAAGGTGTTTGCATAAAGTGAAATTCTTCTTTCCTTTACGAATTCTGAATTTCTGATTAAAATAAAGTGTCCAAACTGGCACCCTGGATAAACCTACCATGAAAATTATTTCTTCAAAGAACTGCCATTAAAAAAAAAAAAAAAAACCTGACCATTTGAGAGTCTTGTTCAAGTCAAACATTTTTTTTCTCTAATGATTACAATTAGAAAAATATGAATTGAGGGATATTAATCAAAATATAATGTAAGACTAATTTCTTCTTAAGAAGTTAAATCAATTTTTGTATGTTTTCTGTTTAAAATAGTTCTATAGGAATATCTTTTTTTTTTTTTAAGTTTATTTCCTGAAACTTCCATAATATTCTTTTCTAATTTATTCAAATGATAGTGTTTTTTTGCGGCATATAATTTATAAAAATAGAGAAGACTTGATTCGAAAAATAGTTAGTTTTTTTTTTTCAAATAATGAATCCATTACCGTCCATTATGTCAGAATGAATGTGATATAATGATCCTATTATGATATGAACTTTTCTTAGAGTAAAGGAAATTTATTTTCACTCATAACGAATGAAAGAAAAACACAAAACGATTTCAAATGTCATCTTTTTTTACAGAGAATTGTCTAAAAAAAGAACAGGAAAAACTGTCATCTACATTTAGCTTATTTCCAATATCTGTGAGATAATTAATTTTAAAAAGTTATTTTAAACCGTATTTCATGAAACGAAATTGCCAAAGTATATTTTTATTTATTTAATTTGTTTAGGTACGATAATTTGTTCATTTTTCTTCTAGAATCAGACAACTTTTCTCGAATGTTTATTATTGAAACATATAGAGTGGAATATTTATTAAAATATAATGCGAATGTAAGTTCTCCTTAAGAGGATACTTCACGCAGGCGAAAACACCCACTCGCAATGTTAATCCTATGGGAGAAATAATTTACGATATCTCGTTCGCATTTCAATGTTTTTAAATGATTTTTTTTTGCATTGGGTAGCTGAAGTCAATCTCCATGCACGCTCCTTTCTACTTTTTTAATTTTAATTACAATTTGATTATTTTTTTTATTAAGATACTTTCACTTTCGGAACCGGTTTCGAAAGTAACTAGTCGTTGGGGCCCATTATAATACTTACCCATCATAGATGTGCATAATATAAAATATGAAAATAAAACATGTGTAAACTACTTATAAAATGCATTGCAATTCATATAAAGTCGGGTTTGATGACATCATAAACTTTAAATGCTCTATTACTGAATTGCGTAAAAGAAACATGCTTATAATCCCAAAAATAATAATCATATTAACTATCGGTTTATTGCGTCGGATTAAGCGTCTCATTTCCAATTAAAATATATATTTGAATTGAAATTATGAATGAAATACAGGATCATAAAAAATCGAAGAGTGTGGGAAATAGGATTACAAATATCTCGTCAACTCATTATCCGACAGACTTCATTCTTTATGCAAAATTTGTTTTTTTATTGTCTTTTATATTCCTCCATAAAATAAGTAATTTCTAAAATTTTTATATACCTTTTATCAGAACGAATATTTCAAGAGTACGAAAAAAATATTTTAGGATAATCGAGGTTACTGAAATTCAATAAGCTTCTTCCATTATTACATACTAAGTACATACCAAATTTTAAGTCTCTATCTCAATTTGTTCGGGAGATAGAGCGTTTACAGACACACAAACATACAGACGGACGGCAATTTTTGTTCCTAAAAATATGTTTTTCGGAATCTCCAGTGTCTGAAACGTGCAAATCCGTCAATTTTTTTTTTCGATATTTAAAACGATTACAAGATTTACCCTATACTACGTATGATGTGTAAGTAAAAATATCCCCAATCAAACTAGTCATTGGGGGCCAACTTAATACTTACCCATCATGGATATGCATAATGTAAAATATTAAAATAAAAAATGTGTAAACTACTTATAAAATGCATTGCAATTCGAATAAAATGGTGGCTTGATGACGTCCTAAACTTTAAAGGCTCGATTACCGAATTGCTTAAAAGAAACATCCTTATAACTCCAAAAACAATAATCCTATTAACTAGCGGTTTATTGCATCTGATTAAGCGTCTAATTTCCAATTAAAATATATCTTTGAATTGAAATTTGGATGAAATACAGGGTCATCAAAAATCGAAGAGTGTGGGAAATATGACTCGGCAACTCATTATCCGATCGACTTCATGCTTTACGCAAAATTTATGTTTTTTATTGTCTTTTATCATCACTCCTTAAAATAAACAATTTCGAAAATTTTTATATACCTTTTAACAGAACGAATATGTCGAGAGTCCGAAAAAAATAGTTCCGGATAATCGAGGTTAGTGAAATTCAATAAGCTTTTTCCCATTATTACATACTAAGTACATACCAAATTTCAAGTCTCTGTCTCAATTTTTTCAGGAGATAGAGCGTTTACAAACACACAGACACACAGACATACACACACACAGACGGACGGCAAATTTTTTTTCTAAAAATATGTTTTTCGGAATCTCCAGTGTCTGAAAAGTGTAAATCCGTCAAAAAAATGTTTCGATTTTCAAAACGATTACAAGACTTACCGTATACCAAGACTTAGAAGACTTACCCTATACTACGTATGATAGGTAAGTAAAAGACTGCAACAAAAATCGAAAAACTACAAAGAAGCGTGCATAGAGATTGACCTCAGCTATCCAAAGCAAAAAAAAAAAAAAATCATTTAAAAATATTGAAATGCGAACGAGATATCGTAAATTATTTCCCCCATAGGATTAACATTAGCGACAGGGTGTTTTTGCCTGAGTGAAGTAGCCTCTTAACGATATAGAACAATAATCTATACTAATAAGGAAAGAACACACTGAAAGTGATCAAACTATATCACGCGTTTCTTGAATCACTAATTCACTTTAATTCATGTTCCGTATCTATTGGCGATGGAACATCCCCCCTTTTTTTTGTTTCTGGCAACCCGTTAATGTAACCCTGTGTGAGCAGGTGTGCTCGGAACTCGGTGGGAACAAGCCGCCGTTGCTGTCTTTCTCTTCATCGTATTTATTAACTAAATAAATATTATAGTTTTTGATACAGTCCATTTTGTTCTAAGTTCGCACAACTAGTACGAAACCTCCGCACATTTTTGGTCCTAAGCGACCCGGAAGTAATCAGCGCATCTTCAGTGTTTAACGAAAAACTTGTGATTTCTTTATCTTCAACAAGAAGATCAACAGTATGTCGGAGGCAGCAGTTACGACTCTAAATCGAAAGCGTGGTAACATCAAGTCTCAGCTCACCAAAATATCCAAAGCGATTAACGAAAATACTTTCGAAATAGCTGAATGGCAGTCTCATTTGGAGTGTTTAACTAGAATACAAGAAAAGTTCGAAGTTATCAAGGAGGATTATTATAAAATCGTGAAAGAGGACGATTTTGAACAAACATAGGAGCAACTGTCTCTACTGGATGAGGACATTAGAACAATAGAGGTAAGTCTTAAAACCTCTATTAAGAAATTTTATTGTGAATCTAATGTTAGCGCTTCTTCAAGTAATGATATAAGTGTTAGTAATCATAAAGCAATTATAAAACTGCCCAAAATTCCATTACCGGTTTTTACTGGAAAAAATGAGGAGTGGAGCATTTTTAAAACTGCCTTTAATACGCTCATTACTGAAAATTCTGATTTGAACGACAATGAAAAGCTTTTCTATCTTCGTGGCGCTTCATTGGGGGAACCCAAAAGCATACAAACCCCAGACGATAGTTATACGTCTCTCTTTAGTGTATTAGAACAACGGTATGAGAACAAAAGAAGAATAGTAGATTGTCATATAAAAAATATTCTCAACTTGTACCCAATCAAACATGAATCCGCAAAGGATCTTCGAAATTTATTAGATAGTGTTAGAAAGAACTTAAGAGCCCTTAAAGTTTTAGACTTTGAAAGAGATACATTCTTTAACGCCATATTATTAAATATAGTTTTAGACAAACTTGATCGAGACACTCGTAAACAATATGAGCTCACGTTAAAAGATAACGAAGTTCCTAACTTTGACGAATTTCTCGAATTCTTAGAACGAAGATGTCAAATCTTAAATAGCATCAGTGCTAGTTCTTCTGCAAAATTCAATTCCAACTCTGACCGTTCTAAGTCTTTATTCATGAAATCTGATAAAACACAGAATAAAAAGTGCAGTCTATGCTCTAAAATCCACCCATTGTACCATTTCGAAAAATATAAGATTATGAAATTAGCAGATAGAATAAATATTGTCAAGAAAAACAAACTTTGTTTTAACTGTCTGAATTCCTCACATTTATTATCATCCTGTGATTCAAAAAATACTTGCTTTGTTTGCAAATCAAAATTTCATCATACTTCCCTACATAAATATTCAGCGCCACAAGCTGATCATTACGAGGTCAGATCAAGCGTCGCAGACACAGCGGCGACGGCCTTTACGCAAAGAGCCGAAAACGATACTCCCAAACATTCGTTTTTTCTCATGGAAACAATAAATCCGTTTTGATAAACACGGCGATAATTTATATTACAGATTCTAATGGGGTTAAAAGACCGTTACGTGGCATTTTGGACTCTGCGTCAGAAAGTAATTTTATCTCATTTCACGCAGCAACTTTGTTGGGATTAAAGAAAGAAAAAATTCATATACCGATTGCGGGTTTGAATGATTCAACAATAAATATAAAAGGCAAAAACTGCAGTTTGCTTATCTAATAAAATCGGGGATTCTCAATGGAATATTGATTGTCTGATCACTCCGAAAATAACAAATTTCAGTCCGTCTAGAAAGATAAGCATTTCTAATTTGAGCATTCCACAAAACATAAAATTGGCGGACCCTGAATTCTTCATTCCACAAAAAATAGATATACTTCTGGGTGCGGAATTGTTTTTCGAATTTTTAAATGCTGATCAAATAAAACTGAAAGATAATTTAATTCTGCAATCAACTTGTTTTGGATATCTGGTATCTGGTAATGTTTATGATAATAATATAAAGCATAATGAAACCCATTGTTTTCTAACAAAAAATCTAGAAGCACTCAATAAGACCTTGACCTCATTTTGGGAAATAGAGAATGTTGATGATTTAAAGCCGTGCAGCAGTGATGAATTAACATATTGTAGTCAACATTTTGATAAAACGCATTTTAGAAAGAAAAATGGGAGATACGTAGTTGAAAACCGTTCAAACCGGAAATTTCTGAAACTAATTTAGGAAATTCTAAAAAAATCGCATCTAAAAGATTAGATTATTTGTGGCAACGTTTAGAGCGTGATCCAACGATGAAAAATTTGTACATAGATTTTCTAAAGGAATATAAGTATTTGAAGCATATGTATGAAATAGAGGAAAATAATGATTTTGAAGACGGTTTTTATTTACCTCATCACGGAATCCTGCGACCATCAAACAAAACTACCAAACTGCGCGTCGTTTTTGACGCAAGTGCAAAATCAACAACTGGAAAATCTTTAAATGATATGTTATATAAGGGAGGGGTGCTTCAGGAAGATCTCTTTTAAATATTAGTAACATTTATAAAGCACATTTACGCATTCACGGCAGATATTAAACAAATGTTTAGAATGATAGAAAGTAACCCGTCACAGCATAAATTCCTAAAATTTCTTTGAAGGACAGTAAGTCATCGCCTGTCAAAGTTTCCCAACTCTCAACCGTTACCTACGGGATCGCCTGCGCCCCATATCTAGCAACCAAAACTTTGCAACAACTTGCTTTGGATGTAAAAAGGGACATTCCATTGGCTTCAAATATTTTATTAAATGATTTCTACGTGGATGATTGCTTGTCGGGTGCTTCAGATTTAACCCAGATGCAATTAATTCAGCAAGAATTAACGCAACTTCCCCAAAGAGGAGGCATGAGCTTGCACAAATGGTGCTCCAATGGAGTACAGTCTAAGGATCAGGAAATATTTCCCCTTGACAGAAATTCCGAGGAAATTGTGACAAAAACTTTAGGAATGCTATGGAATAGCTTCAGTGATACATTTACCTACAAGGTAAACATAAGTGAAAAACAAAACTTTACTAAAAGAGATGTCCTTTCACAAATAGCTCGTATCTATGACCCTCTTGGTCTACTTGGACCGGTGATAGCAAAGGCAAAAATCTTCATGCAACAACTGTGGCTATTCAATGTGGATTGGAACGAAAAACTACCTCCACACGTTTCTCAGCAATGGGAAAACTTCATCGCAACATTACCAGAATTAGAGACAATTAAAGTGCCAAGGTGTTTCTTAAAAGTGAACGTTAAATCTGTGGTGCTGAACGGTTACGCAGATGCTTCTTCTAGGGCGTACGGTGCAGTCATATATATTCAAACTATCTCCAACACTAATGAACTATCTAGTCAACTTCTTTGCAGCAAGTCCCGTGTTGCTCCGACGAAAGTAATGACAATTCCTAGATTGGAATTAGCCGCATGTCTTCTTCTGACAAAATTGACTAACAAGGTCTTAGAGGCCTTAAAACAACCTCTCGACTCCGTCCAGTTGTTCTCTGATTCAACTATAGCACTAGCTTGGATTGAAATTTCTCCAAATTTGTTAAAGACATTTGTGTGCAACAGAGTGTCGCAAATTCAGCAGTTATCAAAAAAATATAACTGGTCTTACATTCCATCCGAGAGCAATCCAGCTGACATGGTTTCTAGGGGACTTGACGTAAAAGCTCTTGCTGCTAGTGAACTGTGGTGGCAAGGTCCACAACTTCCCGCTGTTAGTGAACAATCTTTAGAGACTATTCGTAATCCAGATATTCTGTGTGACAATTTATATGTAAATGAACTGAAACCTCCTGCTATAATGACTCTTTTTAACATTAATTGACTCTAATTTTATGAATGATTTATTTAATTTAACTAATAATTTTTTGAAATTAATTAGAATTCTAGCCTTTATTTATAGATTTATTAGAAATTGTAAGGAGCGCGATAAATTAAAGGGTCCACTTTCTGCCAACGAGATCCAGAAATCGGAAATTTACTTATTGAAACACATTCAGGTAAAGTATTTTACACATGAAATTGATGCCTTGAAAAAAGGTTCTTCAGTCCCTCCTGCAAGTAAGTTAAAATTTCTGAATCCTTTTTTAGATTGTAATGAACTAATCAGAGTAGGTGGGAGACTCTCACATGCGAACATAAATTATAAAAGCAAATATCCCATAGTTTTGCCAGCAAATGATAAGTTAACTAAACTTATTTTTCAATACTATCATCTTCGTGATTTTTATGTAGGACCCCAGGCTCTTTTGAATACTGTACGTCTAAAATATTGGCCACTTAGCGGCAGAAACATTGCACGCAAGGTTGTGCATGAATGTGTACAATGCTTCAAAGTTAAGCCCATAATGGCTAACTAGCTGATGGGGGATCTCCCTCCTGAGAGAGTAATACCTAGCTCTCCCTTTTCTAATGTTGGATTAGATCTATGTGGACCCTTTGAAAAAAAATACAAGGGCCAGAGAAAGGGTACCCTCCAAAAAATCTATGTAACTATATTTGTATGTATGGTCACTAAGGCTGTACACTTGGATTTCGTTTAAGACTTAACATCTGAAGCAATAATTGCTACTTTAAAGCGATTTTTCTCTCGTCGTGGGAAAAGTTCAACAATTTTTAGCGACAACGCTACAAATTTTGTTGGGGTTTCAGCAGAACTTAAGCGTCTACGAAAACTTATGAATAGCGAAGAATTCTCTAATCTTTTGGCATCAGAGGGCATCTGGAAATTTTCTCCTCCTAGAGCACCCAACTTCGGTGGCCTTTGGGAGGCGGGAGTTAAAGCATTTAAATATCATTTTAAGAGAGTAGTGGGTTCAGCTCATTTAACGTTAGAGGAATTTCTAACGGTAATTGCACAAATCGAGGGCATATTAAATTCGCGGGCACTTTCTCCTTTGTCGACAGATGCCGACAGTTTTGAAGTATTGACTCTTGGTCACTTCCTCATAGGAAGACTGCTTAATGCGCTTCCAGAACCAAATTTAAATGAGGTAAAGGATAACTTATTAAACAAATGGCAAAGAACACAAAAATGGTGCAAATTATATGGAAGCGTTGGCAGAATAATTATCTTTGTTACTTACAACAACGAAACAAATGGCTATTCAAAAAGCCAAATATTTTGCCAGGTATGTTGGTATTAGTAAAGGAATCACAACTTCCTATTTGCGCTTGGTCTCTAGGCCGTATTACTAAAGTAATCCCAGGTGCTGACGGACATATCAGAGTAGTAGAGGTACGAACCGCGAAGAACATTTTTAAAAGATCTGTATCTAAAATTAGTATTTTACCCATGATAGATAATGAAATTAATGCTCAGTAACTATTTAATATTTTTTTATTATTATTATTATTCTTAATTGTATATTTATTGTGATGGTTTTAATTGCTTGTAATTGTATCATGTTGTTTTCTTTATTAGCTGTGTTACATTTGTTATATATTGAAATACTTGTATTATTTCAACGCCGGGCGGTATGTTCCGTATCTATTGGCGATGGCACATTCCCCCCCCCCTCTTTTATGTTTCTGGTAACCCGTTAATGTAACCCTGTGTGAGCAGGTGTGCTCGGAACTCGGTGGGAACAAGCCGCCTTTGCTGTCTTTCTCTTCATCGTATTTATTAACTAAATAAATACTATAGTTTTTGATACAGTCCATTTTGTTCTAAGTTCGCACAACTAGTACGAAACCTCCGCACAATTCACTTATTAAAAAATATATATATAAATGATTTATATATTTTTTCACACTCCAGTTTAAAATATGGAACGATCCAGAGAAACATTTGTTGTCCCCCTCCCCCCTTTTTACATTTTGAACAGTCCATCAACTATAAAGCAGTGAACTCAACCTCTGGTTTGTAACATTTTTAACGATTTTAACCCTGATGATCAACACGTTAGTAATCAAAAGTGCTTGGTTTATATGTTGGTATTTTGTACAGTGTATGATAAAATACCTTTAAGTAATTTAAGTGGAAATTTGTATTTATGAAATTATTTATGAGGAAAGAGGTTTTTATGTGTACCTGTCAACTGTGTTCTGAAGAGACCGCTGCACGTAGAGCTACAAAATTTGGTAGGAAGGTACCTATATATATGTAGTTTTGCACTTCGAAGCCCAATTTTGGATTTTTTTAAATTACATTTTTGTATTTAGTTTTTTATGCGATTTTTAGCATTTTTTTACGCTTCGCAGAGAAAGGCTCCGTATAGTGGAGGAGTTGAGGGGCATTAAAGTTATCGATCGACGCAAAAAAATTCCGAAAATCTGGAGTTTCAATTTTCGAAGAAATCGGTCCGCAATTAGCCGAGATATTAATTAAGATTTCAACAAAAAACTCATCAAAAGGCGATAATTTTTCTCAAAACGGCAAAAGAAACGCACACCTGTTGTTGATTTGCAAGCAGAAGAAGAGGAATTTGAGAATTTTTTTCTAATTAGTGAATTTATATATCAATTTGAAAATTTCAGAGCAGATGTAGAAAAATTTTCTGCATCCAAAAATGCAATTATTGTAAAACTCGGAAGGTAACTTTTCTTAATTTTTGCAAAAAACTGCAAGAATCGGACGGCTTTTGTTGAAAAAATTCAGAAAGAGTCAGACATGGGTTGGCTTTCATTAAAAACTGAAGTACAAAGAAATCTGTTTTCCTGCCGATTTTTCCATTTAATTTGCGGCAATGAAAGGAAATAATTGCGAATTTTTACTAAACAGCAGAAATTAAGATATAGATTTTAATTTGAGAATGTGAAGGGAAGATATCTGGCGGCCATTTTAGATTAAACTCTCCTTTCTGTACATTTCAAAGCATGTTTTCCTAAATAAAAACTTCAGTTACCACCATTTTCGAACATTAAAATCGCATTCTTTTCTCGTGTTTTATGGCCAAAATTCAAGGAGTATTGGTTCATTCAAATCCCCTTTAATTACATTCAAAAGTATGTTTTCCTGAATATAAACTTCATTTACCGCCATATTTGGACAACAACGTCGCATTCTCTTCTCGGGTTCTATGAGATCGATTTCAAAAGAAATTATGTTTCAAATTTTTAGCCTAATAGATTACAATTTGTCTTCTGAAATTTTTAGAGCTTTTTCGTTTTTCGCGTTTGTGAAAGAATTCCGGTGACAATGTCTTAGTTTACAGTAGTAAATTTTGTCCTCTGTACTGTAGTAACTTTTGTATTTTTAGCAAATTTTAATAAGATTTTTA
This sequence comes from Maratus michaelseni, assembly GCA_963931845.1. Classification (NCBI taxonomy): domain Eukaryota; kingdom Metazoa; phylum Arthropoda; class Arachnida; order Araneae; family Salticidae; genus Maratus; species Maratus michaelseni. Next base: position 395,694,376 of record OZ007591.1, on the reverse strand, counting down.
GCTTCTTTTTATTATTCGTGACGATTGTTCCACATAAAGATTATTCGGTTTTCATATATCTATTTTTGAATTTTTCATGCGATTTTCAGAGATTTTTTGTGTTCCGCGGAGATCCTGTTTTAACCCCTTCGGGACCAGCGGCTTTTACACAAATTTTATTCGGTTGACACCACTTTTTTTAAAAAAGCTACCTTTACTTAAACTATCACAAAAAGGCTCTAATTAAAGAAAGCAAATATTACTTTTATTTTTTACTGGTGCACGAAACAAATTCTGTATGCTCTTTTTGAGGGTGCTTATATGCACCCATGGTCCCGAACGGGTTAATCTTTTAGCCCAATGTAGTAAACTTTGTCCTCTGCGATTTTTGACTTTTAGCATTTTCTAGCAATTTTCTGCGATTTTTACACATTTTTAAAAGGAATCCGGTTTCATTCATCTAGCACAATAAAATAATTTTTTTCTCTTTTCAATAAATTTTATACGGGAATCGTAGAGCGTTTTCGCGTTTCGTACTTTTTTTTGTACGGGTTCGGGCAACACCGAGCGGATCAGCTAGTTTTAAATATTTTAACAAAAACACTATAATTTTTTCAAAAGCTTTTTTCTTGAAACTTTTATATATTTTTTTTTGTTTCGCATTTATTCAAGTTAGTGGACTTTATACAGAAAGAAACCTATGCAGAATACATTTTAATTTAAAAACATTTAGTTTTTCCAAATAATTGAGAAATTACCTTTTATTATTTCTTTTCTTTTCTTTTCTTTTTTTTTTTTTGAAAATGAATGTGGTGTAATTAAAACATTAATATGGACACTTCTCAGAGATTATAGAAAATTTTTTTGCTTTTCGTAGGGAAAGAAAGAAAAACAGAGATCAACATTTTAAATGTCATAATTTTTAACACCATTATGTCTAATTACAGAACTGAAAAAAAAATTGTCAATATATTTAAATTATTTCTAGAAATCCTGAGATAATTATTTTTAAAAAAATGTCTGAATTCAGTTTTTTATAAAAACAAATTGTTAAGCTAACTTAATAGAATTTAACTGTTCTTAATTTTCTTAATAATATAAGTAAGGTATTTTAGTTTTCATTAATGTAAAGATAGAAATTTATGTGTTTTTAACAATTTTAATTCAAACAACAGTTCTCTATTGATTATAAATGGGCAAATACCAAGTGGAAATATTTATAAAAATATAATGGGAGTATAACTTATTCTTCTGAATATGTTATTCAATTATCTAAAAACCTAACAAAAAGGCTCTATTTATAGTTTAAAAATTCCAATGAGACAAGCTTGGTAGCCAATTTTAAACGAAAATCCAAACCAATTTAAATAATTTGTAAAGAGGCAGTTTGACTACGGAACAGTACTTGGCGAGTATTTTTATATTCCAAAGTATCATAATTTACAAAAGATTTTCTTTGTGTTACATACCGCTTGAAAACTGCCTCGTAAAAATAGGCTATATGGCAGAGTTTTTGTCAAAATGTGGTCGCTAGGACACACGGTGTCCAACCCCGTAATCAAAAGATTAAAAATATTTCTATTTAAAAGTGTCCTTTTTTACATTTGCTATTTAAAAGTGTCATTTTATACACTTTCCATCAAAGTTGAAAAGTGTTTATGAATTCGCTTTGTCTGTCTGTCTGTCCGTGCTCTAACATGCGTAAATATACTCGGATTGTCATGCAATCCATGTATGTTGTTCAGGTTTATTATGGCATATTAGGTATTGAAAATGAAAAATGTAGCATTTATAGTTCATTTATAGTTCATTTATCATCATAAATTCTTTTACATTACGGCCTACACTGCAAATTGAGACTTCTTAAATTTAGACACTTAAGCGTCTTAAAGTGAAATTTCAGACATGATAGATGTCTTAATTGAAGACACACAAATGTCTTACTATAATCGTGGCATAAACGAACTAATAAAAATGTCTGAATGCTGATGAAATGTCTGAAATGAAGACATTTAGAAATTCAGACACGTAAATGATGAATGTGATCGTATTGTTATGCAACATAATGTGTTACGGTGTCATTTATGTTATGGTATGATAAAATCCTATCCCTATATAGGGCTGCGCCATCAAAGAACTGTTTTCGAGTACATGAAAGGTGTTTAAAATACTTTCCAATCCACTAAATTTGGCATTACTTTAAGAAGAAATAATTTGGTTAGATAATAGAATGTATGTCAAAATTGCACGAGTCTGCTTATCAAGTCTTGGAACTAAGTTATTTTCAGTATATTAAGTAATAATGATATTGCTTTTCTTAAAAAATAAAAATAAAAAGCTACTTACACTTGTACTTATATATATATATATATTAGAAACGTACAGGGAATTCCCTCCCCAAATCTTAAGTCTAAAATATTAAGAGAAATAGCTTGAAATACTCAGAGACGTTTGCTAATAGAACGAAATGTAGGGAGAGATAAAATTTTGGAAGATCTGTGGTCCGCAGTCTAGTCCGCTGATTTTAAATGCATACACTGTTAAAAATAAATCCGTAAATTCACGGTAAAACTACTGGCAGCGAAGTTGCCGGACTTTTTCCGTTTTGAATAGATTTTCCGTTTTGAAAGATAAAAGAAGGAAAATCGCCGTTTCCAGAAGCGGTAACTTTACGTTAACGCTCTCAGAAATCACGGAAATATTCCTCGTAGAACTGACAGAAAAGGACATTTTCCGTTTTAGATAAACTCGGTTTAAAAAAATCTTTACACCTCACTTGGTGCTGCCATCTGTCGACTGTTGCGGGAGTATTTACTATCTGATATACGTCAAGTACAGCTTCTGGTCGACATTGGGTTTTGAACCAGGGGTGATAGTGCCTCGAGTCCAGTGTCTTGCCGGTTTGACCAGTGGGCGCTTGCTAGATTAGCAGTTTGAAAGGATCATTTGGAAATTCTCAAAATGGCGGCTTAGAACAGACATAATTTGGGGTTTAGAAGGTTGGTAATTTTGAAGTTAATTGCGGAGAGATTTCGTTATGAGATGATGTTGATGTTTTAAAATTGTGATATTAATACAGGATAAAAACATGAATTATATATATTCTTAATTTGATTGTTAGATGTAAAATATGAATATTATATTTGAATTAAATTCGATAAAAAATGTTTGCTTGTTTAAGAAAAGCAATTTTTTTTTCCAACTATTATGTATTTTTTAAATGTGTTCGCTTAGAATATATTTTCAGTGCGAGTGCTTTTTATTCCTTTAAAAACTAAATTGCGAATAATTTTAAAGGAATGAGAAAAATATTATTTTCTTTTTATTTGAAAGCATTATTTTTGTATGTTGCTTTTTTGAGTATAATAGATTTTTTTTCACTTAATTTAACTATTATATATTTTTTTTAATCTGCTTGTTTAGAATATATTTTAAGTGCGAATATTTTCTTATAACTTTAAAAAATAAATTGCAAATAATTTTAAAAGAATGGGAAAATTGTTACTTTTTTAATTCGAAAGTACTATTTTTTTTTTCTTTTAATAAACTCAAAATTATAATTTATTAAATTTTTAGTTTTTCTGTGCAACAACATGTCAGTTTTTTAAACATTGAAAATAAATATGCAGCAGATAAGATAACGGAATATCTCCGTTACCCCCTTTCGTTTCCGTCCGTTCCGTTGTTTTCAGGAAATATGAGGAAATTTTCGGTTTTTTAACGGAAAATACTCTTTTGTCGCAGAAAAGGACTTTTTCTGTGAAATTCAGGAAAAAAATACCCGTGAATTTCAGATTTTTTTTAACAGTGTAGTATAAATACGAAATAAGCTGAACCATGAAAACAATTAAGAAATAATAAATATTAAAAAATAAGTTTCTAACAGCATTTTAATAAAGAATTGAAACAGTTAAAAACCAAATAAAGAACTGAAAGTGCTTTTTTCTTTGGGTTAGGGGTTTAACCTTTTTGCACAACCCTCCTGGATAAATTATAAAACCATGAGCACTTAAAAGAAAAAAAAATGTGTTCATCAAAGAATTAAGAGGAGGGGAGGGTACATAACAAAAAAAATCTTAGCTTTTTTTTTTCTGTTAATGTTTAATGATTCTGCTTTAAGTAAGAAGAATGGATTTTATAATTAACAAAAATCAAATTTCAAAATCCAGGGAGAGGGGGATCCCTTCCCCATCATTTCCTACCAGGGCTTATGGAAGTCTTAAATTGAAACAATTTGTCATTTCCTGAGAAGCCGATATCGCCATCCTAAATCACGCATGCGTTTTAGAGATGTTTTCGACATTTTCAAAGTTGTGTTAGAAGTTTGTTCGTTGTAATTTGAAACTAGTTTTTGTTTTTAAGTATACGTTTGGCAGATTTTAATTAATAATTTAGTTTTATTTGATTTGTTCTTTGCGGAATGTTAAATTTTTGGACTTTATTTACTATCCCTTCGTTAAATCGTATTAATTTGATTTCGTCAAATCTTAATAAACAGAACTTTGTCCCGCTGATTAATGGTCTCAGGATGAAAAGGAATCATCCTGTTAATATGAATTTGCAGGATATATCAAACTATTTTCATTTTAAAACATGCAATACCTCCTCCTTCTTATTCATTGGAACAGTACACATCTTGGATAAAAAGCGCAAGTTTTCTTTAAAAAAAAAAATAAATAAATAAATACAAGACTTGTGACCCCTTGTGGCAGCGTTTCAAATAAGTGGTGATATATTTATATATATATTTATTTTACATATTTATACCTTTTCTTGACACGGCAATTGATAGTATTACATAAAATATTTTTTTTTAATCGGTTTGCAAAAAATACATAAATTCTAGAAATATATATTATTAGAATCATGTGTTCATATGCTGTTAATCTAACTAAAAAGCCAGTAATAAATACGTATATATATATATAAATAAATTGCTTAATTAAATATATTTATTTTTTTAATAAAAAAGTTGAAACAGAAAACAGTTTATGTATTTATGAGTTTAATGGTGTTGATACTGTGTTGAATTCCTTATCACATTCTCTGTTGCAGTTAAAACAATATTTTATTAACAATTGATTTTTTGTTTATTCGCTATGAAAGACGTATAAGTTACTCCATTTTTTAAAGATTGGATTAAAAATATTTAAATGATCAAACATCTGTTGGGATCTAATTTTCATATTTTATAATTAAAATGAGCAATTTTCGAAACAAAAACTTTTTCCCCTCCAGTTTTGTCTCTTCGAAAATTTTAATAACTGAATTCTTTGTTTAAAATTAGTATTAAATCTAAGAGCTTTAATTTGATTGCATGTAAAAAAATAATATTTAAAATAATATGTAAAATAAATTAATATTTACATGAAATTTTCATTTTTCTGCGATTGTATAATACTAAATGGGAATGTATTAATATAAAGCAGGGCTCGGGATTGTTCCAGATGCAGAATCTCATTAAAGCATGGGCAAATTAGGCTATGGCACTTACTATCAACCCCCCCCCCCGAGCCCCCAAATTGTATGCGTAATTTTAGTAACGGTAATAACTTAAATCTTAGTTGACATTGCATTGATTATAATCGATATTTTGGCTTTTTAAAGCATAATGAGATTAAAAAATATATATACTTATCTAAAAACTGTAAAACTTCTCAATAGCGGACACCTCTTGACCGCGGAATTTCTCCGCTATTCGGAGGTGTCTGCTCTTAGAGGTAAAAGTATGTAAATATGTGGGGGTTGGGATGGAAAAATATAAGTGTTCGATAAATAGAGGTGTCAGCTATTCGGGAATGTTTGTTATGAAGGTTTTACCTTCACAGCTGTTATGGAGTGAAACCTCTATAACAGACACCTCTATTTAGCGAACTACTGTTTCGAATCACGATGCTTACACATTTGCGTACTTTTACTTCTGAAATGCAAACGCCTTCGAATAGCGGACAAATTATTGAAAAGTTTTACTGTTTTTAGATTTGAAAAAATGTTTTAAATCTTACCTTACTGTAAGAGTACAAAACATGGAATATAATCAGTGCAATATCTAAATAGATTTAAAATATGAGCTTTACGAAAATTGTATATCAAATGTGGGGGGACCCTCTAAAGTCGAGGGTGGGGTGGGGGGGGCAGAACCTTGGCCCAGTCTGCCTATGCTTTAACCCTCCAGCAGCGGGTAACACACCTATCGCGTTTCACTTTTTCTATACAATTCCGGGGGAACACTATTTTGACGTTCCCTATAATTTTTATAGTACTTAAGTATCGAGAGATTCTATTTCTTCGTTGAATCTATCTTCTTTTATTTAGAAATGGAGAGATTCGTTTACAAATTATAATATATATCATTTCATTTATTAGGTCATTCTGAAAGTTCTGTGGTTTTTGAAATATTTTGAATCCAAAAATGACACATTCCCACCGGAATTTTGAAATTAAAACTTTGTTTTTATTATGTACATGAAGAAACTGCTTTTATTTATTTCAAAATAAATTTGTTTGTAAATTCCGGTGGCATTCAATCCTTATAACTATTATAAGTGACGAATAAAAATAGGCTGCGGTTTTATATAAGAAAATGGAAACATCGGCCACGGCTAGAGGGTTAATCAGGTTCGTCTTCTGAAACAATCCTCAGCCCTGCTTTATATTAAGATATTTTGCAGTTTATTAAAAAATCAACGTGGTTCAATATGGCTGCCTTTAAGGCTTTAAAAATATGTGGTCAGAAATTGCTGTCTATTTTCGATAAATCAGAGCACAAAAATGACCGCGATTCAGACGCAAGAAAATGTCTTAAAAATTATGACACATGAAAGTGTTTCTTTTTTCAACCATCCATTTCAGACACTTAAGTGTCTGAATTTCAGACATTGCAGTTTACAGTTTATGTGGAAAAATCGTTTGCGGTGTATTTTAATAATGCTACTCTATTTAAAACATGTTGAATTTCACACACACACACACATATATATATATATATATATATATATATATATATATATATAACTCAGGTGCATTGCAAGATGCTTATTATGTGATTATGGAGCGAACGGCATTCATCGTTCATTTACAGGGACACGCACAAGAATTGGGTTACAGTACTGGTAATGAACAATAATTGCTGGAAGTGCGTTTTCAGTTGTTGCACGGGTTTTTAAATTTAAGTATTTTTTTCACAGATTGCTTGGTGTTTATAAATTCTATAGATCAGATCCAGGACCGCACAAAAGACTGCCGGTCACTGTCGGACATTGCCAAATAGGAATTTTCAACTGTGTTATGCCTCTCCTAACTGGCCTCAATTTTAGCATACTAGATAGTATATATGCAAATCTATTGATCATATACAGGAAGCACACTAAAATTCGGATATTCTTCCGATTATTACTGAAATTGGGTTTTCAAATATGTTAAGCGTTTTCCAACTTGTTTACTTAGATATCATCTTTCACCTTATTAATTTATGTTTTGTTAAATTATTTTGAATATGGTGGAAAAGGTTTCATAATCTATGCTTAACGCATGATGTTTCATTGTCGTTTTAAATTTCGTATTATTCTAATTTTTGTTATGTATTTTTTTTCCATTTAGTCAAATTAGCGAGATGTTTTTTCAAATACATTCCATACTAATGAGTAAAATTTGTTCGAAAAATATTAAGCTTTTTTTTTCAAATATAATAGATCCATTACTGTTGATTATGTGAGAATGAATGATATATAATGATCATGTCGTAATATGCAAATTCCTTGGAATAATGGATTTTTTTTTTTTTTTCGTAGCGAATGAAAGAAAAACACAGAACGATTTAAAATTGCTTCATTATTATTATAATTGTTTTTATTTTTCAGAAAGAAAATATAATTATTTCAAAACGTTTTTTGAGTTTCCTAAAAAGAAAGTGTCAAAGTAATGTTTATAAGTATATTTTAAGTAAGGACGATAATATTGGATCTTCCAAAAAGTTCTGCGGTTTTTCAAACATAAGCTTGGTTTCGTCTTGTTAATTGGCTACTGCTGATAATGAGTGACCTTAAATGATCCAGATATGTAAACTCGGTCTTTGCTGATTGCGCTACACAATCCTTGCTTTGTTTGGGGAGTAATTTTTGTTTCTGTTAACTGCTAAGAATGGAGAACGAAAAAGTTCATCTTCGTCACATAGGATGTTTTATTTTAAGAAAGGTAAAAATGTTAGTCAGACGGCTCATAAAAATTATGCTTTATATGGGGAAATTGTTATTTTATATGACACAGTTCGAAGGGGGTTTGAGAAGTTAAGCGCGAAAATTTCAACTTCGAAGATGATGCCGCTTTGGAATCATCTATAAAGGGAGACTCTTTACAGAAGTTATCACTGATAATCCACGTTACTCAGTTCAGGAGCTGTCACACAGACTAAATATTCCAAAAAATACAGAAAGAAAAGTAAAAATGTTAGTCAGACGGTTCATAATTTATTTATTTTTTTGCTTTATATGGGCAAAGTGTTGTTTTAGGAGACACAGTTCGAAGGTGGTATGAGAAGTTTAAGCGCGGAAATTTCAGCTTCGAAGATATTGCTGTTTTGGACGACAGTCATCTGTAAAGGAGGACTCTTTAAAGAAGCTATTGCTGAAAGTCCACGTTACTCAGCTCAGGAGATATCACTCAGACTAAATATCCCAACAAATACAGTGTATATTCATTTGACAGCTTCTTTTAAGAGGTCCCCCTTTATAGATGATTAGTGTCGTCATATTCGAGCTCATATTCGAGCGCTTAAAGTTCTCAAATAACCTTCGAACTGTGTTATCTGAAACATCAATTTGTCATTATACAGTACAAATTTCATGAACAGTCTGACTACCATTTTTACCTTTCTCGAATTTATTTCAGGATGCTCTTTTATAGACTTTTTTATCTTATTATGTTCTTTTATAGAGCATACTTGACGAAAAATTTGGTTCTCCATACTTAGGAAACAAAACTGGAAACAAAACTTATGCCACAATCAAAGCAAGAATTATGCAATGCAAGCAGAAAAGACCGAACTTACATATCTGGGACATTCTAGATCATTCCTTATCAACAGTAGCACAATATAAAAAGACGAAACCGCAGAACTTTCTGGTTGACCCAATATATTATTTTGTCCTATCAAATGAGACAATTTTTTTCAAAGGATTATTATTGGAAAACAGTGGCAGCTCGTGACTGTCCTTTTTTGGGTCACTACTTGCCTGATGGAACAATTTATTCTCTTCTTACCATTATTTTTTAAAATAAATGTTTTTAATCTTTAATGGATGAATTTTTAGCGAATAAGTAATACAATAATTTTTTTTAATAAATAGTGGTAAGAAAAGAATAAATTTAACAGCAATACATTTAGTGCCCCAAATAAAATCAGTCACGAGGCGCCTCTGTTGGAAAAATATAAAGTTAGAATATTTAATAAAATTTAATATACATATAATTTTTTTTTTTTTTTTAATATAGAGAAATTAAATATGAATATAGACAAATTATCTACAAAACTAAATTTGATTACTCTATTTTTAATGTCAAAATGTTCAATGATACAAATGCACTACCAACAGTTAAACGAACTTCTTTCATTCTTTCTCTCTATGATTCCTTTTTTTCTTTGATTTTACTTTCTCTCTTAAATCACTTAAATTTAGTGAATAAAATCAAAACTAGCCAAAGGACGTTTCTTTTAAAAGTATTTCTACAAAAAATAACCTTTTAAGAGGGTTCTTTTCTTGAGGTTTTATCCATTTTTTAATCTACTCATGATAACAAGTTTTTTGAAGAAGACAATCTATTATACGGATAGGTAAATTTTACTTGAAAATAGTTTGCCTTTCTTAAATAATGTATGCATTGCCGTTCATTATGACAGCTTTTTTTAAATAATGGATTTTAATTATTTTCAAACAATGTTGATTAAAAAGAAATTGTCAAAGTAAATTTCTAAAACTATTTTTAAGTACCGTAATTTCCGGCGTATAAGCCGCAGCTCAAAGAGTCGTTTTTCGACCCAGAAATATTATTTTATAAAATGTAACTTAAAAGATCGCTGTAAATATTTAACTACAATTATTGAATAAAATTTCTGGGTCGAAAAACGACTCTTTGAGCTGCGGCTTATACGCCGGAAATTACGGTACCGTAATTTCCGGCGTATAAGCCGCAGCTCAAAGAGTCGTTTTTCGACCCAGAAATATTATTTTATAAAATGTAACTTAAAAGATCGCTGTAAATATTTAACTACAATTATTGAATAAAATTTCTGGGTCGAAAAACGACTCCTTGAGCTGCGGCTTATACGCCGGAAATTACGGTAAGGACGATAATTTATTCTTTCTTCTTTCCTCAACTAAGACAGTTTTTCTCTAATAATTATTATTGCAAAAATATTAACTCAGAATGTATTTTAAAATATGATTGGACTTTAATTTCTTCTTATGAACGTAAAATAATGTAATATGAATATAAAAGAATGAAATATGAATATAAAGGACTGTAATACAGGGTGATCTTTTTTAAAGTGACAGTGTTTGGAGCGCCCTTTAGCGCGATCTAATAGCCGAAATGGCACCAAACTTGGTATTTAGACTAATCAAGACATGTGAAACAGGATTCCGTAAAAAAAATTAGTTCCAAAAATCGCCGCTAGGACATTTTGTGGCGCTGCTGTAGCTTACAATAACGAGAATTAGCATAAAACATGGGTATCAAAGAAAAATGCAAATGTTGTGCGATGTCAGCGCCAGTAATAGGGGCTATAAAAGCAAGTAGTAGACAGCTCCGACAAATAATCTCATCTGAAGTAAACGAGCTCCAGTGGACATGCCTCTCACGTTACCGGAACGTGCGTTACTGGTGAAGCTGTATTATATGAATCAATGTAATGCATCCGCAGCTCTTCGGGAATTTCGAACCAGAAAAAAATTACGAAAGGGGCCTTTATCGCTGAATGGTCTTAAGAAAATGATTAAGAAGTTCGAGGAAACGGGGTCACTGACCATTCGCGCTGGGAGAGGACGTAAACAAGTATCAGAAGACGTAATAACTGATGTGGCAACTGTAATTGTCGAAGGATCGCAGAGAACCATTGCTGGTACTAGCAGCGCCCGGGGTGTAACTCGACAATTGGACATGAATTCCACGGAATGGAGAGTTTTGCGGCGCGTTATTGGATTTTACCCCTACAAAATCAGCCTCTTGCACGAACTGAAACCAAGTGATTATGATAAGCGAGTGACATTCGCTCTATCGTTTCTTGCCAGGGTAGAAATTGATGATGCGTTCCCATGGCATATTCTGTGGGGAGATGAGTGCCATTTTTATCTCAATGGGTCCGTAAACACACAAAATAGCCGAATTTGGGCTTCTGAGCACCCCCACTCCGTGCATGAAATCCCATTAAATTCCCCAAAAGTCACTGTTTGGTGTGGTTTCACAGCCGAATTCGTAATTGGGCCATTCTTTTTTGAGACCATCACTCCGACAGGACCCGAAACGTGCACCATAAATGCAGAAAGGTACCACAAAATGCTGCAAACGTTTGTTATTCCACAACTTCAGCAAAGAAACCGTCTCCAACAGATAATCTTTATGCAGAGTGGTGCTCCGCCACACATTGGTAATAAGGTAAAGCAGCTGTTACGCCAAACCTTCACTGATGATAGAGTCATAAGTCGGAGTTTTCCAGTTGCATGTCCGCCTCGTTCCCCTGACCTCACGCCATGCGATTTTTGGCTCTGGGTTTATTTGAAATCTCAAGTTTATGTTGGTGGAGTATCAAATTTGTCTATTCTAAAGGACAACATAACAAAGACAGTGCGGAATATTCCTCGTGATATGTTACGTACGGCTGTGGAGAACGTTGTGCACAGAATGCACGGTGTTATTTCTGAGAACGGTGCTCACATTGAAGGTGGTCTAATTCCTCACCGGGGAAGTTAATGTAGTAAATAAACATTAATAATTTAACTGTACGATTGTATGTGTTAGTATTTTTCTTTTCTCACATTTTATACATTGCAAAGCGCCACAAAATGCCCTAGCCGCGATTTTTGGAACTAAATTTTTTCACGGAATCCTTTTTCCCATGTCTTGATTAGTCTAAATACCAAGTTTGGTGCCATTTCGGCTATTAGATCGCGCTACAGGGCGCTCCAAACACTGTCACTTTAAAAAAGATCACCCTGTACATATGGATATAAAATAATGTAACACTTATGAAATGCAAGAATGTGAAACAAACTTCTTTCATTTTCCTTTCTTTTTTTATGTTTTCGGCACTGCCCCCTGAATAATAGGCCTACCTGCTGACACAAAAACGGAGGCTGTCATAGTCTGGAGTTTTCAGAGTCAGAATTCTTTAAAAGCATTCTTTGCCTTATTTAATCACAGAAATGTAAAGCGAAATATACATTTAGAAAAAACTGATAGTTAAATTCAAGCAACCGTACAAACACTGAATAAAAAATCACCTACGATAGACGTAATTTTTGTGTGATCGAGTACACCTATTAGTCCTTTAATTTCGTGAGAAAAATTCAAAAGTTACCTTTTCGTGAGCAAGTAATGGTGCTTCTGTATTGTTGAATTCACACTGGAATTTTTGAAAATGATACTTGAAAATAAGTAAATGCAATTATACAACTTTTCTTCACCAAATATTGAAACACTGGGATATTTCTATTCTTACGGGTATCACACGTTTAATGCAAAGTATTGTGAAAGAATAAATAATTCTTCATAATAAAATAATCTTAAACAATGTTTATTCATGAACTATAAGATATTATTAGGTTCGAACCTTCTAATAAGTGTACCATTCCTACATTATAAATTTTAACTTTTGTTTTTAAAGTTTACACACATACATCACTTCCTTCCAGTGGCGTAGCGTCAGGGGGGCACGATCATTTTACTACCAGTATAATTATATACTACATTTGGCCTTATTTAATCTTTTAACGGTATGAATTAAATAAGGCCAAATATAGTATATAAAAATACTGGTAGTAAAGTGATCCTGCCCCCCCCCCTTGACGCCACGCCTCTGCTTCCTTCATCAGTGGTACAGTCACAACTCTGAAGTCCTCTCACTTCATTTCACTAGCGAGGAGTACGATTTAGTAGCGACACCTGGATTTTATTTCACATTGTCAATCACATTTTCGAAACCAAAGTTATGAAAGTAAAAATTCAAATACAAATCATGATTAAAAATAAGTGGTATAAAATATATAACACCGACCTTCAATGGGTTAACTTCGATGAATAATATCCAAAACAATTTAAAGTATTTTCCAATCCGCAAAAAAATCCTTTAAAAAAAACCTCAAACTTTAATTGTTTTTCTAATTTAATTTACCATTATTTTAAACAATTAATTCAGAAATAAGTAACATAAAAAAAATAAGTCAATTCCTACTTTTAAATCATAAATATATAAAATAAACCCTCGCAGCATTAATGTCCCACATTATCTGTATTGAACAATATTTTATAATCATCGTTGCGGTATTTTATTTTTGTGGCATCACTAATTTTAGGAAAATTTTTCATTTCATTTATGAAAACAATGGGCGAATTTTTTTTCTCCCATATAAAATTAAAATTAATTAATTAAATTTAATTAATGAATTAATATTTGAAAAAACTTATTAACATCAAGTGTCATCCAATACAAGTTTAAAAAAATGTATTTGAACTTGAGTGGATAAATAGAAAATATTTTATTAACGATTGAATATTTGAACAAGATATATAAATATATAGAGAGTGTGAGCTAATAGTAGGAATTGAAAAATCTATATTGTTGAGCACTACTAAGTAAGTTCAGTAGTAGAAATATTATCCATCAAGATATACAATTATATATTTTAGGCTGTTAGACAGAACAGAATACTAAAAGGCAAACCGAAATAACCAAATGCATTTCAAAGTAACTTTCTGTAACTTCAGAAGTTTATTAATAAATGAGCTCTAGTGATAAATGATCCATTTAAAACATCATGCAATTAATATTTCGGTCATACATTGCGCCGTAATAGACGACATTATCACTAACAGGATAAATGGATTTATATATAAACGACAATTCAATAATACTTTCCCATCGAATTTTATCCTAAATAACTTACCGCTTCAAACGATAAACCAGCTCATTTATATTTTCTGATTTCAACCGCCCTTGAAGAGGTTAATTTTTATCTCCAGATGTGTGAATACCGTTTAATACTTGAGATGTGAATTGAAATATTGAAAATGTGTCTACTGCAGTTAATTTTTCACGCATAGAATATGACACATTTTCCGATGGTGCTAAAATAAAAAATTATACATTTGTTGATACTTTCTATTTTAAATTTTGACGTACAAACATACGGGGCATGGTATTAATAATGAATAGCAAAACAGCGTTAGGTACAACAATAGCACAGGTAAAATAAGGTTTTTCAGAGACAACTTATGGCCATTCACCAAAATTTGGGAAATGGCCATAAGTTGTGGCCCTAGAAATGAAGATTTGACGAGTACTCAAAATATAAGTTGCTTTACCATGTGTTTGGCGGGCAAAAAGGACGCATTTTAATTCAGGGGGAGGGAAGGTTAAATTCAACTTTTTTTAAGTAGTTCAACTGAGGAATAGTTTATTATGGATTTTTAAAATTCTGAATAGAATGCTACCAGCCGCAAGTCGATACGATCATTTGTTACAAAATTACGGCAGGTTTATTAACCCATTTTCGGCCAAAGTGCGTAAACGCACCATTTCAATGAATATATTTTTATTAACACTGTGACGTATATTTTTCACTAATTTTATTTTTCTGCCATTTTTAAGGGTTCTGAAGACATCTATAAAATATTAGTAATTGAATTGAAGTAATCACTTTCTTTTAAGAAATTTTCAAAATACGCTGGTTTTTTACTTGAAACGGTTATTGACAAATTCGACTTTTTTGAAAATGTATAATTATTCCAATTGAGATTAATGATATGTTTTTATAATGGAGTAAAGTCGAAAGTTCTGTAAATAAAATAAAAATAAAGCAAATGCCAGAAGAAAACTTAAAATTTTTTATTTAAATTTAATGGTAAATTATTGATGGTAAATAAATAATGGTAACGTCAAATTAAATAAAATATTATTTTTCATGCACGAAACTTTTTTGGTGTGTTAATGAATGTACTTTAAGTAAATTTCAATGCAAATAGTATCACATTTTATAAAATTTCTTTGCTTGGCCTAAAATGGGTTAATAAAAAGTCGGAAATTACACTTTAGTGCAAGTTTTACAGCAACAACTGGTGGCTATTCACGAAAATTTGGAAAGAACTTCGTTTTGGTCATAGAAATGCAGATTTGACGAGTACTCAAAATATAAGTTGTTTTACCATGTTTTTTGCGGACAAAAACGACGCATTTTAATTCAGGGGGGGGGGAGTGGGAAATTCAACGTTTTTTAACTATTTCAAGTGAGGAATAGTTTATTATGGATTTTTTAAATTCGGAATAGAATGCTACCAGCCGCAAGTCAATACTATCATTTGTTACAAAGTTAAGGCAGGTTTTATGAATAAAAAGTCGAAAATTACACTTTAGTGCAGGTTTTACTGGAGCAACTGGTGGCCATTCACGAAAAATAGTAAAGAACTTCGTTATGACTGTAAAAATGAAGATTCGACGAGTCCCCAAAATATAAGTTGTTTTACCATGTTTTTGTTGGGCGAAAAGGACGTACGGGGGAAGAGGGAAATTCAACTTTTTTAAGTAGGTCAAGTGAGGAATAGTTTATTATGATTTTTTAAAATTCTGAATCCAATGCTACCAGCCGCAAGTCGATACGATCATTTGTTACAAAGTTACGGCAGGTTTTATGAATTAATTAATCGAAATTACACTTTAGTGCAGGTTTTAGAGCAAAAACTGGTGACCATTCACGAAACTTGGGAAAAAACTTCGTTTTGGCACTAGAAATAAAGATCCGATGACTCCCCCAAATATAAAGTTGTTTCATTTTTTGGGGGCAAAAGGGAAGTATTTTAATTCGGGGGGAGGGGGAAGGAACTCAACTTATTTTAAATAGGTCAAGTGGGTATTGTTTATCATGTATTTTGTAATTCTGAATCACGTCGTTTGCAAGTCGATACAAACCTTGTTGCAAAGTTACGGCAGGTTTTATGAATAAAAATTCCAGAATTATACGTTATGAGAGAGAGCACAACTTTATTACGCTTTTTTTACTTCGACAACTTCGATTCTCTTGAAAAAACTTATATGACCCTGGTTTTGATTATTGCTATTTTGAGTAGGCTTAAGGTTATTCAGTATGATATAAATAACGTTTTAAACGTACAATAAGTGTAATAAAGTCGTGCTTTTTCATAAAGTATCATTTTGGACTTACGATTTCATACGACCTGTAAAGGTGTTGTTTTGATGAGTAGCTTTGAAATAGGGATGAGATTTCTCCGCTTTTTTGCATACCAGTATAATCTTACAGAAAATGGTTTTTTATTTAATCGGAATATTCTCCGATATAAGATAACAACGTTTTCTCTAAGATTATACTGGTATGCAGAAAAGCGAAGAAATCGCATCCCTACTTTGAAATGAAAGCCGTGAATCACCCAGGTGATAACAGCATCAGATTTAGCAGCACAGATAGATAGGCATACAGATTCATTCAGGATGAAGTGAATGATCTTACTCCTTGCATGAGTGAAATCGACTGATTACAGAAATTCGCCAATAGGGTTGCTTGGCGATGCAAATTTCAGAGGGAGTATAGGATGTTAATAACAACTTTCGCGAAAGGGTACCATTTCTGGCATAGAATATCTACTTACTTCAAAATACAATCTGCCAAGACCATTTTAATGACCCGTGGTCATAAGATGGGATATGAATTTTTGGAAAGTTCCGAAAGTTACATATTTCAGCAACAGTTCGGTTATTTTTAGATTAACGAACGATAGATACTCATTAATGATACCATATGAGGGTTGCTTCATTGCACTGCTTGGCAGAAGGTTTTTATTAACAAATAAATATTGCGCAGCTAAAAGAATTTATATTAAAAATTCTCTGCGATCTTGATTTAACAAAGTAGAGTATCTATGAAATTTTGTATTCCTTTTTGAAAGGAACGGGTTCCGAAAAAAAGCGAATAAAGGACATGAGAATAATTTAATTAAAAGAAATGATTATTATTTTAAGTTAAATATTAAGTTGTCCAACATTATGAAGAGAGGAAATATTGATTTATAAAATAAAAGGAAGGGGTAAAAGTTTATATATGATTCTCATATCAAACGACCTTTCGTAATTTTGTAACAAGTGATTGTCTCGACTTTCAAATGTTGCTGTGTGATTCAGAATTGAGAACTACATGGTAAACAATACCTCCACTCCACCTATTTAAAAAAAATTGAGTTCTCCCCCTTCTTGACATAAAATGCCCCCGCTTTTGCCCACTCACTAAAAGAATGGTGAAACAACTTTATTTTTTCGGGACTTTTTGGGGATTCATCTGATCGTCATTTCTAGTGCCAAAATGAAGTTTTTCTTACATTTTCGTGAATAACCACCAGTTTACTCCAATTTTTGGTTTATTTTACCTGTACTATAAATTCTGTTTGCATTGACTAAGCAGCGTGGCAAAAAAGAAATCTTTCACTCTTTCACTTATATATATATATATATATATATATATATATATATATATATACAGTGGACGATCGGTTAACAAACTTAAACCGTTCCAAAACAATGTTCGCTAACCAATTTGTTCGTTAACCGATCACATATTTAGTATAGATTTGTATGGGAATTCAATTAATTCGTTCTTAAAAGCTAAATAATGTATAAAAATAAATATAAATTCTCCTAAATTTATTTAAATGATAATAAAAAATATATATTACATACATATAGTCTCGTCCTTCTTTCAGTCATACTTTTTTTGAGTTTGTGGGGCATTAAATATTTGACAAAAGCTTATTTCTTCTTTCTGGAGTTTTCAATCTTCTCATTTTAATAGGGTGAATATACGTCCGTATTTAATATGGACAGACCGTAGTTTGATGGCTGTGTCCGTGTCACGCCGTACTTAAAAAATAAATGGCATGCCCTTTGTAAAAACTTTTAGGATCACATTCATTGACTACAGCATTAAATCATATCAGTTTATCACTTTGACCTATCAAAAAGTCCATTAGTTCTCTAAAAGATTGTGTTTGCTGCAGAGCCCGATAAAGCTCAAGTGGAGCCCAGAGCCTAGAGCCTGCTAATAATTTAGGAACTAAATTTCAGTTAAAATAATTAACTTACAAATAATATAATAATATCACTTGTTAACTTTAAATTAAAGTGCAATTACTGCTTAAAGGGTTAAAAAACATAACTCAAAAAGCTTAGAAATACCTTTTAATATAAAGATGACATAAAAACATTTTTATGTTTATCATTTTCAAAAACTTTGCGAGAATATTTCATTTATCATTTTGATCTGAGGAAGTCGCCGTTTGAGCGCATGAAACATATGTCATCTATATATTAAAAGGTATTTTTAAACCTTTTGTGTTATGCTTCTTATCACTTTAAGCAGTAATTACACTTTAATTTAAAGTTAACTTGCAATTAAAAATATTTCTTTAAAAAGGGACACAAAATATAAAAAAATAAAGTTTTTGTACTGTTCATTCTAATTTGAAGGCCCTAAAATGTAGGGTCTGAAACCCCGGTAGCCCCTGAATTAATTAGACTAAAGTATACAACTGTTAAAATGTTCTCTGAGTCGATAATAGTAAATACAATTAAATACATCTCTGCAAATCTGAAACACAGCGTTGCTTCTTCTTGGCTTTGTTTTGTGAGGTGTTCGTTATCCGAACATAAAAATCTCTCGCAAAAGTGTTCGTTATCCGATCTGTTCGTAAGCCGAACAGTTCGTTAACCGATTGCCCACTGTATATATATATATATATATAGACAGAAAGTTTTACTATTAAACAAGAAAAATACCTCATGTAAAAAATAACGGTGTGAAAATAATTAATTTCTCAGCAGTACATTTAGTGCCCCAAAAAGAGCAAGTGACGAGCCGCCACTGGGTGTGATTATATTTTGCCAATGTTTCATCGATATTGGAAAGAAATACTTCGTCATTTCACTTCCAACAGCGTCCAGTTTTTTTAACTCTACGCAACTAAATAAATATATTCTGAAACGTATTTTGTTTGCTCTGAAACGTATTCTGAATTGTTTTCCTCAAATACATTCCAGTGTAAATTTCTGCAACATTACAAACTTATGAAGTGATGTAATAAATGAGCTTAAATGCGATAGCTGGGATGTAATAGAGATATTATTATTTCGGTCAGTTACTGCATCGTAATACGAGACTTATCAGTAACAGGTCAATGAATTTATGAATAAACGCCAATTCAATAACACTTTCCCATCGAATTTTATACTAAATAACTTACCGCTAGAAATGATTTATATTTCCTGATTTCGACCGCTCTTGAAAGAGGTTAATCGCCACTTTTATCTCGAGATGAGTGAATACCGTTAAGTACTTGAGATGTAATAGTAAAGTGAACTAGTGAAAAAATGTTTACTACAGTAAAATTAGATAAGTTTCACGTATAGAATATGACACATTTTGCAATACTACGAATATATGCCAAGCCACATTTTTGGTGAAATAAATCTAACACTGTAATTTGTTGCTTAATATTGAAAATTATAATATCCTACATATAATTTGTTTCTAATGTCACTTGGTGGCAGCATATGTCCCAGGTTTCGTTTTTGCCGCAGACGTTTATACCCCAATGAATATAGCTAATTTATAAAAGACGTAATAGTAATAACATCCAAGTAATGACATATTGCTATTATGAATATCTCAAATGTTACCAAGACATTGGCACAAAAACTTTATGTTATATATCTTGATTTAAGTATTTGCTCAAAATTTGAAACTCATATATCTCAGAAGTTTACAAATGTGGCTTAGCACCAGGAATGATATTTCTCCGTTTTTTTATATACCAGTAAAGTCTTACAGAAAATGTTTTTTTATTTAATCGGAACATTCTGCAAGTTCCGATTAAGAGAGCAACGTTTTCTCTAAGATAATACTGGTATGCGAAAAAACGGAGAAATCACATCCCTGCTTAGCACTTTCTTGCCCCGGCCCCTCAATTGTTGATACATTCTATTTTAAAATTTTGACTAACCAGCATAATAATCTGAGTAGCAAAAGAGTATTGGATAAATACTATTTACATTAGTTACGTAGAGAGGGAAATATTGACAATATTCGAATAAATCATTGTTCCAATATTTAGATCTATTTATATTTTGCCAATGTTGAATTGATATTGGAAAGGAATGCTTCGTCATTTCCCTTCCAACAGAATCTATACAGTGTGCCCGCTAAAGTCCGTTGTCACCCCAATAATTTCTGAACGGCAAGAGCTATAGTTATAAAAGTGGGGTCTAGATATAGCAAAGTTGCCATGCGCTACGCAAGGAAACTGCTTACAGCACCACCTAATGGCTAAATTTGGAGTTAGCGTTCTTATTTAAAATAACGATAAGACATACGGGAAAAATGTCAATTATAAAGTTGTTCAGCATCATTGATTTAATAAGAGAAGATACCTTCCGTAAAGTAATGTTAAAAGTAGAAGGCGTAAAATGCATATTTATTTGGTATGAAACTTCCAAAACTGTAACGCGACATAATGCGGAATAAAAGAGAAAAGATCACACACCGGAGTTTCAGTTGTCAGTAAATATACAGTATTCATCTTTACATAAATAAATCTTAATATCACATACCATGAAAAAGTATTTTTTTTCCATTTTGTATAAATGGTGGGGATACATGAAACAGCGAGAGTATGCAACCCCTCCACCAACATAGCAGGAAATTTGAAACAATATTACAGATGCTTGTGCCAGCGTGTCACCTGCAAATGTTGTACAATGTGCAGCGGGAAGTGAAATCCTGTGTCCAGATGTGTATTGTTGCTGAAGGACACCATTTTGAGTATCACCGATAGATGAGCCTCATTTCCGATCCAGTTTTGTGCAACACGATCAAACACATCAGCGCTTTGTGCTTCCCATTTGTATCATTTCTGTGAGCAAGATTTTTTTGTAATAAATCGATGACGCTGAATAACTTTGTATTTGACTTTTTTCCCGTATCTCGTACCGTTTTTTAAATAAGATCGCTAACTCCAAATTTAGCCACCAGGAGGCGCTGCAAGTAGTTTCCTTGCGTAGCGCATGGAAACTTTACTATACCTAGACACCACATTTATGACTTTAGCTCTTGCCGTTCGGAAATTATTGGGGTGACAACGGACTCTAGCGGGCACACTGTATATTTCATTTTTTTAAAACTCTACGGAACTAAATAAGCATTTTTCAGAACATATTATTCATATAGGAATTTTTTTCCCTAAATACATTGCAGTGTAACTTTGTGTAACATTACAAATTTAGGAAGTGAAATAACAAATGAGTTTAAATGCAAGAGCAAATATGTAATCGAGATATTATTATTTCCATCACTTCGTAATACGAGCCTAATCAATAACAGGATAAATGAATTTATATATAAACGCCAATTCAATAACACTTTCCCATCGAATTTTACCTTAAATAGCTTACCGCTAGAAACGATAAACCACCTCATTTATATTTCCTCAATTCGACCACTCTTGAAAGAGGTTAATCGCCACTTTTATCTCAAGATGAGTGAAAATCGTTGAATACTTGAGATGTAATAGTAAAATGAACTAGTGAAAAAGTGTCTACTGCAGTGAAATTAGATAAGTTTGACGCATAGAATATGACACATTTTCCAATTCTACGAATATATAAAATTATACGATTGTTGATACATTCTATTTTAAAATTTTGACTAACCGACATACGGTGCATGTTAGAAATATTCAAAATAATAACCTTAGTGGCAAAAGATTATCAACGAAATACTATTTGCATTAGCTGCGTAGAGTGGGAAATATTGACAATATTCGAATAAAATACTGATCCAATATTTACAGAATTCGTACGCTGTACCACAATTTTTTAATAGAATTTTTCTATTTAATATTTAAATAACAGAAATTGCAGTAATATTTTCTGCTATTAAATAAGGCGAAAAATTCTGTTAAAAAGTTTTATTAAAAGTGTACGAACTTTGTTTTATTTTTTATTATATTTTGCCAATCTTGAATCGATATTGAAAACAAAATACTTCGTCATTTCACTTCAAACAGAATCTATATATTTAATTTTTTTTAACTCTACGAAACTAAATAAGTATATTTCAGAACATATTATTTACACATAGGAATAATTTTCCCCAAATACATTCCAGTATAAATTTCTGTAACATTACAAATTTATGAAGTTAAGTAATAAATGAGCTTAAATACGAGAGCTGGGATGCAATCGAGATAGTATTATTTCGGTCATTTACAGCATAGTAATACGAGCCTTATGGCTAAGACGATAAATGAATTTCAATATAAACGTCAATTCAATAATACTTTCCCATCGAAATTTCATCCTAAATAATTTTCGACTAGAAATGATAAACAGACTTCAATTATATTTCTCGAAATCTATTTGCCTTTTGTATGAGGTTAATCGCTGGTATTTTATATTGAGATTAGCGAATATTGTTGAACACTTTCGATGTAGTTATAAACTGAAATAGTGGAAATTTCACCAGTGCAGTTAAAACCTGGTATGCTTCACGCATGGTTGATTTAACAATTTCCAACACATGAAATATATAGAATTATACATTTGACGACAACTTCTAATTGAACATTTTCAGGAAACTCCATGATTAAATTAATAAAAATTATCAACTTTAGTAAGAACACAATATTGGACTAATGGCGGTGACATTCATTCTGTATCATAATGGGGTTATTTATTGCTTATTTATTTATATACTAGCTGATCCGTTTCGTCCGGCGTTGCCTGAAAACCAGTGACTTTCTATTGCGGTTTCAATAAAAAAAAAAGTCATTTTCGGCGCGCATTCTGTTCTAAACAAACCTATTTTCGAACAAAACTCCGGCACTCGTACCCGCTGTCTACGGCATTGTATATCTGTAATATCGTTTAGTTTCAATTTCCACCGCTAGGGGTGCAAAATCATCTCACTTAGTTATCTATATCTTAATTAGTTTATGTAAAGTTGAATTAACAAATTCCCGTTCAAGAATATTCCAATCATTTTTTAGAACATTTTGGTCGAAATATTAAAATGTCCTATGTCGACCACTTTCAACCACCCCATTTCCACCATAGCTACCGACATGCAACCGCCATAATGTGCCACGATGGGAGTGACTCAAGGCTACTACCAGAGACAAAAACTAGTGGTCTGCTCTGGGTTGTGCAAAGTGAAATAAAGGGACACACACGTCTCTCTCTCTATATATATATAGATAGATTTCATTTTCACAATCTTGTACCGATATTAGCAAGATACATTTTTCATTTCTTCTCCAATAGAATCTGTTTCTTAAAAAAATGTATGTATATCTTGCTCACAATAAGTGTATTAGAGAATATTTCATTTACATTGGGAATTTTTTTCCCTAATATATTTCGGTGCAACTTTCTAAAACTTTCGAAATTATTTAAGTTTAATGTGAGATATGCTATTATATCATACAACTACTCTTTCGTTCAGCCGCAACATCGTAATAGGCGCCTTTCACTAACAGGATAAATGAGTTTAGATATAAACGTCACTTCAATAATATCTTCCTATCAAATTTCATTCTAACGATAAAGCGACCTCATTTATGTTTCTTCAAAATCGATCGTCTTTTCAAAGAGGTTAATCTCATCCTTTTATTTTGATATTAGTGAATAGAATGGAAAACAGGATATGTAGTTATGAACTGAAATAGTAAAAATTGCCCTACTGAAGTTAAAACCAGATAAGCTTTACGCATAGATTATGGAACACTTTCTAACACTAAAATTATCTCAGATCAACAGCTGTTTTGGTGCCTAGGTATTTGGTGCTGATTTTAACTCTTTAACGGACATTGGTTTCCCTGCGAAACCACAAAAGTTTAATTACGAAATTGAACAATGACAGCAGAATTTTAAAAGAAATGTTTTCTATTTATTATGTACGTGAAATATCCCCTTTTTTTTTTTATTATAAACAAATAAATCTTTTCATAATTTCCGGTGTCAATCATTTATTTCAACATTTTAGCAATTGAAATGCTTTATCCGTTAAAGGGTTAAATGAATATGATGTCCTGAGTTCAGATATGGCATTACTTTTTGCTAGGAGCTCAAATGTTTAAGATAAAAAACTTTTTTGTGAACTATAACAGGATAAATGTGTTTAGATATAAACGTCACTTCAATAATATCTTTCTATCGAATTTCATTTTTACGATAAAGCCACCTCATTTATGTTTCTTCAAAATCGATCGCCTTTTCAAAGAGGTTAATCGCCATCCTTTTATTTCGATATGAGTGAATAGAGTGAGAAACAGTATATGCAGTTATAAATTGAAATAGTAAAAATTGCCCTAGTGAAGTTAAAACCGGATAAACTTCACACATAGATTATAGAACTCGTTCTGACACTTATATTATATAAAGGTATATTTGTGGATATCTACTATTTAGAATATTTGACAAACTGCCTATGTTAAAATTATCCGAAATAAAATTCTAATAGCAAAATAATAATGAACATATACTTTTTCTCTGGCTATATAACTTAGGCAACATCGGAATTAGATATTTCTCCAACATTTAAGTTAGTTTATATTTTGTAAATGTTGCACCGATATTGGCAAAAAATAGTTAAACATTTCAGTTCCAATAGAATGTGTTTCTTTTTTTCAATTCTATGAAACTCGTAACTTTTTACAATAGTTCCTTTACATTTGAATTATTTTCCTCAACTAGATCCTCAACTTTGATTAAAAAATATCTTGATATTTCTCTTAAATAGCTAACCAACTGCATTTATTTGCAGATGATATTGAAGAATATTTAAAATATAGGGAAGAAAACAGCTGTCATTTTGGTTTGTTTGCCAGATGAAGAGATCCAAACAAAATTTGTATCGAAAATTCTGAAAAAATATCCTAGCAGGGAAACCATAAGTGATTTGGTGAACAACCTCTAAAGAGACGTGACGTGCTGAATGACGAGACAAGATGTGTACTGTTTATAATGAAATTAATTCTAGAAGTTTAGCGATATCATCAGAGACCATACGGGACATACAGAAATCATAATGCCTGCTATAAACTGGAGTCCAGGCACATTAACTACGAGACGGAGTAGTGAGATGAATCCTAAATTGATATACATCTGCATTTTCGTCTGGGGTTTTATAAATTCAAAAGTGCACCAAGTAAATGTCAACAGCCTAGATTAATTGAAACAACGAATTACTTAAGCAGCAGGTTATGTTGGAGAATTTGTCTCGGTCAATACAAGACAAGTCGGTACTGTTTGGAGATTTATAAGGCCACAATAATTGTTGCGTTTATCACTACTTCCATGGTTTTAATTTAATCGTTTCTATTTTGCGCCTCGCGCAGACGATGTTTTTCTGTTGATAAAAAATGGATCTGTCTTAGAATGTTTTATGAATTGAACTAGAAAATGTAATACGTAATATAATATGTAATATAATATGTAATATTTATGATGTGCGCGAAAACGTTGTGTATATTGTGTTAGTGATCGTCAATATATTTGTTTGTGTGTCTACATTGTGTAGATTCAATTATTTTTTGAACAACGTGAACATTTATTCTCGAAAAGTCAGAATAATTTAAGATATCTTATCTCCCGAAAGAGGACCGTTTAGGTAAGCCTAACCTATTCTTGTGTTCTAGTTTTATGATTATTTAATTTTGAAATGAATATTGATACTTTAATATCAATATAAATAATATTGAAGATATAATTTTACAGACAGGGACAGATTCAATATTATTTTGGCATCTCTCTACCGGGATATTATATTATTTAAGAAAATAAAATACGATAATGGAACAGATTAAAAAAATGCGTACTCCATTAAGAAGCGCTTTTACGTGAATTGCTAATTTACTTGAGAACAAATTAACTGATGAAAATAAAGATATTGAAAAAATTGAGATTTTATATGCTCAATTAGATGAAAAATGGACAGATCTACAACCAAAAGAAAAAGAAATGTTAGACCTTCTTTTAAACGATAAAACATGTTCTCAAGAAAATTATGATAAGGAATACGAAGGTTTTAGCGTGTATGAAGAGAAATTTATTAAGTTAAAAACGAAAGTTCAAAAGATTTTAAAGGTTTTCGAAACTGAAAATACCACGAAACGGAAGTTTAAACTTCCTAAGATAGAATTTAAATTATTTGGGGGAGATATTAAGGAGTGGTTAGCCTTTTGGGCTCAGTTTGAAAAAATACATAACGATTCTGAAATCGCGAAAGAAGATAAATATCAGTACTTGTTACACGCAACGTTAAAGGGTTCTAGGGCAAGAGAAATAGTCGAGTCGTACCCCGCTACTGGTGATAGTTATGAAAATGTTATTGAATGTTTAAAGGCTCGATTTGGTCGTACTGATATGTTAATAGAAGTATATATAAGAGAAGTGCTCACTTTAATGATGAATAATGCTACAGGAAAAGGTCCAAGAATTCCTCTTTTTAAATTATACGACAAAATTGAAACCTATTTAAGATCATTAAAAATGTTAGTTGTTTCAAGCGAACATTATTCTGCAATTCTTTATCCATTGATTGAATCGTGCTTACCAGTTGAAATATTGAGAATTTGGGAAAGAAACTTAAATTCTATTACTTTAAATTCAAATGACGAAAGTAATAATAAGTTAGATTCTTTGATGAAATTTTTGCAGCACGAAATCGAAAGCGAAGAAAAAGTCCGTTTGGCTAGAAGTGGGTTTAATTTAGAAAATGTGAACAAAAATATTTATACAGTGTCAAATAGGCGAGAAAGAGATATTCCAACGGCTACGGAATTACATAATTCATCAAAAATGAAAAGGGAAACTTGTATTTTTTGTAACAAGTCACATTTAAGTAACGAATGTAGACATGCTAATAGTTTATCTCATGAAGAGAAAAAACAAATATTAATGAAAAAAGGGGCTTGTTTTAAATGTTTAGAGATAAGAAAATACATATCACGTTTTTGTAGAACGAAAATACCACCCTGTGATTGCGGTAAATTACATTTCAAAATAATGTGTCCAGCAAAAAATGATAATGAAAACCCGATTATGGAAAAGTCAGATATCGAAAGTAAAAAATACACTGCTTTATCCAATAAAACAGGTACTCGTCGCGTACTTTTACAAACGCTTATTGTCCGTCTTAGATGTAATAATAAGATGAAATATATAAGAATATTAATTGATTCAGGTAGCAGTAAATCTTATTTATCATCTTTTGCATTGGCCGAGATGGGATATGAATGCAGTGCAGTGGGGAAGATAATTTGACAAATAGTTTATTCGGTGGCACGGAAACTGTATTATCACATAAGAAATATTTGATCAGTCTGAGCGACTTCTTTGATAATTTTCGCTGTTGTGTCGAAGTATTAGCTCAAGAAAAAATTTGTTCGGACATTCCTAAAATTCCTCGTGGCTCATTTATGAGTGAAATTAAGAAACAAAAAATCTTTCTCTGTGATTTGAATAACCAGGTTGAATTGCTATACGAGTTTTCACCTAACGAAATTCATGAGCTTATAGGAGCTGATGTAGCAGGTAAATTGTACACACCGGAAAAATCAAACAATTGATTTCTGGCTTAGTATTGATGGAAACACGTCTTGGTTGGACTTTGATGGGAAAAACTGAACTATGTAACATATCCGATAGCACAAACAGCGTCATGTCACTTCATGTAAATGATGCAAAAATTTCAGATTTATGGCGGCTAGACACACTTGGAATTCTCGATCCTGGCGAAAGCGGAAACAGACAAGAAATAGAAAAAGCAACTGAAGAGCATTTTAATAAAAATATAAAAATAGATGCAGAAGGAAGGTATGAAGTGAGCCTCCCATGGATTGAAAACCATCCTCCCTTACCAACTGGTCGAAAAATCGCTGAACGACGATTAAGAAATTGTGTTGAATCACTAAAGAAAACTGAAACATTACAAGAGTATGAAGATGTATTAAAAGAATGGATACAAGAAGGCGTTATTGAAGAAGTTAAAAACTCCTGTAATGACAAAAGTGAACACTACTTGCCACACAGAGCTGTGATCAAAGAAAATTCTCCCACCAGAGTTAGACCAGTCTTTGATGGCTCAGCTAGACAAAAAGATTCACCTTCGATCAATGATTGTTTAGAGAAAGGTCCTAATATCGTAGAACTCATTCCGGCTATATTAAATAAATTTCGATTGAAGAAAATAGGCGTGATTGCAGATATTCGAAGAGCCTTTCTACAAATTGGTTTAAATGAGCGAGATAGACCATTTCTGAAGTTTTTATGGTGTGAGCAAGGTGACCCCGAAAAGTTCAAAATTTTCCAGCATAAAAGGGTTGTTTTCGGTCTTACATGTTCGCCTTATTTACTTGGTGCAACTATCCGATATCATCTGAAGAATGTGCCTTCTAGATTTAAAGAAACAGCAGACAAGTTGTTGAAGTCTTTTTACGTAGATAACTGCGTCACTAGTGTTGAAAACTATGTGGAGCTTGAAAAATTTATTGAAGAATCTACAATTATTCTCCAAAATGCTAAATTTGATCTTCGAGGGTTGGAGTATAATCTCAACAAAACAGATGCAGGAAACTTCCCGTTATTAGAAGAAAAGAATATTCCAGTTTTGGGACTAATGTGGAATGTAAAATCTGATACTCTGAAAATAGATTTACGAATATGTTTTGAAGACTCTACTATTGTAACGAAAAGAACAATCCTGAGTGCTGTTCATAGAATTTTCGACCCTATTGGCTTCACGTGTCCTGTCACCTTGGGGCTAAAGATTATCCTTCAAGAATGTTGGAAATTGAAAGTTTCGTGGGATGCTGAATTGCCTGAATCTATTACCAAGAAATTTGAAAAATGTCGGAAGGATGTCTCTAAATTAAAGGAAATAGAAATCCCTCGATGTATTATTTCCAATTATGAAGCGCCAGAAAATCTTTCTTTGCACATATTCTGCGATGCAAGCAAGAATGAATATTCTACATGTATATTTTTAAGAAGTGCGACTGAAAATACAATATCTTGTCAGCTTGTACAGGCTAGGTGCAGGGTTGCTCCAATGAAAACCATTTCTATTCCTCGATTGGAACTACTTTCCAGTAATATAGGAGCTAGACTGGCACAAAGTGTTATACACGATCTTCAGTTGAAAGATATCCCGAAATTTTTCTGGTCTGATTCAGCAAATGCTATATATTGGATCAAGGGAACTGAAAACTGGGCTCTTTTTGTTTTCAATAGAGTTAAAGAAATCCGATCTTTGACAGAACCTGATAATTGGTATCACATACCTGGATCATTAAATGCAGCAGACCTCCCTTCTCGTGGTTGTAATGCAGAAACTTTAGTGAAATCGAAATGGTGGGAGGGCCCGGGATGGTTGCGAAGACCGGAAAAAGAATGGCCAAAATCCAACGTTGTTTCCGATTTCAACATAGTATATTCAGAAAAGAGAAAAACTGTTGTTAGCACTACAAATCATGAAGAATGAACTGAAAAAATTTATAACAGAATTTCGTCGTACGACAACCTGATCAGAACTATTGCTTGGATTTATAGATTTTTTACTAACTGTAAAGTGGAACGTGCCAACCGGATTTATGGACTCTTAACTCTAGAAGAAATAAATAGAGCTGAAATATCTTTGTTAAAAATAGTACAAAAGGAATCCTTTTTAGGAACTGAAGATAAACGCTTAAAATCACTTCAGTGTTATGTAGAATCGAATGGACTACTTAAAGTAAAGACACGTATTCTGATGAGAGAAGATAAAAGAAATTTCCGATTTCCGATACTGTTACCCTGTAGCCATCCAGTTGTGGAAATACTTATTCGGACAAGACATCTTAGTTTAAATCATGCTGGTACCCAGATATTGATGAGTAATTTAAGAGAAGACTTGGATTTTGAAATGCAGGAAGACTGTTAAAAAGGTAATTAGAAACTGTGTACGTTGTAAAAGATTTAATTCAAGACCTAAACCGATTATAGAAGCACCTCTTCCGGAAGATCGTATAAAAGAGCTGCAGTATTCGAAGTTGTAGGGACTGACTACGCCGATCCTTTACTTCTTCGAGGTGGTCAAAAAGCTTGGATAGTTATTTTCACATGTGCTGTCTACAGAGCCATACATTTAGAGATAGCCACATCCTTATCGACTGACAACTTTTTGCAAGCTTTTAGAAGATTTATAGCACGAAGAGGTAGACCTGCGATAGTATATTCTGACAACGGTAAAAATTTCACGGGTGCTGAAAATTTACTTAAGCAAATTGATTGGGATGTTATTTCTCAGTACAGCACAGCTCGGAAGATCACTTGGAAATTTAACCCTCCATCTGCGCCGTGGTGGGGTGGATGGTGGGAACGTTTGATAGGCGTAATAAAAGGGATCCTTCGAAAAGTCTTAGGACGAAGCTCTTTGGACTTAGAAGAAATGCAAACTGTTATTTGCGATACTGAAAACATTGTTAATCAGCGGCCTTTGACCTATGTTTCAGAGGAAATTGATGATTTAATACCACTTACTCCTTCTATGTTTTTACAAGACTTTAGAGAATCAGGGATTCCTGATCTTGACATTTTGGATTCATCGTCTATTAATAAGAGATATGCTTATAGACAGCGATTAAAACAAGATTTACGAAAAAGATTCCGCACTGAATATTTGGGATATTTAAAAGAATCCTCGAAATTTGACAAAAATCAGAGACCTGTACAGATTGGTGACGTTGTTCTTGTGTCTAGTGAGAATGTTAAAAAACTTGAATGGCCACTTGCCAAAGTTATTGAACTTTATCCTTCAAAAGATGGAAATGTACGATTGGTAAAGGTAAAGATGAAAGGCGGCGAATTTCTACGTCCTGTTCTCAGATTGATTCCTCTAGAAGTAACCCATGAAAGAGGTACTGAACTCCATTCTACAGTTCAGTCGAATGATAAATAATGTCCCTTAGATCCTGCTCCTACCAAACCGACGATAAAATTGACTGGTAAAAACTGTTATTTAGACACTGCTACGAGTAAGCCGATGATCCAACATTCTGTTAAAGACTGCTTTTTAGATACTGAATCTACTGAACCTATTTTCCATAAAGGTGCTAGTGACTCTCCTGTGGTGACTGTACCTGAAAAACGATCCCGATATGGTCGCTTATATGAACCCAAAGTAAAGTTTGAGTTTCATTGAATTCGAAACTCAAAGGTGGGAGTGTGTTGCGTTTATCGCTACTTCCATGGTTTTAATTTAATCGTTTCTATTTTGCGCCTCGCGCAGACGATGTTTTTCTGTTGATAAAAAATGGATCTGTCTTAGAATGTTTTATGAATTGAACTAGAAAATGTAATACGGAATATAATATGTAATATTTATGATGTGCGCGAAAACGTTGTGTATATTGTGTTCGTGATCGTCAATATATTTGTTTGTGTGTCTACATTGTGTAGATTCAATTATTTTTTGAACAACATGAACATTTATTCTCGAAAAGTCAGAATAATTTAAGATATCTTATCTCCCGAAAAAAGACCGTTTAGGTAAGCCTAACCTATTCTTGTGTTCTAGTTTTATGATTATTTAATTTTGAAATGAATATTGATACTTTAATATCAATATAAATAATATTGAAGATATAATTTTACAGACAGGGACAGATTCAATAATAATAAAATGTACTGATTCTTGTTAATATTCAAGAGTGTAATCTAGCTCTAAAGCTCATGTTGAAAATAAAATACTTTATCCTGAAAATGTCAAGACAATTTTTAAATATTGGGTTGCCAGTGGGCTACTTTTTTAATTCAGTTCTGTTTATTCCCACCAGTTTTTTCAGAGAGTAAAATTCGCCTTATTTAATAACAGATTAAATAAGGAGAAAACAAGGGGAATTAAACTATTTCAAAAAAGTGGTGCCAATGAAGCAATCTGAATTATAAAAAAGTAGCCTACTGGCAACACTGGGGTTGTTTGGCAAGTTCCTTCCGTTTGGGAAAACCAATTCGTACCAGAAAATTCTGCATGTCAATTATTAGACAATGGAACAATGTAGTTAGCAGCATGGAATACCTAGTTGCGTACCAACTGAACTTCCAGGTTTATAGATAATTGATTTGCGAGGCAAAAGGGAGCCGTGAGAAAGTTAAAAATTAAATAAAAATATTTACAAATGTAATAATGAGTTATTGGAATTAATGTCTAATAATTAAATAACAGAATTCCCCGATGCGAATCAACTTTCCCAAACGGAAAGAACTTTACGAAGAACCGAATACATTGTCTATTTCAGTGGAGTTCTCAGTAACTTTGGAAATTTTTTTAGTTTATTAATAAATGGCCTTCAGTGCGTGTGCTGACGTGAGATAAGATATTGTGATTATTACTACGTCCATCTGCTGTATCTTAATAGGCGCCCATTCTCTAACATGATAAATTGATTTATATATATAAACGTCAATTCAATAATATTTTCCCATCGAATTTATCATGAATGACTTTTTGTTATAAACGATAAACCGAAATTAATTAAATTAAATAAATTATTAAATAAAAGTACAAACTTTTATCATAAATATGTTCAC
The DNA here is from genome assembly GCA_963931845.1 of Maratus michaelseni. Classification (NCBI taxonomy): domain Eukaryota; kingdom Metazoa; phylum Arthropoda; class Arachnida; order Araneae; family Salticidae; genus Maratus; species Maratus michaelseni. The sequence goes on along the minus strand of OZ007591.1, from coordinate 395,661,507 downwards.
TGTATTTTTTTATTTATAATTGTTGTTGTGTGCTATTAAAAGTAATAATTTCGAAAGATTTTGAAGAAACATCTGTGATGGCTAAAACATTCTACTTTTAAGATTTCAATCGCTCCAATGCTGTTTAAGTCGCCCATCTACAAGTAAGGCAAAATTTCTCCCCATTTTTATAATAGCTTAAGACACAGTAGCTGCTGTTAATAAACAAAAATGAAGATAATTAATTTACTCAATTTTCTCATGATAATTATTTAAATGATTCCCTTGTATGAATCGACGTTTAATTGCATGAACTACTTAGTTTAATCAACGGTTAATTGTGTCATATATATGAAACATCTGGTAGTGAAACCCTCAGATATAATATTTCTGATGTCCACTCGTACTGTTTATGCACAAAGAAAGCGCAGAACGATAAATGGGATATCATACGAGAGGTTTTTGAATACAATTTTCGGAATAGCGCACTGACATTTTATTAAAATACGTTGTTTGAATTAAAACTGCAGTTAATTACAAATTAATGAAAAATCTATTAGCAAACAACCTCAAAGCTTGCAGTGTGAAGAGCCTAACACATGATTTGTCTTGTATGTAAAAGTGTGATAAAATATCTCTTATATGATATAATAATAAAATCTTTGACACTATTACGTAATAAAAATAAAATATGCCATATCAGGAAATTTTAATTATACGTCAGAGTGCTGAGATAAAAACAAAGTTTAAAACTTTTAGTTCTGTGGAAACGTTTTATTTTTTATTTTTATTTTTTTTGGGGCGTAAATAAATGATTATGGGGCAGTTTTGCTGCTTTTTTGTTTATCTACTTATTTGTTCTTGATGCTGTTGTCCTTATGTAATTATTGCGATTTATTTCAGTATAGTGAAATACAGCTCAAATACATTTTTTAATCACTTTCTTGGATTTATTTATTTATTTATTTGAAATCAATAGATTACATCATATTGAAAATTACTTTATACAATAAACAAATAGAATAGTTATCAATTTTAGAAAAGTACAAAATATATAATAAATTCATTTCTGAAATTGCATTACATTTTTATAGTTATGTAAATCTAATTTCATCTTTCACATACTTTTAAAAATGCTTTTAAAAAAATTACTTCAGTCATTTTTCTATTAGATGCTTTAAAATTATTTTACAGGGTTCGTAAGCTTTCACCACAATTTTTTTAATATAATTTTTCGTCTAATTTAAATGCAGAAAACTATTACATATCCTGAAATTAAAGAAGGTGTCTACAATTTCTGCTATTTAAATATTAAACAGAAAAATTTTATTAAAAAAAATGTGTTAAAAGCGTACGAACCCCGTTTTATAAATTATTTTTCTTAATTTTACGTCAGTTTAAAAAATTCCTACAATAGGAATTAATAAGTTTTAAAGTTATATTTGAATTTAAAAAGTTAAAACTACGTGATCATTTTGAACATATTTTTGATACATATTATTTTCAATGTACTCTTCAATTATGCTAAACCTTTACAAGAAGAGCGTTAATGTCAACTATAATATAACATGCAATAACATTGCGATGAAAAGATGTTTGGAAATTTTTAGAATTTTTATTAGTGAATTGAGTGCGGATAATCGACAGTTTAAAACCAGTCGATTAGAATTATAACTCGAGGACAATTCATTCGATTCTCAGCAGCACTTGAATATGCCCATCATCAACAAAAGAGAGGACACTGCATTCTTTAAAATATTTCAAAGCGGTAAAAACCAACTTCACTTCTTGAAACACGGTCTACTTTGCACCAAACAAACAATAATTCTTGAACATGATTTATAAATATATGTATAAGTCTAAATAATTTTGCTGGTGGGAACATACGCAAATTTCGGTTAAAATATCTTTAATTGTTCTTGAGATAAGAAAAATTTCAATTTTTTTTAAATATCGAATAATTAGTCTTCCTCAAAATGCTCCAGACAAATTCCATTTTTACATAAAGTTTCAATATCTTCCACAATAATAATTTTATACATAAAAATTAATGCTGCTATTTCTTGTTATTGTTGCTATTTGCTTATTTCATAGTTAGAAAGAAACGGAATTTGATTTCTATAGATTTATAGTGACAGGATTCGTAAGTTTTTACCTGACTATTTTAATAGAATTGTTCGCCTTATTTAAATGCAGACAATAATTACAAATCCCGCTATTAAACGAGGAATCTACAATTTCTGCTATTTAAATATTAAATAGAAAAATTCTATTAAAAAATTGTGGTATAAACGAACGAAACCTGAATGAAAATGTTATCGAAATTTTAATTTCGTTATTATTTTTTAAATTTTATTATCTTTAAATGACATTATTTCTAGTAAGTTATGTTTTTTTTTATACCGCAAACCAGGCCCCTACCTGCCCAGCATGAATGCCTAGCTTAACGGGTTAGTACCTGGGTGCGGGGCGGAAATCGCCTGATCACAGCATGGCTGTGATCCACCTGACTATAGATTTGTTCACATCGCTGCTGTGCTTGATCTCTTGCGATTTGCTACCGTTATCTTTGTTTGCCGGTTCAAGGTTTCTGTTTAACTTTGTTGAATTGACAGATTTAATAGGTCTCGTAATTTAGAACCTTGATCAGATGACGAGACCCTCACCTGACTAGGTACCCCCAGAGGTATTATTCACAGGTAACTTGGAGGGCTTTGCACCCACGATGGATTTTACATGCACCAGGTGCCATTAGCGTACATAGATTTACATATTTACCATGTCTGTTGGCTTGTCACGTTCATGGTGGGTTGTCGCTGTAGTGTTTATCGCCTCTTTCATGGGCTGATTTCACTTCTTGTTGTATTTGTCTCTGTCAAGGCTTTTCAGTGTTTTTATAGGCTCACCCCTGTTGTGGGTTGTTTTTTGACTATCATTCTTTGGTTTTTTGTCTCTTTCTTGATATATTTTGACCTCTAGCTTGTGCTAGAGCTGGTTTTCACATTTTGAATCTTGGTCTTCTTTCGAGAGTTCCACTGGGTAATATGTCACTATCGTGGGTTTTGTCACGTTGTAACTTTTGTTACTGGTTGTTGACACATTGTAACTTTTGTTACTGGTGGTTGTCATATTGTAACTTTTGTTACTGATGGTTGTCACATTGTAACTTTTGTTACTGGTGGTTGTCACATTGTAAGTTTTGTTACTGGTGGTTGTCACATTGTAACTTTTGTTACTGGTGGTTGTCACTTTTCTGGATGTTGCACACTCATTTTTGTTGTCTTTGTCACTGTATCTCACCCAAGCATTGGGGGTTTTGATTTTTTTCCGTTCGTGAATACGCTTTTTGCGATCCGTCCATTGAATCCTAATGGCTGTTATCACTGCTTTTGAATTTTGTGCAATCGACAATTTAAAACCAGTCGATTAGAATTATAACTCGAGGACAATTCATTCGATTCTCACCAGCACTTGAATATGCCCATCATCAATAAAAGAGAAGACACTGCATTCTTTAAAATATTTCAAAGCGGCAAAAACCAACTTCACTTCTTTAAACACGGTCTACTTTACACCAAAAAAACAATAATTTTTGAACATAATTTATAAATATATGTATAAGTCTAAATAATTTTGCTGGTGGGAACATATAAAACGAAATATGTAATAGAATTTATACGTTAAGGGTGCTGAGGAACTTCAAAGTAAATTTTTTTATTGATTGGTGACTTTTTTTTTATAATTTGATTTTTTTGGTTACAGTATATCGTTATACTGTTATGCGATAACATTACGCAAATTTCGGTTAAAATATCTTTAATTGTTCTTGAGATAAGAAAAATTTCAATTTTTTTTAAATATTGAATAATTAGTCTTCCTCAAAATGCTCCAGACAAATTCCATTTTTACATAAAGTTTCAATATCTTCCACAATATTAATTTAATACATAAAGATTAATGCTGCTATTTGTTGTTATTGTTGCTATTTGTTTATTTCATAGTTAAAAAGAAACGGAATTTGATTTCTGTAGATTTTCTAATGACAGGATTCGTACGTTTTTACCTCAATATTTTAATAGAATTGTTCGCCTTATTTAAATGCAGATAATAATTACAAATCCCGCTATTAAACGAGGAATCTACAATTTCTGCTATTTAAATATTAAATAGAAAAATTCTATTAAAAAAATTGTGGTAAAAACGAACGAAACCTGAATGAAAATGTTATCAAAATTTTAATTTCGTAACTATTTTTTTAATTTTATTATCTTTAAATGACATTATTTCTAGTAAGTTATGTTTTTTTTATATACCGCAAACCAGGCCAATACCTGCCCAGCATGAATGCCTAGCTTAACGGGTTAGTACTTGGGTGCGGGCGGAAATCGCATGATCACAGCATGGCTGTGATCCACCTGACTACAGATTTGTTCACATCGCTGCTGTGCTTGATCTCTTGTGATGGTTATAGTTATGTTTATAAATATACAGGGAACTTCTGTGAGAAATATCAATACAATTCGAAATATGAAATGCTCATCCAACATTTTAAAATCATGAAAATGATGAAAATTAATATGTAGAAAACGTGATCTCTGAATATATGAGTTATAAATGTTCAATTTATAAAACCATTTTAACACTAAATATACCAACAATCGACCATTTGAACGGTATGAATTGAAAATACTTTGATTCGAACCGGAGATTTCTTCATAAAATATATATAATTTAAATCACGCATAAACAATTTACATAACAATTTGATCGAAGATCGCATAAAATGTTTAGTTTAATATTACTTTCAAAGTACTTTATTCTTTACTTTGTAAATCTAAATCATCAATTTATAATTATCCTTATCATTTATCAATACACTTTATCAATAAGAACATAGATGGCAGCACCATTAAATTTAATAGTAAAACTATAACAGAGGAAGCTATTCACTAAATCAAATTAAAATATTCACGAACTGCTTTTCAGACAATTGTAAAAGCATACGTTTGTATATCTGAAAATCTTGTTTAATTAAATAATTTAATTTTAGCTATTAATTTTTTTTTGAAAAATACGAAAGTTCGTTTAATTAAATCCATCGGACAATAAAATGTGAAAATCAAAAATTTCATCTTCTGTCGTCGAGAAAAGTGCCCGCAACCTCTGGGTTAGGAGGAAAACGCGCTATCACTGAACCATCTAGCCTACGCGAAACAGACTGAAATTAAGGTTATGTTTTAAGATCTAAGAAAAGCGCCGAAATGGTCGGATGTCACTAAATTTATTTATTTAATTAAAATAATATAAGACTTTTTCAAAATTTTATGGTTTGACTTGTGACAGGAGGTATTCAGGTATAAGTACGCAAAATTTCAAGTTTGTATCTTATTCAGTTTCCGAGGACGATCTCTGTGACAGACAGACATACATTGAGACTTAATAGGGTTTCGTCAGATGAACAAACACATAAAAAACTTTAAAAATTTCAAATACAAATTTTTGGTTCAATATTTTTACAAAACTTGAGTAAAATTCTCGATAGCTATACTTATAGTCAGAGGTGCCAAGCTCTTACTAATCTTCCGTAATATGTAGGTTAATTTGATCCAGGTTTAATAAGTTTTGCACCAGAAATTTTTTTAAGAAATGAAAGTAAATAAATTCCGAGTAGAAATTTACCGTAATTTCCGGCGTATAAGCAGCAGCTCAAAGAATCGTTTTTCGACCCAGAAATTTTATTCAATAATTGTAGTTAAATATTTACAGCGATCTTTTAAGTTACATTTTATAAAATAATATTTCTGGGTCGAAAAACGACTCTTTGAGCTGCGGCTTATACGCCGGAAATTACGGTAAAATTGAATGAATAAAGTTTCTTCGAATAAATTTTCTTGTTCGGAACGCTGCTAAACTGGGTCAAATTAACCCACATATTACGGAAGATTAGTGGGAGCTTGGCAGTTCTGCTTATAGCATAGAATGACTGCAAATATAACTGCCTTTTTAAGAACAAATTCTAATTTTTTAAATACATTCTTCAAAAATAAGTAAACCTAATATGGTTTTGTTATTTATTTACGTCCGAGGACATTAATTGTGGATTCAATCGTCCTCAGTTAACGGATTTTGAGGTGGAACACTATTTTACCATTTTATAAAATATAAGGATTTTTTAGTATATTTTTTGTACAAAAAAATATTAATATACTCTTACTGTAAAAATAATCAAGAGTAAGTGATAGATAAAATCTTAATAATTTGAAACAATAACTTTCTTGTATGACGTTTTCTGTGATCAAGTTACCTGATTGTCGAATTTAGACGATTAGAGGAATCACATTAGTAAAACCTGATAGCTGGCAAAAAAAAAAAATGGCAGCTGTCGTGGCGGAGTTTTGTTGAGCGCTTGTACGTTTCCCTGAATTTAACCACAAGTAATTTCTGAATGTTTTATCTGACTAATTTGATCTCAGAATACTAACGCAAAAAAAATTTATAGAAATTATTGGTGTTCAAATTCGAGGGACCCTAGAAAAGCTGAACAAAAAAATCCGCCTACCATAGCCACCATTTTTGTGTCAGCGCGCAAGCCTAGTATTCAAGGGACGGTGGTAAAGCTGAGGTCACGCATTTTGTTTAGAATGTCATAAATGTGGATTCTTATTTGATGTTTGGTACCCGAACTACAGCGCCTAGAATATATAGTGTGGAAAATGGCTACAAAATTATACTAAAAATTTGAATTCGATAAATGTAGAACGATTCTGATAGGATAACGGGTCGATCGCAGCGAATCTTCTAGCAGTGGCGTAGACAGGGTGGAGGTCCAGATGATTTGGATACCACTAATTTTATAATAATATTTTTGCCTTATCTAATTGGAGAATTTTCTGCGATATTGAAGGCGAAGAAAATTTTATAATATTGCTGGTTTACAGAGCATTTTGACCCTCCCCTTCTCTGGCTACGCCACTGTCTGCTAGCTCTTTTCAACGCAAACATTGTATTAGAATCGAACTGCGAAAACGTTTCAGCTGGTGGTAAATATTTTAAATAATTAAATTATACCATGTTTCCTTTGACTTGGATAGTGATTTTCATAAGCTTTGAAAATATTAATAATATTGATCATGGCCCAAAACCGTGATACGCATTCTTATGTGCCTAGTTTCACACTCAATACAAGAGAGCAAACTAGAAAATATCCCTATTTAGCATACCAAACGATGAATGTCTGCTAGAAGAGTGGAAAAGATTAATTCTCTGATATGATAAAAAACTAACTTCAAAATCAGTTACATCTAAAATATACACTTACTAGAAGATTTTATTAACAGACACTGTGTTCCTGTTGTCAATAGTGAAACGATTACTTTTGCTAGTGGTAAATCTATTTTTAAAGCAGATGTCGCTGCGATCGTCCTTCTATTGTACCGCATCGTTGTACGTTTATCGGTTCCATTTTTTAGCACTTTTTAAAGCATTACAAGTTTGTCTTTTTTTTTAAATCTGAAATTTCACAGTCATATCAGAAATTTCTTATAATGTTATTTTGATTACTTAATTGCAGATAATTCGTGACATTTTAAACTAAAAATTCTTGTTTCAGAATTTCCGGTTTGAAATAGAAAATTTTGAATTAAAAAACGGTAAAACCGTTTTCCACACCATGTATTCTAGGTGCTGCACTACCTTAATTTCTGGTATATAACCCGAGGGCTGAAATAAATCGATTTCGAGCCATTTTAATAAATAAAATGAAACTCGTTGCTGCTTGGTACTTATTTGACTTTATTCAATAAATAAAAATTCTTGGTTGAGACTGATTTATTTGAGCCGCGGGTTATATACCAGAAATTACGGAATGAATATAAGTTTTCATGTTATTCATTTTCGTTAATTTTATATATTGCAGATTCCTTTCCTTGCGATACGCGCCTCATCGGTGAACAATACAGAATCCAGGAAAAGGGGATTTGTAGCACGGTTTTGAAGAAACTATACTTCAACAGCAATCTGAGGTGCATAATAATCTAAATGAAGTGCCTGGACCCACTGCACGTGTATCAGATGAATCTGGTTTTCTCTGATAGTCTTCCTGGAGCTGGGTCAGGGAACTGCTAGCTGGTGCGTTAGAGCTCACGCGCTTGAACTTGGAGTCTCCTTGACCAGCAAATTCTTCTTGATGCCCGGAGTCTGTGACAATCGTACTTAAATCATTACAGATCTTTGGAAGGAATCAATGTCAGCTAACCTCTGGTTCAAGCTTGCAACGAGTTTACGGTTGGGAGGGAGCGCTGTGCAGTTCTCTGATTACATTCCACAGTTCCGTATGCAAGAAGTACATTGGCAACTCCATATTCTCATAATCACCTATCCTACCACATCTGCCTCACTGTATCAAATGACGCTTGTCTATGATAAGGCTTTGAATTGACGCATCCGTGGAACGACATCTACAACATCATGAAAGAATTTCCTACACTTTATTCCATACCATCTGGGTTCACCTTCTTCAAGATTGTAACCCTGGTACTAAACCCTCTGGTATAATTTATATTAAAAAGAAAATTATCATACAACCTAAAATTGGAAGATGTTTTTAATAAAATAAGTAATTATGAAATTTTAAAATATCTATAACTTATATGTATTTTTATTTTAAATTATTTTTTCAAATAATTTACAGCAGAAAAATTTGCCTGAAATTACTGAATAATAAACACCTGAATTTTAACATTACTAACTGAGCGCAAAACCGGCAGATTGAAAACATGACATTTCCTTCTGACTCGTCAACCGCTCTGACTCGCTACCTTGTCAAAGTATCAAATATGAAAAAATGAATCTTTCAGTACTTTTAAAAATTTGCCGATTGTCACCACTAAATTTTATTAGAATTCTTCGTCTAGTAAATATACTAGTAACATTTCTGTGAAGAACTGGGTTGCCAGCTTTGCCTTCATTTTTATTTAGAGATGCCGAATTCATACCGGAAATTTTGAGAAAGTGCATTTTACTTTTTATGTAATCACGAAATGTCTATCATTAAATAAAGAAAAATTTCTAATATAAATTTCTGGTTATGCATTCGAAATTCCGAATAAACTAGTCATTGAGGGCCACCGCAATACTTACCCATCATGGATATGCATAATATAAAATCTGAAAATAAAACGTGTAAAATATTTGTAAAATGCATAGTTATTCGAATAAAATCGTTGCTTGATGACGTCATAAACATTAAATGCTCAATTACTGAATTGCGTAAAAGAAATATCCTTATAACTCCAAAAATGATAATCATATTAACTAACGGTTTACTGCGTCGATTTAAGCGTCTCATTCCCAATTAAAATATATCTTTGAATTGAAATTTGAATGAAATACAGGGTCATGAAAAATGGAAGAGTGTGGAAATATGATTACAAATATCTGGGCAACTCATTATCCGACCGACTTCATTCTTTATGCAAAATTTATGTGTTTTGATTGTCTTTTATATTCACTCTTTAAAATAAACAATTTCGAAAATTTTTATATACCTTTTATCAGAACAAATTTTTCGAGAGTCCGAAAAAAATAGTTCCGGATAATGGAGGTTACAGAAATTCGATAAGCTGTTTCCCATTATTACATACTAAGTATACACAAAACTTCAAGTCTCTATCTCAATTTGTTCGGGAGATAGAGCGTTTACAGACACACACACACAGACACACAGACAGACGGACGGCAAATTTTTTATCTAAAAAGATCAAGTGTCTAAAACGTGTAAATCCGCCAATTTCTTTTTCTGATTTTCAAAACGATTACTACGTATGATGGGTAAAAAGGAAGCGAAACTGGCTACTCTGCTGAAGAATATTATTAATAAAAAGCATTTTTTGGCATTCGATAGTTTGACATGGTAGCGACGACATGAACTTCCATGATAACATTTTCATCTGACATGATCTTCAATGATGACATTTCCATCTTGCGCTGTGGTTGCAACCTTACCGACATATGTGAGAGATGCCAGGCTGGGTATTGTCCGCGTAGCTTAATGGTATTGGAGTATTATTCCAATGGTCCGGAATCGATTTCCGGCTTGGACAATTTTCACTCTATTTTACGCTTAATTAGCGATGCGAACACTCAAGTGTTTATTATTCTATAACTTATTTTCTGTTATTATTTACTATCTAAAGTTATTTCTAATAACATAATAAACTTTTCTTAATACCTGATTCACAGCAAAGTAGTTATCACACTCGCAATAATGTCATCTTTCAGACTACGAATGCAATTTGTGAAATAGGGGTCGTCGACATATAAAGATGGAATCAAATTCAATTTTTGAATTGGTAACACCCACTTTGGACACTTATTTTCAGTTCCTGGTAATAAATGAGTGGGGTAAAATATATAATTGATTTATTTTTGTTTCATATTCATGGAGTAGAAGAGGATACAATTTGAGGTTGCTAGGTTAAAAACCACGTGATAAACTTTAATTTATATATTTCCCAAAATAATCCTATTTAAAATTTTTGTTTTCAATGAGATATACTGACTTGATCAATGTATTTTCCAGGATATTTTTTTAAAAACAAATGCATAATTTTAATTATAAAATTTTATTTTTAATTTATTTTTAATTTAATTTCATTTAATTTATAAATTTCTATTAAAATTTATAAATTTTGACGCATATCAAATTTTGCACAAATAGAGTGTGCATCGTCGAAAACACTGATGCGTATGTTTACAGTTCATTCCAAAATCCTTTCGAGAAATAACGGAATATTGCTTTTCGAAGATCTAAACGGACCGTACACTAGTACCGTTTTATTACATATCGGAAAATCAAACATAACCACCTCAATCCAATTTGGATTATTTATTCAGAAATTCTGAATCCCTCACACGCCATTCGCTTAGATGCCCAGCTCTCAAAGCGCGCCTTTCACCGATTGGTTCGTTTTTGTATTACGTCGCTAACTTTTGCCCTCCACACGTCTGACAAAAAGCAGATGCAATGACTTCGGAACTCAGAATTTTGTCTTGTTTCAAGTGATTAAAGATATGGAATCTGGTGTCTAAGAGTCTGTAGTATTCTATATTTGCTTTTTTAAGATCATAGAATATAATACAGCGATTTATGCCTAAGTCTGAGGGCCCCACCAGTGGCTGACAGGTTCTGCTCTCAAACCTGGTAGACAGGAGGTGATAGGTTCAAACCCCTGTCGCGCCCGTCGACCTTAGCGTTTGGAGTTTTCCATGGCTTTCTTCAAACCTTGCCGTAAAAACGGGTTAGGATCCCTTAGAATGATCCCCACGGACGGCACTCCCCCCTAGGACCTATATCCCTCATGTAGAATCGGCCGTCATATATTAACCAACCAACCAACCAACCCAAGTCCGAGGTGTTTTACAAATATTTTCATAATGTGTGGCTTGTTTTACGTTTTCGTGTTGGATGAATAAATACCTTAGAACAACAACTGGCTTATTTTTTCTGGAGAAATCTCCGGATTGTTAAATTCATTGCCTTACTACACTCATGCCTGATTGTTTGGAATAAAATACGACTGCAAACAACCACCTTCTATTCTTATTTGGAATTTACGATATCAGCTGTTATCAAAAATTTCAAGCAAGTTGAATTATTTTGTCGACAGTAAAATAATACAACCGTTCACAATCCACCAGTATTCCATGAATTTGACGCGTCCATATTCAAACTTTCATGTATATATGTAATTGTATTACCTTTCAATTTCAAAATACATTAGACAAGCTCTTGCATCAAATCAAACCAAATCTCCAATTTAAAGATAGGTAATTGTAAAGTGTATACAGAATACCATTCAATTAATATATAATTAACAAATTCAAACATCAAATTACCGAAGCGCCATTTCAGAGATGGCATGTAGCCAAACATGCATAAAAGTGTTCAAAAAATTTTAGAAAATAAATTAATATAATGATATAAGAAGCCATATAATGTAAGAAAAATGGAATTTGGATATTAAATGAAATTAAAAATGCAATTCAAAAAGAATAAAGATATGTGGAATGCTTAATATTTAGTCTGGCAGAACACTATTCATGTCTAAAAAATAATGCAATATTTCATAAAATATAGTGGCAAATATGTTAAGATTAGTATATTTCTGCCTGAAATATTGCAATAATAGAAGTAAACGAATAAAAAAATCATGAAAAATAGATAATATTTTTTTTTAAATGACAAACCAAGAAATTTATGTCATACGATGCAAATCCAGCATACTGACATCATTTGAATTAAGCACATGAAAGTGCATAAATCTATGACCACGGTTACAGTTAATTTAAATCGAGACATTAATTGATGAATGAAAGCCAAAAATGTATTAGACAAAAATTATTAGAAGTAAAACACACAGAAAACAATAAAAGAACCCTATTTAATTTTCTGAAAAACAATTATTTGAAATAAATTTCTAATTATCATTTAGCAAAAAAAGAAAAAAAGAAAAGAAAAGAAAAAATAGAATAATACAATGCTGCCCTCTGCATACCATTTATATATTGTTAACAAAATATATTTGCTAATTCATGGTGCTGCTATCTATGTTACGTTTTTACATTTAACACAAACATGTAGAACTACAAAGAAGAATAGGGATTTTAACTAAAATAAATAAATATATTAAAATTATATATATATATATATATATATATATATATATATATAACATATTAAAATTATATTGTTTAAAAAGTAACATTAATTTAATCGCATCATATTTATCATTAATTACCAAAAATGCCTGTAAATAAATAAAAATAGATACAAAATGTACATGATTGATAAGTAATTTCATCGTTGATTTATAACCATTATTTCAATACACAAAACTATTTAATATAAATTTAAGTAAAGTACTCAATTTGAGAATCAAGTATTCTAAAAGATAATATTAAAGAAGAATAAGTATGTAAGTTTTGGAAAATATGATTAGCTAAATTGAATTTTTTACAGTGCTGCTATCTGTGTCCCATTACGAAATTTAAAACAAATATTTATTACAGCATAATTTAATAAATAATAAATAAATATATTATTTCTGATTCCAATATCCCTTTTTTTATACACGAACAAATCACAGAACAATTAATGAGATATCCTACAGGGTCCGTAGGCTTTTACCAAAATTTTTAAATAGAATTTTTCGCCGTATTTAAATGCAGAAAAGTATTACAAAGCATGCAATTCAACGTGGTGCCTACAATTATTCAACTTAAATATTAAATAGAAAAATTCTATTAAAAATTATGGTACATGAAGTGAAATAAAATATTTTAACATATAGTACTATCCCATTTCATTAATAGACGCTCTTTGATTAATCAATCACGTATTAATTCTTTCCAGACTGCGTGGATATCATATGATAATACATCATTACAGACTATTTCTTTTTTAGATAGTATTTCCAGAGTTTATTATGATAGTCTCCTGGTGATTACTTGTGCGGAATATAATTTTGGTCCCATTGAAATCTACTTTTATAGGTTCAGTTTGTGCTAATCTTGCTAATGCAGCGTGTGGTCTGTTTAATCTCAGATCGGCTTTATGTTCTTTTATTCTGTTCCGAAATTTCCTCAGTGTCATACCTACGTACACAAAATCTTTATTATCGTTCTTGAATGGTATAATATATACCCCTGATCTATTGATATCCTGGATTGGGTCAATGTTTCTATTTAACAAAACCCGCAACTTTGGGAAAGGGACTGCGTTTAATGTAACGCCAAATTTAAAGAGGGAATGTCTCATTTTTTCAAATACCTTAGGATGTAGTTAACTTTACAAAATTTCAAATTTTTAATTGGACCTGTATTTCGTTTTTCTTCGTCGTTCACTTTAAATTTGTTTATGATATTAAAAAGAAATTTCTTGTTCAAATCGGAATATATTCATTTGGTAACCGTCAAAATGATGGCTCATGGTAGTTCTAGAGTTAATATAATTGCAGTTAATTAAAAATTAATTAAAACATATCTAAGAAAACAATCTGAATGCCGCGAACACAATTTTTCTAATGTAAAATAATGAAATGGTTGAAACAATTAATTAATAAAAATAAAATCTGCCATATCCGCAAATTTTACTGAAAAGGGGACTGACAAACATGCTGCGCATAGCTTTTTATGATTTTAAAGTATGTTGTAGGGCTCATATCCCTAACTATTCAATTCAAATGTTTCCTTCAAATGGGCCTTTTTTTTTTTTGAAAAATTCATGGTTAAAGTTCAGCATGAGCTTCAAATACCCATTAGTTTGATGTTATGAACAACGCTCCGTAGCGCAGAGTATATTTACTTATTTACTTGCAATCTAATAATAACAAGATTTTGAAAATTACAGAATACACAATTAATTGGATGATAAAAGGTAAAGAGTATTCAATAAAATTCGTTTCTGAGAATTAATTATTCTTTTATTGCTATGTAATTCCAATTTCATCTTACACATACTTCTAAAAATACTTATTTTTGTTAAATTGCATCAGGGGTTTTCCTATTAATTATTTAGATGATTTAAAACTATTTTACAATTTATTTTTCCTAAATTTTATGTCAATTTAAAAGTTGTCTGCATCAGGAATTAGTAACCTTTAAAGGTACGTTTGAATTAAAAGTTACAACCACGTAAGTACTTTGAATCTATCTTCCATATAATATTTTTTCAAAACGTTGTTCGAATATGCTAATTATTTTTCTGAAACATTAAAAGTCCGCTTAAATAGCATATTTCTATGAAAATTTGTTCGAGTTTTTATAAATATTTAAAAATTTAGCAGTGAATTAACCCTATCTCAGCACACATAACGCGTGAATTCGGTAAACTGTTTCAAAGCAGTAATAACCAGCCTTGTTGCTTGAATGCAATTAAAATTAAAACCTACTGTACAACAAAGAACAAGACATGCCTTATTTATATATGTATAAGTCTGAGTAATTTTGCTGGTAGGAATGTATAAAATGAAAACAATAACATGAATACTTTAAATCTGAAGACCATCAAAACCAATATTTATTTATTTATATATATTTTTTTAAATCAATAAATTTTTTTTTTAACTACAGTGAATGTTTTAATACTATTAGATATTAGCATGCAAATTTTGGTTAAAATATCTTTAATAGTTCTTGAAATAACTAAAATTTTCTTTTTTTAAACCCTAATGATAAGCATCTGTCATCATGCTCCATATCAATTCTATTTTTACACATACAGCTGCAAAAGGTTTTAAATTTAATTTATCAACTTACAGTTCTAAAAACATTAAAATGGTATGGTGTCATCGGAAAAACACCTGTAACCATGATTTTTTGGTGCATTCTTAATCATATAAATACGTAACACTTATGCTAGTCTGTCCCCATATAACAGCGCAAAAACTATCCAACCAAATGGTTTGAAATTTAATAGATATAATCGTTGCAGAATTTTGTAGAGTAATTTAAAATTTTATGAAAATCAAATTTAAATCTTATCATACGTAATTAATTCAATGATATCCCATGATAGGTAATGATTCTAGGTTGCATGGTTATTACGTCCTATTTAAGATGGAGTCATATTAATTGCGTATTACTTAATTTAAAAACCGATTTCGTATACTAAAATTGTTTATTTATAGCAGTCCTACAATCTACCTACAGTTTTTTGGATAGATGTTTGCGGAGAACTAAATATTAAATGGAAAGTTAGTTTGAATATGGATTTCAAGTTTTGAAAAAATTGCATCCGCAAAATTAAAAGATCATATGAATTGTAATTTTTCCCACTGGACGAAAAATGTCCGTACCAGGATTCGAACCTGGGATCTCTTGGCTGAAGCTGTCATGCTCTACTATCTGAGCTATCCCGGTCGAATCTGGAGGGCATAATGCATCTAGTTAACCTTATTGATCATAGCATCAATAAGGTTAACTGGCTGAATTATGTCCTCCAGATTCGACCGGGATAGCTCATCTAGTGTAATCACGTATCCAGCGTTTACTGGAGTTCCATTACCTGCGACCTAATCTTTTCAGCTGATTCAAAATATCAGACCAGATGATATGATCAATAAGGTTAACTGGATGAATTATGCCCTCCAGATTCGACCGGGATAGCTCATCTAGTGTAATCACGTATCCAGCGTTTACTGGAGTTCCATTACCTGCGACCTAATCTTTTCAGCTGATTCAAAATATCAGACCAGATGCTTTGATCAATAAGGTTAACTGGATGAATTATGCTCTCCAGATTCGACCGGGATTGCTCAATTAGTAGATAATGGCAGCTTCAGTCAAGAGATCCCAGGTTCGAATCCTGGCACGGACATCTTTCGTCCAGTTGGAAAAATAACAACTCATATGATTTCTTTACCAATTTGAATAATTGTGTTAAAATTAATCTAGTAAAAGATCATAATTGCCGATTTAGAGCATTTTATTTACAAAAAATAATATAAGCTTTTTAACAAAAAAAAAATATATATATATATAAAAATAAATCCGTTATTGAAGCTTTACCTTTCTTCTGATTAGTTTAGAATGCATTCTTTTCTATTTGTTCTTAATGTCTGATTTAGGAAAATAATCAACTTCCTAAACCACCAAAATCCTGTTTCAGTTTTAGACATGCCAAGTCTCCGGCTTTTTAAACACCAGTAATATATTAGAGAAAATGTTGTTCTTTTAAATCGCCGAATGTTCCGATTACATAAAACAACATTTTCAGTACTAAAATACTGGTGTCCAAAAAGCCGGAGACTTGGCAACTCTGCACTTTGCTGTCGTAGAAAAGAGAAAACTTAGATCCAATGCTGAAGGCGAAGAGATATGTTTTACTGAGCATTAAAGAAATAATAATATTTTAGCGTAGTTCATTGTTTATACTGTCATACTATGTTCAGAAATGTCATAATTCCCCCCCCCCACCTATTTCGAGATGTTAAAAGAAAAATTTATATTCGCAAAATATAAGGATCATTGTTGCCGATTTGGAGCATTTTATTTATAAAAAATAATATAAACTTTTAACAACAACAACAACAAAAACCCGATTTCAAAAATTAGTACAAAAAAGTGAAAATACTACAGAGTGCAACAAATTATCTCTGTTGACAAGGAATGCACTGCTATAGCAGCAATTGCGTGCGTGAATTTTTCCAAATTTGATCCAATTACAAGGAAACTTAGAAATCATATATATTATTTCTCCTGTCAACATCCTTTTTTCTAAGAAAATATGAAACGCAGAACAACGAATGAGATACCATATGAAAGGTTTTAGAACCGGCTTCTGACATAGCCCACTTAACTATTCATTAAAACATGTTTTTGATTAAAATTTGCTGAAAATTAAAAATTAAATCAGCATTGTTTTCATAAAAGAAATGAAAGGTTTTCCTGAAATTATTGTTGCCAAAAAAATAAAATACCACATTATATGATGCTCAGCGATTATTATAAAAAACACCGCACGGGTTTATTTTATGCTTATGATTAAAAAGCGAAATTGAAATTGGAATGTTTAGATTTATATTTCTAAGTACCATGTTTTTCCCAAAGCGGATGACGTCATCCTTAAAATACGATTGTTAATTTTTTTTCTTGTGCGTGTCTTTAGCAATCTTGGATCAGTTTTTAGTCTAACTTTGATGGAATAAATTAGATGATATTCTGGCTTGACTAACAACTAAATGTTGTTTGCAGATATTTTTATCCTTGTTTTTTCTTTAGAAGTTTAAACCTGCATCTAATAAATATTACATATTGATAAAAAATGATACTTCTCTATTATCCCGTCGACCACTTTTCATAACAAAAAACTATCGCCAAATAAACGGGAGAACGTTGCCATTGGAATATCAAAAAAAAAAATAAATAAATAAAATATAAGAATTTAAGGACACAATTGTTATTTTAATTAATAAAATAACTACTAAATCATTAAAACATAAGGAAAATACACGCAAATGTCGAATGTACAACCACTAGATGACGTAACAAACACGCATAATGATTCTGACATCAAGTAAATGGGACTGCATTTTTCGCGTTTAATCTTACAGTTTGGCGGTAGTTTTTTGTTATGAAAAGTGGTCGACGGGATAATAGAGAAGTACCTAAAAAATATTAGATTTCGGTGGGAAATCTTCGCACCGACATCTCTGGTTATATATTAAATTGCATTTTTGTCAACCTGCACTCATCGTACGTTATTTACTTTACTTTATATTAAATTCAGTTTGCCAGAGACTTTTGGACCACGCTGTATTAGCGTACAAATCCCTGCACCGTAAAAAAATAATTCTTCAAATGATGGGAGTGTACTGCAGAAAACTTGTGTAAATTTAAATGTTTTTTTTTTTTGTAGTGATGGTTTACATCATAATAATTTTTAACGATCAGAAAATTGCTTTTTGGTTTTCCCGACAACAATCCTAGAAACAAAACTGTATTAAGAGCCTTATATTTATTCCTTATATTTATATATCAAACCTTATTTTTATTCAAATGAAGGGAGTGTACTGCAGAAATATTGAGTGAATTATAACGCTTTATTTATTATTTTTTTTTTTAGGGATTGTTTACGGCATAAATTTTTTTAACAATTAGAACATTTCTTTTTGGTTTTCTGAACAACAATCCTAGAAACAAAACTGTATAAATAGCCTTATATTTATTTATTCCTTATATTTATAGATCAAATCTTATATTTATTCAAAAGAAGGGAGTGTGTTGCAGAAAACTTGAGTAAATTTAAACGGTTTTTTTTTTTTTTTTTTTTTTTTTTACGTCATAAAAATTTTTAACGATTAGAAAATGGCTTTTTGGTTTTCCCGACATCAATCCTAGAAACAAAACTCTATATAGAGGAAGGGAAATCGTCGGGTAGAGTCTTCGTTCACAAAGAGCTTGTGCTGCATCACATAATGAAAATCATTGAAAACGAAACATCTTATTTATTACTTGGAGGGGAAGATGTTGTTGGATTCCTGAAAAAGTACAGGAACAATTTTGATGAAATTAAAATGGGAACAACTCGAGAGTATCCTCTTTCAATTAAAAAATTCAAATGGATCGGTCGCGTAGTTTCGGAGTTATCGGTGAAGATACATAAAGAAAAAAATACTTAGTGTAATTTCGTGCGTATACGCCGCATCTCAGGCAATTCGATTTCCTACCAGAATTTATTATAAATAAAATGTGACATACTTCTGCTTAGAACTTATTTGACTTCTTATTTTCAATAAAATTTCCGGTTTGAAAAAGACGTAACTAAGATACGACGCATGCGCGCGAAATTACGGTACGCGTCGAAATTGGAACCTCTTCCTTTCTTTGTAGTCGACATTTAAACAAAACCTTCTTTTCTTACGTAAGGGAAGCTACATTTATTAATGGATGCATTATGAAAAATACAGTTTGAAAACCAATGAATTTTATGACTTGGTACGCAAACAGTAGATTTACGCCTGTATCAGTGTTAAACTTTTATAATTTTAGAAACAAGGTACATGGTTCGTACGAACTCCTGGAACTTTCAAAGTAATTACCAGTATTTTCTTATCAAAAAACTCGCCTTGTATAATCGTGCGATTACATAAGGCGAGTTTTTCTATAAGAAAATACTGGTTATTTCCCTGAAAATTCCAGGAGTCCGTACGAACCCTGAAGCTAGACAAAGGATTGCGAGGCCAGGACTTGCCACTATTTATATATTTTTTTTTCGTACCATAATTTACAAAAACTTTCATTGATGTAGCTGTGTCTTAAATATATCCTAGTATAATTGTATGGCAGAAATTATTTTTTTAAGTCTTAAAAATAGTGTAAACAAACATAATCGCTGTACCATACAAAGTCTCAAACACCGTAATCTATATTTTTCACTAGGTTTTCATTTAAATGTGTAACTTTTGCTATGATTCTGCAACAAACATTATTTATTATTCATTTTTGAATACCAGGACTATCGTTCCTCAATCTTCCTATACCAAGGCATACGATATAAAGAAGTTATACTCATTTACTTATAATGTGTGAAGTCAATCACTAGGAGGCATTGCAACCAACAATCAAAATTCTGACCAATCGTACAAACCCTGAACCAAAACAGACGTCTAACTCTGATCAGTTCGCTATCAGGGCAGGGCAGAAATCAGCTGATTAAATGATAATTTGCGTAGAGTTTGCGCTAAGCCCACTGAGCTTTATATATAACATGAGAATTATCTTCCTATTACTCAATATAATTTCCAGTGGTCAGCCTGGAAGGATACAGTGGCGATAATTAGAGTTCACATTCGTGGCAAAACATGCTGCCATTTATCGTATTCCCTTACATTATTAGAAAATCATTTATTAACTAGACAAGCATAGCTTAATTAGAGAAGCATAAATTAGGATATTAGTAACTGAGGACACTAATATCTGATATTGACAACGTGGACTGTTTTTTACCCTTGCCTTGCATGCTTCATTTGCTTTCCAAGTACAGTGATCTCTGACTTATACGCGATACACGGAAATCATTTTTCGGCACCAGTTCTTTATAAGGTAATTTTCGGCTTCTTAAATCGCAGAATTTAAAAATCGACTTTTACTGTTTTAAAATAGTGATATGAAAAAGTAATTACTGAATATCGCGTATGAGAGATCACTGTATCTGAGTGTCGACTCAGAACTCCTGTTACATGGAGTTCAGTGGCAGGGTTGCCAGTTTGGCCTTTTTTTAATTCGGAAATTTAGAATTCATTCTGAAAAAAGAATTTTCCGAAATGGCTGCCATTAAATAAATAAAAGAACATTATACAAAATTTCTGGCATGAATGCGAAATTTCGGAATTTAAAAAAAGGCCAAACTGGCAACTCTGCTCAGTGGCTAAACCAAGCTATGCTTTTTGCGCGGTTTCAAGCAAAATAAATTCACTTTTCTATAATTACGTACGCAACACCTATATATGGGCTACTATCCACCAGTGTGTCAGAAAGTGTTCGGGAACCGCTGTATGTATTGAAGTGTTTGAAGTATCCTCATATATCATTTCTTAATAGCTAATTTCCAAATTGTTAGTATAACAGGTATAATTCCGAGTGCCAAAATGTTTATAATTTTGTGTTTCATCCTATTCAAACCCAGGAGCGTTAAAATTCATTTACCAATGTAATAAGAAGTATATTAACTATACCTTTTTTTCTGGATTTTATATACTTACTTATTGTCAATGTGTAATTTTTGCAATCTGCTTAAATTGTAGTAAATACAGGTTAAACTCATTTTTCTTCCACTTTTTTCTATTTATTTTCATTCTAGTGAAAACAAAGCATTGAAAATTACACAATAAACAGTTAAAGTAGAAGAATTATAAATGTTAAAAAAAGTACAGAATATACCGTAATTTCCGGCGTATAAGCCGCAGCTCAAAGAGTCGTTTTTCGACCCAGAAATATTATTTTATAAAATGTAACTTAAAAGATCGCTGTAAATATTTAACTACAATTATTGAATAAAATTTCTGGGTCGAAAAACGACTCTTTGAGCTGCGGCTTATACGCCGGAAATTACGGTACTACAATAAATTCATTTCTAAGGATTAATAATTCTTCTATAGGTATATAATTCCCCTTTCATCGTTCACATATTTCCAAAAAGGCTCTCTTTTATAAATTGGATGAATGGTGTTTCGCATTATTTTTCATTTTAGATGCTTTAAAAATACAAAGTAACTTTTCATCTTAAATTTTGTGTCAGTTTAAAAGTGTTCTTCATCAGGAATTATAAGCCATAAATGAACATTTGAATTTAAATTGTCACAACTACGTAAGTATTTTGAATTTATCTTTGGCATTATATTTGTTCAAAAATACTGTTGAAATATTATACTAAATCTTTTTCTGTTGCTTTAAATTTCAATTATAATACCATTACGATGAAAAATTACTTTAAAACCAATAAATAATAAAAAAGAAATATTGTAGCAAACTGAGTGCGAAATATAGATTAGCAAAAATGATTCGATTATAAGAATCAAATTGTTAGTTTCAAAAGATATTTTTCCCACTTTGTGACTTATTTACAAGGCCAAGCTCCGCCTAATCATCGGTAATATGTGGATTAATCTGACCCAGTTTAACAATGTTTCGAACCAGAAAATGTATTTAATAAATCTTTATTTAGTTAATTTCAGATTTCTGTATTCAACATATTTAATTTTTTTTTTAATTTTTGGTGCGAAATGTATTAAATTTGGTCAAATTAACAAACACATTACAGAAAATAAGTCAGAGTTTTGCACCTCTGCAAATATGAGCAAACACTAATTTCGTAGAATACTTCAAAGATGAGAGCCCCAGCTACGTTTCGTGAAACAATTATCATTACCTATCTTACATCCGCGTTAACGATTTGCTTTATTAATATTTGTATAAGTCTAAATTATTTTGCTGGTGGGAATGTATAAAACGAAAGTTATAATAAAATGAATACTTTAAGGGTGCAGTGAACTAGAAGTAAGAACGGGC
Organism: Maratus michaelseni; assembly: GCA_963931845.1. Lineage (NCBI taxonomy): Eukaryota > Metazoa > Arthropoda > Arachnida > Araneae > Salticidae > Maratus > Maratus michaelseni. Next base: position 395,638,962 of record OZ007591.1, on the reverse strand, counting down.
CAACACGTACAATTTTTTTGAGCGGTTCCGTATAAAAGTTAAAAGTTCGGCCCGAGACTGACCATGTCCGTACAAACATTTTATTGGCCTAGTCCGGTATAAAAGCAAAAAGGTCGGCCAGAGCCTGGCCTGGCTAGTGCAAAAAAAATTGTCACGGCCCGGCGTGGAGTAAATACTTAAAATTTCAGCCCGAGTCAGACCCGCTATAAAAGCTAAAAGTTCGGCCGAAACCCAGTCCGACCCGTCCCGACTGAATTTTTACAACGCATGCTGATGTTTCTAAAGCAGCATTACACTACAATTAAAATTATTCAAAAAGTACAGCTACTTACGCATATGTTTCATTTTCATATTATGTTCGAAATGCATGGAATATAAAATATCAACAATATTGACAACCACTTAGACAATTCCATTTATAAAGACTGATAAAATAATTGACTTTGACAATTACATTGGAATGAAGATTTAGTTTAAGAAATACCGGGAGAAAAAAATATGTTATAAACAGATTTCATTCTTAGCAAGTATATCGTCTGTTGTAAATGTATTAAATTCTTTTCACAAGGATAATCCATTTTGCAAGAATCACGACATTTTTCCATATAACACGAGTTTCCGTCATACACAGGTTTTATTGAACTTTATTTTTTTTGCCTAAATGTATGTATTATTCTTTAACCCATTAAGGCCCAAATTATTTTCTTTGTTAAAAATGAAATTTTAGATTTCACACCACTTTTAAAAGAAGGGTATTTTTTATGTTATGTTACAATGGATTTGTCTCGTGAAACAGAGTATATATTTATCTTCATATTTACTGGTGTGAAAGACGCTTTCTTGCCACTAAGTCTAGTGATATAAAAATATGCCACTGGCCGTTAATGCGTTAAGGTGTTTCTTAACACCTTGGAGGGTAAGCACGTGGTCTAAAAATGCTAACTTTTGCGATGTTTTGACACCAGTAATTTTAAATAATGAATTTTTACCTTCTCAATCTGCAAAAAAGAATACTAAATATTTTTATTTAATAATACTGGTGGCAAAGTTATATATATTAAAAAGTGGTATATAATATATACCGGTGCCCCTCAAGGTGTTAAATGACCTGCTTAACAACACGAAAGTTTCTGACACATTTTTCTGACTGATTTGTAAACGTAAAGGCATAAAATTGTCAGGCCTGATTATTGAAGTGATTTGGAATCGAACTGTGTTTTGCATTTTTTGATAAATGAATGAAGTTGTCGAGTTATAAGCGATTTGTGTCCTGTGACGACACGTTTTTCCCCCTTTTCGTGCTGCGGCGCAAAAATTCGGTTCAAAACGTCAACTTTAAAAGTATTTTCTGGAAGATCTTCTGCCTTTCCAAAAAAAAAAAATTGGAAAACGTCTTTCTATTACAAAGTTCCTGAATAAGAACATATACCAATTTCTTGCATTTCCGAACAAAAAAAAATTAAATATATGTCATAAACTAGCCAGCCTGGATTTGAGAACAGACTTAAAAACAATTGTAATTGTTGAAAAATGGCAATTTAAACTTATTTGCATTTTTTTTTTCAAAATTTGTTTTTTCTGAATCTCATTTTACTGATTTTGTACGGATCAGGCCAGACGGGGTCAATGATTTTCATACGCGCTGCATCGGGACTGGAAATTTCAGCCCTTGAAGACCTCTTGGAACCATGGATTCCAGGCCTGACTTGACAAGGAAAAAGAATGTCCAGTCCCGTCCCGAGTCTGCAGAACAATCTTAGTCCCGGGACCGGCAAGGAATGATTGATGACTAGGCCCTGCCCTGCCCGGTCCGACCCGGCTCGAGCCTTAAGAATGAAAATGGCCCGAGCTCGGCCCTGGACCTGGGCCCGTGAAAACTTCTGCAGTTTACCATCAAAATCAACCTATTTATTTCCAAATGATTTTTTATGACATCTATTACATCTCATGCCCGGCAGCAAGACTTTATATATTTATACAATTGGCAATAACGTGTAAATTAAAAATCTTTGACGAACTGTTGTAATCAACTGTTTTATAATTAATGCATGTTGTTAGTTGCAAGTTAACCCTAGTTGCAAAATATATTGAGCTACTTAAATGCGGTACAATTATTTATTATTACATTACTTTTTTTATTGCAAAATTGTAACACTTATAAATAAATACGTTCGATATAAATATATACGTTTCGATTACACGTCGGACATATGTCAATTATACGATTACACACATACATAAGTATATCTTTTCATACAGGATGACTCTTCTTACCGTTATGCAATAAAACTGGTGAATTATTTTTATATAAATCGTATATAGCATTTTTTAAAAAATGTGATAGATTTCTTTTGAAAATATCTTAATATACGTGTATGACAGAGATTATATTTTAAAAAGGGATAGGAACAGAATAAAAAATAGCATTCTAATACCTATTGTGCTGTCCTTTAAAAAAAACACCCAGTGTGAAATGTTTCCTAAAAAAAACCACCCTAGTACTTCATCAAATATTTTACTGAAGTCCGTTTTTTGTTTTGCCCTGTTTCTATACACCATTTACATGAGTAAAAACATTTGATACTACCTAAGGAGTGTTTATACATTTTTGTAAGAATTTAATCTAATAATGCAGAGTTTTGGCAAAACATGAGCTTCATTTTCACATATTTGCTTGTTATAATACATTATGTTAGAATGATGTATAGTCATGGAAAAAAGAAACTGAACACCCCCCACTAACTCTGCAACAAATTATAGTAGAAGGAAGTGACTGCTACCAAACGATTGGAAATAAAGTCTACTTTTAATTTATGTATGTAAAATTTGCTTAGGCAAATTTTTAATTCCTTTAAAAATTTGCTTCCTTTCCTAAAATTCCTTTAGTTCCTTTAATTTGCATCGACATATCAAACCAGTCTAAATTTTATTTTTTTCAATGGCAATTTTGACATAATATTTTAAATCTTCGGTTCAAACTATGCCTAGATACTAAATTTCAAGTCATTTGGATGATAAGTTTTTGAATTATAAACATTCAAATTTTACATCAAAATTACATTTTCATATTTTTATTAATATCTCCTGAAATTATAATCGTAATGTACTAATTATTTGTTTGGTTATAATACTCAAAAATTATAACGTAACTACGTCGAATTTGTAATTTTTAAAATTTCGTAATATGAATTATGAATTATGAAATTAATATTCGAAAAAATTATGAATTGCAACCTACAATTTTTTTGATGGATTTATATTTATTATGTCCTGCTTTATGCGTATTTAAAATTAAAAAAATGTCTTCCAAGTAGTTTTCAAATTATACTTACAAAACGGAAATATACTGGCTGCGTGTATGATGTGCATTAAAGCATAGTTCGAACAGGGATGAGAGCGCTCCCACTCAAATGCCTGATTGTCACCACTAAATTTTAATAGTATTTGTCACCTTAAGGACAGAATTTCTGATAATTCAATACGGTAAGAATAGGAAATTCGGATCGGAGAGCTCTCTGATCCCTGTTTGCAAAAATATTATACTCATAGGCTGGGACAGTGGCGATTGTGTTCCGGTATTTTGTACACCACTAAATTTATACAGCAATTTTTTTTTTGTTTAATCGATAAATTCTGCGATGACATGCTAAGAATATTGCTATATAAATTTAGTGGTGTACAAAATACCGGAACACAATCACCCCTGGGCTGGGATTACAGTGACTTGATAAACTTAGAGTCTTGCAATAAAAACAATGCGTAAACCGTATTTCAGTACTTCGCGATCTTACGCTAATTTGATAGCTAGCTTAAACTGATGCGTAAGTGAATGCGCGTGCGAGCACAAGAAACCTAACAACGACCCGTGATTGGAGTAAGATGTAAGATAACAAGGCAACAAAATACCAGCCTTGATTAGTATCTATCAAACTATCTATCTATCTATCTATCTATATATATATATATATATTACTTTTTCAATGTCTGCTTTTAAAGTTTTCATTAAAATTACATAAAACGTATTTGCATGAGATGTATGTTTAAGTCATTTATGCAAAATAGTTTCGCTTTTATTTTAAAATTAATAAATCTGATTTTTGAAAAATATGAACAGTTCTACCTTAGAAAAAAAAATAATCATTTTTGTTACCTCTAAATGAATTTATAGCTTCTTTTCAAGTCTAATAAAGCGTTTCGTTATATAGCTAGGCTATTTCAAGTGTTTCTTCAAACTGTTTCAACATGGATTAACAGGTAAGTTTTATATAGGTAGTTTACTGCAAAAACAAAAAACTTTACATTTACATTCAATTTATTTAAATTTACATTAAAATTACGTTACTAATTATTTTTATGTTTCGCAATACAAATTCGATAAACCGTCTTTGTAGTATCCACTTCTGCGGATAGGTCTATTTTCCAGCGAATTCCTAACAAAATTATGACTTATGAACTACATTTAATAAATAATGATTTCTATAACATTAAAATTTATGTTTACAACAAAAAATGTTAATGAAATCAATATCTAAATATATTCGCAAATATTTTAGCGTAAATTTTGAGAAATATTCTTTTATAAATCAAAAGGTGAACAAACTTTAAATGGTTTATATTTATTTATAATAAAAAACATTATAATTCTGTGAAAGGTTACAACCTGCAAAAGTTCTGAAAATATACAAAACAAGGAAATGTGTTGTTTTAAAATTTCTTATTAATATATATATATATATTATTAAGAAATTTTAATTAATATGACGTAATCATATTTTTGTTATTTAGATAAATATCAGTACTTTAAAATTTTGGTTGCCAGTTGCTTCCACTGTTGATATTTCGTTTTATTATGTGGACCAGATTGTCCTTGTAGATCATGTTTGTGTTTGGAAAGAAAGACAGAAAATATAGTATGATTGCACTATATATATTGCACTATATACACTATTATATATTGAAAAAAAAAATACAATATGATTACAAATCTTTGTATTTGCTTTATATCTTTAATTTTGAAACACGGATTTAGAACATTTCAAATCCATAAAATTATATAATTGTTCATATAAATATTCAAGAAACTGTGAAGATCAAATTAATATAAAATTTTAGAGAGCAAAGCTAATTTCGTGATGTATACACGAAATTATTCATTTCAATGCATTCTACAAAATAGAAGGACACTCCAAATGTTTTTTGTTCTTTTTAAATAGATTCCGATGATGCATTTACGAGAAAAAAATAATGTAACTCTTACATTAGATATCTTCAAAATGTTGGTCAAAAAGAATTTACGTCATTTAAACCTTTAATATATAAGCATTATAATCACTAAGATATTTATATTTATTAATTCAATTTACTCAAATCTTGTTAAATTGTTTGCAATATTATAGTAAATGGTTGTTAGATAAAATATTCCCGTAAAAGTATTAGTTTGTTACTAAAAAATGCTAATTTAATCTTTTACTAACGTTTGTATATCAATCAAAAATTGTAATTTTTACAAATATGTATGGATGTTCAGTTTTATTCCATTAATAACGATAAATAGTATTTCAATCAATGATCTTCTCTAATGTCATTTTTGATTAATAAATCTTCGAACTACCTGTTATTTCAGACATTATTTTAATCTTTAACACAATAGACAGGCACTGTACATTCTTAAAAACACATTTAAAAACACATAAAACCAGTCCACACGCAAAAAGTTTTGTAAAAGTAAAATATTTTCGCCTGTTTGCTCAGGCATCTTCAATACTGATGTATCGTATTTCTGCTCTGTCAGTCCGATTTTTTCTGAAACTCCCTCCCTAACAGCATCTGGCGCCATCTGGTGTCAATCTTGGCGTGAGTTACGTCGTTGCAAGTTTTTGTATCTGATGTGTGTATCTCTATCGCCTCTCTCTGCAATGCATAGTTTAGATTATTGTAATTAGCTAACTTCTCAACAGATTCCCAATTAAAATAGACTCTAATAATGTTCAGAAGTTAGCTAATTACAATATCCCATAATTTTTATTCTTGAATAGCAAAAGGCCAACCTTATATAATACACCCATGTAAATTGTTTTGTGGGATAACTTCAATGCATACTCTGAGAAATACTATGCAAAACATAAAATTTGAATTTTTCAAGCGGGGCACTGACCTTTGACCCCCCACCAAATCAAAACCAATGGTCCCACAGCATTAATATTGTAGATTTATTTCTTTTTAATGGTCATCTCACTGAGAAAAAAAAGCACATGAATCTGTTTACCATTTAATCACAGACCCCCTTGATTGTGGGTGATTATTATATGGAATGACTCTTAAGTTGTAGGGCATGCACTGCATTGTCACTCAGTGAGAGGTGTATGTTTAAGCGGACCCAATATAATGTTTTAAATACGATGTGTATCTTTATTACGACACGCTTTTGAGATTTTTACAGACATTATACAGTGTACCCGCTAAAGTTCGTTGTCACCCCAATAATTTCTGAACGGCAAGAGCTATAGTCATAAAAGTGGGGTCTAGTTATAGAAAAGTTACCTTGCGTTACGTAAGGGAACCGCTTAGAGCGCCACCTGGTGGCTAAATTTGGAGTTAGCGTTCTTATTTCAAAAACGGTGCGAGATATGAGAAAAAAATCCATTACAAAGGCGTTCAGCATCATCGATTTAAAAAAAAAATCTTGTTCACAAAAATGATACGTATGAAAAGAGCAAAACGCACATGTGTTTGATCGCGTTGAACAAAACTGCACTTATCGGAAATGAGGCTATCTGTGATGCTCAAAATGGTATCCTATAGCAACAATACACATCTGGACACGGGATTGCACTTCCCGATGCACATTGTACAAAATGGCAGGTAACACGTTGGCACAATCATCCCTAATACGATTTAGAAGTTCTTGCAAGGTTGGTGGAGGGGTTGCATACATTCTCTGTTTCATGTTCCCCACAGAAAAAAAACCCCAAAGGTTGAACGTGGATGCCATTCTATGCAACCACCATACCGAATGACTTGTTGCTGGAGTGTGTCCCGAATGTACTGTTGGGCACTTGATGCCTTGCGATGCGGGGCGCAATCGTGTTGGAACCATACATTACGGAGGACACGCAACGACAAATTCTTTAAAAAATTGGATATTACATACTTCAGATGTTCCAAGTATTGGGATCTCGTTAACGTGACCTCGTAAAATACCGGGCCAATCAGTCTGTTTTTGAATATTCCGTATGACATTTTTCGACCAGCGAATTTGAGTTCGAACTTCGACAGCGTATCTAGGATTATCCATCGACCATAAACGGATGTTCTGCTTATTGTACATAGTATTACGCGAAAAGCATGCCTCTTCCATCCATATGATGTCGGCAAGAAACATTGGCTGGACTTCTAAGCGGTTCATCATGAAGTTACACCAATCATAGAGTCTCTGAGCATCCCCTGCCATTAGTGTGGGCTGATAAGGATAAGCACCTAGTTCATTCAAGATAGACCAAATGCAGCTTTTCGAGAGGCCACAGTATGCACTGATCTCTCTTGTGCTGCTCTGAGAATGTGCGAGAGCAAACTCTAATACGTCTTTTCGTCTTCTCTTCTTGGTCCGCCGAATCGAGGTCTGTTTTACACACTGCTCATCTCCCTCAATGGTTTCATTGTCGCTCTTGCCTGGCGCCCATATTCACCGTAAATAAAGACCATCTTGAAATACTGATAGGTAGAAAATGTCGACATCATTATGAGTTTCAACATACAACCTCCGCGGAACTCTTTCTTTTATACTTGTGTCTAGCGCAGAGGTATGGCGTGTCATATTTATTTGGATAATTCCGAAATTTAAGCGATTCGCATACCAAATGAGCGTTGACTTGAGTTGATGCGCTTGCTAAACGATATAGCAAATCCGGTTCGTCTACTATTTTTGTTACGAAAGTTGTATATCCCTTTCCAGCACAGTGTTCCCACTCCGGGCACACCTAATTTTAATTCCAAACTTGCATTCGACACCAAGAATATTTTAATAAAATTTTGTTTGTATAATGAAAGCTTAAAATAAGGAGTTCATATTTTCTAAAAAAAGTCGTTTGCAAATTCCGGTGTCAGTCAGCAATTTCTCATTTTACGGACAGACTGTCTGTGCCGGAAAGGGATAGACAGCATGCACCAGCCGGGACTTGAAACGGGGTCCTTTCGTATATTAATCACGCACACTACTATTGTGCCACGATAACGGATGCTCTTGAGTGTGACGTTATCTCTTTTCTTCCACGTTATATCGCGTTACAATTTTGGGAGTTACGAGCCAAATAAATTTGCATCTTTCAGTTTTTAACATTACTTTACGGAAGGTGACTTCTCTTACTGAATCGATGATGCTGAACAACTTTGTAACTGACCTTTTTAACCCTTTCCGGCACAGTGGTCCCACTGCGGGCACACCTAATTATAATTCCAAACTTGCATTCGGCACCAAGAATATTTTAATAAAATTTTGCTTTTACAATGAAAGCTTAAAATAAGGAGTTCTTATTTTCTAAAAAAGTCGTTTATAAATTCCGGTGTCAGTCAGTAATTTCGCATTTTACTAACAAAATTTGTCTGTGCCGGAAAGAGTTAACGTATCTCGTATCGTTTTTGAAATAAGAACGCTAACTCCAATTTTAGTCGCCAACTGGCTCTGGAAGCGGTTTCCCTGTGTAGAGCATGGCAACTTTACTATTCCTAGACACCACTTTTATCACTATAGCTCTTGTCGTTCAGAAATTATTGGGTTGACAACGAATTTTAGTGGGCACACCGTATTTACTTGACTTCTTGTTGTGCAAGTTTGGGAAATAATCTTCCACAAGCTCTTCGGCGCTTTCATTTAAAGTGTTCCTCGGGCTTTTGTTCACATAACTGCCAACTTTTACGATTTTCCCTATCACTATTCGCAAAGTACAACTCAAAATTTTTTTTAATAACACAAACAATGCTACATAAGCGTAAAGTTTAAACTCAAAACTTTATTAATAAATAACGATTAAAATCATGTAATAAATGATATTTAAATGTTATCAAATTAATCAGAAAAGGTTGGTGAAAATTATTATCTTTGTGATCATAATTCATTAATAAAATTTTGATAAATTTGATACAGTTTTAATATTAATAATTATTTGATTATAATCGTTATTTGATTAATAATGTTTTGAATTGCAACTTTATGCTTATGCAATTTTCTTTGAGTTATTAACAAATCCTTTTGAGTTGTACTTTGTGAATATGTAATAATATTTTTCGTCCTATTCTTAAATTAAAAAATATCAGGTAATAAAACTCCTAGAATATTTTATGGATTCCCTGTAAATATAATATATCAACCTTCAAAGGATTAAAGATCTGTCACAAAAAGCACTTTATTGAGAAAAACCCCTTCTAAAATACGTCGAATGTCGTACAGTAAGATAAAATAAAATGTCTGTACCACAATTTTTACATGAATATTTTTCATCGAATAGTGCCTTAAAAACACTTGAAGTGAAACTTATTTGTTTACTTAATTACGTATTAACCTATTCGCTACCAGCCACGAGTATACGCGTGGTTTTTCAATCTAAAAATACGAATTCGTGCAGGAAATTTTGAAAGAAGAATTTTTATTGTATGTAATCTCAAAATGTCTGTAAATAAATAAAGTAAATATTGCTATTAGTATTTTATGGTATGAATTCGAACTTTCAAAATAAAATAAAATTCCGGTAATTATAACCCGGCAGTGAACGTGTTAAGATTATTTTTAAAGTCTTATACTCATTTTCTTATGCTATAATAATCACTAACAAGGAAGGTCTCCATAAGCGCATACTCAGACATTTTTGAAAAAATTACAGAATGTTCTTCTCATAAGGATATATACGTTTATAAAAAAAAATTCTGCGGAACCTCGATGTAACGTCTGTAAAAATTATGAAAATTTCGTTTATTTGGCGATTTATCACCGGTTGGCGACGAAATGAAGTTAAATAAAAACGCTTTTATAACAAACCCGTCTTTAACCCGTTAAAGCCCAACTGTTTTTACACTTCTTTTAATTCTTTTACACCAGTTTTTCCCATGTAGTAATTCTGACTTATTTAATGACTCAAAATTTGAGATTAGATAAACAGAAAATTTTCGTACTAAAATACTGGTATTGAAATTTAAGAGCTTTATTCGGTTGTAGGTGATCTAGAAATAGATTGCTGGGCGGTAATGGGTTAAGGAAAAACTTTTTCATGCTGAACTTGTTTATGTAAATTTAACTTACATAATAAATAAATTTTTATAACTACAATTTTGTGTACACACTTATATGTACAGTCGTGGAAAAAAAAAACTGGACACCCCCACTAACTCTGCAACAAATTATAGTAGAAGGAAGTGACTGGTACCAAACGATTGGAAATAAAGTCTACTTTTAAATTATGTATCTAAAATTTGCTTAAGGTGCCATCTACATATTAAAACCAACCTAAACTTTATTTTCTTCAATGGCAACACCCACTTTTGACATGATATTTTAAATCTTCGGCTCCAACTATACCTAGAAACAAAATTTTAAGTCATTTGGATGATAAGTTTTCGAGTTATAAACATTCAAATTTTAGAGCTTCTAATGTTAAATTACATTTTCATATTTTTATTTATATCTCCTGAAATTATAATCCTAATGTGCTAACGTTTTGTTTGGTTATAAAACTCAAAAACCCAAACATAACTAAGTTAAATTTGTAATTTTTAAAATTTTATAATATGAATTATGAATTATGAAATTAATATTCGAAAAAATTATGAATTGCAACCTACAATTTTTTGATGGATTTATATTTATTATGTCCTGCTTTATGTGTATTCAAAATTTCAAATTTTTCTTCCAAGTAGTTTTCAAATCATGCTTAAAAAACGGCAAGATGCTGCTTTAAGGGACCGTCTATGATGTGCATAAAAGCATAGTTTAAACAGGGATGGGAGCGCTCCGACTCGAAATCCCGATTGACACCACTAAATTTTAATAGTAATTGTTACCTTATTCAAGGACAAAATTTCTGAATTTCATTACGTTGGAGAATACTATTAAAATTTAGTGGTAAGAATCGATATTCAGGTCGGAGCGCTCTCATCCCTGTTTGAGAAAATATTATACTCATAGGCTGGGATTATAGTGACTTGATAAACTTAGAGATTAAGTCTGTCTTACAATATAAACAATGCGTAAACCGTATTTCAATGCTTCGTGATCTTACGTTAAATTGAAAGCTAGCTTAAACTGAAACGTAAGTGAATGATCGCGGGAGCACAACAAACCTGTGACAACGACCTGTGATTGTAGTAAGATATAAGGTAGCGAGGCACCAGAACCCCAGCCGTTATATTTCGTTTACTTTTTCAATGTCTGCTTTAAATTTTTTCATTAAAATTACGTAAAACGTATTTGCATGAGATGTATGTTTACGTCATTTATGGAAAATAGTTTCGCTTTTATTTTTAAATTAATAAAGCTCGTTTTTGAAAAATATGATCAGTTCTACCTTAGAAAAAACTTAATCAATTTTGTTACCTTTAAATGGATTTATAGCTTCTTTTCCGGTCTATTAAAGCTATATTGTTTTTTCTGCGGTATATATGTTTGAAGTGAAGTTTCTTATAAACGCATATGCGTAGAGTATTTGCTGATACAAAATGGCCCCACAATTAACTGAAGCAATGAAAGGCCAAATGATTGGCATGTGGCAAGCTGGAAGAAGTTTTCGTTATATAGCTAGGCATTTTCAAGTGTCTCTTCAAACAGTTTCAACATGGTATTTAGATCTATTCGATTAAACAGGCTAATTGAAAAAAAATTACAAGTTATTTTTATGGTTTTCTGATAGGCAAGATTATTTCCCAATCGCTAGCAGTGTGCAAAAAAATCTAATAATAATAATAATAATAATAATAATAATAAATGGCAAATGGCAAGTTTTCTTGCCAAGAGTCATTAATGAGTTAATTGTAAAATTTCAAATGATCTACCAGAATAGGTTTAATCATAGAATTATTAACCCTATTCCGAAGGAGAGTAACGGATGTAAAGTTATTTAGATGTCTTTATAACATATATTTAGTTGTAGGTCTTCAAATAAATCGGAATATAAATCCTCCGAACATATCTCAAAACAAGACACACCCCCTCCTCGCTACTAAAAAAAGAAGCAATGTCTGGATTTATTTTCAGACTAAAAAACAATTTATCTGCGTTTTTTTTTTTTTTTTTTTTTAACTTTGCTTCCTTACGCTGCTTTATACTATTTTTTTTTTAATTCTAAATTTTGTATTTGTCAATATTATTCACGTTTCTGCCAATAAACTAAAAAAAAAAGGCGAGTTAAATAGATGCAAAATCTGAGGAAAAGCATTATAAAAGCACCGGTAAAATTCCAATAACATTTACATATTCTAAAACTATTTTAATTACAAATAATCTTATGGTTTTTTAACCCCTTCGTGACGAGCGTCTATTACAGAATTTTCAATAATTTACCACCGGTTTTTCAATACAGAAATTTTCGTCTAATTGAATCGTGGAAATGCTAAGATATAATAAGGCAAAGCTTACAATAAAAAATAACTGGTGGGAAAAATGGAGGATTCTGAGCATCTTATGCGTCACGTATACGTGTCGCTCGTCCCCAAGGGGTTAAAATCGGATAATTCAACTCTTGTAAACATTATTTTACCGCATATAACAATAACCGAAACTTATTAAGTGAGTAAAATGGTCATATCGGTAAAACATAATACATTAAAAGAAGTGACATTCTGCAGCATTTCAACAATCGAGTACCGAACTTCAATTTGGATACAGCCCCTTAAATATGCTCATTATAAAGTAATTAATTTCTCAGAAACTAATCGTAGGAATTTAATGAAATTTGGTATCTAGGCATAGTTTGAACTGCAGATTTCAAATATGTTGTCAAATGTGGGTCTTGCTATTGAAAAAAAACAAAGTTTGGGTGTGTTTTTATATGTAGATGGTCCCCTAAGCAAATTTTATATACATCATTTAAAAGTAGACTTTATTTCCAATCGTTTGGTACCAGTCACTTCCTTCTACTATAATTTGTTGCAGAGTTAGTGGGGGGTGTCCAGTTTTTTTTCCACGACTGTACATATAATGAAATTTAACGATTGTATTTTACGATTTAAAACAAAATTTAAATTGATTAAAATTGTTTCAAGCTCAAAAATAAGTTCGATTCTAAAAATTTTTAATTCAAGAAGAAAATATGGTTGCTATGGAAATAACGACTTCTTCGATATAGAAATGTATAACGAATCCGTTTGTCATCGGGTTTTTCCTTTTAAAATACATTTAAAAAATACTTGTATAACCGGTGAAGCCGTTTAAATTAGAAAAAATTGTGGAATGGAGGATAAAACAATAGCAAAATTTAATTCAATCGGTAATAAATAGAGAAAAAAACGTGAGTGATTTATTTAATCTGATTTAAAGAATATTTTTAATTAATATTACTGAAAATGTACAGAGAGTTGAAAATGTTGAACGCAAAATGCAAACGATTCTGAACAAGATAGTATGGTATCATGAGCCCTACGATTAATCCATTCGTATACTTTTTTTAAGCTAATAACAATTTTACGCTTTCAAATTTTACAAAAATCTTATAGGTCTCATAACAAGAATTCCTTCAAACTCTTCGTTTACATTAATATGCCTTACACATTCATATATATATTTTTTTTATTTCGATTGTTAACTAAAAGGGAAAATAAACATTTGCAACTTAAAAAAAAAAACAGATTTAATACCGTAATTTCCGGCGTATAATCCGCAGCTCAAAGAGTCGTTTTTCGACCCAGAAATTTTATTCAATAATTGTAGTTAAATATTTACAGCGATCTTTTAAGTTACATTATTAAGTGAGTAAAATGGTCATATCGGTAAAACATAATACATTAAAAGAAGTGACATTCTGCAGCATTGTCCAGTTTTATAAAATAATATTTCTGGGTCGAAAAACGACTTTTTGAGCTGCGGATTATACGCCGGAAATTACGGTAATTCAATAATACACATAACTTAAATGTCAGCTTTCGCTATAACATAAAATAGATATTTGCAGCTTCCAAAACATAAAACATATTTTTTCAGTGATAAAATTAAATAACTGCTACATGAAGCAGCTTATATATATCATACAAAAAATTATAAACTATTTCATAGTTTAAGTTTAAATTCATTAAGTATTGCGCATTCGAATAATCATTTTACATGCAATTTCAAAATGCATTAAAATCGTTTGTATTTCGCATGGGAAAAATGTTGCTAGCCAAATTGCGTCTTTTTTGCGCCAAATACACGAATGTATTTTATTTTTTTGCAGTTTTTCTACTGGGGTTCCGCAGCTAAATTTCACTGTACCTTTATTACATACATGAGTAGCTTCATTAGCATTTTTTTCAAAATTTTCTGAAGATGCGCTTTAAAGAGACCTTCCTTGTAAGAATATTTGGCGAGGGGAAAATGTTGCTAGCCAAATCGCGTCTTTTTGCGCCAAATACACGAATGTATTTTATTTTTTTTGCAGTTTTTCTACTGGGGTTTTCCGCAGCTAAATTTCACTGTACCTTTATTACATACATGAGTAGCTTCATTAGCATTTTTTTCAAAATTTTCTGAAGATGCGCTTTAAGGAGACCTTCCTTGTAAGACTATTACGCACATATATTTTACTCTACGTATTGCTAATTAATTTGCAGTAATGGAATAATAAGATTTTCCGAATAGGGATCACTAATTCTAGCTATCTTTACTTTGACAGAAAATATATTTGCTACTTCTTCTGTTAGAAGAAAAATAATAACAGCAATTGGGTACATTTCTGAATCATGTTGAAATACATATGTCGAGTTTTAGTGTATAAACAATAATTTGATAACGCTAAGCTCATAAAATATCAAAAGTTTGTTGAAGTATCTTTCTCCTCGTTTCTCTTTGATTGTGTCTAAAGTGAATAGTAATGACTGCGATATATTTAAGAGTGAACGATATATTATCTGAAACATTAAAGATGAGTAATTGTTTTCACTTGTGATATGAGCTGATACAGGGTATGTACAAGCATGCATAATTTCAGTTAGGAATTATTTGAGTCATTCTGCAAAAATAATTTACCCTAAAAATGATTAAAAAGTTGTCACAAAAAACATTCTCTTGAGAAAATCTCCTCCTAAAATACGTCAAATGTCGTACAGTAAGAAAAACTGAAATGTCTGTATCACAAGTTTTACTTGAATAGTTTTCATCGAATAGTTGCGTAAATAACACTTGAAGTTAGTCTTATTTATTTACTTAATTAAGTGTTAATATCATTTTAAAAGTCAAATACCTATTTTCTTATGCTATAGTAATCGCTAAGGCTATCATGCACACACCATTTTCTCTACTTATTGCTAATTAATTTACAGAAATGGAATAATAAGTTTTTCCGAAGAGGGATCACTAATTCTAGTTATCTTTACTTTTGCAGAAAATATATTTGCTACTGCTTCTCCTAGAAGAAAAATAATAACAGCAACTGGGTACATTTCTGAATCATATTCAAATACATCTGTCGAGTTTCAGTGTATAAACATTAATTTGATAACGCTAAGCTCATAAAAAATCAAAAGTTTATTGAAGTATTTCCATCTTGTTTCTCTTTGATTGTGTATAACGTGAATAGTAATAACTGCGATATATTTAAGACTGAACGATATATTATCTGAAACATTAAAGATGAGTAATTGTTTTCACTTGTTATATGCGCTAATACAGGGTATATATAAACATGCGCATTTTCAGTTAGGAATTATTTTGGGTCATTCTGAAAAAAATAATTTACCCTTCAAATGAATAAAAATTTGTCACAGAAAACATTCTATTCAGAAAAACACCTTCTAAAATACGTCAAATGTCGTAAAGTACGAAAAAATGTAATGTCTGTACCACAAATTTTACTTGAATATTTTTCATCGAATAGTTGCGTAAAAAACACTTGAAGGTTATCTTATTTATTTACTTAATTACGTGTTAAGATTATTTTTAAAGTCTAATACTCCTTTTATTATGCTATATTATTCACTAAGGCTATTATGCATACATCTTTTACCCTGCGTATTGCTAATTAATTTGCAGTAATGGAATAATAAGACTTTCCGAAGAGGGATCACTAATTCTAGTTATCTTTACTTTTGCAGAAAATATATTTGCTACTGTTTCTCTTAGAAGAAAAATAATAACAGCAACTGGGTACATTTCTGAATCATGCTCAAATACATCTGTTGAGTTTTAGTGTATAAACATTAATTTGATAACGCTAAGCTTATATAATATCAAAAGTTTGTTGAAGTATTTTCCCCTCTTTTCTCTTTGATTGTGTCAAAAGTGAATAGTAATAACTGCGATATATTTAAGACTGAACAATATATTATCTGAAACATTAAAGATGAGTAATTGTTTTCACTTGTTAGATGCGCTGATACAGGGTATATATAAGCATGCACATTTTTAGTTAGGAATTATTTGGGTCATTCTGAAAAAAATAATTTACCCTTCAAATGATTAAAAATTTGTAACAGAAACCATTCTATTGTGAAAAAAAGTTGAAAAGTTTTCATCGAATAGTTGCGTAGAAAACATTTGAAGTTATTCTTATTTGTTTACTTAATTACGTTTTAAGATTATTTTTAAAGTCAAATGTTCATTTTCTTATGCTATATTATTCACTAAGGCTATTATGCACACATCTTTTACTCTGCGTATTGCTAATTAATTTGCAGTAATGGAATAATAAGACTTTCCGAAGAGGGATCACTAATTCTAGTTATCTTTACTTTTGCAGAAAATATATTTGCTACTGTTTCTCCTAGAAGAAAAATAAGAACAGCAACTGGGTCCATTTCTGAATCATGCTCAAATACATCTGTCGAGTTTTAGTGTATAAACATTAAATTGACAACGCTAAGCTCATAAAATAGCAGAAGTTTGTTGAAGTCGATTTTCCCCTCGTTTCTCCCTGATTGTGTACACAGTGAATAGTAATAACTGCGATATATTTAAGACTGAACGATATATTATCTAAAACAGTAAAAATGAGTAATTATTTTCACTTGTTATATGCGTTGATATATGGTATATATAAGCATGTATAATTTAAGTTAGGAATTATTTGGATCATTCTGTCAAAATATTTACTTTTTCGATACATGGTAGCATATTTTTGATAGCATATTACATATTTTAAATGTTTTAGAGGGCTTAGATAATAGAACACGTCAAAAATGTATATTTCATGCAACGATAATTCGTAAATTTATGTTTTATTTGTTATTTAGTTATTATTTATCTATTTATTTTTATTGATCACTGGTATATTTTTATACCCAATTTTTCCCAGTTATTATCTTCGCACATTTTTTGAATTTGATAACTATATTATTTATTAGTAATATACTTGCAAATCCTGCAATCCGTTTATATGTAAATTTAATTTCATTATGAAAAATACATTTCATCACGGATAATTTTCTTTTCAAAAATATGTTTGGACTACTTTTACAAGAATATTTTGTACAATAATTTTTACAATATATTGGCATTTTTCATCTAATAAAGATATTCAGAGTTGAGAGGCATACATTTTTAATCTTTGTTGTTCCCGTGAATGTGCACATTGTCATTTGTTATTAATTTTGAAATATTCTCCCAGAACGAGAAACGATCTTGAACTCTGTTCTTGATATAAAACGTATGTGGAGGAAATTGCCTCTACCAGATGGCGACAAAATAAAAATTTCCGACAAAACTGAACTCTACACTCTCCGAAGTCTACTTTAACACGTCCACTGCCGGGCTGGGTTAAAATTACCGGAATTTCATTTTATTTAGAAAGTTCGAATTCATACCAGAAAATACTAATACCAAAATTTACTTTATTTAATTACAGACGTTTCGTGATTACATAAATAAAAATTCTTTCGAAATTTCCGGTACGAGTTCATAAATTTAGATTGACAGACCACGAGTATACTGTGGTTGGCAGCGAATGAGTTAATGAAGATAGAATGGATGGCTTATGAATATATGGCACAATAAACAGAAACATTCCGTACTTTTGTGTGATCCTGTAAAATAACTTAAAATACTCAAAAATAAAGCTTAATTTGTACAGCTTCATTTATGAGAAGTACAATGATGCGTATTTCAGAAACATATATAAATTTAATCGTGTTTGATATAGTGCATACCTACCAACTTCTACGCCTTTTTAAATCATAGAAATATGCTTTGCACCAAAAGAAGTTATGTAATAAATGTATGTCTATGTTTATTCAACAAACGTAGTACAGATTTTATTTTATATATTTATAAAAAATTCTGATTCATATATTTTTTTTTACTTTAAAAATGTGTATAAGTTGACAGCATCATATAGTTTTATAGAGCACTCAAATTTTCACACATATACGATGATGAATTTGTTTTTCTTTTTGTGCGTTTAAAAGAAGAATGGAGTCTGAACACATCATTTCCAATTGTAAACCTATTCAAATATTTAAAGATATAATATGTACAGGGTGTTTTGAAGAAAAAAAATATACATAATTTATTCGGCAATTTAATTTTAATTGGCATGTTCTTCTTTTTCTTTCCGGTTTATTTGACTTAATATAATAGATGAAATCAGACTAATCTTTGAGCAAAGGTAATTTATTCTTAACTGTTGCAATAAGTTTGAAAACGTAACCTAAGTGTAGAGGCAACTTAAGATCATGGAATTATGAATAAAGAGGAATTGACAAAATGGAGACGCTTCAAATGTAACCGTTTCTTTAGGGCCTGATTATCGTGCCTTGGAAAACTTCCACCAATAAATTTGAATAGAAATTATCTTATTTAAACGCCTTATTAATCAAAAATATCTGTCATAATTAAGAGGAAATGGTCTATTCGTTTTTACTGATGCGTATTTGCCCCGGCGTTAATCAGGCCTTAATCCGATGTAAACTAACAACAGTCACCATATTGTGATTATATCCTCAGTTACGTCACTCTCAACCAATAGACACTATATTATCTGTCTCCTCCTCTTTATTAATCTCTATTGCAAATGTATTCGGATGCTGTTTAGGTGCGTTCGTAATTATATATATACGTAGTACCTACAGTCTTCGTCTGGTCCGTTCGGATGTCAATCTATCCGCATATAACGGCGCAAAGACTGCCCAACCGAATGATTTGAAATTTAATATATATAATCGTTGCAGAATTTTTCGAGTCATTTCAAATTTTATGAAATAAGAATCAAAACTTAAAAAGTAAATAATAAAAGTTTTCTTTAGATATCTTCAGTGGAAATTAGGTTAGCTGAATATCTTAATCCATTAGAGTAAATAAGCACAGGAGATTCGTTCATTATGAGTCATAAAAATATTAAAGTATGGAGGTAATCATTCGTGAAGCAAGATTTCTACGGTGAAAAAAAATTCGCATTTGTAAACGTGGCATACGTAATAAGGAAAAAAAAAGGCATGTTCATTTCGCTCATAGCAGACGATATAATTCATTTCACTGAAATAATGAGGATGATTTTTTTTTACACATTGTGAAACTAGTTATAAAACGAACGCACCTAATATGTCACGTTTAACGTACAATTTCCAACTTGTTTGCATTTGTTTTCGCGAGAAAGCAGCAAAATAGGCCGATAGACATAAAAGTCCGTAAGAGAGAGCTTCAAATAATTTCACCTGGGGTGCTTTTTGATGACCGCGCTCTTTCTAAACGTTGCTTGTGAATATTTTTGACAGTTTCATCTGCTTTAAACATATTTCTTATTCTAGCAATTACAATTTGCTTTAGGGAGATCGTGGCACGGGGAACATCTTTCTTAAACTGCTAGACGTTCATAGACGTTTTCTGACATCAAGTTGCAATCTCACTTTAGAATAAATTTTCTTTGCTGAAAACTTATTTTATTTTCAATCATTATTTGAAGTTTGTTAAACTTGAATGGAAAAGAAGAAACTGACTTTTATTAGGAAACACGTTGTATATGCATTTTTTTAAAACACCTTGTATATACTATCAGTACAAAAACCTTTAACGGGTTAAAAGTTGTGACGCAGCACTTTCTTTTGGCTCTAAGAATTTTATGTATGGGTCTTAAAAGTAATGATATCAAATTTGAGTGACGCTATGTTAATATTTTTTTTTTTTAAATCGTCATTTTCTTTTTAGTTTTATTTATATTCGCAGGTGCAATTATTATCTTAATATGAAACAAATTGGAAATTGTACGTCAAACGTGACAAATGAGGTGCGTTCGTACTATAGCTAGTTACATAAATATTCAGATCTTTTCGGATTTTTAATTCTGTGAAATGAATTATTTTATTACAGAAATTAATCTGCAGACGATATAAGTATCTCGGTCGCTTGACGATTAAACTTCGGAAGCTCCTGTAACAAAAAAGCACCGATTTAAAAAAAAAATCAAATTTCTTAATAAATATTTTTATTAAAATTTCCTAAAGTTTTGATTCGATTTTTATAATATTTGAAATGTCTCGACAAAATTCTGAAAAGATAATATATTTTAAATTGCAAACCATTCGTTGGGTAGTTTTTGCGTTGTTATATGCGGACGGACGGACAGACAGACAGACGGACGGTCAGACGGACGGACCAAGCGACGACAATAGGTGCTACGTATTTATATAATTACGAACGAACCTAAAAATATATAAAATTTATTCGCTGATGCTTTTTCATCCACATCTCTCATGAATTCAAAATATGGGTTTTAAAAGAAATGATATCAAAATTTGAGTGATACCTTGACGTGAATTTAATAGGACTGTTTTAAAATTCAATTTAAATTATTTTTGGTTTGTCTTCTAAAGTATATTTACACATACAAACAATACTTTTAATTTTTCAATACACTTTTAAATATATTACTTTCACTGAGCCTATATTATGTATTGAAATGTGTTTATTTCAATAAATTGATTTATCTATTGTGCCACGATATCCAAAATCATAAGTAAAATTTCTGTAAATGATTATTTTGCGTCATAAAATTAAAAGTATTGTTTTTATGTGTAAATATACTTTAGAAGACAAACCAAAAATAATTTAAATTGAATTTTAAAACAGTCCTATTAAATTCACGTCAAGGTGTCACTCAAATTTTGATATCATTTCTTTTAAAACCCATATTTTGAATTCATGAGAGATGTGAATGAAAAAGCATCAGCGAATAAATTTTATATATTTTTTCATATTAAGATAATAATTGCACCTGTGAATATAAATAAAACTAAAAAGAAAATGATGATTTAAAAAAAATTATTAACATAGGGTCACTCAAATTTGATATCATTACTTTTAAGACCCATATTTAAAATTCTTAGAGCCAAAAGAAAGTGCTGCCTCACAACTTTTAACCCGTTAAGGGTTTTTGTACTGATATCATTACTTTTTTGAGGTTATTGATGAAAATGTCAATTAGTCGAAATTAAGCATAGGGTATAAATTAATCACTAGAATAAAATTTTAAAGAAATGCTAAAAAAAGAACCCTAGGGCCCAATAAAACTATGAGGGTGGTGGCCCGGGGAGAGGAGTGCAAGACTCAACTTTAAAGTTATGCAGCGAGAGAGTGACATAATTAGAGGGATGAAAATGCATGGCGCAAAAAAAGTTCAAGGGTCCCGGACCTGTTCCCAGGAGGACAGTGTCCTAAATGGAAAGTAGAAATGGTGGAATAATTAAATGGAAAAATGGTCACAAAAAATGAAGATCAGATTAAAAGGAGTCAAGTTATTTACAATTTATAGAACAAAAACTTAAAGGGGCCGCGTACCGGACCCTACCCGCATAGCATGCACAGTCACAGTGACGTCATTGTGACGTCACTGTGAGTCACGTACGTCACGTCACATCTGTGACCAAAATGACACCACTTTGTAACGTCACACTGTGATCAAAATGTGAACGTCTTGAAGATCTAAAGAAAACTTAAAATAAACTTTAGAACATCTTATGGCATGAAGAAAATTACTTTTTGACAGCTTTAAAAAAATTTGTGACGTTGCAATGACGTCACTGCAAGTCACATAAGTCACGTAAAACCTATGACCAAAATGCCAACACTCTGTGACTTCACGGTGTGATCGGAGAGAGAATTTGGAAAAAAACTCATAAAATATAGAATTGAATTATGTCATGTACCTAAATCATTAATAAAAACATCGTCACACATTATTTAAATATATTGTATTTCCAAAATAAAATAATAAATAAATATTTGTCTACATATATGAGGCAGATATTTTTTTACAATTTTCATTGCCATTTTCATGAAATTTAACAAAATATACTATATAATACACAGGTAAAAATCCTTAAATAGAAATTTAGTAACGTAGGAAAGTTTTGGCGGAAAGTAATTCAGAAATAGATCTCCCATTCTAATAAAACTGTTAGCGATTTAGAGATTTGTTAGCATTTTAAATACAAACATTTAATTTTTTTCCTACCACCGCATAGAACACATTTGCTAATTTTGTGATACTAAAAATATTTTAAAAATCTCCAATCTCTTATTATTTTGATGGGCCACTCAACCCAATCATCAGCTTTCTGTTTAAAAAGTGAGGACACCATTTTTGCGAGTTCGACATCGGGAGTGCTCGGGGTGACCGTCGAACGCGTTCAATATTTTTCTTGTACTGAATATTTAAGGTGGTTCTCAACTGACCTGCTCCACAACGCGAAGCTTTCTGACATAATTTCTGACTCATTTTTAAACGCAAAGGCATAAAATGGGCAGGACTGACTATGGAAGCAATTTGGAATCGAAATGAGTTTTCCATTTTTTGATAAATAAATTACTTATCGAGTTATAAGCAGTTCGTGTCACGTGACGACTGGTTTTTCTCTTTTCTTTCCCTGTTACGTCGGGTATTTGGTTCAAAACGCTGACTTTGACATTCTTTTCTGAAAGATCGTCTGATTTTACTAAAAAATGGAAAACGTCTTTCAATTACAGAGTTTCTGAATAAAAACAAAAGCCAATTTCATGCGTTTCCGAACAAAAACGAATTAAAAATATGTCATAAAGTATATGTCATTCCTATAGCAATTTATTCCAAAACTGGTCAGTGCTTAATAAGATATCACCTCTGTTAAATATATTGCTCTTTTCAATAGAGTGTAAAAAATGAAAAAATCGTATTTAGGAAATCTGATTGCAGAATAGTATTTATATTTATGTCGTAATTATTTTATAAAGACTATTAAATCCATTTTTATTTAAAATTAATGTTTACTTTGGACGCCTAAAACAAATGCAACTGATTAAAAAATATATAAAAATTTAAATTTTCACAGCTTATTTCCAAGAATATTAAACTCTCTCATATAAAAACAGAATATTATAGTTTTATTAGAAGTTATTTGTCAGCCATATAAACTATAAAGCATTTGAAATGTCTTTATTTAACTGTTTTCTTTCTATTCTTTTTCTGGAAACACCTGCTAGATGTTACTTTGTGGTAAACATTACTGCGCAGATCATGATCGCAGATGTTGAGGGCAGACGATTATTTTCATCGGCGGATTAGAGTGTGTGGTGTTCTTTTAAGTTTGTGGAAGTATATTGTGGAATTTATACCGTGAAAGTAAATTAACGTTTTAAAGTGAATCATCCATTTTAACCTATCCTTATGTCTAGCTGGGTGCGTTATTAAGGTCTGCGTGATATTTGATATCTCAGATCTATGAACACACCTAAGCTGGACACTTTGAAAATTAAAGCAGTGGATTTGAGTCTCATTTTTCAATGAAAAGGAAGCAGTCAACGACCATTAAAACTTAATCCCTAGAACTGGTGGTTTTACATATAGATTAGCAGGTAACTTTTAATGTCTTCGCAGTTTTGTTAATAGTGCATATTTAGTAATGGTACATTAATAGTGCATTATTTAAATGTTAAGATGTTTAAATCTTTTTTTTTTAATCACTTGTATAAAATTTTATCTTTAATGTTTTAAATCGTTTTAAATAGAGAGTTTGGAAAAAAGATTAAAGTATTTACTAACAATATATATTCTAACTGTAAAGTGTTATTTATAACGAGGAATGTATTTATATTTTGCGTTTCTCAGTTCAATTTTCATAGTTATTCATTGTAATTAAAAACATTGCAATTTTTAAAACTATTAATATTTGATTTACAATTTGAAAATTTCTTAGCTAGTGGAGGTTTTGAGAAATAATTTTCTGGTTTGAAATAATTGCGACAATTTAACTCATTACAAATTTAGTTGTCCAGATATGTCAATATTAGGTGCACAAAAATAATGAATATTGATGAAACTATAAAACAGCTATTCAGTTAAGGTAATTTTTCCAGTTATGTTATCGAATTTTTTCTATAGTAAAAATTGATATTTAAGCTCTGCATTTAGTATTCTATCAAAAACTATAAATAAAATAATTTGTAAAGAAAAAAAATATTTTCTTTTCTTTGCGTTTATGATCCTAAGTTTTAAATTTCATTTGCTTCGAAAAATGTTTTATTGCTTGATACAATGTTTATTATTTAATAATATCGCACAATAGGTAGATCTATTATTTAAATGGATTCCTAATATAAATTTTTCACAATTCTTATTTAAAAATCTATACTTTTATTTTCATTAAATTTGTAATCAAATCCAAAATAACTAATTTCTGAATTCATTTTTATTCAGAAACACATGAAATTGGCAGGTGTTCTTATTCAGAATATATGTAATAGAATGGCATTTTCCATTTTTGACAAAAGATGTTTCAGAAAACACTATCAAAGTCGGTGTTTTGAACCGAATTTCCGATGCGCAGCGTCAGAAATGGAAAAAACGTGACCAAAATTGCTCTTAAGCATTTCATTTATCTAAAAATGGAAAACGCTATTCATTCCAAATCGCTTTAATAATCAGGCATGCAAGTGCCAAGCGTTTAAAAATTTGTTCATAAATGTGTCAGAAAGTTTCGTGATACTGAACGAGGGGAAATATGGCAAAGTATACACATTTAAAAACTTCAATACTTAAAAGCAAAATAGCATAGTTTTAATTATTGTCAATATTTTTGGTGGTTACATAAAACAAATGGAAGTAGAAGTTATTTTTAAAAGTGGTTATTTGCACAATGGAATTTCATATTTTTAAAATATTTAATTTTATTATAATTTTTAATGGATTCATCTATTATTTTTATATTAGTATGCGTTTTTTTACATTTATAATTTTCTTGTTTAACGGCTACATTAGCCGGTTTCCCAATCAGATGCAAAGTTTTAATTTGAATACGAGTTGCATAAAAAAAATGATTGCCGATCCAATCCTTATCGTCGATCTTATTCGTATTTGGTGAAATCTTGTTATCCGAATCTATGCGAAATCATTTATCAGGTTCGGTCTGGTTGTGGGCCTACAGAATTTTTGTTGTTGTTGTTGTTGGGTTAGGGTAAGATTACGGGTTGAATGTAAATATAGTTTCAGTCAACCATCATTCATGTTCAAGTAGACATTCAATCATGTTCAAGAAGTATATAACCGGATTCGTGCATGACTCTAGATCCGAGCCGACATCAGAAATTGTATCGTAACACAATTTGTGATAAAATCTGGTTACTTGGTCGTATGCAAGATTCTATTCTGAACAAGACTTACAGTAAAAACATTATACCCGACTCGGGTCAGATCGGGTTCACGAAAATCAGGTCACACGACAACTAATCCAAATCTATTCTGTAGCCAAACAAATCCAAAAAGATCGATCCGAAGTTTCTGGATTGTATTCGGGTAAAATCTGGTCACCCGACCCGGTGTAGTGTCGTCACAAACGTCACAAACTTGAACCATAAAAAAATTTTGATCCGAACAATCCGTATAGGATTCGGGTAAAATATGGTCACCCTATCCGATGCAGATTCGTCACATTTTTCACATTGAAGTCGCACGGTGACTTCACAAAGTAGTCACATTGTGAGGCCACAGAAAGCCTTGAAAACGGCCATAACGACCTCGCATTTACGTCACAGTGACTTCACATCGACGTCACTTGACGTCACGACGACTGTCACAAAGTCACAGTGTGACTTCACAGTGACGTCACCGTGATGTCACCATGCCTTACGGGTAGGGTCTTAACTAGAATGTAGAAATTGAAAAATAACTAGCTTGAGAAAGGGGCCCCAACAACGAAGAAAATCAGACAAAAAAAAGAGTAAAGTGATTAAAAATTTAGGGCACAAAAACTTAAAGGGGTTCAGGGGACCCGGGTCTTGTCCGAGAAAAAAATATTGTTGATCGTGTAGCAGCTGGAAGTCCTAAGAAGGTGTTAGAAAAAAGGCTAGTGAATTGGACGATTTTTAAGGGAGCTATAGTAGGGGGCCCAATAAGGGCCAGGTGATATTTTTAAGCAAGGACTTAAGATGAAGGATCTGCCTGGAATGCAGAAATGGGGGAATAACTAAATGGAGAAAGGAGCCCCAAAAACGAAGATCATCGGTGAAAAAGGAGGCAAGTTAATAAAAATTTAGAGCACAAAAACTTAATAGGTTACAGGGGGACCGGTCTTGTCCGAGAAAATTTTGTATTTATGTAGTAGCTGGAAGTCCTTAGAAGCTGCTAGAAAAAAAGCTAGTGAATTGGACGATTTTTAAGGGAGCTATAGTGAGGACCCCAAAAGGGGCCAGCTGACAATTTTGAGCAGGACCTTAGCATGAAGGGTCTGAACTGGAATGCAGAAATGGGGAACAAATTGGAAACAGAAATTGGAACTAAAATCGATATATCCTGTCGATGTCGAGTCGAATGAATCAAACCGCGTTGCGATGGGACCCTATAAACTCCAGTTAGCTGCAAAATCCGTTAGTTCCACCGCCAGGGGGCGCACTCCATTCTATACAAACACTGCTGAAATATTTGAGGCTGTCGATTTCAAGTTGAATGAGCCATACCTCGTCGTAATCGGGCCCATAGACCCAGAGATAGGAAAGCGCCCCTGATGGTGAAACTGTGAACTAAAATCGATATATCCTGTTGCTGTCGAGAAAATGAATTAAACTGCATTGTGATGGGACCCATAGAACTCCAGTTAGCTGCAAAATCCGTTAGTTCTATCTTCCACCGACAAGGGGCGCACTCTGTTCTATAAAAACATAGCTGAAATCTTCGAGGCTGTCGATTTCAAATCGAATGAGCCATACGTCGCCGTGATGGGACCCATAGAACTCGAGTTTGCTTCAAAATCCGTTAGTTCCATTTCCCACCACCAGGGGGCACACTCTTCTATACGAACATAGCTGAAATCTTTGAGGCTGTCAATTTCAAGTCGAATGAGCCATACCTCGTCGTGATCAGGCACATAGAACCCAATATAGGAAAGCGCCCCCTTGTGGTGATACTTGGAACTAAAATCAATATATCCTGCCGATGTCCAGTCGAATGAATCAAACTTCATTGTGATGGGACCCATAGAACGCAATTTAGCTGCAAAACCCATTACTTCCATCTTCCACCGCCAGGGGGCGCACTCTGTTCTATAAAAACATAGCTGAAATCTTCGAGACTGTCGATTTCAAATCGAATGAGCCATACCTCGTCGTGATGGGACACATAGAACTCGAGTTAACTTCAAAATCCGTTAGTTCCATTTGCCACCACCAGGGGGCACACTCTTCTATACGAACATAGCTGAAATCTTTAAGGCCGTCAATTTAAAGTCGAATGAGCCATACCTCGTCGTGATCGGGCACATAGAACCCGATATAGGAAAGCGTCCCCTGGTGGTGATACTTGAAACTACAATCAATAAGTCCTGTCGATGTCAAGTCGAATGAATCAAACCGCATTGTGATGGGACCCATAGAACCCGAGTTAGCTGCAAAATCCTTTAGTTCCATCTTCCACTGCCAGGGGACGCGACCTGTTCCATATGAACATAAGTGAAATCTTTGAGGCTATCGATTTCGAGTCGAATGAACCATACCTCGCCGTGATCGGGGACATATAACCATAGATAAGAAAACGACCCTGGTGGTGAAACTCTTAACTAAAATCAGTCAGTTCTCTCGATGTTGAGTCGAATGAGCCAAACTACGTCGCAATTAGGGATGCACAACCTGTGACCCGTGATGGGTAACTGGTGGCCCGCGGATACCATGCATGCCAACATCCAGAAATTTCGAATTTTCTTAATAATTCGCAAGAAAAATTTACAAATTTTGTCCATAGATCATAGGAAAACATCATGAATTTCGTCGATCAGGTGCATAAAATCCTGAATTGCGTCGACTGGATGCGAATTTTGACAAATGGGCATGGAAAAATCACAAATTTTAATATTTTGTCGCAAGAAAAAAAACGCAAATTTCAATAATCGGTTGACAGAAACCAGAGATGCCAAAATCGGAAATTCCAGAGTTGTTAATTTCGTCAATCACTCAATAAAAAAAATTTGAATTTTATAAACCACTAGAAAAAATTCTGTGAATTTTGTCGATAAGGCACGTAGAATCGTGAATTTCATGGGATCGAGAACGGACAAAAAGCGAATTTCATCAAATGGTCGTCGAAAGATCGCAAACTTCAGCGAACAGTCATGGAAAAAATTTGCAAATTGTCCATAGATCGTAGGAAAACATCATGAATTTTGTCTCTCAGGTCTGTAAAATTATGAATTTTTTCAATAGGCATGGAAAATCGGGAAATTCGTCAATTGGGCGTGGAAAAATCAAGAATTCCGTCGAATGGTCGTGGAAAAATTGTAAATTTCGACGAACGGTCACAGGAAAAAATATCACAAATTTCACCTTTGTCAAGAGAAGAAAAATTGTGAATTTTATTAATCGGCCGACAGAAACCATAGATGCCAAAATTGTAAATTCCAGAGTTCCGAATTTTATGAGTTTTCTGCGAAAAAAACAATTTCATCAACCACTCACAGAAAAAATTGCGAATTTTATCACTCGCTCTTTTAAAAAAATTACGAATTTCGTAAATTTGCTGTGAAAAAATCCCGAATTTCATCAACTACTCAGAAAAAATTGCACATTTCGTCAATCTTTCATTTTAAAAAATTGCAAATTTTGTCCATCAGCTGCAGAAATGCAATCTATCCTGTCGATGTCAAGTCGATTGAATCAAACCGCGTTGTGATGGGACCCATAAAACTTAAGTTAGCTGCAAAATCCGTTAGTACCACCTTCCACCGACAAAATTAGTACTCACCGATCGGCGAGTAACACTGAAAATTTGGCGATTGACTTTATTGCCACCACTGGCCAAACTTAATAGCCACACTTGCCAATCGCGATGGTTGAAAGGAAAAAAATTTATTTCCCCGCTGTCGCTCGAAAAAATTTTGAAACCATTAGGCGATTTTTATGATAGGAAAATTCCCCCGAAAT
Source organism: Maratus michaelseni (assembly GCA_963931845.1). Lineage (NCBI taxonomy): Eukaryota > Metazoa > Arthropoda > Arachnida > Araneae > Salticidae > Maratus > Maratus michaelseni. The sequence goes on along the minus strand of OZ007591.1, from coordinate 395,609,429 downwards.
CACTTGACGAGTTGTAAATTTTTTCTCAAAGCCTTCTGATGATAGTCGCAATTATTTTACCTGAGACCATTTGACAATATTCACAAATTTTTTCTTGAGACCATTTGGTGAATTTCGCGATTTTTTCACTATCGATTGATGATTTTTGTAATTTTTGTGCTACCGAGTGACGAACTTCGCGATTTATCAACTATCAATTAAGAAATTTCACGATTTTTTCCATGAACATTCAAAAAATTGCGCACTTTCTTTCCGCTGATGTTTCACAAATTGCCCAATTCTGCTCGGCAATTTTTCTCCCGAAATCATTTGACGAATTTCTCAAATTTTTTCTCGACAGTTTGATGATTATTTTTTTCCTGAAATAATTTTGCAAAATTCACTATATTTTTCGCGGTTGATTGACAACATCTATTTCTGAAATTCCTTGACAAAATTAGCTTTTTGTTTTTGGAGTCAGTTGACGAATTTCATGATATTTCCGCAATTGATTGACAAATATCGTGATTTCTTTCCCAAGACCATGACAAATTTCGCTATTTATTCCACAATCATTTGACAAATTTAGTGATTTTTTTATCAAGTATTTGTAAATTTGTTACTGGCCAGTGCTTAAAAAAACTGCTGAGTAAAAAAATCCATGTACTGGCCAGTGAATAAAAAATTTAATTTTTACCTATAACCGAACCAGAGTCGATTCATGTTGGCACTAATTTTTTTCCTCATATACTGTGCGCGCATCTTGCTGTGAAGTTGACCCTGTCTGTTTTTTTTAGATGCCCTCTTTGGCTTTGGAAAAATTTGCCGTCGACTTATTTCAACCCGCGAATTTCACAAGTAGGTAATGGGAAAATATTTCGAAATTCGTCAATTGCTCGCATGAAAAAAAAGTTGCAAAATTCGTCAGTCAACTGTGAGAAAAAATAGCGAAATTCCTGAGTCGATCACGAGGGAACAAATAGCAAAATTTGTCAATGATTGCGTGGAAAAAAAACTGAGAGTTTCGCCAGCAAGGTGCAGAAAAAAATCCATACGAAAATTCGGTAATCGATCGCAAGGAACAATGTTGCCAGTAGGCTACTTTTTTAAAATTAAGATTGTTTCATTCTCACCACATTTTGTAAATGGTATAATTGGCCTTATTCCCACGTTATTTAATCTGTCATTAAATAAGGCGAATATTTCTACTTCAAAGAAGTGGTGGCAATCAAACAATTTGAATTATAAAAAATACATTGGCAAGAAAGAAAATGCAAAATTCACCAATCAGTAGCAGGAATATATTTCAAATTTGATCAATCGATCGGAGGAAAACAATCGCAAAATTCGTTAGTCGGTTGCAGGAAAAAAAATCTTGAAACTCTTCAGTCGCAGAAGAAACCCCCAAAATTCTGTCATCAGGCGCACAAGAATATAGCAAAATTCGTCTTTGTATCGCGGGAAAAAATTGAAAAGTATGTCAGTCAGTCGTGAAAAAAAGAATCTTGAAATATTTGTCCTTCGGACACAAGAAAAAACTCCCGCAAAAATCGCCAATCAGTTGCAGGAAAATAGCGCAAATTTCATCAGTCGATCGCAGGAAAACAATCACGAACTTCATTAGTCAGTTACATGAAAAAAAATCACGAAACTCTTCAGTCAGTCGCAGAAAAAAAATTAGAAATTCTGTCAGCAGGCGGGGAAGAAAATCGCGAAATATGTCTATAGGTCACAGGAACAATCTCAAAATATTTGCACTCAAAATGTACAGCTCATGTGAGAACAAATTGTAACATAGTTGACCTGCAGATTATTTTCTGCCTCTGAAATATTTGTCGCAGACACTTGGAGAATTTTCTGCTACTGGACGTCTGAAATACTGAATCAATTTTAACCTAATTGGGATAGCACATTGATCTTGTAAGATTTTAGGATGAATTTATTTATGAAATATGTACCTCACATAGTTTGTTTACAGGAACACACAAAAGTAAAAAAAAAATGAATTTAACTTCTCTCTCTTTCTCTATATATAATGTCAGAAATAATGGCAATGCATTGATCTATCTGAAAGTATCTTCAAAACAGATTTGGCAATCGTCTGCAGTCCACCATCTTGTTTTTTAAATCAAAACATATTTACATAATAAGATCACTAATTCTAATTAAGATATAGATAAAATGCTGAAGTGATTACAAATTAATCACTGAAGCTATACTTCAAAACATATTTGTTTTGTTTCTCATTTCCAAAATAATTTTCATTCATATTTACTTATTATAAGCATGTTATTTAATTTTACTGGCTGATTGATTTATATTTAATAATAAAAGTTAAAATGTTTTGATTTAAAAACAAGATGGCTAACTGAGGGTGAATCCCAAAACTTAGCCATATTATCAATGAGTTAGCTAATCAAGCATTTAGCTCTTACAGTTTGTTTAAAAGGTACACGCAAAAGCAAAAAATATGAAAATTTTTTAAATCCTGACCATCACCGTTGAAATACTGAACCAAGTTGAATCTAATTTTGACAGTGTATCTTGCAAATATCATTGATGAGTTTTTTACACAGGTACACGCAAAATCAAAACATGCAAAACGTCATCATGATAATATTCAAATTACTAAGCCAATCCAAACCTAATTAAGACAAAGTATCAATCGATGAATTCATTAATCAAATATGTTGGGCAAAATCCTAGAACAAGCAAAACATCCGATTTGGTTATTTTTTTGACACACGTCAACCAAAAAATTGGCAACCTCCAATTTCTACCCAATCAGAACGCATGCTTTTTAAGCTTAGGCAAGCAGATACTTACTGCTTACGGAAAGCTCTTTCACAAAATAAACATGTATTTTATTTCGTTTTACAACTATTTACAAAGTTTTAGCAAGTTTTTCTTCACGATTTTTCTGTTTTTACAAGCTTTTAGCAATATTTCGTCTGGATATTTGAATTTTTACATACAAACATTTAGCAATTTTTTCCTCCAGATTTTTCTATTTTTAATAATTTTTAGCTATTTTTTCCTCCTTGCTTAAACTTTGTAAATTGTCACAAATTGGAATAAAATCAATGGTTACTTCTATCAATGGTCAAAAATTTCATAGAAACTGTGTAAGTAGTGAATTCTCTGCTACAAAGAACACAGGTTATGATTGTGGAGATCCTAGGGATTTCTGATTTTTCAAATGCACGAAACTCATTCAAGCACCAGTTAGTAACATATATATGTACACTTTGAGTACATTAACAGAAAAAAAATCCTGGATGCATGAAACTCCCTGTGCAGCAATCTCTAGAATGCATGAAATTCATTCAAACAGCGGATATATATATATATATATATATATATGTACGCTTCGCATACATTAACTGAAAAAAAAATCCTGGATGCACAAAACTTGCTATATTCAACACTTTCTAGAATGCATGAAATCCATTCAAGCTGCGGTCAGTAATGTTCGCACAAAAATCGGTTTACAGCAATCTCTAAAGTGCATAAAATACATCTTATCATATAAAATCAACAAAAATGCTCTAACCTTTATTTCTCATCCTTCGTTTTTTTTATATTTCACAAGAATTATCCTTTATGACATACAACAAACCATTAAACTTCATAAAACACATTTCACAAACCATAAATCAACAAATCTGACACACAACAAACCAATCCACAGACAATAGAACTCTATTATAGAATATTCTAATCTGTCAATCAACCAATCAAATCTAATTCCCTCAAACACCAGCTCAATTTTTAGAACCATGCATTCTGCTCATGCTAGAACCGAGCACAGAAGGCGTGGAAAAAACGCAAGAAAACTCATTTATCGCTTCGCTAAATTCGATGACGCCAAGCGTCTCGCTTGTTCTAGGATTTAACCTATTTTTCTTAATTATCCGTCTTAGTTTGTGAATAAATTTTTATGATGTCAGTTGAAACTGATCTCTCGTACATAACAATGTATCACATTTTTTTCTACACCATGATTTTGCTATTTAACAACATTATTTTAATTTTAATAAACAAAACAACTAATAAATCAGTAAATATGAACGTTTTGCACTCATAAAGCCCCTCCCCCCAATATATATATATATATATATATATATATATATATTAATTTCAAGGTCATAGTAACTGCAGAAAAAAAAAATCCTTCTATAGCGTTTTCTATTTTTTCATGCGCTGTGAAGATTTTTTGACGTGTTCAAAAACAAATTTCAAAAATACTTCTAACTTAATTAACAAATACTTCTTGAACATATTTTTAATTCCATGTTGTTTATGTATGATAAAAGACACTAAACTTTGGCAAACTTCTATCTCTGTTTAACCTTCCTACCCTGTTGAAATTTTACTCAACCTTGATAAAAACATTTCACACAAGAATTTTTATTTAAAACTATTTAACATATTTATATTACTTAGTTATGACGATCTTTTATTTAACTTACTTTACGAATTTTTTTCTGGTTCGAATCGTATGGAATCAATTATTCAAACGGGTCGATTAGACCCATTCATGGTACGAAGGTTAATAGTATATTTTTATATATTTCAAGAATAAAAACATTCAGTAGAATGCATAGCTTTGACAATACATAAACAAGAATGAAGAATACAGTACCTTTTTTTTTCCATTTCTTATCATTGGTGCAAGATACTACAGAATACTTTGCTACAAGATTTGTTTAAAATATTACTCTCTCTCATGATTTTTTGGTTTCCAATGCCACGTCCACCACTGCCCCGAGAACTGACGACTGATTTCGTGATTTATTAAGTAAAATCTATATTTAACATTTGAAAATCAACTTTCACTAGAAAAAAACAAATAAAAGAAACAATGGTAGAACTTTGCATTTCTCTGACTTATGAATATAAATATTAGAAGAGAAATACATATTTCTTTATTCTCTGTTTTTAAAATGCAAATTTAAGAAATGAAACTGAAAAAAAGGTACTGTATTCTTCATTCTTGTTTACGTATTTGATCAAAGCTACGCATTCCACTGAATATTTTGATTCTTATACTAGTAAACAGAGATAGAAGCTTACAAACGTGTTTTTTATCGTACATAAACAACATGGAATTAAAAATATATTCGAGAAGTATTTGTGAAATTTGATTTTCAACACGTCAAGAAATTTTCATAGCAGCGAATCGCATGGAAAGGAAGAAACAAACTGATGATTGACTCGTTGAATGATTTCTTGTTACGCAAATTAATTGATTTAAAAAAATCTGAATATTTTTTTCCTTTAAAAAATCACAAATTAAATATAAATAACAATTAAATTGCATATATATAATTATAAAATATTTCAATATCTTAATCAAGGAATCTAAATATTTTTCGACTTAATGAAGATTTTGAAATGCGAAATTATGTATTATAACAAAAAAGAAAAATATACAAACAATAATTTAATTTAATACATATGGCCTATATATAGCCTATAATATATATGGCCTATATGTATACATATTACATATTAAAAATTGCATTAAAAACTGTTTTCGTATTAAAAAAAAAAGAATCTAAATAGTTCTTCAGCCACATGCGATTGCGAAATCGCCTTTAACTCTAACCGTGATAGCCATGAGCATCCTTAATGCGGCGTAATAAAAAGGAGTGAAAAGTCCAAAAATATGTAATGTTAGTCTATGGAGAAACGTACAAGAAAAGAGTCCGATTTTAAAACTGGATTATATAGAAAACAAAAGTTTTCCTACGTTATCGCAAAATCTTATTCGCTTCATCTAAAACCGATTAATATAATATATTAATTTTTAAAAAAATCGTTCTATCCATTTTCGAAACAACAGGTATGTGTCCATTACACCAAGACATAGCCCCATTTTACTTAGAAATGGACTGTCAGATCTCAAAATCTACTGCATGTAGAAATGTATAAATTTCAGGATAGAGTTAGGCCGGAGATATAAGACTAATGTGAAAAAATCGGAACGATATGCCTCATATTTGTTAAGATATTAAATGTCTGCGTTTCGATTTACCTTTGATGTCCTGCTAGCTGTATATATGAGAGTGACGGAATCTTCAGTTTTGGGCTTACGGTTTTCGGTTTTTCGCTGCGTCACTCGAGAAACTACCGTCTCTCATGATAGCTGTTCTTTTGTTTACATGAAACATAAATACTCCGCAGATAGAAAGCTAGACGGACAGCCATACAGACAGTGGCTTAGTAAAACATTGGGCTTGATCACGTTATTTTTATGTACTAGATTTGACCTTATTTAATTCATAACGTTCAAAGATTAAATAAGGCCAAATGTAGTATATAATTATACAGGTAGTAAAGTGATCGACCTACCCCCCTCCTTTACACTACGCCACTGCATACAGATATGCAAAAACTGTCTTAAATAGCAGTTTTGTCACGATTTAAACCAAGAGGTTTTAACCATGGTTTAAATAACTTTTTAAGCCGTATGTTTTTTTAGAACAAATCTAATATCATCCTCTTTAATAAAAAGCTATGTGTTGCTGACGACTGGGATTTTTCGCTAATAGTTGCCACAGATTAATCTCGGAAAATAAAACATTTGAAGTTACTGATAAAATGAATAGCTCGAAAAGTATTTATCAGAAAATTGTTAGACAAACTGCGTTAGAAAGGTAAAAAATTGTATATTTCTTGATACAAATTTCAAATCTAATGATTATGCCGTTTTTCAAATATAGGATTTCAAAAATTACCAAACTTCACAATGGAGTACCATAGTGAAACATTAACGCGTAAAAAGATAATGATAACAGCAGTATGTCCTGACGTGTATTACTGGCTATAGCACGAGTCACACATATCAGTAGCTTTATTATTCTGTTAAAATATAAAAGTGAATTATGATGTCACGAGTGCATGATTTTTATTTAATTCTAGACAAATACTAGATGCGCTATTTCATTTTAGTACATATATATATTAAATGTAAAAAATCTGTTAGAATTTTAAATAAAATTATTAGTTTTCGGCGATGTTCTGTAACCCGGGAAGCCCGGGTTTTACTCCCTAGTATTTTTATAATCTAACATGTAGTTTCAAAGTATTCGATATACATAAATAATTTCTTCTATTAACAATTTAACTCAGCAGCCAAAATGAGGCATAATGAAACTAGGTCCTGTTTTTATGCACGTAGCATGAATATTAGCATGTGTTGATGATTATGTCTGATGTCATAAAGAGTTATCTTAAAACATGTGAAATTAACAAAGATAAAATAGATTAAAAATATTCAATATTTAGCATAAAATATTTTCATTTAAAAAGAATGCAGATTATTTATAGCAATTAATAACAGAAGATGATCTTTAAGATTTTGGCCAAGCTGTAAAAGAAATTTTCCTCGGTAAAGGGGGGAATATCATTTAAAAATTTATAAACGAAACGCAATATATGAAGTTGAATAAGAGGACATTCGAAAATTGGGTGCAAATTATAGCATTTCAATAATGCCAATATATCTTTTTTGTCTCTTGTTGAATTTAATGGCCAAAAATGTTGACTTGGAGTTATTAATCAAAACACAAAATCAAAAGAAATATTTTAATATAATAAAAAATCTTTAACAACCTCATATAATGATATTTATATTAAAAAATAAAGTAAACCATTCTAGAGATGCTATCTTGAAGATGACGAACGTTTGTTTATTTGTATAAGGTGTAATGCCTTAACTCACCGCCCACTAAATATTAGGCCTGACCTCTGAGCCTCTGACACTAAAATTTATGCAGTCGCAGGCGAAAAGTTTTCAGCGCGTGTACGGTAACTTGAAATTCAATACCAATAATTTCTAAAAGTTTTCTCCGCTTAATTTGTCTGAGATTCAATACGTCAAAGAAAATTTGTGGAAAATACTGAGGTGTAAAATTAGGGGACGGTAAAAAGATTTTACAAAATTGGGCCACGAGCGCCGCCATTTTTGTGTCAGCGCTCAGGCCTAGTATTCAGGGGGCGGTGTCTTAACTGATAAATGACAAATAATTCCAAGAATTTCTGATGAAAAGCCTTCTTTTGAATAAAATATCACAATTGCTCATTAGTCTTCTGACTGAAAAATCCCACATTACAAGTAACAAGTATTTCAAAGAAAAAGTTTTGAATAGCTCTGGAAAAATATATTATGTTCACGAAACTACACCAAAATATGTATTTATTATTATTATTATTAACGGTATTGCCCAGGTAGCATATATGCGACAATCAGTCTTGCCAATTTAGTCGATTTTATTTCTGATATTCTGAAATAATGCAAAAAAATTGTAATGACAATCTTTGCTTTATTTAACCCCTTAATCGTCGTGCCCGAGACATTCACGGGCACCGTAGGCTACGCCTGTTTTATTTAGATTGTTTTATTCCCACCAGTTATTTTAATTAGTATGTTTGGCTTTATTCTCGCATTATTATTTCTGACCATTAAGTAAGGTGAATATTTCTGCTTAAAAAAATTGGCGGGAATCAAGCAATCTGAATTATTTTAAAGTAGCCTACACTTATCGGTTTCGAAGATTAAGGACTTAATGACAGAAATTTTGTGATTATAAAAAACGCAATTTTTTTTTTATTTTATTATATCATTATTATTATTGTAATACCTGGTATAAATTCGGATTGTCTTAATTTCGGAATTTCTAAAATACACTCTACCATGGACAATAGAGGGTTAATCAAAAGATTATCGATAAGATTTTCAATCGATGAATGCTTTACTCTGTATTCTTTGAACATAACACATAGTTGTTACAAATAATATTTAAATTGCAAATGTTTTCAATTTTCTACACAAATGACTGTAAGTACTTAATTAAAATATTTTCAAATGAAGGTAAATAACATATATAATATCCAACAATTTTTATTTTTATCAAGAAATATTTATCTATATAGGGAATGATATTGAAAAAAAAAACGGTTTCAACCAAATAAACCGTTTTTGTTAAGGGAGGGGGGAGTTGAAAAAACCTGGGTTTTTTTTGCCAGACTTGTTAAATAGTTTTCATAAACATATTACAGCTATAATGCAGAACGTTTAAAAAATTAGTAACACGTTGACCGTGTGATCTCATGCGTGACTTCCATTCTGAGCAACTTGAGAGTATACGGCAGGGTCGGCGAACCTATGGCACGCGTGCCGTAGCTGACACGCGGGATGATGTTTTTGGCACGCCGTGATTTAAGCTCTAAATCAAAATTCAGTCAAACTTCATTGGCAGTGCAATTAAAGAGAAAAAAAAACTGTCGACATCTATGATTAAATATGTCAGCAAGGATTCTCAAACAACTGTCGCAAGTTTCTCGGCTGCGATTGTCATTGCCCTGAATGGTAAACTTTTTCATCTACTTGGAGATTTTTTGAAGGAAGCCCAGTTAAAATGCGCTCCATCACTTCTTGACAAATTTGAAAATAAAGATAAAATAATTCAACGAATTAAAGATATTCCTTTATCAAGGAATCCTTTACGCAAAGATAGAATCAAAATTGGCAGAAAATGTAGGGGAGCAACAAAAATCTGATATCAACAGCAACAAAAATCTAATTTATTTTCCTTTTATCTCATAATGTCTTGACGAAAGTACAGATGTAACCAAATCTGCTCGTTTAGCTGTGTTTGTATGATATTTTGTTTAAAATGACATTAAGGAGGAATTATTCTCGTTATTACTATTATCAACTACAACCTATGGTGCAGATATTTATACGATTTATGTATCAGAAATGCGATTTTTTTCCCATTTACTCTCTATTTCTTCGAATGATTTGAAAAGTTAATCCCGAAAACCGTACCTTAAGTATTTTCCCCTATTTTCCCCATTTATATATCCCTCTTTGTTGCGTTTCCAAGATCTCACCATTTATACAGCAGTTATAAATTCGCTTATTGAAAATGATATTGTTTAAAATATATTTGTCTAAAATAGTTTCTGTTACAACTGACGGGGTGCCCTAGTAAGGTGAATAAAATAAATGGTACTTTCAGTTTATTTCAAACTCGCATTGGACATATTATTCTTGGATTTCACTTCATCATACATCAACAAATCCTGTGTGTAAAGACTGGTTTCGAATCTCTTGGTGATATTATGGTTGTACTAAAAAAAACAGTTAAATTCATATCGTCACAGGCTTTAAATAAACGAAAGTTTGACGCTGTGTTAGATGAAGTCAGCTCTGTGTACAGTGTCTCTGTTATACTGACGTATTATACTGACGTATAATAATGTTCGCTGGTTAAGTCGCGGCAAAGTGCTACAAAGATTCGTTGATTGCTTGGAAGAAATTTGGCTTATCTTTGATGAAGGAAGTAAAATTGAGAAACGCAATGGATGGATGTTAAATGGCTTGCAAAATTAATGTAATTTACGTATTCGTACGAACATTTAAAAGACTTAAATTTAAAACTCCTAGGAACAAATAACACTGTTATTATCATGATAGATATGATTCGAGGTTTTGAAGCGAAACTGCAAATATTTAGAAAAGATATTGTGTCCAAAAATTGTAAAAATTTCCAAACTTAAAAAAATAGCTGGGTATTTTAATTTACATGAAAAAATTAGATGAATCAAGTATCACTGAAGATATTATTTCGGTAATAAATGCATTAATCGAAGAGTTTGCATCAGGATTTTGTGAACTCAAAAGTATTTCGGAAACACTTCAATTTATTATCTATCCAGATGTCATTCTGATTGATAAACTGAACTTGGTTGTATTCGATTGGTTGGAAATTTAGGAAATTCAAATGGAACTTATCGACTGCCAATCCACCTCAATATGGGCTCAGAAATTCGTCAGATTGAGAGAGGATTTGGAGATGATAGAAAAAGAAAGGCTATCAGGCATCATGCTTATAATAAAATTCACTTGAAATTCAATTCCAGACACTTAATTAAAAATAACCAATTATGATCCCGATATCAATCATTTGATATCCAAAATGCAACATCAGAAATCACATTAATTTTTTTCAGTACTTTAGTTTCTTCTTTTTTTTAAATTATTTTAAAAATATAACTAGAGTAAGACATTGCTAAAGTGTCACTCGCTTTAAAGCATCACTCTGCATATTATGCCAGTTTCTTAAAGTACCAATCAAATAGGTAAGGAAATAGCGGTAAAAAATTGTCATAAATCTTGACTGGAAAATTTTGAGATGTTAAACCGCCATTTTCGGCTTATGATTTACCCTTTTTTCTACAAACGATTGCTGCAAATTGAAAGAAGAAACAAACATTTGTGACAATGAGTTAAATGAGAGTAATAACGAACTTAGTGAAGAGAAACTAACACCCAAATTCTAAAACGCTGTGGCTGCATTATATACCTTACAAAGTTTTTAATATTCTTCTGAAAAAAAAAGAAGATTTTGCAATGCTCATGAAATTAGAAAATAAAATTGAATCAACGAAAACCAAGGAGGAAATCAGATTTCTTTTCAGACATTTTAGGTAACGTTTCTTATATTTGGTAATTTTTTCTTATGAATTGTAATATATTTTTTAAATAATAATTTTCCACTTAATATCAGTTGTAAAACAAATATTTGGCAGATATGATTCGTAAATGACTAAAGTTTCTTTTTCCATTGTCTATTTTAAAATGAAATTACCCCAATTATAAAAACACAACCCTGCTTATAATGTCAAAATCAACAGATCTCAATGGCAACACTATGTATTATCATAATTATTACAGTCATTTGGCAAGTTGTTTTGATTTAAGTTTTTAATATTTTTTACGATTACTACAATTATTTCTTATATATTATCTTCTTTCTATAATTATTAGTATAATTAGTTAATTTATCATGTGAACAGATGTTTTGGTTTTAGATTTAAATATTATACAATATTTAATTGAATGTGTATCAATTGATATTACTTGCAGGTATTTTATCCATATTTATCTTAATCTAATAATAATAAAAGTAATTTTATTCACTATTTTAATTTTTTTGGTGGGGGTTGGGGGGGGGGGAGGGGTTGTTGGCACGCCATGGTCCCTTGAAACAATTTTTTGAAACAAATTGGCACGCGGATGTGAAAAGGTTCGCCAACCCTGGTATACGGTCTCATGACAGATTATTACAGTACAAGATTGCCGAGCTCGTGTGAAACTCACAGGCAGATCATCACATGCTGATCATCGGAAATGAAAATTCCAGAGGTAGTTTGGATGGTTTAGAAAAGGTAATCAATTTCAGGCCGGACGATCAAAGTGTTAAAATTTATTATAGCTGATAATTTTTTTAATCATTTGATTTTTATAATTATTTTTGTAGTTTAATACTCTTTTTATGTTTTATCACTCAGTTAGGTGTTTGTGTGCGTACAGATAATCAAATTAACGTAAAAAAATATTACAAGATATTCAGGAAAAGGGATTAGCTAATTCTAGTTATCTTTACTTTTGCTGTAAATATAAATTACTTCTGTTCCTCCGAGAAGAAATATAATAAGAATGACTAGATGAATTCCTGAGTCCTGATCCAATATATCTGTCGAGTTTGATTGTATAAACATTTATTGGATGACACTAAGTTCATAGCATATCAAAACTTACTTGTAGAGTTCTCGTTAAAATGAACAGCATTAAATGGAATTTATAAAATACTTGTTATTATTAAGAATTTGATTATGGGTCAGAACTGGAGACTATTTTTATATTCAATCGTACCACATTTTACAAAAACGTTTATTTTTGATATATATATACATACATACAAGGCAAGTATCCTAGAATAAGTGTATGAGAGAAGTATTTTTTTTTTAATTTGTACGAACAGAATACAAAAATAGTCGCTGAGATGTACGGTGTCCCTACCCCGTAATCAAAACATGAAAGCCTTAATGCCGAATAGTTATTTTCTTTTGTTATACTGATATATGGTGAAATTTCAAATGTGATTTATGAATTAGGTAAAATTGTAGAAGAAGAAAACAAAAGCTTTTCCAAACAGAAAAATTTTCTCCACCCGATGGCGACATAATAACTTTTATTAGAAGTGACTATACCGAAATGAATTTGTGGAAATTTGATAAATAGGTATTCTTCTTTGTCTTGTCCTTTGTTTTTCAACTCTTTAAATTTTAATTCATTCTAAAACAAAAAAATATATAATACATTATCTCTTGTATAATTTGAATAGTAATTTCATGTGGCTAAACTTCGGGAAAAAGTCGATAGTGTGTAGATTGTTTGCAGCATGTGCACACATGAAGTTTCAAGTCATAAATACTTTACAGGAAAAATACAATAAATAACAATAAATTAAATTAGACCTCGGAGCGAACCACCGGTAATTAAAAAAAATATTTTGGTTGTACATTTCTACAACAGTTGCAAGAAAAACCCTTCATGAAGTGGGTTTCTACTGCAAATGCAAGAGAAATCTAAACAGAAAATTTTCGTAAGGAAATAGCGGTGGACAAAATTTTGATTTAGTCTATTTTAATAGAGACCGCTCCGAGGCCTGATTAAATACAATAAATAATGTCAATATAATAAATTACAATATATTTAAAATTATTAAAAATATATTGAAAATACCTGTAATTAAATTACTGTTGTAAATATTATTCGTATAAGCAGATCCATAAGTATACCCACATCTAGAAAGTTCAAACGGGGAAGAAAATGAAAGAATGTTTCAAAAAGGACTTTATTACTATGTTAAATTTTTTTAGAATTTTCAAATTTGGTGTAGAAAAAATTCGTAAATAGAAGTTAGATTTCTCTATTGAGAGATTTTTTTCCTGTGTTTTTTTTTTTTTTTTTTTTTCAAATTCGAGGTTCCAGACGAAAGTAGTAATACAGACGTTCGTTAAATAGAAGTTCACCTGTAACTGTATTTACTGTTATATAACATAAATAGAACATTTTTATTTCATTTATTGACTAAAACGGCTTTCTGACCGAAAGCATGACCGATAAAAAAAGTTTAAGTATTGCCAGAAAAATTTAAACGGAAGAGTCATACGGTTGATTTAGTTTGCAATATCTTTTCTGAATTCCTACGACAGTCTTAATACATCGCCTGTCTGGAAAATAACTGTGACCGTCTGAATCTCTTCACTGAAAGTCGTTATTGATTCCAGTCAGGTTTCACATTAAATCAGTTTAAGTGGTTTGTTTTCAAATTAAAATCTATTAAATTTACTAACTTATAAAAGGGGTTATAAACAATTCGGATGATAAAGAAAATTATAATAATAATAAACAATTATTGATATTTCTATATATTGCTTTATTAAAATATTGTTTAATTTTTTAAAAGTCTGATGAAGTTTTTAGTTTTACTTTATTATTAACCGACCGAACAATTGTGGAGTACATAAAACTTTAAGACAAGTATAATAGCAAATATATTCGAAACGGTTTCTATTAACTATTTTATTTAATATGTATTGCTTACAAATTTAAAATAATCGATTAGAGGTTTTGACGTCAAATTTCATATGTTGAAAGTGTGCACAAATCAACAGACTATCATTTTTTTCCGAATTTTAACCCCGTGAAATTTCTATCCAGATTATACCAGAGAAAATATAGGATATCTCCACCTACATTTTGAATTATTTTATAATGTGTATATACTATATAAGTTCTTTAACCCTTTCCGGCACAGACAAATTCTGTTCATAAAATACGAAATTACTGACTGACACCGGAATTTCCAAACGACTTTTTTAGAAAATAATAACTCCTTATTATAAGCTTTCATTTTTGAAGTAAAATTTTATTAAAATATTCTTGGTGCCTAATCCAAGTTTGGAATTAAAATTAGGTGTGCCCGGAGTGGGACCGCTGTGCCGGAAAAGGTTAAGTATTTAAATCTAAAAAACAATTTTAAAACTTAAATTTGCTCTGTCAAATAATATGTTTTATCATAAGAGGAAAAGTATAATTAAACAAAAATATCTAGATTTTTTTTTTGGAGAATTGATTTTGAAATATGTTAAGCTTACAGTTGCATTGTTCAAAAAGCATAATATTATTTCTTGTTGACCTCCACTATTGAAAATACAACTACGTTGTTGTTTAACGGTTAGAAAATATATTTTATTTCATTACTCATTAGTAGAATGAAAATATTGATTAAAAACATCGCAATCTATATATATATATATATGTCTTACGTGGCTCGAAAATAGGGCTGAATTTGTAACTTATGGTTTGGCAACAACTGTAGTTTCCAGAACTCAGACCAATGAACAGACTAGATTGTGTTAGATCAGCCCCGCCTCCGTCCAATATGGCGGTCAGTGTGAAAGCAGTGAAACCATAGAATGAAACTCAAACTAGCAATTATTAAAAATAAAATAACATGTACGTAATCCAAAGCGTTGAGATGATTCCTCATTTTAATTATGAGCAATATCGTTAATTTCAAATGATTTCTCAACTCTTATTTAGAATTCATTTACGAATTTCACTCACTCAAAAGACGGAGAAAAAAAAAATCAACTGTCTAGATATCACCTGCCGCCATCTGTTGCTGTATTGATGAAGTAAAAAGTAATTCATTTTGTAAAAATCTATAATCAATTAGAACAATAAAATGTTGAACCAAATTTAAACAATGGCAAACTATATTCCTATCACGTAGTTTTTTTTCTAATGAATTTAAGTCGTGCTGTACAAAAGTTCCTTTTTTCATAGTATTTAAATGATTTATATGCTCATTAGTAGCGCCAACTAAATGCATTTTCAGTTGTGTTTTCAACGGAGAATTACTTTTTTACATTAAAATAAATTGTCAATTTCATATGTTCAAATGTTTTATGGTAGAATTTATTCCAGCTAGAATTGCTGAAAAAAAGGGAAGAGCTGTGACCGCGTAGCGGTCTCAATGTAAATTGCTTCGCAATTCACGGGGGTTGGCGAGCGTTAGCGAGTAGGGGGCTGAGCCCCCTAGTGTTTTTTTAATTTAACATTCAAACAAACTGATACATTTTTTAAAAAATATTTGCGTGTTTATAAATTTTACACACTTAAGCTAAAATTTATTATTTTACAACATTGAATAAAACATAAAGACGACGTTTTTAAACTGAAAAAAATATTTTAATACTTGTTCTCATGGAAATCATTATCAATCATAGACGGTTTAAAAGCTCGTTTGGCATCGTTTTGTATTTCATAAGTGTCTTTATTTAGTCGACAGCATTATGAATGAGCACAAAGTACCTCGCGCTGTTGTGTGGCGTGCCAGTGCATGGTGAACCCTGGCTAGCTAAGTGACAAAGTCCCAAAGTAAGTGCCCCACCAGTGGCTGAGAGGTTCTGATCTCGAAGCTGGTAGACGGTAGGTGCTGGGTTTGATCCCAATCACGCCCGTCGGCATAATCGTTCGGAGTTTTCGTGGTTTTCTTCGAGCCGTGGATTTATCCATGCGTAAATATGGGTTAGGTTACCTTAGAAAGACTCCCACGAAGGGCACTCCCCCGGGCCTATATCCCAAGTGTAGATAATTGGCCGTCAATAATCAACTCAACTCAACCCGACAGTAAGTTTAAAATCAACTTTTATTTAAAATGTTAAGGGCAGGATGATGGGTGAGTCTCATTCACTGCAATTTGAACTCTGATTGGTCACTGTTATCTAAATAATCCCACTCGAGCAATGTACGTTACTACACTATAATATAAAAACACATTGAATAACACTAGTAAGCGGAACTTTAATTTACACACAGATGAAATCTTAATTTACAGCTTCAGAACTCATTTTGCATCGATGTGCTGTCTTCCACAGCTTCAGTACAAGATGGCGAATTATCAAATTAAAACAGCCCGTGGCCGCCAAAACAACTTTTATTCAATTCAACTAACTACATTCTCTTACCAAATCAAGATTCAGCTCTAGGCAGCCTACAAAACCAGAACGCAATTTCCTTCTGGTGCTAAAACAATCTTGGCATCCCGTGCGGTGAGATGCGACCAAATCTAACGTCACACACACTTTCACATGCTTAGATTCATTGCTCACTGACCAGAAAAAATAAAATTTGCATAAAACTGCTGCGAAACGCAGAAAACCCACACATTCCGAAGGACACATGTATTCATCGACAGTTAAAGTAAAATAGTCTATAGATGTCGCTGCATGCAAACAGATGTTATTTTCCCAATACGATCTCAATCCTAACAAAACTACTGCCTTTGTGAGGAGTCGCCAATCCACTACCAGTTGTTCAAAGTGTAAATAATTTAGCTCTTTGCACCAGGTTTTATTTTTGATGAGCGCTCTTAGATGTGCGTGATTTGAACCAAAAGCATAATTCTACTAACTGTTTGACGATCGGTGGGACAGTTTTTATATTACTTAATTTAAATCAAGGATGTACAAAGGATTTTGAACAAAAATTTAGTTTTATAAGTTTGTTGGGAGGAAATGGCTGCATTACGTAGTATTTTTTTCCACTAATTTTTTTCGAAGATTCTGGTGCAAATTCAATATGTGAAGAAACACAATAAAATTCTTTTTAAAGGGATAATAATTGAAACTTCTTTTGATATAGTGTCTGTTTCATTTATTTATAAA
The DNA here is from genome assembly GCA_963931845.1 of Maratus michaelseni. NCBI lineage: Eukaryota > Metazoa > Arthropoda > Arachnida > Araneae > Salticidae > Maratus > Maratus michaelseni. The sequence goes on along the minus strand of OZ007591.1, from coordinate 395,591,852 downwards.
ACTTATACCGTAATTTCCGGCGTATAAGCCGCAGCTCAAAGAGTCGTTTTTCGACCCAGAAATTTTTTTCAATAATTGTAGTTAAATATTTACAGCGATCTTTTAAGTTACATTTTATAAAATAATATTTCTGGGTCGAAAAATGACTCTTTGAGCTGCGGCTTATACGCCGGAAATTACGGTACTATTATTTATTTCTGGTTAGAGACATTAAAAATTTCGAAAAGATGGAGTATAAATGGAGTCCCAATGGTTGTAGGAATGTTAAATTTTCAACAAATGAAAATGTCTAACCTACTCAAAATCGCCACAGATTAAATGTACAATTCGGAAATGACATGTTATCGAATTCTTAACTATGAAAATTTCACAAGTTGCTCAAAAGTAGTCGTGAGGTTGACACATAGCGATCCAGAAGCAAATGCCGCATAAAAAGTAAAACTGTTTCATTGAAGCAAAAACTGACAAACATATGAATAATAATTTCTTGCATTTATGTGGTATTGTACATAAAATGCAGGGTAGTACATAAAATGCAACAAAATGCAGCAAAACGCTGTGAATTCTTAAGGATGTTTAAAAAGCACATAGGCCCTAAAATCGTTCCATTCAGGTTCCTGTGTTCTTCTTCTCCAATGAAACATTTTACACAGCTGGTATAACAAAATGAAAATTAGAGAAACATGACTGAAAAACACTCGAACATTCATTCTCCTTAAGCTTCGATCACACGTATTCTCCGATCATAGAAAATATAAGATAGTTCCCAAACAGGTTTTTCAAGAAGGAGACTATCGAAAACGCACCGTGTGATAGTTTAGCTCTTATAACTTCGTCAATGACGAACATACCGTTGTTTGCATCGCTTACCATTAATATCAGCTCAAATTCCACCAATCAGCGCGTTCTAAAAATAGTTGTTCTGAATTACACTATCATTATCTATCATCTATTACTCAATTACACTATCTTTTAAAACACTTAACATCGATTACTCGCCATTCCTTACAATTGCAGTTACATGGCTCCCTTCAGTGTTGAAAATAACACTACTTGCAGTGCGAAAGAGTGTCATGAAGCATACGAAAGGTAGTAGAATATATTTCAGGTTGCATTATAGTACGTGTAATAGAAACTTTATAATCCTAGAATATCATTTTGGGCCAAGAATGCGCATGGATCTCCTAAAATAACCGCCAGGAAAAGAAATATTTTCATCACATGCTGAAGTCAAATAAATTCTGTGCAGGTGGCTTCATACATAGCGTAATTATTTTTATTGTGTACAAGAATAAAAAAAAATCCCCCAACATCTCGAAAAAGGTGTATAAATGCTAAAAAAGTTATCTACAAAAATCACATTGGTATAATTTTGATAAATAATATTTCAAAAATAATCTATTTAAAAAGTGTCCTTACATTTTACTCGCTCTTGTATTATAAATTTAGTTTTTTATTGCATTTTTGTAGCAAAATGTTTTATATTTCTTTGTTTTAATAAATTGGCTGCCTTGTACTTTTATTTCAGGGCTCCCAAATGGTCCGCCAACTGTATACCAATATTTTTTAACAGAAAATTTTATGATGGGTTTCTACAACATTTCCGCTAAAATTTAACTCCGAGGGTGGTTTCTACAGAATTTGCAAGAAAAATCTAAAAATAAAATGTTTCTAAGAAAATACCTGTATACAAAAAGCGGACCATTTAGAAGCCCTATTATTTTCTTATAAATTGTTATTACACCGACCATTAATAAATATTATATTTACTCTAATAAGGTAGATATTTTTTAAGGATTACTTTTGTGCATAGTGGGCCTAAGAAAGATCAACATATAATAATGTGAGATTTCATAAACTTTTTTCCAAAGAATTTTCTTTACAGGATATCGTATAATTAAACACTGAGGTAGTAAAACAATACTGATTTATAATCTTAGCCATACATAGGAAAAAAGTTTTAAAAAAATTAATTAAAAAATTTAGAAATTTTAAAAATCACCAAACTTCTTTTTTTTTTTTTTTTTTTTTTTTTTTTTTTTTTAGAATTAAGAAATATTTAATAAGTTTAGTTATACATGGCGCGTGAACATATAATGCTAATAAGACAGTTTTTTTCTGTTTGTTTAGTTTCCTGTAATACAAATTTATTAACATTTATTTTCATTTATATATTTTACATATATTTATAAAGACAACAAATAGAAATAATTACTCGTCTTTACCGCTTCTAGAATAACTAAGCCTTATATAAATCCTAGTTAATGCCATTCACTTTACTCAGATACAAAGAAAATGGAAAGAGAACCGTACTTCAAGAAAGTTTTGATATTTTATGAGCTTAACGTTATCAAATCAATGTTTACACAATAAAACTCGACAGATGTATTGGATCAGGACTCCGGAATTTATCCAGTTACTATTATTATTTTTATTCGAGGAGATGCAGCAGAAAATATGTTTCCGTTAGAAGTAAAGATAACTGGAATTCCTAATCCTTTCTTGCGAAAATCTTGTTATTTGATTACGTTAATTTGTATAACAAAACACACATCGACACCTGTTTTTTTTTTTTTTTTTTTTTTTTGAATAGCCGTATTCAGTATAGAGTACAATAAAATGAGTGTTAAGCGCTTAACAATCTCGTTATATGGGTATTTGTTTGACTAAAAAGTCAATTTTATTGAAATAAATATAATTTTTATGATTCATTCTGAAGTTGGAAATTTTAACAATATTTCGTATAGTCTTATGGATTTTTTTCTAACAGCTTGCTTATGTATTAAAAAAAAAAATACACTTGAAGACGATTAAAAAATAATAATAATAATGCTCGGATAAATGCCTGACGAGGGAAACTGCTAAGTGGTGAAACCAGAAAAATATTCTTAATATCAATTTGTTTTAATAAAATTCTTAGGGATGAAATTTTTATCTAGTAAATTATTTTAACTTTTTCCAACTTAGTTCAAAAGTAATGGAAAATATTTAAGATAGTTTGTCTATGTGTTGTCAGTGGGATACTTTTTTAAAATTCAGTTTTCTTGATTGCAACCAATTTTTCTAAAAAGTAAAATTAGCCTTATTTAATGACAGATTAAATAAGCCGAAAAGAAAGCGAATTATACCATTTCGAAAATGCGGTGCAAATCAAGCAATCTGAATTTTAAAAAAAGTAGCCCACTGACATCGTTGTAGTGGCGTCTGTCACTTTCTTTGTTGTGATGTAGAATCGCATATTTGTGTTCAAAAATTAATACTTTTCTGTAAATTTTATTTTAAATTTACTTTTAATTAATTATTTAGCTTAGCCTAAATTTATTTTCAGTTCCCGCACTAATTTTTTCCTGTAAAAAAAAAAAGAGACTTTTCATAATGATATTTAATCTACGCATAGCTGCCAACTTTTACGCTTTTTTCCTACCACTAAAATTTTATAGTAAATTTTAGCTTAATAAATCGCCGAAATCAGGTAATTCCATATCACAAAAATATCTATTAATTTTTAGTGGTAGAAAAAAGCGGAAAAGTTGGCAGCCATGTCTACGCCTTTTTATCAATAACAACTCTCAAACAAATATAATTCGTTTAGATTAATTACTCATCTCTATTAGATATCAAATAGAATGAAAAAGAAAAGCTTGCATTTGTATATTTCAATTTTACAGATAATTTTCTTAATAGTTTTTAATTTTTACCGAATAGGTTGAAACGGGCTTTAGTTATTTATCAGTTGGACATTAAGAGATACGCAGTAAAAATTGCAAAATTGCTCAAAATAAGGTTGAAAATATAATTATGTTAATAAAATAGTTCTGTTTTTACTTTTTTATTAAAAAAATACCCGCTTTAAATTTTGATACGACCTCCCTATATCGAGGCAAAATTTGCCAATGAGGAAATTTATTTTTTACTTTCTCTACGATAATATAGTTACAGTAAAGTGCATACATGTGTTTTTAAAATTAACTGAAATGTAATTAACTGAGAATATGACTTACAATACTTCTTCGAAATATTTAAAATGCTACGTTATCAGTGAAAACACGTCAGAGATGTTTAGATAAAGAATATGATGGCTAATTTGAAAGAAAAAAAGAATCACAAACACATTTATATAAATAATTATACAGGCAGGCAGTAAAGAGACAAATGTAGTTTTAAAACATAATTTAGAGTAAACACTCACTAAACCTCACTAAACACTCACTAAACACTCACTAAACCTCACTAAACATACTTAAAGTGTTTCCTCTCATTTCTAATACATAGAAGATCTCTTCTGCTAATTCTTATGAAATATTTTGGAGTTCTTAGTTAATAATATTGTTGCACGCATCAGTTATATTATTTAAAAGGGGAAGTGCATATACACCTAATTTTGTCTTGACCCGATCACTGGTTTAAAGTTTTATGGACAAACAGTATCACTAATGCGTAGCATTCATTACAAAAAGTAAAAAGATATCTATTGCAGTCGTTTGGAGGAAAGTGATTCCAGAAAAGTTTGGTATATTTTTACCGATCATGACTCCTAAATCTTGTTTCAAAATGGCCGCCAATTAAATTTTTTTATTAAGAAAGATGTACAAAAAATTATAAAATGAAAAACTTGTTTCCATTATGCATTAGATCGTGATATAAGGATTTCAGAACATTTTTTGTTTTGGCTTTATCTTAAAAAATGGCTCAGGAATGGCAGTTTGAAATTCTATGGTTGCTGACATTTTGAAACAATCTGATATTTGTTATGCTGTAACGCTGGTATTTATGAACCGATATGAATGAGACTGATCATGTGTACAGGCCGTACCAAGGAATCGACCGAGTTCGTTGGCCAGCTTCATGCGCTATCTTATTTCAAAATGGCGGCATGTTAAAAATTTAAAAAAAAATAAAAAATACATAAAAAATTATAAATTGAAAAGGGTGTTTCCGTTAAATGTTAGAACGTGATAGAAGGATTCCGAAGCTTTTTTTGTTCCGGCTTAATTTAAAAAACGGCTAAGAAATAGTTGCTTGAAATTTTAGGATGGCTGATATTTAAAAACAATTTGTACTGTTAAAAATTTTCACCAAACTGTCCAGACATTTGACCGTTTTTGTGGAAAACGGTTACATAACCGTAATTTAACTATATTCTGACTATATTCTTCCTGGAAGCTATCTTTTCCTCCCGGTACAGGTTGGAAGGACTTTCTTTTAATTGTAATATCCGCCTTATTTAACCCCTTCAGGGGCAAAGTACTCTTGTAGCTAAAATATTGAAATGATTGACTGACACCAGGATTCGCGAACGAATTTATTTTAAAATAAGTAAAAGCTTTTCCTCATGTACCTTATAAATTCAAAATTTGATTATAAAATTCTGGTGTCATTATGGCATTTTGGAATTAAAATTAAGTGGTATATATAATATACCGGTGCCTTTCAAGGGGTTAATTACAGATTTTGTCGATTAAATAATGTGATTATTTTTTAAAAAGGTAGTTTTCACTGTCGGTAAACTTTTAAATACGAGGCGTGTTTTTTAAGTAAGGGCAGTTTTGTTGTATGCACTAATAGGTGGCGCGCGCACCGCAACGAGTACTTTCGTCGTGTCCCGGCATTCCTTGGGAACAACTGGGCTGCAGCTGTGTAGGTAACCTGTAGGGTCTGTTCTGTGTCTTTAAAATGTTAAAGATTATCGAGTCGCCCGCCCCGTGCGAGGTACGGCCAAAATCCTGCTAAAGCTACGCAGAGCGATACAAAACAAATGACGCGGCATGCTGACAAAGGGAATTTTGCTACTCCATGACAATTCAATGCCTCACATCGCAGTTCAGACCCGAGCGTTATTGGACTCTTTTGGCTGGGAAGTTTTGGACCACCTCTCCTACAGCCCCGACCATGCACCGAACGATTTCCATCTTTTCCGTTATCTCAAACATCATCTCTGCCGCAACCACTACAACGATGACGAAGACGTGAAAACGGCCGTGAGCTCTTGGTTATCGGAGCAGGCGGCAAGTTTCTATGAAGAGTGTTTTAAAAATGTAGTTGTAAGGTATGATAAGTGTTTAAACAAATTTGGCAGCTGTGTTGAAAAATAGAGAAATGTATGCTGAATCTGAAAATAAAATTGGTTTTTGAAATTTTTCTTTCGTTTGGTTTTTATTTTCAAACAGCCCTTACTTAAAAAACATCCCTTGTATGTATTAGAGTAGAAACAGAATTAGGTGTATTTTATAGTGTGTATTTATTTTTAAATGATTTTTTTCTATTTATATCTAACAGACCAACATTTGTAATTTGTTCCCCAGTAACAGAGGTAAATATTAAATTAATTATAAATAATTCCATTGTAAAAATACTAATAAGTATTTTTGTAGCAAACATAACTGCCAAATTTTACGCTTTTTTGTTACCACTAAAATTTAAAAGATTTTTTTTTTACTTATTTAATCACACGATTTCGGCGGTTTAATAATATAAAATTTACTATCAAATTATTTAGTGATAGGAAATAAGCGTAAAAGTTGACAGCTATGAGCAAATATGAAGATATATACTTTGGTTACAGCAAAAGAAAAGGGAAAAAACAATAAACCAATTGTGTTCAGAAAGATCGTATAATAATTTAAAAGCGTAACTTTGTGGAAATAATTTCTACAACTATTTCCTTAATATACTCTTGTTTCCTACCTTTGTTTGAACATTTTTACAACTATCATTTCCTACTAATTTCCGACTTGTAAAAAATTGAAGCGCGTTTCAGCTTTTCTGGAACACTTTGTGTGCAAATGTTATTTAAAGTACATGTAGACAAAATACACATTTATAGAAAGTAACTATGAACGGTAGAAATAGTAGTATTAGTGTTATAGTTTAAAATGTTAACATAGTAAGTAAAACAAAACTCTCTACAGTTTGATAATTAGATCACTAAAGCAGCAATTTCAATTTTAAGAGTTGAATTCAGGGATCGTATGGTTTTACCACAATTTTTAATAGAATATTTCGCACTATTTAAATGCCGAAAAGTATAACAAATCCTACAATTAAAGGAGGTATCTATCTGCTATTTAAATATTAAATAGAAATATTCTATTAAAAAAATGTGGTAAGAGCGTATGAACCCTGCGAATTTCTTCATCTTTGAAAATATTATTTGTCATTTAGCTATTAATAAATAAGACAGAAACAATTAAATCTCACATGTGTTTGAGAAAATAAAACAAAAGCTCATTGTAACTGAAATAAAACTTTCCACAGCCCAAAATTTAGACAGTAGAAGCAGAAATTTTTATTTCAAGAACAATAATAATAGATGCATTTTTTCATCTTACAAAATATTGTTTGCTATTTAGTTATTAATAAATAAGATAGAAACAAATAAATATCATATTTTTTTATACAAATAAAACAAAAGCTCATTCTAATTGAAATATTACGTTTTACAGTCCAAAAAATAGAAATTTGAAGCAAAAGTTTAAAATTCAACAAAAATAATAGTATCATTTCTTTATCATTAATAATACTGTTTTTCATTTAGCTATTAATGAACAAGATAGAAATAATTAATTGTCGTATTTGTTTTAGATAAAACTGAAAGAAAAGAATATTGTAACTATAGTTTTACAGTTTAAAAAATAGAAATCAGAAGCAAAACCTCCAGTTTCCAGATAAATAATAGCTGCAATTCTTCAGCTTTGAAAATATTGGTTGCCAATTATATATAAATAGTTAAGATAGAAGGAATTAAATCTCATCTTTTTTTAGATAAAATAAAAAAAAAAGTTCATTGAAAGTGAAATATAACTTTAAAAGTCTAAAATTTATAAATATGAAACAGAAATTTTAATTTCAAGAGAAATTATAGCTGCATTTCTTTATTTTTAAAATGCCATTTTAATATATTAGATAGAAACAATTAAATCTCGTACTCATTTAGCAAAAATAAAAGAAAAACTTATTCTAGCTGAAATATACCTTTTACAGTTTAAAAATTAGAATTCTGACATATACATTTTAATTTAAAATGGAATAACAGCTGTATTTCCACATCTGTAGAGATATTGTTTGCCATTTAGCTAATAATAAATTAAATATAAGCCAATTACATCGCCTAATATTATAAATGAAAATAGAATAAAAGCTTCCTACTACACGTGGAATGGCTAAACCGTTATAATGTTGCATATACATTTTACGCAAATGATTTCCGGATTAAACATGTATTCGCTGTCATCAGTGTTACATCTAAATTTATAATACATAAATACTCAATATTACCCTGAATTGAATAGTTGTTATTTCGCCAGATTCAAATGGAATATTTTGTGTACAATGATAATACCAGTTTTATAAACCTTTATTTCATGGAATCATAATTCCCTAGGCTTTGTCTGATCAATGGATAATGGTTATTAAATTTATAGTAGTATGTGATACAATATATTCTTGAGCTACATAATGCATGCATGAATTCGATTGCTGCTACTTTTATAACAATGAAGTATTCGCATACTTTTCAACCTTCCGGTATTTTGAAATCAAGTAAACGTATTTTGAACCAGGAAATATACTATGTATTATTGTATGTAAATGTATTATTTAATTTTTAATTAAATAAGTCTTATTTCTGTATGAAACAGAAACAGAAATAGTTTATACTTTCAAGGGGATTCCCAGTTGTAAAACAACTCCACTCCCGGTATATGAGCAGTCGTATATCACATCATAGGAAATCCATCAGAAAAAGTACAAATGTAGCATTTTAGCACAAGAAAACGAAAGAAAAGGGAAATAATCGACTGAGAACTTCATCAGCCAATCCGAAATAAGTGAGCCAGCCAATCAAATTTAACTTACGTAAAGCAGCCAATCAAATTTAACTTGCAGAATAACTGTGTAAGGCGGAGGAAAAAAAGTAGAAAAATGAGTAGAAAAGCATTAAAAAATAATAATTACATCGAAAAATTAGTAAAGAGATTATGTGAAATATGTTTAACTGTTTCAAAAGGAGAATCGTTCGCAAAAAAGGCAAAGGAAAACAGAAAAGAGCGTAAATCTATTCCCATTTTTAAAAAAAAGGCATTTTTCATTGCTATACATTAAAATATAGTTTAAACTACAGTTAGTTTAGGAATAAGTAAAGGAAATACATAGAATTTTTAGACAAAAAGTATTATGATATTAATTTGATTGTATTTATTAAATTATTTTCCAGGTTAATATACGATTATTTGCCTTTGAATAAAACCCCGGAAGATTGGAGATTATGTATTAGAATTTTGTAATTATGTTTTCATATAACATCATATAGAAAGAAGTTTTTAATTGATTAATTGAAACAGTTTTGTAATTTGAATATATTACTTAATATTTATTAGTTTCCGTGGTATACTTATGTGTATTAAAATAATAAAAGGAAATGGCTTTAAAGATTTCGTATTTCAAAGAATCGTCAGATATATTTATTTCAATTTTATGAATAGTGGTTAATTCATCACTAACTTTCATTCTATGGTATAGCTAGTTTTTCTCCGAGTTTAAGACATATCAAGTAAAACTTAAAAGTATTTTTTATGTAGTTTTTACTACAATTATATATTTTCTTACGGATCCCCATTTGCCTTGCAAGTTTATGACCCTTAGATATTAACTTGATTCGCAACTAGGTGATCCATGAAGCTAACTACCTTGTTCTTTGTTCTCTGATACGCACCTATTATGTTCTCGTTACACGCCTCGGAGAGGTCTCTATTAAAAAAGACTAAATCAAAATTTTGCCCACCAGCATTTCTTTACGAAATTTTCGGTTTAGATTTATCTTACACATGTCGTAGATACGCAATCCGTGATGCGTTTTTTTTCTTGCAATTGTTGTAGAAATCTATTGCCAAAATAATTTTTAAAAATTACTGGTGAACAACTCCGAGGCCTGCGTTATATACTTATTTTACAATACTCCTAAAAAGGTAACGTAAAGGATAGATATCCAAGCTTTGTATAATCGAAATTGGTATTCGATTATACAGTTAATCGAATTGAAAATTTTTTATTAAATGAATTACAGTTTGTGAGCAACAATTCCATCAACTAAATAATGCAAACACGAATTGGATAATGTCATAGATACATAGCAAAACCACTCTATATTAAGCTTGAGTAGATAATTGGAAGATTCGCAAGTTGACAATAGCGCCCTTTTACGTATAATTGTCTTTTAGCATGCTAGAAAAGAAAACTCTTAAACCAGTAAAAACAGAAAGTGAAATTGAAAAATATTATCCGAGACCATTGCTTGCAGCTAATCAAGTGCGGTTAAACTACTCTGTGCAAAATATAAAATCACAAATTCTGTAAAGTCAGTGGGATGGATGATTTAAACAGCCTGTAATGAAAACTATATTATTAGCTGTTTTTTTTTTAACTTAGTAACAAACTTTTGTTTTGACAACTCGCCCACAAACTTTTGGTTTGAAAACTTGCCCACCGCCCTCTTAATACTATGCTTGAGCGCTGATACAGAAATGGCGGCTGTCTTAGTCGGATTTTTTAAGCGTTTGTACAGTCGCCTGAATTTGCACCAACAGAAATTTCAAGAATATTTATTTGACTTATTAGATCTCAAAAGAAAAATGTTAAGAAAACTTTTAGAAATTATTAGTGTTCAAATCTGAGGGAATGAACAAACGCTGTAAAAAATTCATCTCCGGCAGCCGCCATTATTGTGTCAGCGAGCAGGCCTAGTCGGGGGCGCGATGGCTCGCCGCTAGAGAAGAAAGTGGCACTCTATGTATGGAAACAAAATTTACTTATGTGCACCCTGCGATTTTGCTTCGAATAGCGGTCGCAGAAGAAGAAAGAGGCTCCAGTGCAGGTTTTAAATATAACAAGCACTGCGCGCGAATCATTCTCCTTTTCACTTATGAGACTGTATTAAACAATTTCAGTCTCAGTACTTGATATAATTAATTTGGTTAATCGCAATAAAGCGAAGTTCGACTTTACCCATTTAAAATTTTGGAAACTTTGCTGCAAATCTTTTCTGGTATGAGCAATTTCGAATAACATTCGAAACTTTCGGGGAGTGTTTTATTCTCTATATGTTCATTAATATTATACACTTTCAATTTCCCAGTTTCAGCTCAAATATAGACAACAAAAATATTACGAACGTTTAAAAGAGAAACTAATAAAAAACACTACACTACCCCTAAATGTTCAAAAAGGTGATTTTCAGGGAAACGTATTCATGAATGAACAACATTTTCTGTGCTATTTTAAAATGTCCAATCTACAAGTACGAGAGTGAGTGTATATGAGAGTTTTACACAAAAGTTAGTTTGTACTTAAACTGTTTAAAGCTGACACGTTAAAATTAAATATTTTTATGTTTACCCAACATTTATGTATTGGAATATAGCGGCTTCGACTTTCTAAATCATAATTTTCATGTTTAAAAAATAATCAGGCTGTATACCTTTTATGTACAAAAGTGAGCGAAGTATGGATACTAAATTTAAAACACACGCTTCTGTAAAGCCAGTCTTTCAGATGAATTAATACGACAGATAATGGAATTATTAAATTACTAGTAGTAGATTTTTTTTTCTTTTGAGACGGACTTCTGTTCTGAACACTCGCCACAGGAGAGGAAATTGGCGCTCTTATACGTGAACAATATTTACATCAAGACTCCCTTATCATAGATCAGACTTGACAATCCGGAGAAAGTCTATGGGAGAAAATGTCCGCGGTAATTGCCAACTTATTAATTGACTTTCGCCGGAAAGTATCGCCGCCTGGTGGATACTACCGATACTAGTTCATAAGCAAATGCATAGAACAAATGGAGCTGTGAAAAAATTTCGTTGTTGTTGTTTTATTCAGAACATACATCTGACTTGTGTGCTTGACATCAAGTGCGTGCCCGCTTATAACTCATCGTCAGTATACACGGACGAGATAGCCACAAGGAAATTTACAACGCCAGAGAGTTACATGCGGGAGCTCCACAAAGTGTGTGCAATGGAGCTGGCGGGAGTCCAACCCGCCTACCTGACTCCTACGCTATCAAGCGATTAGCGGAATGGTGACTTAACCACTCGGCCACGGAGGCGCCCAAAAATTTCGTGTTATTTCGTGTCGTAAATACTCCTATTACCATGGAGATCATGCCTATTACTGACGATTGATGGCGCTAGTAGCAGGACAACCATGCGGTCAAAGGAAACTTGCTGATTGTGAGGCCTGATACTATGATAAGTAGGCCTTGATTTACATATGGTGAGCACGCAGCGTTCTGATTTTGACAACCGGCCGCAGGACAGGAAAATAGTGCTAGTGAGCTAACAAATTTAACACGTACTCTACACGCAATAGTGTAATCACTTTGATGAGTAGCTGCCAAATTTAATGTTTTTTTTTATTACCATTAAAATTTAATAGAAGATTTGGTTTTATTTAATCATCAGATTTCGGCGATTATATAAGGCAAATTTAACTATTAAATTTTAGTGTTTAGAAAGAAAACGTACAAGATAGCTCCTATGTACATCTAATTTTGTTTTCAATAGCATAGGTTTAAAGGAAGTTAAATGTTTAAGAACTACATACATAGATAAATTCTAAAATAGAAGTATAATGCAGTACAGAAAAAAGAAAGATTAACAAATAAAAAAAAAAGAAAGAAAAATTCCAGTAAATCCACATGACAAATGAAAACGAACCGAGGAACGAACCGATACCCATCTCATAAGAAAAGGCTCCTTTCAGAGACCATAAATTAGTTTAAGAAATACATTACTATATATATATATATATATAAGATAGCAGTCTAGAAAAAATATAAAGTTTTTTTTTAAAATATTAATTTTTTTCTAAAAAGACAGAACAAAAACAAAAACAAAACTAGAAGAGTAGAAAACTTGGCCCATAAAAAGTTAAAAAGAAAAAATAAAAGGGTGAAGAAAAAATGTGAGGTTGGAGACCGCAAATTCTCGTAACTCTGTAAAAATGAAATTAGTCAACATTGGGGAGGTTAATTTCGTTGTACAAGGAGTCAAATTCATTGATAATAACAATAATTTTTTACATGGGATTCTTAAACTTTTTAGTCTGTGTAGTAATATTTTTTTTATACATTTAAGAAATTTAGAGATTTGGTGAATTTCTTTTAAGCCTTTAAAATTTGGAAAATTTCCTGGATTTCATTAGTATAATTAGATGTTATTTGATGAGAGTTAAAAGTAGAATTTGGAATAATATTAGTAGATTAGGAAGGAGAGTTCTCTACAGGAGTAGTAGAAGCTTGAAGGCTAGAATGAAGAAAATCATCTGCATGTGCAGAATTGGTTTTCTTTTTAGTATAATTAAATTCTTTAAGAATATCAGCCAGAATTTGCCTTTCTTTAATAGTATTGTTGTTTCTTTAGTAGAATTAGAGTTGGTTTAGGTGTAATTCTGTCTTTATATGGGCACTCTGGAGTTAGTTGCTTCTCGGCACATTTTACGCATTTCGGCGTAAAATTGCGGACTGCAGAAGCGTGGCCAACGGTATCACTGTTTAACTTTTTGTTTATCATTAAAGGCTGTAACATGTTTGCCAATTATTAAAACGAAGATTACAATTAAAAATTAGTGGTATCCAAAAGCTTTCAGTAACGAAGCAAGCATATTCTTCTTGCCCGAGCGGGGTTCGGGCAAACCTGTTAACCTTTCTTTGCATTATGATGGAAATTTCCATCACTGTTTACTTAACTTTTAATAAATAAATCAACTTCTTCGCCACCACTATATTTATATAGAAATATTAATCTAGTAAATTTCTATGTTGCATGAACTATGTTGCTGAACAAAGTTAAAAATTTATCTTAAAATTTCTGGTGTCTAATATTTAATATATGTATAAAAAAACAATTGTAAAAGAAAAACTCATGCAAAGAAGGGTTAAGGGGTTAAATTCTAAGCGTATTTCATATTCTAGGAACTTCATCGTATTAGCGATTCACTACAAATTGGTCCACTTTCAAAGTAGTTTTTCATTGTTTTTCGGCATCATATATTTTTATTCTACTGCAATTACACTGTTCTTTAATATATCCTGGCGGTATTTGTTTAACGTTATTTATAACGATTGTGTTTTAGCGTGGGACAAACAAATTGATTCCTACTCAATGAGAATTGGGTACAGGAAAATATATTTATAATCTATACAAAGAGCGTTTATTTAGGCATAAGTTTATTAAAAACAACTGCATAGTTTTTAAATTTGTATTCGATTATTTTCTCTTTTTATAAAACATTACCAAATATTATTAGATTTGAAATTTTACCGTTTTTATCAGTGAAGAATTTGACTATAAATATTATGGAATATGTGAACGATTTATGAAAATGAAAAAGGTTAAATCAGTATGGAAACGATTTGATTTAGATTAACTAGTTTATTATAAGAATTACTTACAAATAACCTTCAGATTAAATTGATTAGTATGCCTAAAAACTCACGTAAGAAATTCTTAGTATTTCTTACATTCCAGAGATTTTATCTTGTTAGTGAGTCAACACAAATTGATCTGATTTACAAGTATTCACCTTTTATTATTGTCTTTTGGCCTAATACATTTTGATTTTATTGAGTTGTTGTTGTATATATATATATATCGTTTTTATTTCATTTGATGTTATTTATTAGTATTGTCTTTTACCGCCAGAGAAGAGAAAAAAATTGACTGTTATGCAATGTGAAAATGTCAAAGTGATACTTATAAAATATATATATGCGATATAAAGAATATTTTTTTGGTCCCCTATTAACTCCAAACGAACAAATACTACCATATTCGCCACAGCCAGATTTTGTTGTCCAAATGTGTTGCTTTCAATTATAGTTTTGGTACCACTTTGTCTTTCAAACTCTTTTTACGTTATTTAATCACCGAAATTTTGAGATAACATCAGTGTTGCCAGTGGGCTACTTTATTTAAACTCAGTCTCCTTGATTGCCACCAGTTTTTTTAAGAGAGTAAAATTGGACCTTTTGGCCATATTAAATAAGGCGAATTATGAAATTCCAAGAATGCAATATGAATTTAAAAAAAGTACAGTCCACTGGTAACACTGGATTAGATAAGGAAAAAGTCTCTGTGCAAAAGTGCTGGTGTATATTTGGAAATAACACATTTAAAAAATAAAAATGTGTTGTAGCGAATATGGCGGTATTTGTGCGTTAAGAGTTAAAGTATCACAGCAGTGCTTCTAAATTTCTTTTTGATTACTTTTCCTTTAACCCTTCTTTGCATGAGTTTTTCTTTTACAATTGCTTTTTTATACATATATTAAATATTAGACACGAGAAATTTTAAGATAGATTTTTAACTTTGTTCAGCAACATAGTTCACGGGATATTTACTACATTAATATTTCTATATAAATATAGTGGTGGCGAAGAAGTTAATTTGTTTATTAAAAGTTAAATAAACAGTGATGGAAATTTCCATCACAATGCAAAGAAGGGTTAACAAACGTTACAGAAAAAAATTAGATTTGAGATAATAGCTTTTTTATCAATCAAGAATTTCTCTCTAAATATTAAGAAATGCATAAGTGAAAAATATAAAATCAAAATTGAAAAGTCTTCATTTAGATTACCGTAATTTCCGGCGTATAAGCTGCAGCTCAAAGAGTCGTTTTTCGACCCAGAAATATTATTTTATAAAATGTAACTTAAAAGATCGCTGTAAATATTTAACTACAATTATTGAATAAAATTTCTGGGTCGAAAAACGACTCTTTGAGCTGCGGCTTATACGCCGGAAATTACGGTAATTGGTTTAATAGAGGAAAAACTTGTGTTCAGTATCATTCAGATTAAATTGACTAGTATGTATCACGTTAGAAAATTTTTAGTATATTTTACGTTTCAGAGATTTTAACGTCCTAGTGTATCAACACAAATTTACCTAATTTAAAAGTATTTCCTTTTTATCATTGTATTTTGTGCTCATATATTTTATTATATTGACTTTACGCTGATCTTATACATATCCCGTTTTTATTTGTTTTGACTTTATTTATTGCTATTGTCTTTTACCGTTGGGGAAACAAATCGACTCTTATTCAACGTGATAAGGCTACTGGAAAAGGCATTTATATGCTATACAAAGGCAGTTTGTTTCGACATTGATCTTACTAAAGAACCATAGGAATGCTTTTAAAATTGTGTTCGGTCCTTTTTCTTGTTATTAAAAAAACCGAGATAATAAAAAGAACATTAGTTTCGAATTTAAATAATGCCATTTTCCTTTCCGAAGAATTTCTGTATAATTCTAATAAGTACCGTAATTTCCGGCGTATAAGCCGCAGCTCAAAGAGTCGTTTTTCGACCCAGAAATTTTATTCAATAATTGTAGTTAAATATTTACAGCGATCTTTTAAGTTACATTTTATAAAATAATATTTCTGGGTCGAAAAACGACTCTTTGAGCTGCGTCTTATACGTCGGAAATTACGGTACATAAGCAACTACTTATGCAAGTGAAACAAATAAAATCAAAATTGAATTTTCTGCATTTACTTTAGTTAATTCATTATAATAAACAATATTGTTAAATATCAATCAGGTTAAATTCACTATTATGTCTAAAATTCAAGTAATAAATTCCTAGTAGATTCTACATTCTAGAAATTTTATCTTGTTAGTGAATCAACACAAATTTATATGAATTAGAAATATTTCCTTTTATCACTGGTTTTTGAAATTGTAGAAGGACATTTCAAAATGTAGTTTGTGCTAAAAAAAAATCTGTATAAGCGATAAAATACAGTATATAACCACGAAGGACACAAATTATCCATTTGTTGGAAAATCGCCCTTGTATATATTTCTTACAGGATTTTGCTTTATATTAGTTTTTAATTTTTCCCGAACAGGTTGAAGCGAGTTTTAATTATTTATCGATTGGAGGTAAATAGGCATTGTAATTTGCAAAAGTGCTCAAAATAAGGTGAAAATATAATTATGTTAATGCAATAGTTCTGTCATTATTTCTTTTTAACCCGGGAGAAGACGCGCATACCCAGGTTATGAATGGTTTTTACTTTGTCACTAATAAATATAAATATTAATTATCAACTTATTTAGTCGGAGACGATTGTTACAAATACTGCTATAAAATAATTTGAAGTTTACTTTTCAAAAAATAGTGGTGGCAATTGCAAAAACCGTACGTACCCTGGGTATGTCATACCCCGCGCGACTGCTCCCGTGTTAAAAAATTACACTTTTTAAATGACCTTACTATCTCAAGACAAAATGTCCGATGAGAAAATATATTTTTTCTTCCTGTACGATAAAATAATAAAATACCGTATATACTCGTGTATAAGCCGACCCCAAAATTCCTGATGAAAACAAGTTTAATACCAGTATTTTACAATAATGTTCATCGTCTTATATAATTCACAATTAAATGAGATAAAGCAGGGCGTAGAAAATTATTCTGAATTACTGGTGTTAAACTTGTTTGTATCTCGGTTTTGGGGGTCGGCTTATACACGAGTATATACGGTATATAATTACAGAAAACTGCATACCTGTGTCATTAAAATGAATTGAAATATAATTAATAGAAATCTGAGTTACACTAGTTAAATATTTAAAATGCTACTTTATCAGTGAAAATACAAGCCATATGCTTAAACTTTAAGCTAGCGTTCTTTAGATGAAAAATAGGATGACAATGTTGAAAGACAAAATAATCACAAAACGTCTCTATAAAGAATTACACAGACAGACAGTAAAGGAGATAAATATAGTTTTTTCTTTTCAAAGCAATAGCACTTAGACAAACATCTATACACTATTATACGCCACCAAATCAATTGAAGATTAAGCAGAACAACAAATGAAACAAGAGTGACATATAGAGACTTTAGAGAAAACAAAAAGTCAACTGTAAACATGGAATACAATCAATTAGGCTGATGTTCTGAGGTCCTCATTAGTTCCCTGGCCTCTCAATATCTGCCAGATATACTGTTACTTGATAGTGCTAGGCACAGTGGTAAATGCTGTGCATTCAAGATTACATCCTCTCCACAAATAGGGCAATTTGGACTTTCAAGAATACCAAATCTGAAAAGGTAATTAGGTAGACAATCGTGTCCCGTGGCAAGTCTAAATAAGGCAACACTTGTTCTTCTTGGTGCTGTAGGGACATGAGATATTGCATTTTTACATTCTTTATTTTCGATTTCACTTAGTTTTCTCCATTCATATTGAGAGTCCATTTTTCTCTTTATAATTCTGGATATTGAATTGAAAGGTATTTCATTGCTTGGTGTTTGTATTATTTTAGTTCCTTTTTTGGCTAGTTGGTCAGCCGCATCATTCCTGTATATTCCACAATGGGCCGGGATCCATTGTAGTTCCACTTCCTTTCAACTCTCTTTTAGTTGTTTAAATTTTTTCCTGCAGTCCTCAATTCTTCTTGATTCGGGGATCTTAAAGGAAGTTATTGCTTGAATAGCAGAGATTGAATCCGATAAAATAACTGCTTTTAAAAAATATTTTTCTCGTATAATTAGCTGTTGTGTGGCAATACAGACAGACTGCACCTCTCCATCGAACGGTGTTGTGTTTGTTCCCAAGCATGCATAAAATGCGAAGAGTTCAGAGTAGATTCCAGCACCCGTATTCTCTTCCAAAGAGAGTCTGGAGCCGTTCGTATAAA
Organism: Maratus michaelseni; assembly: GCA_963931845.1. Taxonomy (NCBI): domain Eukaryota; kingdom Metazoa; phylum Arthropoda; class Arachnida; order Araneae; family Salticidae; genus Maratus; species Maratus michaelseni. The sequence goes on along the minus strand of OZ007591.1, from coordinate 395,573,127 downwards.
CGCGGAGTCATTCTTTTATGGGGTATCTAGTATAAATAGTTCCATTGCATAAGCATGTACAAATATAGTTTTAAAACATGGAAACATAATTTAACCTTTTCCGGCGCGGAGTAAGTAATTTTGTAAATTGATGAAATATTGGACTGACACCAGAATTTAAAAACGAATTTATTTGAAAATAAAAACTTGCTTCTTTTCCGATACTTAATAAACCAAAAATTTTAATTAAATATTCTTGGTGCCGTTTGTCAGTTTTGGAATTAAAATTAGGTGTTCTTTTTTGTAACCACCACCCGTTAAAGGGTTAAAGAAAACAAATCACAAAACATACTCAAAGTGTTTCCTCCCAATTCTAATTCATAAGAGAGCTCTATTAATTCGTATGAAATATTCTTAGCTACTAATATTGTTACAAGCATCAGTTATCTTATTTTAAAGGGGAGGTGCATTTAGAACTAATTTTGTCTTGACCCGATCATTGGTTTAAAAGTTAATAAACATACAATACCACTATTTTTTATTAGTAATCTCCACATTATTTAATCACACAGTTTGTCGATTAAATAATGTGATTATTTCTATTTAAAAAAGGTAGTTTTCATTGTCCTTAAACTTTTAAGTCTATGGTCGAGTAAAAACAGAATTAGATATATATTATCGTCTGCATTTCTTTTCTATTGCTATATCTCAGATATTAACATTTGTAATTTGTTCGACATTCACATAAGTAAATTTTAAATTAATTATAAATAATTCAATTTTAAAGATACAAATATGCATTTTTTGTAACAAATATGAAGATATATACTTTTGTTGCAGCAAAGGAAAAGAAAACAAGTGGGTAAGTGTGATCGAAGATCGCACAAAAAAAAAAATCATGTTTTTATTAAAGTAAAACTTTACCGGTCTATTTTTCTCGTGCTTTTGAATATCTTAGCCGGCCCAATAGCGGGCGAAGCCCGCTCTTATACGCTGCCATAATAATATTTGTTATGGGGACTAAATGCGATATTTAAAAAATCAATTTCAAAATTAAACATGTTGTACCTTCAAAATGTTAAAATATATGCCAATATTTCCATAATCGGGTTTTTAACTTGATTCAATACGTTCCTCAAACTCATATATTTACTATTCTCTATTACTCATATTGATATTCTCTTTGTATTATTCTCAGACATTTGAAAAATCCGTTAAACTTCCAATATGACGTCAGATTAATTTTCTTTTTAGTTCTCTAATAACGTCAGATTAAGTTGCTTTCTGTATTAACACATACTTATACTCCCTGTATTATTGAGAAATGTTTGAAATATTTTTGTTTTATTACCAATATGACGTCATATTAATCTTTTTTTTAATTGGTGAAACTTTTTATTTCATTTTCATTTTTCACGTGAATAGCTTTCAACAAAAAATTAATTATTGTAGAAAAAAAAATTCTTGTGTATTTTTACTTGTTAGCAACTGCTATAACGAAAAATGTTTGAATTTAATAGGAAAAGGATGTTAGATTTTTGGTTTTTTATCTCTATATATTACAATAATACGATTTTTTCAATTTTTCTAATTTTGAGCTTCATAGTAGGTATTCAGCTATAAGTACACAAAATTTCATGCCTGTAAGTTGTATAGTTTCTGAGAACCGGCTCTGTGACAGACATGCAACCAAACGGTACTAATAGGGTTTCTGGAGATGAACGAAACCTTAAAAATGCAATCAACCAATTGTGTTCAGACAGATCGTATTATAACTTAAAAGTGTAACTCTTGGGAAATAATTTCTAGGAATGTTTCCTTAACATACTCTTGTTTCCTTCATTCATGTGAGCATGTTTACAACTTTCATTTCCTACTAATTTCCAACTTGTAAAAAATTGTTACAGCTTTCTTGGAACACTCTGTGTGCAAATAATAGTTAAAGCACATGTAGACAAAATACACATTTATAGAAAGTAGCTATGAACGGTACAAATAATAGTTTCAGTGCTATAGTTTAGATTTTTAACACACTAACTGAAACAAATCTGTCTACAGTTTGAAATTTAGATCACTAAAGCAGCAATTTTAATTTTAAGAGTTCATAGCTGAAGTCAGTGTTCGTACTCTCTTACCACAATTTTTTTAATAGCATTTTTCGCCTTATTTAAATGCAGAAAAGTATTACAAATCCTGCAATTAAACGAGGTGTGTACAATTTCTGCTATTTAAATATTAAATAGAAATATTCTATGAAAAAATGTGGTAAAAGAGTATGAACCTTGTGAATTTCTTCATCTTTTGAAATATTCTTAGTCATTCAGGTATTAATAAATAAGACAGAAACAACTAAATCTCACATTTCTTTGATAAAAATAAAACAAAAGTTCAAATTAACTGAAATAAAACTTACTACAGCCCAAAAATTAGAAAGCAGCAGCAGAAATTTTAATTTCAAGATCAATAATAGTTGTATTTCCTCATCTTACAAAATATTGTTTGGTATTTAATTATTAACAGATAGAAACAATTAAATCTCATAATTTTATACCAATAAAACAAAAGCTTATTGTAATTGAAATAAAACTTTTACAGTCCAAAAATTAGAAAATTGGAGCAAAAGTTTAAAAATCAAAAAAATAATTGTTCCATTTCTTTACAATTAAAAATACTGTTTATTATATAGCTATTAATAAATAAGATAGAAACAATTAATTCTGGTATCTGTTTTAGATAAAACTAAAAGAAAAGAATATTGTAACTGAAATATATATTTTTACAGTTAAAAAAAATAGAAATCGGAAGCAAAACTTTCACTTTACAGATATTGTTTATCATTTAGCTATTAATAAATAAGATAGAAACAATTAATTCTCGTATTTGTTTTAGATAAATCTAAAAGAAAATAATATTATTACTAGATAAATAATAGCTGTATTTCTTCATCTTTGAAAATATCGGTTGCCAATTATATTTAAATAGCTAAGATAGAAAGTATTAAATCTTATATTTTTTTCGATAAAATTAACCAAAAGTGCATTGAAAATCAAATATAAATTTTAACAGTCTGAAATTTATAAATATGAAGCAGAAATTTTAATTTCAAGAGCTGCAAAATTACAGCTTCAAATTATAGCTCCATTTATTTATGTTTAAATATATTATTTACAATTTAGCTATTAATATATTAGATAGAAACAATAAAATCTCGTTCTTGTTTTGCAAAAATAAAAGAAAAACTTATTCTAACTGAAATATAACTTTTACAGTTAAAAAATTAGAATTCTGAAGCAGAAATTTTAATAAAAAAAAAAAGAAATAACAGCTGAATTTCCACTTCTGTGAAGATATTGTTTGCCATTTAGCTAATAATAAATTAAATATAAACCAATTACATCTCATAATTTTATAAATGAAAATAGAATAAAAGCTTCATACTACACGTGGAATGGCTAAAGCGTTATAATGTTGCTTGCATATACATTCTACGCAAATGATTTCCGGAATAAACAACATGTATTCGCTGCCATCAGTGTCACATCTAAATTTATAATACATAAATAATCAATGTTACCCTGAATTGAATAGTTGTTATTTTATCAGATTCAAATGGAATATTTTGTATACAATGTTAATACCAGTTTTATAAATCTTTATTTCATGGAATTATAATTCCCTAAGCATTGTCTGATCGATAGATAATGGTTATTAAATGGTTAGTAATATGTGATACAATATATTGTTGAGCTAAATAGTGCATACATGAATTCGATAATGCTATATTCATAACAATGAAGTACCTTTCAACCTTCCGGTATTTTAAATTCAAGTAAACATATTTTGAACCATACAATGTACATAATTAAATAAATCTTATTTCTGTATGAAACAGAAACAGTTTATTTTTTGAATGGGATTCCCAGTTGTAAAACAACTCCACTCCTGGTATATGAGTAGTTGCATATCACATTATATATACACACATCATATGTACACATCATACATCACATCATATATACACATCACAGCTATGAGAACAAAACTATAAATGTAGAACTTTAGCACTAGAAAACGAAAGAAAAGGAAAAGATTCGACTGAGAACTTCATCAGTTAATCCAAAATAAGTAAGCCAGCCAATCAAATGTAACTTGCGTAAAGCAGCCAATCAAATGTAACTTGCGTAAAGCAGCCAATGAAATTGAACTTGCAGAATAAGAGTGTAAGAAGGAGGAAAAAACAGTAGAAAAATGAGTAGAAAAGCATTAAAGAATAATATTTACGTAGAAAAATAAGTAAAGAGATGATGAGAAAGATCTTTAACTGTTTCAAAAGGAAAATTGTTCGCAATAAAGGCAAATTAAATCAGGAAAGAGTGTAAATCTACTCCCAATAACAAAAAGGCTTTTTTCATTGCCATACATTAAAATATAGTTTAAATTGCTGTTAGTTTAAGAATAAGGGAAATACATAGAATTTTTTAAAAATTTAAATATTAAAGACAAAAAGTATCATGATATTAAGTTGATCGTATTTATTAAAATATATTCCTGGTTATTATTTGATTATTTGACTTGAAAAAAAAACAGCAAAAGTTCAACGAAAACAACGCTACATATTTATACCTGTTAAGATTTGAAACATATCTAAAATGAAACTTTTTCTGGTTGTGAATCCTTCTTGGCAGGTTTTCTGTGAAAACGGAATTCTCTCGTAAACGAAAACATTTCATGGTCTCGATGACAGAAGGATAACTGTACAAGTATACCTGATATGATGGAAATCTCTCTACAACGGAATTTTTTAACTATACCTGCCGATTCCGTTTTCATAGATTTTAATGTAACTAGATTAAACACAAAACTTCAGCAGAGATTTCGATCGGCCCAACTGTTGCCAGCACTTGTGGGCAAAGACGAGTTTACATGAATGCAATAACAGCACATTGATCAGAGTTTGGCGACCCTTATCTTTGTTCATTTTATAATTTTATATCGAGCAATATTATCATTTACTTTAAATCTGCTGGCTGGAATTTAAAAAAAAAGTCACTTTATTCTTCGATTAGATATTTGTGAATTCTTATTCAATGCTGTTATACATTGCCACTTTCAAAATACCTGCATCTGAATGTGATTTGTCTTCTGCTGTAAAACTTGCTGATGATGTCATTTTTCAGCTTTATGAAACTTTACAATAATCAATAAGTAAGGAAGAGGAGACTGGTGTTTAAAAGTTTTATGACCTGTTCAATAGAGCACAGTCTTTTGCTAAAGAAAACTCTGACACAATTTTCTTTAGTCACACATATTCCTTGTCAAGTTGACCATCACATACATCTGATTCAATGTCAAACTTGGAGAATATTTAGGAAGATCAATGTTCTTCCTCCTTTTGTTAGTTTTATTTCTAATCTCGTTATTCGTTAATCGATAAAGAAAAGAACAGAGGGATATTGGAAGATTTTGATGTTCATCTGAGTTTGTACAAAATAATGGTGATTCTTGTTATGAAACTTTTCAACCTGAGCTATTTTTAATAAACTGTTAATGGAATATTACGTTGTTGTATATTATTTTGAAGGACAGATTTTTACCTACTTATTTAGTATTTTAATTTTGTTTTCCGCTATTGTACAGGGATATTTAAGGCAATTGTAGAACTTTGGGAAATTTCGTACAATTTTTTTACTAATTCAAAATGGTTTGAAAATCGAGGGAAATGGCTTGTATATCAACCACGCTACAGCGTTGAATTCAGGAGAGCGGAGGTGGGGCATCCACCCCGGAGCATCAAAATGACCCCTCGAAAGATTTGAGATTTTATGCTTAGGAGTGCAATCTCGCGCCTTCCCTAAACTCCACAGTGTACCTATTGCGGAGAAAAATGGTACCCTCCGAAGAAATCCCTACTGGAGAAAAATGTCTGAATTCAACGTTACATTTGACCGAAGTACGACTTGTGAATTCACAGTTTAACATTGCTTTCAGAAATTTCATGATGGCAATGAGCGTTTTGAATATGAAGGTCGTAGGTGGCATCTGGTTATTAACAATGAGAAATTGAAAGCAAAGGTTGAAGCTAATCCACGTACCATAGTCTGAAAGCTTGTTGCTGAACTCTGAGTACGTTCTAAAACTGTTTCCGACCGCTTAAAAGAAATTGGTTGAAAAGTAAAATAGCAGAAAACACCATTATTTTTTTACGCAATCTAATACTTCCCAATATGTGCTAATCCATCATAATTAATTTTTTTTTCAAAAATTTAACATCTTTTATGTTGACCAAGTATCGGATACAACTATTGAGGTCGAATATTTACTTTAGTATCAAAAGCGATGAAACTTGAAAAAGAATTATGGCTGTTTTAGACAATTGTAACAAAATTATTTTTCCCAACATCAACTATATTTGTTGCATGTGTTTGTTACATTACTAGTTTCTGTAGCCGAAATTACAAGATTTTTTTCTTAAAAATTAAAACATTATTCCAGAAACTCAAATGGTGAATCAACAGCTGACGGGATTGGCAATAATGTCAACTCATTATTCAGTATACCTATTACAGCACAAGTTCTTATTTCAATGACAAGAAATTAAACATGAAAATTGAAAAAACAGTTTCAACCAAATAATGTTATAAACTTAACCATTTGATCATAACTTTAAAATAATCAAATGTTTATGTCATATGAAACTTGATATAAATGCATTCTCTTCAGTGTGTGGTCAGTTTTTATATCATAGTGTTTGTAATATATTTTTCTTTGGTAAATATTAATGTAACTTCATTGTATTATTAGCTAAAATTATAGAGATTAATCTTACTTCATTTTACACATGCTATTTTTTTTTAATTAAGAAATTGATAAGGAAATATCTAACTTCTCAAAGTTACTCGAAATACTTCTATTGCATATCACACACACAGTCAATCCTGTCACACTATACTTCAATAAGGCACATTTCTCGTTTCGTCGGGATCCCTAAAATTTTCCGTTTCAGATAGGATTCCGTTATAGGAAGTATCCGCTTTCATAGGGTTTACTGTATTTATAAGTAGGGTAAAACATGACAAGACAAAATCGGAATCACAGAAGAACTGTGAAAAAGCCCGTTTTAGACAGGTTTTCAGCAAATTTAATTGTATGGTTAACCATATCAGGACCATGTAATGCTTTTGTTTAAGACAGGAATCTGCTATAGACAGGTTTTACTATACATATTACATACATAAGTTATATTTTTATATATACAGCAAATCCTGTGGAAACGAAACCAGCCTGTAACGGAATGCTGACTTAAACGGAAATATTCATTCGTCAAATAGAAAAGAATGCCATACACCTGATAAGACGAAAACCTGTCTAACACGGAATTTTTTACCGCTCTTTGCGATATTATCTTGGCAGGTCTTACTATATATATCAGCTGAAGAAATATTCTGGACCCCTCCCGAAAGGAAATCCTGGCTACGCCACTGAGTAAAACTTTACTGTATTTTTTATGTAGTTTTCACTACAATTATATATTTTCTTACGGCTCCCCATTTGCCTTGAAAATCGCCATTTCCATTCTCAAAAATACCTATATACAGAATATTAAGTTGCTTCGCAACTAGGTGATCCATGAAGCTAACTACCCTGTTCCTTGTTACCTGACACTCTACTATTATATTCTCGTTACAGGCCACGGAGCGGTCTCTATTCAAGAGACAATCAACCTTTTGCCCACCACCATTTCCTTACGAGAATTTTCTGTTTAGATTTATCTTGCCCACTTCATGGGAACTCCTTTCATGATGAATTTTTTTTCTTGTAATTGTTGTAGAAATCTACTGTCAAAATAATTTTTAAAAATTACCGTTGAACCACTCTGATGTTTGTGTTAAATACATATTTTGCAATACTCTCCAAAGGGAAACGTAAAGGTTAGATATCCAAGCTTTGTATAATCGAAATGGTTATTCGATTATACGGTTAATTGAATTGAAAAATGGTATAAATTGAATTACAGTTTGTGAGCAACAATTCCATGAACTAAATAATGCAAACATGAATTTGATAATGCTGTACATACATAGCAAAGCCATTCTATATTAAGTCTGTACAGATGAATGGCAGATTCGCAAGTTGACAATAGCGCCCTCTTACGACTAATTGTTTTTTAGCTTGCTAGAAAAGAAAAAATCTAAACCAGTAAATACACAAAGTGAAATTGAAAAATATTAATCGAGACCATCGTGTGTAGCCTGTCAAGTGCGGCTAAACTTATCTGTGCAAAACATAAAATCACGAATTCTGTAAAGTCAGTGGGATGGATGATTTAAACAACGATGAATAATTAAATGAAATAATAATGAAAACTATAATTAAATGAAAACCATAATTATTATTAGCAGGGTTATTTTTTTTTTTGTGACGAACTTTTGTTTTGAGAACTCGCCCACTAACTTTTGTTTTGAGAACTTGCCCAGCGTCCCCTGAATACTAGGCTTGAGCTCTCATACAAAAATGGCGGCTGCCAAAGTCGTTTTTTTAAGCGTTTGTACAGTCCCCTGGATTTTAACCACCAGAAATTTCTAAACTATTTCTTTGACTTATTAGATCTCAGAAGAAAAAGGGCGAAGAAAACTTTTAGAAATTATTAGTGTTCAAATTAGAGGTAGCGTACAAACGTTGAAAGAAATCCGCCTCCGGCAGCCGAAATGATTGTGTTAACATGCAGGTCTAGTAGGGGGGCGGGGAATCGCCGCAAGAGAGGAAAGTAGCACTCTATGGATGCAAACAAAATTTACATATTTTGCGCACGCAGCGCTTTGGATTTGAACAGCGGCCACAGGAGAAGACAGGGGCGCCAGTGTAAGTTCGCAAATATAACAAGCACCGCGCGCGCATCGATCTGGTTTTTACTTACGAGACTGTATTAAACAATCTCAGTACATGATAAGATCAATCTGGAAAGATTGACTTAAGATTGAAACAAGACTCCCTTATCATAGATCAGACTTGACAATCCGGAGAAAGTCTATGGGAGAAAATGTCCGCGGTAATTGCCAACTTATTAATTGACTTTCTCCGGAAAGTATCGCCGCCTGGTGGATACTACAGCACAGTTGCCATGTTTCGGGCTTTTTGAACACCAGTATATTTTTAGAGAAAATGTTGTTCTTTTAAATCCCAGAATTCTCCGATCAAAGAAAACAAAATTGTCTCTACTAAAAAACTGGTATCCAAAAATATAATAGAAAAATCTATAGAAAAATCTAGCTGGTCTGCTACCGCATAGCTGCCAACTCTTACGCTTTTTTATTACAACTAAAATTTAATAGAATTTTTTTCGTCATGTAATCACACGATCTTGTCAATTTAATAAGATAAAATTTACTATAAAATTTTAGTGGTAGGAAAACTACTAGTTCATAAGCAAATACATAGAACAAATGGAGCTGTGAAAAAATTTCGTGTGATTTCGTGTCGTAAATACTATTACTGACGATTGATAGCGCTAGTAGCAGGACAAGTATAGCGGTCAAAGGCAACTTGCTGATTGAGAGGTCTGATACTATGATAAGGAGGTCTTGCTGGAAAGTAAGAAATTTTCACAGTATAGATTATAACCATTTAAAATTGTGGAAACTTTGGTTCAAAACTTTTCTGGTATAAGTAATTTTTAAATAACATTCGAAACTTTCGGGAAAATTTTTATTCTATATATTGTTATGAGCTCGGGGTTTGAAACGACTGATGCCAATATATAAGAACAATCAACAGGCTTTATTTACTCCAAGCAGTTCGTTAGAACACAAATATCTTCTGAAAATCACAAATATTCAGAAATCTTTAAATCTAATAAAAGCACAGCAAATTTTCACAGCGAACAATACGTTCAATACGGCGAATCAAATACAAAATCGCTCAGAGAAACACAGTCTCAATGCAAAGCCTCTCGTGCGTATTCAATAGCAGTTGACAGATAACTGAACTCATGGAGGTCCCACCTGGCCCTTATATAGGTTTTAGAGATTATTCCAGAATATTCGAGAGCTTTCGGATGACCAGAATTTACCAGAAAGTACCGTAATTTCCGGCGTATAAGCCGCAGCTCAAAGAGTCGTTTTTCGACCCAGAAATATTATTTTATAAAATGTAACTTAAAAGATCGCTGTAAATATTTAACTACAATTATTGAATAAAATTTCTGGGTCGAAAAACGACTCTTTGAGCTGCGGCTTATACGCCGTAAATTACTACTTCAAATTTCGAGAGAGAACCTCAAGCGAGAAAGGATCTCAATGTACAGGTATAAGGGGGGGGGGGGGGTTTGCACAAAAAGTCGCCAAATCCGTCGCCAACTTGGCGGTAAACCCATTCCTTGGCGATTTTCCTAAAGACCTCCATTATAAAGATGCGGGTGTAAGGTTGTTTTTCTTGCAAAGCAGCCGAGGCCTTTTGCATTGAGTAACATAAATTTCGACAGGAAAAACATTAAATAATGCTGCAATTTCACTATAAAAATTTGGAATATGTACAAAATTCATAGCAATATGTTAATGAGCAATATTTTCTGTGCTATTTTAAAATGACCAATCTAGACGTACGAAAGTGAGTGTATAAGACAGTTTTTCAAAAAAGTTAGTTTGTACTTAAACTGTTTAAAGCTCACATGTTGAAATTAAATATTTTTTTGTTTACCCAACATCTATCTATCGGAATATAGCGACTTCGATTTTCTAAATCATAATTTTCATGCTTAAAAAAACAATCAGGCTGTATACCTTTTATGTGCAAAATTGATCAAAGTATGGATCCTAAATTTAAAACACACGTTTCTGTAAAGTCAGACGTTCAGATGAACTAATATGACAGATAATGGAATCAATAAATTACTAATAGTAGTTTTTTTTTCTTTTGAGACGGACTTCTGTTCTGAACATTCGCCACAGGAGAGGAAATTGGCGCTCTTGTACGTGAACAAAATTTACATATGGTAGGCACGCAGCGTTTTGACTTTGAAATCCGGCCGCAGGACAGGAAAATAGTGCTAGTGAGCGCTAACAAATTTAACACGTACTCTGCACACAATAGTATAATCCATTTGATGAATAGCTGCCAAATTGGCCGTTTTTTTTATTACCATTAAAATTTAATGGAAGGTTTTGTTTTATTTAATCATTAGATTTCGGCGATTATATAAGGCAAAATTAACTATTAAATTTTAGCTTTTAGAAAAAAAAATGTACAAGGTAGCTCCTATGTACATCTAATTCTGTTTTTACACGGTCATAGGTTTAAAAGAAGTTAAAGGTTTAAGAACTATGCACAAAGATAAATTCTAAAATAGAAGTATAATACAGTACAGAAAAAAGAAAGTTTAACAATTAAAAAAAAGGAAGAAAAATTTCAGTAAATCCACATGACAAACAAAAACTTACGAGGAACGAAACCATACCCATCGCATAAGAGACCATAAATTTCAGAGACCATAAATTAGTTTAAAAAATACATTAATAAGAAAGCAGTCTAAAAGAATTATAAAGTTTCTTTTTAATATTAATACAAAAAAAGACAGAACAAAAAAGAAACACTAGTTTACGTTAGAAGAGTAGAAAACTCAGCACATAAAATGTTAAAAAACAAAAATAGAAGGGTGAAGAAAAAATGTGAGGTTGGAGACCACACAGTCTCGTAACTCTGTAAAGATGAAATTAGTCAACATTGGGGAGGTTAATTTCGTTGGAAAGGGAGTCTAATTTCTTGATAACATCAATCATTTTTTTGTATGGGATTCTCAAACTTTTTAGTCTGTGTAGCAATATTTTTTATACATTTAAGGAATTTAGAGATTTGGAGAATTTCTTTTAAATCATACAAGCTGTAATTTTCCAACTGGACGAAAAATGTCCGGGCCAGAATTCGAACCTGGGATCTTTTGGCTAAAGCTGCCACGCTCTACCAACTGAGCTATCCCGGTCGAATCTGGAGGGCATAATTCATCCAGTTAACCTTATTGATTAAACCTTATTAAATTAAACCATTAAATCTCTCACAATCAATCTAATTCACTAACCATTGAATAGAACAACTGCATAGTTTCTAAATTTGTATTCGATTATTTTCTCTTTTTATAAAACATATTAAATTTGAAAATATACTGTTTTTATCAATGAAGAATTTGACTATAAATATTAAGGAATATGTGAACGATTTATGAAAAGGAAAAAATTAAAACAAAATTGAAAAGATTTGGTTTAGATTAATAGTTTATTATAAGAATTTCTTATGTTAAATATCCTTCATATTAAATTGACTATTATATCTAAAAACTCACGTAAGAAATTCTTAGTTTATCTTACATTCCAGAGATTTTATCTTGTTAGTGAATCAACACAAATTGATCTGATTTACAAGTATTCACCTTTTATTAATGTCTTTTGGCCTAATACATTTTGATTTTATTGAGTTGTTGTTACATATATATATCGTTTTTATTTCATTTGATGTTATTTATTAGTATTGTCTTTTACCGCGAGAGAAGAGAAAAAAATTGACTATTATGCAATGTGAAAATGTCAAAGTGATACTTTTAAAAAATATATATGCGATACAAAGAATATTTGTTTGGTCCCCTATTAACTCCAAACGAACAAATACTACCATATTCGCCACAGCCAGATTTTGTTGTCCAAATGTGTTGCTTTCAATTATAGTTTTGGTACCACTTTGTCTTTCAAACTCTTTTTACGTTATTTAATCACCGAAATTTTGAGATAACATCAGTGTTGCCAGTGGGCTACTTTATTTAAACTCAGTCTCCTTGATTGCCACCAGTTTTTTTAAGAAAGTAAAATTGGACCTTTTGGCCATATTAAATAAGGCGAATTATGAAATTCCAAGAATGCAATATGAATTTAAAAAAAGTACAGTCCACTGGTAACACTGGATTAGATAAGGAAAAAGTCTCTGTGCAAAAGTGCTGGTGTATATTTGGAAATAACACATTTAGAAAATAAAAATTTGTTGTAGTGAATATGGCGGTATTTGTGCGTTAAGAGTTAAAGTATCACAGCAGTGCTTCTAAATTTGTTTTTGATTACTTTTCCTTTAACCCTTCTTTGCATGAGTTTTTCTTTTACAATTGTGTTTTTATACATATATTAAATATTAGACACCAGAAATTTTATTATAGATTTTTAACTTTGTTCAGCAACATAGTTCACGGGAAATTTACTAGATTAATATTTCTATATAAATATAGTGGTAGCGAAGAAGTTGCTTTGTTTATTAAAAGTTAAATAAACAGTGATGGAAATTTCCATCACAATGCAAAGAAGGGTTAACAAACGTTACAGAAAGAATGTAGATTTGAGATAATAGCTTTTTTATCAATCAAGAATTTCTTTCTAAATATTAGGAAATGCATAAGTGAAAAATATAAAATCGAAATTGAAAAGTCTTCATTTAGATTAATTGGTTTAGTATAGGAAAAACTTACGTTCAATATCATTAAGATTAAATTGATTAGTATGTATCACGTAAAAAATTCTTAGTATTTTTTGCATTTCAGAGATTTTAAAGTCCTAGTCGATCAACACAAATTCACCTGATTTAGAAGTATTTCCTTTTTATCATTGTCTTTTGTGCTCATATATTTTATTATATTCAATTTACCCTGATCTTATACATATCCCGTTTATATTTGTTTTGATTTTATTTATTACTATTGTCTTTTACCGTTGGACAAACAAATTGACTCTTATTCAACGTGATAAGGATACTGGAAAAGGCATTTATATGCTATACAAAGGCCGTTTGTTTCGACATTGATCTTATTAAAAAAATAATAGCAATGTTTCAAAATTTGTGATTGATTATTTTTTATGTAATAAAAAAATCTGTGAAAATAAAAGGAAAATCAGTTTCGAATTCAAATAATGCCTCTTTTCTGACCGAATAATTTCTGTATAATTCTAATGAATATATAAGTAATTAATTATGTAAGTGAAAAAAATAAAATCAAAATTGAATTTGCTGCATTTATTTTAGATAATTCATTATAAAAAACAATAATATTAAATATCTATCATGTTAAATTGAATATTATGTCCAAAATTCACGTAATATATATATATATATATATATATATATATATATATATACAGGGTGTTCCGTTAAAGGGGTCCAATATTAATAGGGGTAATAGAGGAGATCACACGGAGCATAAATCAGTATATAATGCCTGGCCGGATCTCAATATTTTTCAAGTTACAGCAAATAGAATGAAAAATCGGAAATTTGTAAAAAAACCCTCATTGCTAAACTATCGATAATGCTACATAAAAACGAAGCACATATTTAGAAAGAGCAGAAAAAATCCTACGAAATGACATAAGTTGTTTTAGAATATTGAGAATTAATGGCGAGTTACAAGCTCTGAAACAGTGAAAAAATACAAAATCAAATATTTAGCAAAATAGTTAATCGTTAATTCCAAAAATGCAACTCTACCTACATCAAGGAAAATGTTATAAAATTTGGTCCATTCCGAAAGCTTTCGAAGAAGCTGACAATAAACCATATCAGTTTAATTGTATGGGAGAAATCAAGCAGTTTCCTAGTTACAACTCTGTACTGTTGCACGCTCGGAAAGAGCGAAACTCCACCCATGACGATTGTAAACACCCCGTTTTAATATCTTTCAATTATACATTTCTGATCAACCTCTATCAATACCCTTTCATTATTCAGTCTGGTCAAGTGAATGACATATTGTGCAGCTCTCGCCTTGTCTTAAAGCAAACTCCGTGACTGCTGCGTTTCCTCCATGAACTTTCAGGAAGATGAAGAAGAAGTACTTTTTATGCAAATTTTCTATGTGTATAGGAAGAAAAGTGTAATAAAACAGCAGTCATCAGTGGGCGTTATGTTAAAGGGAGGCTGTTGTAAGTGGGATTGTAGTAAGTTGATGTATAATAATTATGCCGGAATACTCTAACGAAGAATATGCGGACATGCATCTGATGTACGGGCAAGCTCATGGAAATGCATGTCTAGCACAGCGCATGTACCGTGAGCAATTTCCAAGGAGACGTTGCCCAAGTTCGAAACTCTTCATAAAAATCGATAGACGATTACGGGAGACTGGATCGTTTAATACAGCAAGCATTGATGCAGGGAAACCTCGACATGTACGAACACCTGCAATGGAAGAAGATGTACTGAATATTTTTAAAGATAACCCCTCCACGAGTACACGAGCTGCTGCGTCTGAAGTCGGTGTTTCTCACCAAAGTGTGTGGCGTGTTCTGCGTGCAGAAAACATGCACCCCTTTCATGTGCAGCGGGTACAACTGTTATCAGTAACAGATTGTGCTCAGCGGACAGAATTCGTACGCTGGTTGCTTAATGTAACAGAAAATAATCCACAAATTCTGGAAAATATTTTATTTACTGATGAAGCAACATTTACGAGAGAGGGCGTGGTAAACACGCACAATATGCACACATGGTCATATACAAATCCGCACACTGTTTTCCCGTCGAACGCACAACAAAAGTTCAGTGTGAACATATGGGCAGGTGTCCTCGGCGATTATCTCATAGGACCATATTTACTCCCAGATGTACTCAATGGCAGTACGTACTTGGTTTTCCTACGGGATATCTTACCGCAGTTACTGCAAAATGTGCCAGCAACATTGCGCCACAATATGTGGTTTATGCACGATGGTGCACCGGCACATTTTTTCATAGGTGTTCGCAATCACCTCAATTCAACATATCCTGGTAAATGGATTGGAAGCAGTGGACCTGTTGCTTGGCCTTTACGCTCTCCAGACCTCAATCCGTTAGACTTTTTTGTTTGGGGACACCTTAAATCGCTGGTGTATGAAACGCCTGTGGATACACCGGAGGATTTACTAGCGCGAATCGTTGTCGCTGCAGGAGACATTCCCAACTCCGTCGGAGTTTTTCGGCGTGTTCGCCAATCTTTACGACGTCGCTGTCGGCTGTGCGATTCTGTTAATGGGCGCAACTTCGAACACCTATTATAATAATGTCCGTTCGTCTGCCTTCCGACATTGAACTGTGCAGCGCAGGCCAGAAGACTATGCTTCACATATGTCATAAAGTACGTGGAATGTAATTCTTTATTTGTCATTTTTTTTTCAACACTTTTTGGCACAGTATTTTGTAAGTCACAGACTGTGGTGTACTCAAATTGTAAATTACAAAGTTTGTATGAATTAATTTAAAATTTAGTGTCTTTTTTAAATTTATAATTAATAAAATTATTATGCTATTTGTTATTATTATTTCCTATCATAAATTATGATGCACATATACATACAATAATTGTCCATGTAAAACATGTACTGAAACTTCTTGCATAGTTACAAATCGCAATATTTTTAATTATTTCCGAATTTTCACCACCAGTTTAATTTTAAGGAATTTAACTTAAGCTTTATATCAATAAAAGACCACTTTAAAATGTAGACTATTATTGTAAAGTTATTTTGGTTCATTCAACTCTTGAATAATTAAAAATGTTGCATCTCAGAAGAAGCATGATCGAAAATGTATAGTTGAGAGTAATTAAAAAGGCGGTGTTTCCAATCGTGATGGGCGGAGTTTAACCTTTGCTAGTGTCAAAGAAAGCGGAGTTGTAACTAAGAAACTGATTAATTTCTCTCACACAATTAAACCGATATGGTTCATTGTAAGCTTTTTCGAAAGTTTTCGGAATGGACCAAATTTTACTACATTTTCCTTGTTGTAGCTAGGGTTGTCTTTTTGGAATTAACGATTAACTATTTTGATGTATATTGGATTTCGTACTTTTTTCACTGTTTCAGGGCTTGTAACTCGTCAATAAATATTGCTATTTTAATACAATTGATGTCATTTTGTAGGTTTTTTTCTGCTCTTTCTAAATATGTGCTTCGTTTTTATGTAGCATTATCGATAGTTTAGCAATGAGGGTTCTTTTACAATTTTCCGAATTTTCATTCTATTTGCTGTAACTTGAAAACTATTGAGATCCGACCAGGCTTTATATACTGATTTATGCTCCATGTGATCTCCTCTATTACCCCTATTAATATTGGACCCCTTTAACGGAACACCCTGTATAAATGGGACAAACAAATTGACTCTTATTCAATCTGAAAAGGATACTGGGAAAAGTAATTATATGCTATACAAATAAAGTTTGTTTCGATATTGATATTATTAAAAAATGATAGCAATGTTTCTAAATTTGTGTTTGGTTATTTTTTCTGCTATAAAAAATCTGAGAAAATAAAAAGAATATTTGTTTCGAATTCAAATAGTGCCGTTAAAATAAAAAGTACTGCACAAGGTCTTACGTTTTTACCACAAAACCTTTTTAATAGACTTTTTTTATTTAATATTTAAATAGCAAAAACTGTAGACGCCTTGTTTTATTGCAGGATTTGTAATAATTTTCTGCATTTTCCCTGATAGAAAAAATAAGAGAAAATAAAAAGAACATTAGTTTCGAATTCAAATAATTCCGTTTTTCTCACCGAAGAATTTCTATATAATTCTAATGAATATATAAGTAACTATTTGTGAAAGTGAAAAATTAAAAATCAAAATTCATTTTGCTGCTTTTACATTTGTTAATCCATTATAATAGACAATAATTATAGATATCAATCAGGTTAAATTGACTGTTATGTCTCAAATTCACGTAATAAATTCCTAGTAGATTTTACATTCTAGAAATTTTACCATGTTAGTGAATCAACACGAAATTCTCTTATTTAGAAGTATTTTCTTTTTATCCTTGTCTTTTGTGCTCATATATTTTGATTATATTGACTTGGCTTTGTTCTTATACATATCCCTTTTTTATTTGTTTTGATTTTATTTACTACTATTTTGGCATGGGACAAACGCATTGCCTCTTATGCAGTGTGAAAAGGATACTCGAAAAAAAAAATATATATGCTATACAAAGAAAGTTTGTTTTGACACTGATCTTATGAAAGAATCATAACAATGCTTCTAAATTTGTGTTTTTTTTTTTCTGTTATAACTAATACGAGAAAATAAAACGAACATTAGTTTCGAATTTAAATAATGCCGTATTTTTCACCGAAGAACTTCAGTATAATTCTAATGAATATATAAGTAACTGTTTATGCAAGTAAAAAAAAAAATCAAAATTGAATTTGCTGTTTTTACTTTCGTTAATTCAGTATAAAAAACTATAGTGCAAAATATCAATGAGGTTAAATTCACTAGTATGCCTTAAACATCCCGTATGAAAATTCTTAGTGTTATTTACGATCGAGATATTTTATCGTGTTACTGAATCAACACTTTGGGGAAACATTGCTATTATTTTTTTAATAAGATCAATGTCGAAACAAACTTTCTTTGTATAGCATATAAATGCCTTTTCCAGTATCCTTATCACGTTGAATAAGAGTAAATTTGTTTGTCCAACGGTAAAAGATAATAGTAATAAATTGCTCATATTGCTTTTGCTCATATATTTTGATTATATTGACTTTACCTTGTTGTTATAGATATCCTGTTTTTATTTGTTTTAATTTTATTTATTACTATTGTCTTCTGCCGTGGGACAAACAAATTGACTCTTACTCAAAGTGAAAAGGATACTGGAAACGATACTTATATGCTATACAAACAAAGTTTATTTTAGCATTGATCTTAGTACAGAAGCATAGCAGTGCTTCTAAATTTGTGATTGGTTATTTTTCCTGTTATAAAAAATCCGAGATAATAAAAATAACATTAGTTTCGAATTTAAATAATGCCGTTTACTTCACCGAAGAATTTCTGTATAATTTTAATGAATATATAAGCAGCTACTTATGCAAGTGATAAAATAAAATAAAATAAAAATTGAATTTGCTGCATTTACTTTAGTTAATTCATCATAATAAATAATAATGTTAAATATCAATCAGGTTAAATTGTCTATTATGTCTAAAATTTACGTAATAAATTCCTAGTAGATATTACATTCTAGAAATTTTTTCTTGTTAGTGAATCAACACAGATTCCTCTGGTTTAGACGTATTTCCTTTTTATCATTGTCTTTTATGCTCATATATATCGATTATATTGACTTTATCTTGTTGTTATACATATCCTGTTTTATTTGTTTTGATTTTATTTATTACTATTGTCTTTTGCCCTGGGACAAACAAATTGACTCTTATTCAATGTGAAAAGGATACTGGAAAAGGTATTTATATGCTATACAAAGAATGTTTGTTTCGACATTGATCTTATTAAAAAATCATAGCTATGTTTCTAAATTTAGGTTTGGTTATTTTTTTCTGTTATAAGAAGTCCAGAAAGATAAAAAGAGCATTAGTTTCGAATTCAAATAATGCCGTTTTTCTCACCGAAGAATTTCTGTATAATGAATTCTAATGAATATATAAGTAATTATTTATGCAAGTGAAAAAATTAAATTAAAATTGAATTTGCTGCATTTACTTTAGTTAATTCATCATAATAAATAATAATGTTAAATATCATCAGGTTAGATTGACTATTATGTCTAAAATGCACGTAATAAATGCCTAGTAGATTTCACATTATAGAAATATCTTGTTAGTGAATCAACACAGATTCATCTGATTTAGAAGTATTTCCTTTTTATCATTGTATTTTGTGCTCATACATTTGGATTATATTGACTTTACCTTCTTGTTATACATATCCTGTTTTTATTTGTTTTTATTTTATTTATTACTATTGTCTTTTGCCCTGGGACAAACAAATTGACTCTTATTCAATGCGAAAAGGATACTAGAAAAATATTTATATCCTATACAAATAAAGTTTGTTTTGACACTGATCTTATAAAAGAATCATAGCCACGCTTCTAAATTTGTGTTCGGTTATTTTATCTGTTATCAAAAATCCGAGAAAATAAAAAGGACTTTAGAGAGGTCGTACAATTTAACCACAATTTTTAATAATTTTTTCTATTTAATATTTAAATAGCAGAAACTGTAGATGCCTTGTTTAAATGCATGATTTGTAGCAATTTTCGGCATTTAAATAAGGCGAAAAAGTCGATTAAAAAATTGTGGTAAAGGCTTACGAACTCTCATTATGTTCGAATTCAGATAACGTATTTTTTTCTCAGCGAAGAATTTCAGTATAAATAGTAATGAATATATAAACATTTATTAAAGTGAAAAAATAAAATCCAAATTGAATTTGCTGCATTTACTTTAGTTAATTCAGTATAAAAAACAATAATGTCAAATATCAATCTGGTTAAATTGACTATTATGTCTAAAATTCACGTTATAAATTCCTAGTAGATTTTACATTCCAAGGATTTCATCTTGTTAGTGAGTAAGTGGAAATGTCTGATTTACAAGTATTTCTTGTTTTTAATTATTTTACAGCCGCGTTAATTTTTATTCTACTGGCGTCACCTTGTTGGTATATGTATCTCATTTTTATTTGGTTTGTGTTATTGTTTAGGATTGTCATTTACCGCGGATCAAACGAATTTTCTGTTACTCAATGAGAAAAGAGTATGGTAAAAGTCCAATACAGAGGAAGTTTATTTAAGCATTGAGGTTTTTGAAGAATAATTGCAATGCTTCTTCTAAGTAGCATTTTATTACTTTTTGTTGCAGAAAATCTTACAAAAAATATAATGCCAGTCTTGATGTGGTGCTTTCTTTTTTTTTTTGTGAAGAATGCCTTTATAAATATCAATAAGTATGTAAGTAACTATTTATGGAAATGAAAAATATAGAATCAAAATTGAAACTGATTCATTTAGATTTATTAGATAATTAAAAATGTATTTTTTTTGTTAAAGATATTAAGGTTAAATAGATTATAATGCCTAAAAATTACGAACAAAATAAAGTAGATTTTACATTCGGAGGTTTCATCTTATGAGTGATCCAATACTTATTAGTGATTTAATACAAATTGGTCTGGTTTTCAAGTATCGTTTCCCTTTGCGCAAAGTATTGTAACATCACATATATTTAAGTTTATTTAAGCATTGAAGATTTTTGAAGAATCATTGCAATGCTTCTTCTAAGTTTGCATTTTATTACTTTTCGTTGCAGAAAATTATACAAAAAATACAATGCTAGAGTTTATATGGTGCTTTTTTTAGTGCAGAATGCCTTTATAAATATCAATAAGTATGTTAGTAACTATTTATGGAAATGAAAAATGTAAAATCAAAATTGAAACTGTTTCATTTAGACTGGATTATTTTTTTAACACAATTATTTCAAATTGGTAAAGTAATCATACAAGTTGTAAATTTCCAACTGGACGAAAAATGTCCGGGCCATGATTCGAACCTGGGATCGCATGGCTGAAGCCGATACGCTCTACCACTGAGCTATCCCGGTCGAATGAATGGGATTGCTCAATGGATGAATTATGCCCTCCAGATTCGACCGGGATAGCTCAGTGGTAGAGCGTGGCGGCTTGAGCCATGCGATCCCAGGTTCGAATCATGGCCCGGACATTTTTCGTCCAGTTGGAAATTTACAACTTGTATGTTTCATTTAGATTTATTAGATAATTAAAAAAATATATTTCTTTTGTTAAAGATATTAGGGTTAAATAGATTATAATGCCTAACAATTATGCAACATATTCCTGTAGATTTTACATTCCGCAGGTTTCATCTTATTATTGATCCAATACTCATTAGTGTTTTAATAAAAATTGGTCTACTTTACAAGTATCCTTTCCCTTTACCCAAAGTTCCGTAGCATCACATATATTTATTCTACTGACGTTAACCTATTGTTTTATATACCTTGGTGTTATTTCTTGTGACATTATTTATTACGATTTTTTTTTTTAACTTCAAGACAAACAAATTGATTCTTATTCAATAAGAATTGGATACTGGAAAAAGATATTTGTAATCTATACAAATATAGTTTATTTAGGCATTAGACCTATAAAAGAATCAATTGTGCACTTTCTAATTTGCATGCAATTATTTTTCCTTTTATCACAGAAAATTAATAATATATATTATGTTTGACATAATGCCGTTTTTTTAGACAAGAATTTCTCTATAAATATTAAGAAATGTGTAAATAACTATTTAAGAAAATGTAAAATATAAACTGTATTAATTTTAACAAAATTATTCTAATTGGTAAATAAATCGCACGAGTTGTAATTTACCAACTGTGTCAAAAAAATGTCTAACCCAGGCTTAGAACTAGGAGCCCTTTGCGTAAGCTGCTAACTGAGCAATCCTGAACAAATCTGGCGGACACAATTCACGTAGAGAACCTTATTGATTATGACATCAAGTCTGGTGTCATATCACTACAAGATATGACATATGATATTCATTATTACTCTTTACTTATGACTATTTAATTTCCAATGATTCATATATTAGACCAGTTGTAATAATCAATATGATTCTATGAATTATGTTCGCCAGATTTGTACAGGATAGTTTGGTTGGCAGAGGATTGGCAGTTTACACGAAAAGTCCCTGGTTCGATTCTTGGCTTGGTGACTTTTTGACTCAGTTGGAAAATTACAAATCATGTGAAAAATATAAAATCAAAATTGAAACTGTTTTATTTTTATTTGTTAGTTTATTATAAGATATATGTTAATCATTGAGAATCACAATAAATTGTTATTCATTATTACTCTTCACAGTATTATTTATCATCAATAATTACATTAAATTGACTAGTATTGCTAAAAATTGGCATAATTAATTCTTAGTAGATTTTACATTCCAAAGTTCCTATGTTGTTCGTGAGGCAATAAAAATTGGTCTGATTTCCAAATATTTTCCTTTTATCATTGTTTTGTGGCATCATATATTTTTATTCTACTGACGTAACCTTCTTGTTTTATATAACGCAGCGTTATTTGTTCTGACGTTTTTTATTAGTATTGTCTTTTACTATCAGAAAAACAAATTAATTCTTACTTAATCAGATAAGAAGGATACTGGAAAATTTATTTATACCCTAAAAGAATAAAATTTCTTAGGCATTGTCTTTATTAACCCATTAAAGCCTATCGGTACCATGTGGTACCGAGATAGCTGTCCTCAATTTGTTGTTCGTATACCAGTATATTTTAAAAGAAATATTCTCTTTATCCGATGACAGAAACTCCGTAATAAAAGGGGATTAAATTTGCTACTTTGAAGTATTGGTATGAAATGCAATTTTTGAATTTTAAAGTGAAAAATAATTCCGGCTTTAATGGGTTAAAGAATCGTTGTAATGCTTCTAAATTTGTGCTTAACTGCTGCTTTTTCTTTTTTGAAAAATCATATATATATATTTTAATATATTTTATTTGATAATTAATATTGTACAGTTTTCCTGTCAACGAATTTCTACATTTAGATGCATGTGAGTACCTATATCTGAAAGTAATATATAGTAAATAATAGCTGAAAGGCATTAGATTTGATAAAAAAATTATTATAAATAGTACTTATTGAATTATAGAGATGATAATCACTTTCAATTACTGTGAAAATGTTCTATCATGTGTGCTAAAACTGCTCGAGAACGGAAAGGTAACATTATTCTACCTTTCGTTTATTTTGAAGAAAAATCTTCAGAAGTCTTCTGTAGAATAATCTTCAGTGTGAGTAGAAGTCCTTATAAACTATAATAAAGATGAAAATATAAAAAAAAAAGTGTGCGAGCTCATCTACAAATAAACCTTTCATTGAAAGGAAAAAGTTAAAATTGGTTAAGTAGAAACTATACATACCCTCAATATCAGTTCTTGATTTTTTTTTTCGACTTTGGCTACTTGCCCTTAGCCATTTCGCAAACTGCTCGGTCGTCTCAAGCCATTTTGACATACTAGGGTGTCCATTTCTAACAATTTCCCGAAATGTCCGGCCAATTCCTGAATTGTGCAATCAATTCAAGACGAAGTTGGCAAATTAGTACAATTGTCTATTTTGGGCTATTGCCGTAACACATATACAAATTTATAGACCAAATACAAGTTTCACGCAAAAAAATCGGATTTTTTCAACTATACAAGATGGTAATTGATGAAAAATTCGGTTTACGAATGTGTTATGCGTTTCTGAAATTGTTAGCTTAGATAACTTTTTTCGCCTTATTGATTGATGAAGTTTTGTGTCAGAATTCTCAATGTTTTAGAAACTGTTTCACAATCTATGCTTGATGCATGACTTTTTTTCCCTTTTTAGTTTCAAAAATACGATTTATAAATTGTTAAAGTTTTATTGAAATTAATTTGGCCCCTTCAGCTAAAGATTCATGTAATAAATACATAGCAGAAAACAATTCAAAAGGCTTCATCTTGTTTGATCTCATTTTATTACGGATAATTTACAAGCATTTTACTTTTATGTATTCTTTGTTTGGTATATTACTTTTAAATGCTAAAGGTGTAAAATTAACAACTATAATATAAATTAAAATAACTTTTATTAGTTGTTTTACATGTTTCGACTCTTTCCGAGTCATTTTCAAAAACAAAATGAGAATATTCATGAATGAATTCAGAATGTTATAATTTATTATATTCTTTGTTTTGTTATATATATATATATTATGTCGTTAGCTTGTTAGTGGTTTTGACATAATTTATTAAAACTGACATTCCCTTAGTGATGAATTAATGGATTTTAATAGTAATATAAAGATTTATATTATATGAAAAGAAATTTTATTTAGATGTTCAATATAAAGAATTCGCCATAATGGCTTTTATTATCAATGTTGCTGAATAATTTGTAATACGTTGTTAACATATTCATAATGTATAGTTTTCACCTTTTGACCCCTTGGGGACGAGCGACACGTAAACGTGACGCATAAGATGTTCAGAAACCTCGATAAATCCCACCAGTTATTTTTATTGTAAGTTTTGCCTTATGTAATCCTAGTATTGCCTTATGTAAATGCATGTAATTGCCTTATGTAATTAGTAATTGTCTTATGTAATCCTGCGATTCAATTAGGCGAAAATTTCTGTTTTGAAAAACCGGTGGTAAAAGATTAGAAATTCTGTAAAGGACGATCGTCGCGAAGGGTTTAAAACTAGAACGGCGGGAAATTTTACTCAAGTTTCATAAAAATATTTCATACCAGAATTATTATTTAAGGCTTTTAACCTATTTATTTAACTTATTTTTGTACGGTATATATTTAACTTACTTTATGAAGAAATATCCGGTTCGAATCGCCCTCTTTTCGTATGGCAGGGGTCAAAATGACCCCTCACCGCCGTTCTAGTGTTAAACAGTAAAACCTGCCCATGGGCGTCTCTCTCACATTACTTAACCAAAAAAGTTCTGTGTTTCGTGTTTGGATCGAAAATGGATTTATATAATAATGGTACTCTTTCTAATCAAATTACTGATATGTTACCGAAGAATTTTCAATACGATGTTTACACATTCATAATTCAATTCATTTCATCTTTTAAACAGGAACATCCGCTCATGCGTGTTACTCTTCCATTACTTAACAACAAGAGTTCTGTGTCTGTATTAAAAATGTATCTGTTTCTAATCGAAATATTTATAAGTTGCCGAAGAATTTGTAATACGATGTTAACATATTCATAATGTCTAGTTTTCATCTTTTAAACCGGAACCCTCGCACATGGGTGTTGCTTTTGCATTGTTTAACCAAAAGAAAATTCTGTGTTCGTGTTTGTCTGAAAAAAATGTATACAGGGTGTTCCGTTAAAGGGGTCCAATATTAATAGGAGTAATAGAGGAGATCACATGGAGCATAAATCAGTATATAAAGCCTGGTCGGATCTCAATAGTTTTCAAGTTACAGCAAATAGAATGAAAATTCGGAAAATTGTAAAAGAACCCTCATTGCTAAACTATCGATAATGCTACATAAAAACGAAGCACATATTTAGAAAGAGCAGAAAAAAACCTACAAAATGACATCAATTGTATTAAAATAGCAATATTTATTGACGAGTTACAAGCCCTGAAACAGTGAAAAAAGTACGAAATCCAATATACATCAAAATAGTTAATCGTTAATTCCAAAAAGACAACTCTAGCTACAACAAGGAAAATGTAGTAAAATTTGGTCCATTCCGAAAACTTTCGAAAAAGCTTACAATGAACCATATCGGTTTAATTGTGTGAGAGAAATTAATCAGTTTCTTAGTTACAACTCCGCTTTCTTTGACACTAGCAAAGGTTAAACTCCGCCCATCACGATTGGAAACACCGCCTTTTTAATTACTCTCAACTATACATTTTCGATCATGCTTCTTCTGAGATGCAACATTTTTAATTATTCAAGAGTTGAATGAACCAAAATAACTTTACAATAATAGTCTACATTTTAAAGTGGTCTTTTATTGATATAAAGCTTAAGTTAAATTCCTTAACATTAAACTGGTGGGGAAAATTCGGAAATAATTAAAAATATTGCGATTTGTAACTATGCAAGAAGTTTCAGTACATGTTTTACATGGACAATTATTGTATGTATATGTGCATCATAATTTATGATAGGAAATAATAATAACAAATAGCATAATAATTTTATTAATTATAAATTTAAAAAAGACACTAAATTTTAAATTAATTCATACAAACTTTGTAATTTACAATTTGAGTACACCACAGTCTGTGACTTACAAAATACTGTGCCAAAAAGTGTTGAAAATAAAAGAAAAATGACAAATAAAGAATTACATTCCACGTACTTTATGACATATGTGAAGCATAGTCTTCTGGCCTGCGCTGCACAGTTCAATGTCGGAAGGCAGACGAACGGACATTATTATAATAGGTGTTCGAAGTTGCGCCCATTAACAGAATCGCACAGCCGACAGCGACGTCGTAAAGATTGGCGAACACGCCGAAAAACTCCGACGGAGTTGGAAATGTCTCCTGCAGCGACAACGATTCGCGCTAGTAAATCCTCCGGTGTATCCACAGGCTTTTCATACACCAGCGATTTAAGGTGTCCCCAAACAAAAAAGTCTAACGGATTGAGGTCTGGAGAGCGTGCAGGCCAAGCAACAGGTCCACTGCGTCCAATCCATTTCCCAGGATATGTTGAATTGAGGTGATTGCGAACACCTATGAAAAAATGTGCCGGTGCGCCATCGTGCATAAACCACATATTGTGGCGCAATGTTGCTGGCACATTTTGCAGTAACTGCGGTAAGATATCCCGTAGGAAAACCAAGTACGTACTGCCATTGAGTACATCTGGGAGTAAATATGGTCCTATGAGATAATCGCCGAGGACACCTGCCCATATGTTCACACTGAACTTTTGTTGTGCGTTCGACGGGAAAACAGTGTGCGGATTTGTATATGACCATGTGTGCATATTGTGCGTGTTTACCACGCCCTCTCTCGTAAATGTTGCTTCATCAGTAAATAAAATATTTTCCAGAAATTGTGGATTATTTTCTGTTACATTAAGCAACCAGCGTACGAATTCTGTCCGCTGAGCACAATCTGTTACTGATAACAGTTGTACCCGCTGCACATGAAAGGGGTGCATGTTTTCTGCGCGCAGAACACGCCACACACTTTGGTGAGAAACACCGACTTCAGACGCAGCAGCTCGTGTACTCGTGGAGGGGTTATCTTTAAAAATATTCAGTACATCTTCTTCCATTGCAGGTGTTCGTACATGTCGAGGTTTCCCTGCATCAATGCTTGCTGTATTAAACGATCCAGTCTCCCGTAATCGTCTATCGATTTTTATGAAGAGTTTCGAACTTGGGCAACGTCTCCTTGGAAATTGCTCACGGTACATGCGCTGTGCTAGACATGCATTTCCATGAGCTTGCCCGTACATCAGATGCATGTCCGCATATTCTTCGTTAGAGTATTCCGGCATAATTATTATACATCAACTTACTACAATCCCACTTACAACAGCCTCCCTTTAACATAACGCCCACTGATGACTGCTGTTTTATTACACTTTTCTTCCTATACACATAGAAAATTTGCATAAAAAGTACTTCTTCTTCATCATCCTGAAAGTTCATGGAGGAAACGCAGCAGTCACGGAGTTTGCTTTAAGACAAGGCGAGAGCTGCACAATATGTCATTCACTTGACCAGACTGAATAATGAAAGGGTATTGATAGAGGTTGATCAGAAATGTATAATTGAACGATATTAAAACGGGGTGTTTACAATCGTCATGGGTGGAGTTTCGCTCTTTCCGAGCGTGCAACAGTACAGAGTTGTAACTAGGGAACTGCTTGATTTCTCCCATACAATTAAACTGATATGGTTTATTGTCAGCTTCTGCGAAAGCTTTCGGAATGGACCAAATTTTATAACATTTTCCTTGATGTAGGTAGAGTTGCATTTTTGAAATTAACGATTAACTATTTTGCTAAATATTTGATTTTGTATTTTTTCACTGTTTCAGAGCTTGTAACTCGCCATTAATTCTCAATATTCTAAAACAACTTATGTCATTTCGTAGGATTTTTTCTGCTCTTTCTAAATATGTGCTTCGTTTTTATGTAGCATTATCGATAGTTTAGCAATGAGGGTTTTTTTACAAATTTCCGATTTTTCATTATATTTGCTGTAACTTGAAAATTATTGAGATCCGGCCAGGCATTATATACTGATTTATGCTCCGTGTGATCTCCTCTATTACCCCTATTAATATTGGACCCCTTTAACGGAACACCCTGTATAAGAATAAAGATTTGTTATCGAAATATTTATATGCTTAGTGCATTAAATAGAAATACGAATATTGTGTATATTTTTCAAAAATAATGTAAGATATAAAATGCAGAAGAACTGCCATGTGCGGAGTTACATAAATTCAAAATAGGCGATAACTCGTCAGCCGCAACGAAGGAGTTAACATCAAAGGAACGTCTTACATGTTTTCTTAACACGTTCACTGCCGGATTAAAATTACCGGAATTTTATTTTATTTAGAAAGTTCGAATTCATACCAGAAAATACCAATAACGATATTTACTTTATTTAATTACAGACATTTCGTGATTACATAAAATAAAAATTCTTCCTTCGAAATTTCCGGTGCGAATTCGTAATTTTAGATTGAAAAACCACGAGTATACTCGATGTTGGGAGCGAATGAGTTAAACCTAAAATTAAATTTACCTCAAATTAAAAAATATATAAATATATCGGACCCTAAAGGATCAAGTTTACACTTTTTAGCTCACAGGCTATCAAAGCCTGAGAGCTTATGTGCCCGCCCGTTCTGTATGTATGTATGTATGTATGTACGTATGTACGTACGTAACGCGATAACTCTTGACAGAAATAACCGTTTTGCTTCCAATTTTGTTTATAGGTTCCTTGTGATAAGGCGCTTCCCTGATTAGTTTTGGGGATTGATTGTTTAACTATAAAGGGGGGAACGGGGGCGCTAACCCCCCTTAATTAAGATAAATGGTTTTTTCATGCAGAATTGTCCAATTTTCTTCAAATTTTGTATATAGGTTCATTGTGATCAGGTTCTTTCCTGATTAGTTTTGGGGGTTCATAGGTTAAGTATAAAGGTGCTAACGGGGGGGGGGAATCCTCCCCCTTAATTTAGATAAATGAATTTTTCATGCAGAGTTATCCGATTTTCTTCCAATTTTGTTTATAGTTTCCTTGTGATAAGGCGCTTCCCTGATTAGTTCTGGGGATTGATTGGTTAACTATAAAGGGGGGGGGAACGGGGGCTAACCCCCCTTAATTTGGATAAATGGTTTTTTCATGCAGAATTATCCAATTTTCTTCAAATTTTGTATATAGGTTCATTGTGATAAGGTTCTTTCCTGATTAGTTTTGGGGGTTCATAGGTTAAGTATAAAGGGGGTAACGGGGGGGGTTAATCCTCCCCCCTTATTTTAGATAAATTATTTTTTCCATGCAGAGTTATCCGATTTTCTTCAAATTTTGTATATAGGTTCATTGTGATAAGGTTCTTTCCTGATTAGTTTTGGGGGTTCATAGGTTAAGTATAAAGGGGGTAACGGGGGGGTTAATCCTCCCCCCTTATTTTAGATAAATGATTTTTTTCATGCGTTATCCGATTTTCTTCAAACTTTCTATATGGGCTCATTGTGGTAAGGGGCTTGCCTGATTAGTTTTGGGGGTTCATTGGTGAAGTGTAAAGGAGGGAAACGGGGGCTACCCCCCCCTTAATTTTGATAAATGGGTTTTTCATGCAGAATTATCCAATTTACTCCAAATTTTGTATATAGGCTCATTGTGGTAAGGCACTTCCCTGATTAGTTTTGGGGGTTCACTGGTGAAGTATAAAGGGGGGAACGGGGGGGACTAACCCCCCTTGATATAGATAAATGGGTTTTTTAAGCAGAATTATCCGATTTTCTTCAAATTTTATATATATGTTCATTGTGATAAGGCGCTTCTCTGATTAGTTTTGGGGGTTCTTTGGTTAAGTATAAAGGGGGGACGGGGGGCTAACCCCCCCTTAATTTAGATAAATGGATTTTTCATGCAGAATTATCCGATTTTTTCAAATTTTGTATATAGGTTCTGTTATGATTTAAAAATTTGACTCTTAATTTATTCAGTATTTTAACATTTAACTTTAATTTATTCATCAATTTAATTAAACTCATTAAATTCATTTAAATTAATTAAGCTAAATTTCATTTTTGCATTTTAAATCAAACATTCTTTTTAAATTGTTTACTTTTGGTGAGAGTATAATTTAATTTCAGAATCTTTCCATTAGATATGTTTTAGGATATTCATTTCAATTTTAATTTACAATTTATTCACTTTACAATATTAATTAAACTTCATTTCAAATTATCTAAAATGAAAATATTTCTAACTTACTTTTTCTAACTTTTAAATAATATCCATTTTTCTTAAATAACAGACAGTATAAAATTAATAATTATTCTAAAATATAGTGTATTTCCTTTTTAATAATATTGATTAAAAAATGGTTAATCGCTAATTTTATTCTTTTCAGAAAGTTCAAATTCATTTATTTTAATTCATGCAAATTCTTTCAGAATAACGTACTTTTCCAAATATCATTTCAAAATTTCTAAGTCCAATAATCATTTTTCAAAATTCCTTAAATTAAATATTTTTACTTTCAAAACATATCTGGTGGAAAGAACTTTTTATTTTATTTCATTTGCTAAAATTTCATTTATTGTCATCCATAAGTTTAGCAGTTATCGATTTTTAATTACTTTCGTTTATTTTATTTTGAAGTTCGTCGAGATTCGCTAGGAGACGCCATTGACACAATTTCAGATGCTTCAAGTAAACAAGAACCCTTTTTCCCGCGTATTTCCACAAGGTCGTTTTGACAGCACTCCAAGGTCGAGATCGAATGTTCTAAATACTATTTAATGCTGTTGCTAGGGGTAGACGTGTCAGTGTGAATTTTGGCTGTAACTTTGACTACGATCTGTTGGGGCTTGTTCAGTAACATTCATCCGGTTCCTATTTTCTCATTGGTTATTTCGTAACCGTCAGAAAGTTTTGCCTGAGTGGGAAACGGGGAAGACTCTTTCAGTTCCAAAAAAAACTTTGAATGATGTAGCGTGAGCTAGATCTTGCTCTTCGGAGCGTAAGCCAATTTTGGTAAGCGGTGAGAATGAAGAAAGTCATACATCTAAATATATTGCTATTTATAATTAATTCTTCCTTCTGTTCAAGTTCAACCACCTAATAAGAGGAATGCTAACCTGGTTGTCATTGACGATTTTTCGAGGAATATGTACTCTTTCTAATTTATAACAACTTACTTTGGGCGTCACAGTTAACTCCAGAAACTTGGATTCCTTCGCAGAGCTGAGTGATCCTGATATTTTATATCTTTCTAACAGATGATTACTACTTCATAATGTTTGACATTCCGTCTGCAATTTAAATTCTCGACATACGGTTGAAGCATCTATAAAAGAGTGCTGAAATATTTCTACTTTATAATCATTTACATTCTATCAGCAATATAGAATCTCAACATACGGTTGAAACATCTTTATAAGAGTGCTGTAATAATTTATTGTCCTCATTGTTATACACCTGTTGGTGGCCAAGAAATCATCATCTAGTAAATCTTAAACATTAAATTCCAAAGCTCTACATTTAACATACAATGAACAAATTGAACTAATACAACGAGATCATCATTATGACAAACCCATCTTATTACTTGCAAGTTGAGCACTGAACAGAATCAATATAATTATCAATTAACATCATGATATTTTCTCATAATCTATTACAACGTTTGTGAATGATGTAAATTTTGTTAAAAAGAGTAACGAATTAATTGATAATAATATACCACAATATAATTTCGCATTTATGTATATTTCAATAACAAAATAATTTATATCGAAATAACATCTTATAAAAGCAAATATATTGGTTGTAAAAAGTGTATAAAAGAAATTTTCAAGTTGATATTTATACTTTATTTACGTGAGTGCTCTATGTAAATAAACAAGAATTTACTTTGATCTTGGTGAGTTTGTCTTTTTTCTATCATTTATATCTGTGTATTTCAGCTTTTATTGAAGTTATGGAATAAGTTCTATTTTATATATTATTAAAGAATATTTTAATGTAAGTATTAACTTTAATATTTCTCAGATGAATTTAACGTAATTTTAAACTATAAATTTTATGACTTCGCTTCGTGTACTACCACTATCGTTCACGCCTATAATGGTATTTGGGGAAAGTGTTGAATATATGTTTTGTCTAAATTTTTAGGTTTTCAGAATCACTCCGGTGCGAGTCGCTGGTGATTCACCCTTTATTAATTTTTCCTTTTATATTCATCACGATCCCCAGATACCGTTATAGGTTCATTGTGGTAAGGCGCTTCTCTGATTAGTTTTATGGGTTCATTGGTTAATTATAAGAAGGAGAAACGGGGGATGGTTCCCCCCTCTTAATATATTGTCGAATTCTTCATTTTTCGAGGGCTTATTTCAAATTCTTTGAAATAAGAATATAATTTACAGTTAGTGTGAATAGCCTGTGAGCTCAATGCCGTCAGTTTAACTGGGCAGTTTTCTTTTATTATAATAATTTCCCTTGTCAAATATAATAAAAAATTACATTTATATATATATTTTTATAATTTTTTTTAATATCAGTTTTAATACCCGTACAAAATGAGCTCCTAAATTATTAAGTTTGCCCGTTGCACATATCAGAAAGCAGATCGAATGAATTGTTGTAGAAAATAACATCATTGAAATTAAATTATAGAGTTCATTGAATAAAAGTACACATTTTACGTAGTACTAGGAATAAAACGTATTAAGATTAAAAATCTAATTTAAATTTGACTGAATGCCAAATAAAAATAATCATTTTCGATCAAAAATAATTAAAGTTTATTTTAATTAAATTTCCATTAAATATCATTTGCCTTCTCCTTTTTTTTTCAACTCTTAGGAGATAAAAGAAAACCATGGAGTACTTTTAATTAACTGAGAAATTTAGTCCAAGTTTGTCCAAATTCATTTTCAGTGTATTTTTTTAAAATGAATATTTTAAATAGAATGACCTAAATTTTGCTGATATTTCTGAAGTATGTTTTAAGAAAAGGGATGTCAGATGCAAGTGTAATGGTGGTTAAGTTAAGATTATTTTGTAAGTGTTTAGAAAATAAAATTTACAGTTTATTTTCATATAGAAATTATCATTGCATAAGGCAAATTTTAAACAACAAATTCCATAAAAATAAAATTATTCTGATCAAAAGAAAGCTCAGATTCGTATTCTCGCTTCTGACTCGTGGGCACTGCTGCTTTATTTAAAAAAAAAGCCCTTAAATATTTAGCATGCGTTTATGAATAGAATAAATATAGTGAGTTGAATATAGCGACTTCTAGCGTTCGATTGTACAAAAGTTATAGGTACAATAGTTATAGCTATTGTAAAATATTAATTCGTACCAGTAAAATATTAATTTTTGTTAACACAATGTGTAAATCTATTAGAAAAACTTATTTTAAATGGTTTCTAAACTAATCAAGAAACTAAGCTAATCAATTACAGCTTTGAAATGCTTTAAAAAAATCTTATTTGATATTAAAAAAAATTATGGCTCGTTTCTAAGTCGTTTATTTATCGCCTGGTGTTAAGTTAGTTCGCAACTAGGAAGTCCACTAAGAACCTACATCAGTCACGCGAAAAAACACTCAAGCTAATGTTAAGTCTATGGGAAGGTTATCGCGCGATTTCTCGCTCGCATTTTAATATTTTTAAATGATTTTTTTTTTGCATAGGATAGCTGAGGTCGATCTGTAACGTTGTTAGTTTTTACTTTTTCGATTTTGGTTCCAGTTTTTTTATATAAGGGTAATTTCACTTTCAGAAACGATTCCAACCGGTTCCAAAATTGAAAATGTCCGCTTATAAAAAAAAACCGTAACCAAAATTGAAAAAGTTAAAACTAACAACGTTAGAGATCGACTTCAGCTATCCTATGCAAAAAAAATCATTTAAAAATATTAAAATGCGAGCGAGAAATCGCGCGATAACCTTCCCATTGACTTAACATTAGCTGGAGCGTGTCTTCGCGTGACTAGCGTAGGCTCTTAAGAGCCTACATTGTTCCTATGTTCCAAATTAATTCAGTCCGCTTGCCGTATATTTCCGTATATAAGCCGAGAATTTTTGGAACTTTTCTTGACCTTAAATGGAGGGGATCGGCTTCTACACCAGTCAAAAAAAATCCCAAGACTGATATTCTAAAATAAAAAATATTAAATAAATATAAATATCATAAAAAAACCATTATTTTTTTTAATATCCCATTATTTAAAGTGAAAAGGTCACGAATCATCATTCACTATGCAAGTCATTATCGAATTATCGATCTCGAATTATCGAATTATCGAATTCTCAATCCAAATCAATTATGAATATCCATTTGGTTGCAGTCAGATATGCTGCTGAAGTGTGGAAAATGGTGAATGAAAGGCAAATATTTTTGCGCACATAATAGAAAATGTTGTAAATTTCAACTATGAGTAGAAGTTAAGAAGCCTAGAAGCTTTTTACTGTAAAGATTTTACCTTCTGAAGAAGTTAATAAAATTTGCTATGCTTTAAAAATTTCCCATTGCTTTTTTCATCCCCCATATCTATTATTTCGCTCTCGTTACCATTTTGGGGATATTATTATTTTCAATATGATTTATTAGGATTGTCTTTTATGCTTAAGGATGAACCCATTTATTCTAACTTTGAGAAGAAAGTTTACGCAAATGAGATGGTTTATGTATCAGAACGCAAATTTTTCCCCATTCACTCTCAATTTCTCCGAATGATTTGAAAAGTAAATGCCGAAAACCGTATCTTAAGTATTTTTCCCTATTTTCCCCATTTATACCTGCCTCTTAGTTGCGTTATATACCAGTCAGATTTATATCATATGAAAAGGGACTTTGAACATCGATATAACTCCAAAAAATGATAATCATATTAACTAAAATTTACTCTGTCGGATTAAGCGTCTCATTTCCAATTAAGATATATCTATGAATTAAAATTTGAATGAAGTACAGTGTCATGAAAAATCGAAGAGTATGAAAAACAGGATTACAAATATCTCGGCAACTCATTATCCGATCAACTCCATTCTTTATGCAAAATTTATATTTCTGTATTGTCTTTTATATTCACTCCTTAAAATAAAAAATATCAAAAACATTTATATACCTTTTATCAGAACGAATATTTCGAGAGTCCGAAAAAAATAGTTCCGGATAATCGAGGTTACGGAAATTCAATAGGCTTCTTCTCATTATTACATACTAAGTACAAACCAAATTTCAAGTCCATATCTCAATTTGTTCGAGAGATAGAGTGTTTACAGATCCACACACAGACAGACGGAGGGCAGATTTTTTATCTCTAAAAATATGTTTTTCGGAATCTTCAGTATATGAAACGTGTAAACCCGTAAAAAAATTATTTCAATTTTTAAAACGATTGCAAGACTTACCCTATACTACGTATGATGGGTAAGTAAAAAGGCAAGCACCTTAATCTACGAAACTATAATAAAAGAGCTAACAAAAATATACAATGATGTCTTATGAGTTACCCATGACTCCAAAAAGCGTTCTTTATCTAAATAAATTGGTACCTCAGAAGCCAATGTACTGTCGAGATTTAAAGAACCATTTATAAAAACAAAGTTTCTTTTGCTGCCATTAATTTTTGGAAACGTTCCGGAGTTTATTAATCAGTATTAAACCGTAATATCAGTTTTAGGATGCTATCAATTCTGAATTAAACATTTCCATGTGCGCATTTGAATTTATACATGTAAGAGTTACAAAATGATATTAATTTTGATGTTAATATATCATGTTTGTTAGTGAAATATGTTTGTTGAACATGAAAATGTTTACTTTAGAATGGATAGCATCCGAAAAACCCATATTCTGGGTTGCGAAAACTAATTAATATACTATGAAACGTACCCGAAAAAGTTTCCGATAATCAGTGACAGCAAAAGATACTTTGTTTTTATAAATGAGGCTTCGAATTTCGAAAATATATTGGTTTGTGAGGTTTCTGAAGATAAAGAATGCTTTTCGGAATCGTTAGAAACTCGGATGTAAATTTTCGTTCGTGGTTATAATCTACGAGCAGGGAAGACCCATGTGACATAATATCATATACACCCATGTGACATAATACATAGACCATAATGACCATGGCCAAAATGACACACAAATCGAAATTTCTCGAACATGTGCCCTAGCCCAGTAGTCTTCTCGTTCCCTAAAACTGCAGGATACTGAATTTAGTTCAAATCCTCTGAGCCGATTTTAAAATAAAAATAGCTTGACCAATAATGACACATGGCCAAAATGACCCCCTAATCGAATTTTCTCGAGCATGTGACCTAACCCAATCATTTTCTCGTGCCCCAAAACCGTAAAATACAAAATTTAGTTCAAATCATCTGAGATTTTTTTTAAATAAAAATACCTTGACCCATAATGACCCATGATCAAAATGAACCACTAATCGAAATTTCTCGAACATCTGACGTATCCCAATAGTCTTATCGTTTCCTATAATTGTAGGATACAAAATTTAGTTCAAATCCTCTGAGCCGTTTTAAAAATAAAAATAGCTTGACTCAGAATGACCCATGACCAAAATGACCCACAAATCGAATTTTCTCGAACATGTGACCTAGCCCAATTGTTTGTGCTCGAAAACCGTAGAATATAAAATTTAATTGAAATCATCTGAGCCGTTTTTAAGATAAAAATAGCTTGACCCATAATGACTCATGACCAAAGTGGCACACTAATCGAAATTTCTCGAGCATGTGTCCTAGTTCAATAGTCTTCTCGTTCCCTAAAACTGTAGGATACTAAATTTAGTTCAAATCCTCTCATCCGATTTAAGATAAAAATAGCTTGACGCATAATGACCCTTGACCAAAATGACCCACTAATCGAATTTTTTAGAACATGGGACCTAGTCCAACAGTCTTCTCGTGCCCGAAAACCATAGGATGCAAAATTTAGTTTAAATAGTCTGAGCCGTTTTTTAGATAAAATTAGCTTGACCCACAGTGACCCAAAAATGACCCACTAATCGAATTTTCTTGGACATGTGACCTAGCCCAATGATTTTCTCGTGCCCAAAAATGGTAGGATACAAAATTTTGTCAAAATAGTTTGAACCGTTTTTTAGATACAATTAGCTTGACATTGACCCAAAATGACCCACTAATCGAATTTTCTCGAACATGTGATCTAGCCCAATGGTTTTCTGGTGCCCCAAAACGGTAGGATACAAAATTCCGTCAAAAGAGCTGTTTTTAAGATAAAATTTTCTTATATATATATATATATATATATATATAACCACACACACGCACAAACACACAAGATTTGCTCGTATTTGATAATATGATTTTGCTTGTGTAAGAATCCATTTGTCGTTTTTAAAATTTAACTTTCGCTATCTCTCTCCTTCTATTATTATTCTTATTATTATTATTATTATTATTATTATTATTATTATTATTATTGGTATATCCAAAATTGATCTTTTTTTGATTAACACATTTTTTGCATTATTAAAATTCCTGTAAACTTGTACTTAAAGCATAATAATAGTACGTGTCATTAAAGTCATGATTAAGTATTGATTTTGCGTGCAAAATCATGTGTCATGATTTTGCATCAATAATAATATTTTGTTCAGCTTGATAACGTTAATACATTTCCATATTAGGAATTATTTTTTTATTCAAAAATTCCAAATTCATACCAGAATTAGTGAATAGTAATTTTCTACTTTATGTAATGACAGACATTTTGTAATTACATAGATTCAAATATATTTTTTTGGAATTTCCGGTGTAGTTTCCTAATATCTGAATACAAGAGGAAATATTTGAAATGACCTATATACCGGGTGTCCCCAAAATGACTGATGGATTTTAAAAGGTGTATGTTAATAAAGAAATTCTTGCAGGAGATTTATGTATGATGTCAGGAGTTTTTGTACTATGATTCTTGATTTTAGTTCGAATTTCAAACAATAGATGGCGCTAGCAGCGTTTGGCGTTCCGTCGAGGCCGAAACTGACGCCACTGAGCAATGATGCACCGCCCCCTGAATACTAGATGGCGGTTGTCGCAGGCGGATATTTTTTCAGCGTTTGAACCGTCCATCGAACATCAATACCAATAATATATAAAAGTTTTCTTTGACGTATTTCATCTCAGAAATACTAGGCGAAGAAAACTTTTAGAAATTATTGGTGTTGAAGTTCGAGGTACTGTTCAAACGTTGAAAAAAAATGAGCTTGCGTCTGCCACCATCTAGTTTTCTGGGGGCGCTGCATCAATGCTGAGTGGCGTAAATTTCAGCCTCAACTGAGCGCCAATCGCTGTCTGTTTGTTTTGACATTTGGTTTGATCTATTACCGTAATTTCCGGCGTATAATCCGCAGCTCAAAGAGTCGTTTTTCGACCCAGAAATTTTATTCAATAGTTGTAGTTAAATATTTACAGCGATCTTTTAAGTTACATTTTATAAAAGAATATTTCTGGGTCGAAAAACGACTCATTGAGCTGCGGATTATACGCCGGAAATTACCGTATTTGAAAATCGAACTAAAATCAAGAATCACAATACAAAAACTATTCACATCATATATAATCATTTTGCAAGAAATTTGTTAATATCTGTCACCGTTTGCAAGTTAGAGAATTTTAAAATCCAATAGTCATTTTTGGGACAGCCAGTATTCGCTATCGATGCAAATTGGTTAACATTGCTGAAATTATGCTGAACAATTATTGTGTTTGTCTCTGTACATGAATCATAGATATTGTATACAGATTATGATTTACAAAATAATAATTCTGCTGAAAAATGCAAACCATAGTTGAAAATGCGATAACAACAAATTTACAACCCACACAGATTTGAAACGTACACAAAAACGTTTTTATATTATATTGGGTTGTTCGGAAAGTTTTTTCCGTTTAGGAAAGTTGATTCATACCGGAAAATCCTATAATTTAATTATTAGATGTTAACTTCGATATCTAATAGCTACTAATTGATGGCCAGAATTTTCCAGTACGAATTGGTTTTCCCAAACGGAAAGAACTTTCCGAGGAACCCAATATACCCAGTAGAGAAAATTATTAAAAAATACAGTAGAGTCCCACTATTCCAAACTAATTGGGACCGATCACTGTTCGGTTTAGTTGGAATTCGGAATAGGAAGATTTCATTAATAATAATCAATATATTGACTTGTTAAGACGTAAATTAAGTGCGGGGACATCTGCTGGCGTCACCTGTATGCAGCGTTGATCGGCTCGTGGTGAACAGCCTCAGTGAAAGTGGGAACGGAAAGACAGTGACCTTCGCCCACTCATCATCCCACCCACCCTACCTACCTATCACTCTGGTTTACATTGGAATTTGTTGAAACTACTTTTACACCAGTGAAAAACTGTCACCTTCGTCCACTAGTCAAGAAAATCCCTGGCTGACGCAGAAGAAAGCTGTGTTGAGGAGTTACTGCTACTGACGAGAATGGCCACTGCAATCCGGAGACGAAGACATCGTAGCAATGGTCCAGGACTTATCAGCTGAGATCGACTCGGGGGAGGTGAACACTTAAACTGAACTCATAGCACACACAGACGCGGCAAATGCTCTTGACCTCGCCTTACGCTACGTCGAACAACACGCTTAATCAACATCAAATGATGTGATGTTCATGCGGCGATGACGGAACATTGCATCCTCAAGTCGATTCAGTGCTCTTCGTTAGAAAACAATCACTGACTTTACTTCTTAAATGTGTGTAAATTAGTTATTTTTTTGTGTTTAGCAGTAATTAAAAATGATTCAACAGAATTGTATAAATTGCAAAGCCATTAAATATTAAGCTCAGCCAGATAAATGGGAAACTTTTCGCAAGTTGAAAATAGCGCCATCTAGCGGTTGGGAGTGCTGCATTCGGCACCAAGAATATTTTAATAAAATTTTGCTTCTAAAATTAAAGCTTAAAATAAGGAGTTCATATTTTCTAAGAAAGTCGTTTGTAAATTCCGGTGTCAGTCAGTAATTTCACATTTTACGAACGTAATTTGTCTGTGCCGGAAAGGGTTAATTGCATAGTGATGTAAATTTCCATCACTTTTTATTTAACTTTTAATAAATAAATCAACTTCTTCGCCACCACTATATTTATATAGAAATATTAATCCAGTAAATTTCCACATTTTTTTTATCGTTATAGTGTTAGCTTTAATGTGAAAGATCCCAATAATTAGCAAGATTTTAAAGGAAGTGCAAAAACAAAACGTCGATAAAAATCGTATAAAATATCGATATAAATAAATCGTATCGTTTCTCTGCGACCCACTTCTGTTTTGTCCTCCTTCCGCAGCAGAGGTTTGGCGCTAGTCTGTCGCTAACAAATTTAACACTATCTGACTGGGCTTATTATTTAATACCTTTGATAAATTGGGCCGACATGTACTGTAAGTAACCAGCTTTCATTTTAATTTGGTTTCAGGCGTTTTCATCAAGCTTAGGATCTATATATGTCTCTATTTGACTTCTTTGTATAACAATAAATGCACGTTTTTTCACGAACTCTTTTTAATTTTTCCTGTTTTTAAGTAAAAAAAATCGGTAATTTTCTGATCTCTGTTCGGAATAGCGGGGTTCGAAATAGCGGGACTCTACTGTAGATGCTTTGTAAGACAACGTATAAAATAAAGTTAGGTGGGTGTTCAGAAACATGATTGTTACCTAAATTAATTACAGTTACCTTTAATTACAGAAATTTTACGAATAATTTAGGTCATTAATACTTTACCAAAATAGTTATATAGATATTTAAAATAATTAGCATTTTTCTGTCAACCCTGGTTGTACTGTCATACTCCAAAATGTATTCAAACGTCAAATATTATTTCGAAGGCATAAATTATATTTTCCTGATTTCTGGAAGAATAATCTGCGTATCAACACATTCACACAGCATTATTGTAATAGTTTGTATGCTAAATTAAAGAAAAATATTTTTTTGGTGTTTAAAATGATCATAAAACAAAGCATAAATGAAACTATTTTGCTACGTTTAACTTTTAAAAACTGTTTGTTGTAGATTGAATGTTGTAACGAAGATGTATAAAAAATGTATTTGTAGCATCCAAAAATGGTATAACATATCTCATATAAATGCAAATATGAGAAAACTAATAACGTCTCCTGTAGATCCATTGTATTGACAAAAGGATTGTCCGCAGAAATATATACTGAATATGAATCACAACTTCGAGTGTCTAACGGAAAAATTATTTTGTTCTATTGCCATGAGATACGATATCGTATTTGCTTTGATCTTATGTTATGAATAATATTCATCTAATCCAATTTACGGAACCCATTCTATTACATACTTTATTTTATCATAATTACGTTCTATTCTGGAGAGAATTCCATTATTACAGGTTGAGTTTGTCGTTACCAGGTTTTTCTTCTGTAGAATGAAAATTTTAAGACTTCGTCATTTTTACAGGGTGTATTTGAAATAATGGTCATAAATGTAAAACGGTGATACTGAGGTCATTGCAAACGACTTTTGTCAAAAACCAAAGGAAACATCCAAAAATGGTAGAACATAACTCATATATATTCAAATAAGAGAAAACTAATATCGTCTCCTGTAGATCCATTGTATTGACAAAAGGATTGTCCGCAGAAATATATACTGAATATGAATCACAACTTCGATTGTCTAACGGAAAAATTATTTTGTTCTATTGCCATGAGATACGATATCATATTTGCTTTGATCTTATGTTATGAATAATATTCATCTAATCCAATTTACGGAACCCATTCTATTACATACTCTATTTTATCATAATTACGTTCTATTACTGGAGAGAATTCCATTATTACAGGTTGAGTTTGCCGTTACCAGGTTTTTCTTCTGAAGAATGAAAATTTTAAGACTTCTTCATTTTTACAGGGTGTATTTGAAATAATGGTCATAAATGTAAAACGGTGATACTGAGGTCATTGCAAACGACTTTTGTCAAAAACCAAAGGAAACATCCAAAAATGGTATAACATATCTCATATAAATGCAAATATGAGAAAACTAATATCGTCTCCTGT
Organism: Maratus michaelseni; assembly: GCA_963931845.1. Lineage (NCBI taxonomy): Eukaryota > Metazoa > Arthropoda > Arachnida > Araneae > Salticidae > Maratus > Maratus michaelseni. Next base: position 395,530,439 of record OZ007591.1, on the reverse strand, counting down.
AGATCCATTGTATTGACAAAAGGATTGTCCGCAGAAATATATACTGAATATGAATCACAACTTCGAGTGTCTAACGGAATAATTATTTTGTTCTATTGCCATGAGATACGATATCATATTTGCTTTGATCTTATGTTATGAATAATATTCATCTAATCCAATTTACGGAACCCATTCTATTACATACTTTATTTTATCATAATTAAGTTTTATATAGAGACGTTAGAGAATTCCATTATTACAGGTTGAGTTTGTCGTTACCAGGTTTTTCTTCTGTAGAATGAAAATTTTAAGACTTCTTCATTTTTACAGGGTGTATTTGAAATAATGATCATAAATGTAAAACGGTGATACTGAGGTCATTGCAAACGACTTTTGTCAAAAACCAAAGGAAACATCCAAAAATGGTAGAACATAACTCATATATATTCAAATAAGAGAAAACTAATATCGTCTCCTGTAGATCCATTGTATTGACAAAAGGATTGTCCGCAGAAATATATACTGAATATGAATCACAACTTCGATTGTCTAACGGAAAAATTATTTTGTTCTATTGCCATGAGATACGATATCATATTTGCTTTGATCTTATGTTATGAATAATATTCATCTAATCCAATTTACGGAACCCAGTCTATTACATACTTTATTTTATCATAATTAAGTTTTATATAGAGACGTTAGAGAATTCCATTATTACAGGTTGAGTTTGTCGTTATCAGGTTTTTCTTCCGTAGAATGAAAATGTTAATACTTCGTCATTTTTACAGGGTGTATTTGAAATAATGGTCATAAATGCAAAACGGTGATACTGAGGTCATTGCAAACGACTTTTGTCAAAAACCAAAGGAAACATCCAAAAATGTAGATCATAACTCATATATATTCAAATAAGAGAAAACTAATATCGTCTCCTGTAGATCCATTGTATTGACAAAAGGATTGTCCGCAGAAATATAGACTGAATATGAATCACAACTTCGAGTGTCTAACGGAATAATTATTTTGTTCTATTGCCATGAGATACGCTATCATATTTGCTTTGATCTTATGTTATGAATAATATTCATCTAATCCAATTTACGGAACCCATTCTATTACATACTTTATTTTATCATAATTAAGTTTTATATAGAGACGTTAGAGAATTCCATTATTACAGGTTGAGTTTGTCGTTATCATGTTTTTCTTCCGTAGAATGAAAATGTTAATACTTCGTCATTTTTACAGGGTGTATTTGAAATAATGGTCATAAATGTAAAACGGTGATACTGAGGTCATTGCAAACGACTTTTGTCAAAAACCAAAGGAAACATCCAAAAATGGTAGAACATAACTCATATATATTCAAATATGAGAAAACTAATAACGTCTCCTGTAGATCCATTGTATTGACAAAAGGATTGTCCGCAGAAATATATACTGAATATGAGTCACAACTTCGAGTGTCTAACGGAAAAATTATTTTGTTCTATTGCCATGAGATACGATATCGTATTTGCTTTGATCTTATGTTATGAATAATATTCATCTAATCCAATTTACGGAACCCATTCTATTACATACTTTATTTTATCATAATTACGTTCTATTCTGGAGAGAATTCCATTATTACAGGTTGAGTTTGTCGTTACCAGGTTTTTCTTCTGTAGAATGAAAATTTTAAGACTTCTTCATTTTTACAGGGTGTATTTGAAATAATGATCATAAATGTAAAACGGTGATACTGAGGTCATTGCAAACGACTTTTGTCAAAAACCAAAGGAAACATCCAAAAATGGTAGAACATAACTCATATATATCAAATAAGAGAAAACTAATATCGTCTCCAATAGATCCATTGTATTGACTAAAGGATTATCTGCAGAAATCTATACTGTATATGAATCACAACTTGGAGTATCTAACGGCAAAAAATATTTTGTTTTGTTATAACCATGCGTAAGCATTACCGTGAATTCCTTAACTGTTGCTTTAATTGAGTTAAGAATATTCAAGCTGAATTTAAGAGATGTTTGTAGAATGTAAATAAAATCATATACAGGGCCGCGCAAATTTCGCCGTCTATGGATGATAATTTCTGGAAGTGTGATTTCAGTAGTTTTAAGGGGTCTTGTACCTTTTAAGCACGACGAAATTCGAGAAAACCAATCAAAGTTGGAATTGGTGTATTTTCAAAACCTTTATACGTATAAACGTAAAGTTTTGATTATTAATTAAATAAATTGTGCTTTTTAATATAATATTATTAGAAACTGACTAATATTTTAGTGAATTTGTGCATTGTTGAAATTAAAATACCTCTTTTTTTTACTCCGTAAGTCATTGCGCACATGATATCTTGAGAACGTATGCATGGATTGCTATGAAATTTGATTTAGATAATAAGCGCATATGTGTGTTTAAAATGATCTACTTTTAAATATTTTCAACGATAAGATTTTTAATTAAAACTATTTATATTCATTAAAAAAGGTACAATTTTGAATTTTTTTACAAAAATATTTTTTTACATAGTTAATGAAATAATTTTGACCTAAGAGTACGTCATTTTTAAAATACATATGTGCTTATTATCTGTTTCAAATTTCATAACAATCCAGTCTTACGTTCTCAAGATATCATGCGCGCAATGACTTACGGAGTAAAAAAAAGAGCAACTTTATTTTCAACAACACTCAAATTCTGTAAAAGACTAGCTAGTTTTTAATGGTGTTATATGAAAAAACACAATATACTTAATCAACAGTCAAAATTCCATGCTTACACAAAAAAGTTTTGAAGGTAAACTAATTAAACATTTGAACGTTTTTGTTGATTTTCGGCAAGTTTAAAAGGTACAAGACCCCTTAAGCTTGTTATCCTGAATTACATTAGTTTAATATGTGGCGTGTATTCAAATTTTTAGGTAATATACAGGGTTGTACAAAAGAATTCAAGTATGATTCCATCAATTTGTAGAAATTGTTGAAGGTTTATTTTCAACTGTGCTATGTGTTTTCCTATTAAAGTAAGTTTTAGTATAGTATTGGGGATAATCGTACCTGTATGGAATAATAATTCGTACCGGAAAATTCTATCATTTAATATTATACATTAATTCCGATAGCTAATATTTAAAAATTAATGTGCAGAATTTTCCGGTGCAGATTAATTTTCCCAAACGGCACGAATTTTCCGGACAGCCAATTATGTATAATAAATACAAATCTACAGGGTGTTCTAAAATTCGACCAACAAACTAAGAGGAGTGATAGAAAGCATCAAGAGGATGAAAACTTACTATAGAACATGGGGTTTAGTGGGAGAAAATCGCAAAAATATTTATGAAGGGTATTTCGTCGAGTGGAACAAAAAGGGCCAATAATAAATAGCAAAAGATTATTTGATGTAAAGCATGATTACAGTGCATTACAGTTCAGCGTCAGAAAGGAGACGATGTGACATTTTTATAGGAATATCTTATAACGCGTCCGGCAATCCGTTGTCCGTCGGTGTCGGCTGTGCAATGACTTCATGGCCGCAACTTCGAACAATTTCTATAAAAGTGTGTCGTCGTCTCCTTTCTGACGTTGAACGGCAACGCATTGTAATCATGCTTGACATCATATAAATATTTTTTTTCGATTTATTATTTTCCCGTTTTGTTCCACTCGACGTCACACTGTTCATAACTATTTTTGCGATTTTCTCCCACTAAACGTGGTTTTCACCCCCATGTTCTATAGTAAGGCTTCATTCTATTGATGCCTTCTATCATCCCTCTTAATTTGTCGGTCGAATTCTGGAACACATTGTATAGTTCGTATACAAGGTTTGTACACAAGAATTGGATAACTTTTCCGGCTATGGAGGGTGATTACTGAAATCTGGTTTTCAAATGTGTTATGCGTTTTCTAAAATGTTTACTTAGGTATATTATTTACTTTATTAAACTACGAAATTTTCTTAAATTATTCTGGAAGTGTTGGAAGGTCAGCATGATTTACCTTTCTTGTTTGAACAAGTTAACGGGCATGTACTTTTTTTTCAATAATGGAAATTATATTTTCTAAAAGCTACATCTGAAAGTCAGACTAATATATATTTTTTTCACGTTTTAATAAATAATATTATCATAGCAGCCAACATTTACGCTTTTTCCATACCACTAAAATTTAATAGTAAAATTTGCCCTATTTAATCGACGAACTTTCCGATTTGATAAATAAAAAATTTCTTTAAAATTTTAGTGGTATTTGTTATTACTTTTTGTGGCTTTTGAATATTTAATTATATATTATTTAATTTTTTTGTCTCCAGTATAATCGGACAATAAAGAAATATGCAGAATAAAGAAGAAATAACGACTCAAAAAGTAATATATCCTGGACTTTAAAATCATGGCAAAAGAAATTTTGAAAGATAAAGTTCTACGAAAAAATTTTAAAACTTTTGTTATTATTTTTTTTCAATTTAATAACATTTTTTTATTTGAATAAAACATATATAAATGAATGTAAAAACAAGTAATGGTCTAAATTAATTAAAAGCTTCCTAACACACGCTCAAACTTCAGTCAATATTCGTCCTTTGAAACGTTTCTGCTCCGCTTAACATATTTTTAATAATATGTTAGCATTAATTTCTCCTTATCAGATTTAGGTTTGCATAATTTAGTTTAACATTTGCATTGAGTTAGAAATTACAATTCATTTAATAACCATTATTTATCGATCATGGATGCATTAGTATTAGAAAAGACTTTCTCATGTAGAACAAAATGGCTGTTCCGTCTGCTATCTAAAGTGGATAAAGAAAAAAAATAGTTATGTGATGATAATTTTTTCTATTAATGTATTATATATTTTAGGTTCATATTAATTTACAATCGTAAACAAAGATTTTATTAAACCTCCTAATACCAATTTTTTTTTTCTTTCATCGAGTACCACTGGGGTCCTATGTGACCCCACTAAGATTTTTATTTTTTTACATGTAATATTATAACTAAATTATTATAAACCTTGAATTTATTATTTTTGTTACAAAAAACGTGTTTTAATATAAAATAATATAAAAATAACAAGATAACATAATAATATAAAAATATATAAAATGCCATCTAGTTTTTTTCTTTCACTGAGTACCATTGGGGTCATTTGTGACCCCACTAGAATTTTTTTTTGTTACATGTAATATTATAACTAAATTATTATAAACCTTGAATTTATTCGTTTTGTTACAAAAAACGTATTTTAATATAAAATTATATAAAAATCATAAGGTAACATAATAATATAAAAAATATATAAAATGCCAACTAGTTTTTTCTTTCACTGAGTGCCGCTGGGGTCATACGTGACCCCACTAGGATTTTTATTTTGTTACATGTAATATTATAACTAAATTATTATAAACCTTGCATTTATTCGTTTTGTTACAAAAAACGTGTTTTAATATAAAATAATATAAAAATCATAAAATAAAATAATAATATAAAAATATTATAAAATGCCAACTTTTTTTTCTTTCACTGAGTATCATTGGGGTCATTTGTGACCCCACTAGGATTTTTATTTTGTTACATGTAATATTATAACTAAATTATTATAAACCTTGAATTTATTCGTTTTGTTACAAAAAACGATGTTTTAATATAAAATAATATAAAAATCATAAAATATCATAATAATATAAAATAATATAAAATGCCAACTTTTTTTTATTTCATTGAGTACCACTGGGGTCATATGTGACCTCACTAAGATTTTTATTTTGTTACATGTAATATTATAACTAAATTATTATAAACCTTGACTTTATTCGTTTTGTTACTAAAAAACATATTTTATTATAAATTAATATAAAAATCATAAAATAACATAATAATATAAAAAAATATATAAAATGCCAACCAGTTTTGTCTTTCACTGAGTACCGCTGGGGTCGTACGTGACTCACTATGATTTTTATTTTGTTACATGTAATATTATAACTAAATGATTATAAACATTAAATTTACTCGTTTTGTTAGAAAAAACGTGTTTTAATGTAAAATAATATAAATTTTGTGTTCAAATTTATTCTAATACATAAATTTGTATTGGGGTCACATGTGGCCCAGTCATACTGAGTGGATAAATTGTAATAAAGAAAATTGCCCATTTTATTGATTTCCTTTATATGAGATAAATTTTAAGCATAAAAGGAACAAATTCATTTTTTTTTTCAGAATTTGAAAACTTATACATTGTTTGCAGTTGTACGCTAAAGTTGCTCTGGTGTCACTAGTGACCCCATAGTAGTAGGAAGGTTAACAAATAGCACTGTAATATTAATGCAAATTTACCATATGTGGGTTCTACTATAAAAACAATCTCTTTTCGGCATCTGTTAGTTAGTTTTTGACAGGATATATTTTTAAAAATTGGTTTAGACGTTTTATATAATAAAATGCATCAAAAATAAATATTTATTGAACATTAATGATTTGGGATTTATATTATGTTAGTTTATTTTATTTTTTAATGAAAGGAGATATACTTGTGTTATATTATATTATACCTAATTTCTTCTATTAGCATATTCACTTATTTTGTGAATGTAATAAATATGTTATCTGTCCAATAATGAATTTATTTCCCTGAAAATTCTTTTATATGTAAATAATATTTTTTAAAGATTTTTAAAGCATTATACGCGAAGTGCTACTAGAAGTTTTCGTGTATCCTTCGATAAAATAAAATTATCTGAGGTAATTTTCAAAATATAGTAAGCAACATTTATTTCATTAAGATAGGTTTTAAATTCATATACTTTATCTGTTTTTTTTTTTTTTTTTTTTTTTTTTTTTAGATATTTGCTTCAAGTTTAATATCCTACCCTAAATAAGCATGACATTAAAAAGAATACATTGTGGATACGTATCCTCCATCACCTAATAAAAAATATTCAGCATATCTTCTTAATTTCAGTTTTTAACCCTGAATTTATGCATTGTCGTTTGTCAGTAAGAAATATATTGTCGTTTGTCGTTATTTTTTAAATATTCTGACTGAACTAGATATGGCCAATAATTCTTTTAACCCTTAATTGCATAGTGATGTAAATTTCCATCACTTTTTATTTAACTTTTAATAAATAAATCAACTTCTTCGCCACCACTATATTTATATAGAAATAGTAATCGAGTAAATTTCCCGTGAACTATGTTGCTGAGCAAAGTTAAAAATCTATCTTAAAATTTCTGGTGTCTAATATTTAATATATGTATAAAAAAACACAATTGTAAAAGAAAAACTCATGCAAAGAAGAGTTAAAGAATGCTTTGCTCAGTCATTTTTTTTTTTTACTTTTCAGAAACCATAATATTAAATTCCTCACAATCTGAAGAAAAATATTGATATATTTCTTTGTAAGACAATTTACATTTTAACATTTAATAAAATTATCAAAAACTTTTTCAAACTTTTCTTTTAAAATGGCATATGTATTTATTTACGCATTTACGGTTATAGGATTCGATTTTCGTAATGACCACAATTTTAGCTGAATAATTAAAAAAAATAATAAATAAACAAGAGGGGAAAATTCTGCTATAAGGCCGAATATAGATTGCCACACACGGCTATTTATTTAAAAAATAAATAAACTAGCTGTAACTCAGAATAAAAACGCAATGACAACAAACAATTTTAAAATATCTAAATAACAAATAAAAATTCCCCTGTTAAAGTGTTGAGTTGTTCAATAGCCATTCGATTTAGAAAAATGTTTTTCTACCACTGAGCATTTTTTTTTTATGAAATTTAATTCATGTTGCTATGGCAGCAGACGATAAAACGATATCTTTGGAATAAGGGAATAAATAGAAGAAAAAATTTTGTTGATGTTTGTGATAAAATGTTTTTCTTTATTTTTGAAAAATGTATATACATAATTCACTTTTACATTTTAACACAGTAATAAGTTTACTATAATTCGTTACTCATGCTATGACCAGTATACACGATACACGTCGAGCCACAATGCCTTTATCATTATCTTTTTACGCGTAAAAGTTTCGCTACGGTACTCCATTGTGAAGTTTGGTAATTTTTGAAATCTAATATTTGAAAAACGACACAATCATTAGATCTGAAATTTATATCAAGAAAAATACAATTTTTTACCATTCTAACGCAGTTTGTAAAACAATTTTGTGACAAATACTTTTGGAGCTATTAATTTTTTCAGTAACTTCAAATGTTTCATTTTCCGAGATTAATCTGTGGCAACGATGGATTGCTGTGACTTTTCATAAACATGAAAAATGATAGAGATTGAAAGAATAAGCCAACCTGTGTGTGGCTAATAAACAAATAAATACAAATAAGAACTTTTTAACTCAGAAATTTGTAATTCATAATTAACAAAATATTCAGTTGTCCGGAAAATTCGTGCCGGTTGGAAAAATCAATTTGTACAGGAAAATTTTGTCCGTTAATTGTTATACATCAGATATCGCAATTAATGCCTAAATATTAATTGATAGAATTTTGCGGTGCTAATTGATTTTTCCAATCGTCATGAATTTTCCGGTAAATCCAATACATTTATGGAATTATTTTTGTTTTTTAATAGTTTAAATTAAACTTTTAAACTGATACATCTCAATTTATCCACAAAAATCAATAAAGACATTCTAATCATTTAAGTCATATGTATTAGTCCAATTTATTAGATTCCATTTATCAAAGTATATTTTAAATTATGAATGTGTATATGTAATTATTACAAAAAAAGTAAAATTTTAAGACATTAATGTTTACTGATTTGTGATTAAAGAAGCATTTTTTTTTATGCAGGTACTCCATTCAATTGTCCGCTTAAAACTGATACGTCCTTGGAACATGAAAAAACATTTTGAGAGGGTTTGTGAGATAATATCTTGCAGCTTGTTGGTGGGTTCAGTTATGTGACACACTCCCCGTGTCATCACGGCAGAGGGTTATCGAGGAGACAAACAATCATTTCCTGTAAAGGGATTCAATTTTAGTCAATTCTGGATTAGCGGCCGTTTCATATTTGCGAAAATTTGCCGAATTACCAACATTAATCTGATTTACAACCGACGTTTATCTTTGACATCAACTAGAAAAATCACTAGTTTTTGTCGAGATTATATTGTGAATCTCACTGTACGACTACTGTTCATGTACTGACGATTTTTATAAGATGTCGAAATTTAGTCAATATTTTTTACTGTTGGAATTTAGTTTGCGCACAATGAAACAAACAGTAATTTTATTCAAAATTATTTTTAAATATCCTTAACTTGTCATTATTAAATCAATCTTAATCAACAAAATTCGACAGATAGATTGAATCAGGTGTCAGGCATTCACAAAATTACTGTTGATGTTCGATCAGGAAAGGAAGCAACAAATATATTTTATGAGAAAACTAAGATACCACAAATAAACCCTTCTTCTAAAATCTAGTTTCATGAAAATCTGTTTTTATTTGATTTATAGAAATTGTCGAAGAATGTGTTATAGAAAAAAAAAACATGTTGTTCCTATGGAGTCCTAAAAAGTAAGCAAATGTAATACAATAAAATCATGGACTTTCTTGTTCAGAGTGCATACTGGATGTTACTTTTGAATACTTAATCTTATTTTCCCGGAGAATCTTTTAATTAAATGTGCTAAAAATAAGTACTGGCACGAACTCTGTTGTTATACCTATATCATCTTTAGGGTTCCATACTTAAAAAGCAAAATCGGAGTCATTATAAGATAACTTGTGTGTCTGTCTGTCAGTCTGTCACAACCGTTTTACTATTAAACTACGGAACGTGAAAAGTTAAAATTTTGGAGAGTTTTAAACGGTATTGACCCACATATTTATAGATTATCCCTTCACAAATATTTTTAGGAAAGATTTCGGGGGCTTATTAAGTTATTTTAAAAAAATACTTTTTGTACATCGTGAGAAAAATCACGTAACATTGAACTCAAAAAACAATATTTGCTTTATTTTTCTGCATTATGTTTTCAGAGGTATCGTAAAAAGTGCACTCCAAAAATATGTTACACCACCCTTTCTATATCCGAATCTACTGAAACTAAAATTATGAAAAAATTGATGATATAAAAATTATGAAATAATGGCGTTTCTTTGAACATTGCAGAAAAACTATAGTGATTACACTAGGTCACATAGTATTTTAGAAAATCGCATTTTCCCGTAACACACAAACTTTAGTTTGCCACCGTCCAGCGGGGGAGTTGAGAGGTGCTCGAGATACCTATCGACGCAGCATCATCGAAGAATTGTTGATAAGAGTTTTCTAAAAAAAAAAGTGTCGGTAATCAGCCGGGATACTAATTACATTACTTGACGAATCAAGACGAATATATTTATATAGTTAAAGTCGTGACAAATATATACATTCTTACTATTTTCCTCGCAAACAACATGAGGTGTAAACTATGGATATCTTCACCCAAGAAGAAGTTATAAGCTTCAAATATTCGAATCCAAAATTACAGATCATTTCGTTAAGAAGGTTTTTGAGTTATACTTTAAAAAAAAATCACACATTTTCATTTTTTTGAAGCGATTAAAAATGATTTTAATAGTAGAAATTCCAAACATTAAACTTGAATAATTCAGAAATTATTTTGCCATATGAATCTCGGTTTGGTGTCCGAAGGTAAAATTTACCGAAGGATAAAAATATGATAGTCAGTATTGAAAATTTTAAAGTTTGATACAATCTCTCTATATATAGACGGCCTCTTAAGCAAAATGTAAGTACAGCATTAATAGATGTCTTTACTTCTTGATTGGTTTCAGTCACGTTTTTATACGATCATTTGCAACAGATACAGCAGGGGGTGGTCTTTCTTTTATCCGAGGATTGTATATATTATGTTCATAGCCGTTTGATGCTCTTGAATTGAGCCGCTTTTTTGTATCTAAGTTTCGCAAGAAACGTTAATGAGAATCCCTCCTGAAGCAACACTTCAGGAAGATGAAACTGATCAATCATTTCCTTTCAAAGAAACTTTCAAGCGTCATTTCCCATTTTTTTTTAAATTGTATATTCAATTCCCAGTAATAAGGGGAACGACACGATTTTTCTTATATTTTGTGGAAGCAGATAGAATGTCTACTTCGCATCTTGGATTCCCCTGTATTTGTTTTTGGTGCAAATTACTTTTGGATTTTTTTTTTATATTTAATAAACTTTAAATTATTTTCTGGTTTTAATTTGAATAAATAATTCTATGACATTTTATAATTATTTTTCTTTCTTTAACACTTTGTTAACCGGTCCCAATGATGTCCTATTAATGTCATTAACCAAGAGCTAATTTTAAATAGTTAGTCCTGCCTCTTTTTTTTCGAGAAATGTGCAACCAATTATTTTTAACCGACTTCCAATAAAATATATAATATATACAATTCGTTTGCGTATATGTATACGTAAATTTAATATATGTTAACGCATAAATCCTGAGCAGATGCTTCAATTTTCATTTTTTGTTTCTTTAAAGAGGTTTGTTTAAAGAAGTTGTTCAGAGGACTGTTGGTTTCAATATCATCAGCAGAGTTGCCATGTCTCCGGATTTTTGCACATCAGTAATTTTTTAGAGAAAATGTTGTTCTTTTAAATCGCAAAATGCTCCGATTAAATAAAACAACATTTTCTGTACTAAATTACTGGTATCCAAAAAGCCGGAGACTTGGCAGGTCTGCATTAGTATTAAAATTGACGTATGTGCTTATCTCAGAGTTCGTACGCTTTTACGACAGTTTCTTAATAAAATTTTTCGTCGTATTTAAATACAAATAAGTAAAAAAAATTCTGTAATTAAATGAGGCGGCTACAATTTCTGTTTTTTAAATATTAAATAGAAAAATTCTTTTAAAACATTTAAAGGGTGTAAAACCTTTATCTCGTTTCTTTTCCTTTTTCTTTTTAATATGCTTTGACATTCGCAAAAAGTTGCCAATCGACACGATTTACAGTATAGCATTAAGGTATACAACAGTATTTTACCTTTTTAAGATAGATGTTGTTTTATGTATTTTACTTTTTGAAGACATGCAAAACATTTTAATGTATCATCGTCGTAATATAACATCGTGCCAGTCTAAATGAGTGATATTGATAACGGTGTAGATCAAATTCAATATGAATTAAAGTCTTGCATCATTGTAAAATCATTTTACCTGAACCCGACTTTGTTCGGGTCATGATGGCGCTAATTTTCATTGTTGCCGTTTTGGTTTGAGTGCGGTTTCGGGTTTGCTTAAAATAGAAATTGTAGATTTCTGTCGTAGAATTATAATCTGTGGATTACCACAAAATCATGAACACATTAAATAATTATTGAAGTCTGATTTATTACTTTCTTAACATTTTGTTAATGCTGTAAACATTATGTCTGTTTGTTCGTAAATTTATCGCATGTTCCTAACTTTAAAAATTTACAAGTACTACAAATGACTAACTCTTATTTTATTTGCGTATCATTTAAGCAGTGTGCTTTCTTATATGCAATTAAGTAAGTGTTATATTAATTGCATTTAATTAAATAAAATTTAAACAACACCGAGATTATCCTATGGTTGGGGAAATTTGGGTAAAATGTGTATTAACAAAAATGCGTCTTTTTCTTTAAATTATACTTAAGGTACACCTCTATAGGTCGTTTGGCTAATTTAAAATGTTGTAAACGTTCATCTAGTTCTTTTATTGTCATTTCCTTTTCAGCATTTTCATCATATTCACTTCTTTCTTCTTCTACTGATGAAAAATTCTACTGGTGAATATTTCTACTGATATTTAGATTTAAGATTCGAGATCTGTTAAATTTTGTTTGACAAATTTTAAATTTTTAAAAAGTATTCGCCGAGTTCTTTTTGTTATTGTTATTTATTTCCTTTTCAGCGTTTTCATTATATTTGTTCTTTCTTTTTCTTCATAAGCCCTTTCGTGCATAAGATCATTATCGAATAAACAGGGCTCCCACTCGGTCCGTTTTTTGAACACCACTTTTTTTCAAAGAAAAATTTTCTTTATAAATTTTGTAGAAACTAACATGGAAATTCGTTTTACTTGCAATTGTTGCAGATACCTACCACAATTTCCTTTCTAAAAAAATACTGGTTTTCAAAAAACGGATCAGTGGGAGCCCTGAATAAATACTTTGAATGCGAATCTAATAATTTCCTAAAACAATTTCTAAAAATATAAACAAATCATTTTAGAGGTTTATTAATAAAAATGTATTAGGTCTAAGTTTAGGTAGAGCAGTATACACTGATTGTTTCAATATACATTGATAATCTCTTGATATATATTCTACAACTATTTTCAGATCATTTCCATCATATCACAATGATACTTTCTTTACATACGTGCAAGACATGCCTGAAAAAGAAAAAATGAAATTAGTTTATGCATTTGGATACAGAATTAACCTGTATACTTAAATTACCCCATACTTTGACAATCAAAATTACTTACTAAGCACTGACATTTAACATTAAACCTAATACCAGATTTAGTAACTAATATCTGTTTTCTAAATTTACGCGAAATTGAATATTTCTTCTGATGTCTAGATCTATGTCTATTAAATTCCGTTTGGTAAATTTTAAATTTTGTAAAATTTCGCCGAGTTTGTTTATTGTCATTTCCTTTTGAGCATTTTCATTATATTCTGTTTTTCTTCTTCTATTATTGAAAAAATTCTACTGATGGATATTTCTACTGATGTCTAGATTTATGTCTATTAAATTTTGTTTGACAAATTTTAAATTTCGAAAAAAGTTCGCCGAGTTTCTTTTTTCTTCTTCATAAACCCTCTCTTTGTTGTCGGTCGTGCAGAATGTTATCATCGAAAAAATGTTCTGAACGCGAGTCTAATAATTTCTGAAAAATGTCACCATATCCTTGTTTTGCGCACTAATTGAAACTTTTCCAAGACTATATTTTACATCATGAACTGAGAATCACATTAATTTAAACCTCATGATAAAGTGATTAAAACTTACGCATTTAAATTTTTTTGTAAAACGCAAATTTTAACTTTTGATTGGTTCCAAATTGTCATAACACAAAGCATTTTGCTTATAATACGGGGTCATTCATAATTCCCTCCGGGGTTTCGAAACGTTATAGTAAAAAAACGAAGACGAATATGAAAAAAAGAAACATATGAAATTATTCCGAAACTATTCAAGTTTTACTTACATACATTACAGGTGTTCTATGTGTAAACCCTTGGTCACACGGCATACATCCATGCGATAGTCCAGTTCCTGCCATACTCCGTTTCTTTAAATTTCCGGTACCACACATGAATTGTTTTGTCAGTTGGTCCCTGTTTTCGATATTTATTACGAAAGGCCCATTGAACTGACACCACTGATTCAGATTTAAAGAAACGGAGTATGGCTGGAACTGGACTATCGCATGGATGTATGCCGTGTGACCAAGGGTTCACACATAGAACACCTGTAATGTATTTAAGTAAAACTTGAATAGTTTCGGAATAATTTCATATGTTTCTTTTTTTCATATTCGTCTTCGTTTTTTTACTATAACGTTTCGAAACCCCGGAGGGAATTATGAATGACCCTGTACTATTAACCATTTGATTACGGTTTGTGACATATACGTAGCAGTGAACTATTTTTTATTCTATTCATACTACTTTTTGAAAAATAATCTCTGCCATACACTTATACTACGACATTTTCAAGAGAAATGTACCACAAAGAATTTTTTTTTGTAACTTGTTGTACGAATGAATATAAAAAACGTCGCCAGTCCTGGCCTTAAATTAAATTCTTTACAATGGTGCATTTAAAGAATGTTTCTTACCTACCAGGAAACTACGCCATTAGTGTAACTAGAGCATCCAACCCGGGTTTCCCGGGATAGAGACTATAGGTGAAAACCATTTATTTTTTTGTCGGAAACTAATCGAATGAACACCAAAGATCATTTGTATATCAGAAATATGTCAATTATATATTCAAATAAAATTTTGAAATTTATTAAAAGTGTTAATTCCCTATTGGTCTCGTGCCAGAAGTTAATAGCCGAAGAAATCACTAAAAATTTCGTTATCTACAGCAGTTTTTTTTCTGATAATTTCAGCGTTTTTAAACGCTTATTTCTTTTACATGTCTGTTAAATTTGTATTTTATTTATACTATTTTATTTATTGCATAATGAAGTTTTAATTTCGTTATTGAATATTAGCTGGAAGGAAATGCTGAACTTTTTATATTGTTTAAAGTACAAACGGATTAATATTTTGTAATCGTCTGCAAGATATAAAGATTTTTGAAAAATCACGCTTGAAGTGTAATTTAAATGCTATAATAAATAACTAAATTGCGATATAGTTGATTCCGATACAGTGCATTTGAAAGCAGATTTTGTTTCCTGTATAATGGTGTAAAAATTTAAAGTATGCGATGTTTAGAAAATAAAAAAAATTAAAATAACAAAACCGAAATTTCATCGTCAAGTGTTGCCATTCGCAGAATGACGTCAGCGTTACGCCTTTATAATATAGATAATGAAAAAAATCTAAATAAGCAGCAATCGAAAGAACATAGTGAAACTTTTTTTTGACGCATAAATCATTTTCCCTCGTCTCCGCGTTATCGAGATATAAAGTCATAAAGTTTGCTAATTTATTGATATAATAGGATGGAAGGAGGAGTCGTCGCGTTTTCAACGTAGCAACATGATCAATCTCCTGTCACATGTCAATTTACAAATTTGTACACCGTAATTTTCCGACATGATTCGCTATGCTTGGTACATGTCTGGGTTAGTACAAACTCAGCCTTTGCAATTTTGTTTTTCGCAGGAGGTTGATCATTGTTTTCATTGTACTAGATCTAAATTCATGAAATGTTCTTGGTGCCACGATTTTCTACGCTTCAATAATTTTTTTGTGGTTCAATGTCATGTTTGTCAATAGCATTTCTTTTGCGTGCCTTCTTTCATTCTTATATTACTATATCTAAATATATTT
This sequence comes from Maratus michaelseni, assembly GCA_963931845.1. Taxonomy (NCBI): domain Eukaryota; kingdom Metazoa; phylum Arthropoda; class Arachnida; order Araneae; family Salticidae; genus Maratus; species Maratus michaelseni. Next base: position 395,514,396 of record OZ007591.1, on the reverse strand, counting down.
GTATTTCATGTTAATCAGATTATTAAAATTCCTTAATCAAAACCACGCCTTTTCCCTTAAATTAAATAGATAAATTAGCAAACGTTGACTTTATATCTGAATAACGGGGAGACGAGAGCAAATGATTTATATGTCAAAAAACACGTTTCATGATGCTCTTTCGATTGCTGCTTACTTAGATTTTTTTTTTATTATGCTCTTTCACTTTCTTTTTTCTTATACACTAAGGCGTGGTTTCCTGGTTAGACCGGGCTGCGGCTGCACAAATCATTACTCATCGAGTTCATGGCTGAAATTCTAGTATTATATAGAACTCGAATATATCATATTAAAATGGAACTCATCTGGCTAGTCATATGTCGCTGGTAATTACCTGCAGACCTGATTTTTGTGCTTGATTGGTAGATCCCCATTGAGTTTTTTAATGAAATTCCTGCATCAGATAGAATGCAATAGAATGGAATCTGCTCCCGTCGGTAGTGAACAATTTCATTAGAAAACTCAGTGGGGACCTACCAATCAACCACTAAAAGTTGGTCTGCGGATGGTTTCCACCGATATATGACTTGACACACAAGTTCCATTTTAAGATGCTAAAAGAGTTCTATCTAATCCTGGCAATTCTAAGAGGTACGCTGCCATTGTCTCATTGGCGGCAGGACATTCCGATTTAGAGATTGCTGTATATTTTAAACTCACCCGGTCTTTCGACTTTAAAGTAAGAAGCAAACTGAAAGCTGCCAGGGTTAATGTCGCCACCATTTCCTACAGGAAACAACATTGCTGGCGATCTGACGCTATAAGGACGCCGGAATTCATCATTCGCATCGATCCTAGAAAGTCGATGATGGCACTTATCAGGAATTCAAGGCCTTTTTACCAGCTGGACAAACTACCACCAGTAAAAAAATAATAGAAATTTTTGCCTTGTTTTTGACAGAAATTCAGCATGAAAAAAGACGTTTAAATAAGTCAAAACCTTCTACCATTTTTTACTGGTGGAAGTTTTCCCAGCCGGTAATCAAGCGCTTTAGGGATTCACAGGTTGATGATACCATCATCCAACGTGTGGTTCTTGAGGATCTTCGTTACAAGTAGTACATGATGAAGAGAGGTCAGTTATTGTCTTAGAGAACCAGGGTTAACCATGTGACCAGAGTCAAGCGCCTCCTGAACAAGTTGAAACATCCAGAGGAGCCAGGAATGCTATCGTTTTCCTCAGATGAGAAAAACTTTGTTCAAATCCAGAAAGTGAACCGCAGGTGCTGTGTTATTGAAACAAGTTACACTTCGTTTTTTAAAAAATGGTGAAAATATCAATGTTTGGAGTTTTGGCTTAAAATGTAGTTAGACATCCCTTCTAAATCTGGCGCAGTTAAGTAAATGTCAGATGATTAAAAATATATGAAAAGGTATTTTTACTTCATCCATTCCCCTATAAATGGGTCAGAGTTACAGTCTTTAAATTCATTTTTCTCAGTTTGTGTTTTTGCAGTATATTAGCATGATTCAAGTGCTAAAACTTGAACTTGAACATATACTTTTCAATTCATTATGATTTTTGGACGATCGTTAATATGCATTTCGTGAAATTAGGAATCAGGTTTTATGTAATATATAAATAGCTTATTTTTTAAAAATAAAAATGTTAAGTAAATAGTAATTTTTACTGTTTTTTTTTACCTATGTTATGATATTTTATGATATTTTTTTAGACTAATTAACTTTTTGGGCATCGCTATGTTATAGAACAACCTTGAAAGAAAAGCATGCGAAAAAGAAAATTCAAAAATGTTCAAAATTGTAGGAGAACTGAAGTTTTAAGAAATTACTTTTAAAAAAAACTATTTTTTTGTAATTGTACCCCATGAGTTGTATTTTTCTTGCTTAAGACATTTTCCTTCATAAAACTGATTAGTAATATGTCAAAAAGGCTTTATAAAACATCTTATATACTCGCGTATATGTCGACCCAAAACTCGAGAGAAATGACATGCTAATACCATTAATCCATTTGCATGCATTTTAGGAATTTCATTTTTATTCTAAACTAAAAATTCCACCAGAAATTTTCAATACTTTTATTTATTTATAAAGGACAGTCATTACTTGAAAAAAAAAAGAAAGATGTATGGATCTTTTGAGTGCCTTTTGTTTATGCTTTGCCCACCGTTTCACATCCTGGCATTTATGTGCTGTTTCACGAACAAGTTCCGCCGAACCCCATTTTTTACTTTTCAAACTTCCTTAAGAGCCTACACTAGTCACGCGAAGAAACGCTCACGCTAATGTTAAGTCTATGGGAAGGTTATCCCGCGATTTCTCGCTCGCATTTTAATATTTTTAAATGACTTTTTTGCGTAGGATAGCTGAGGTCTATCTTCAACGTTGTTAGTTTTTACTTTTTTGATTTTGGTTAAACTTTTTTTTATAAGTGGACATTTTAAATTTTGGAACCGGTTGAAACCGGTTCTGAAAATGAAAGTACCCTGATATAAAAAAAACTGGAGCCAAAATCAAAAAAGTAAAAACTAACAACGATAGATATCGACGTCAGCTATCCTATGCAAAAAAAATCATTTAAAAATATTAAAATGCGAGCGAGAAATCGCGGCATAACCTTCCCATAGACTTAACATTAGCGTGAGCGTTTCTTTGCGTGACTAGTGTAGGCTCTTAATGGTAGTTATACCTACAGCTGTACCATTCCACTTTCTTCCAATTATTTAAACTTTATCCTTAATCTCCTTCGCTTTACTTTTTATTCCAAATTTGTTATCACCTCTTTCCTTAACCCTTTCACGCTCAAGGGAAATATTTTTCCCTTCTAATGAAAATCGAGAAAATGCGTTTGAAAATGGACTGACACCTGAATTTACAAAACAAATTGTTTGTAAATAAGAAAAAAGCTATATTTCACATACATATTAAATGGAAAAGATTTTAGCAAAATTCTGGTGTCATTGTGGCGTTTTGGAATTAAAATTAAGTGGTTTCATAAACATACCACTTCGTTTATTTACTTATGAAATTATAGGAAACCTATACACCCTGCTATGTTTTTCTGGTGATATTCGCTTACTTTACACCCACAATAGCTAAAATATTGTATTGTATTGGCATATTTAGTCTTGGACATCTTATGGTCCTGTAAGGGTTAACTTTACATATGTTCATTTCTTTGTAATTGTTCTTTTATCATGTAGTTAATAGTATATTTTAAATTTTCCCAACGGCTCAATTTAATACAAGACACTCTACTCACAAATAGACTGGGCGTAAAGTTGTCTGCAACTCGGAAGCCCCTTAACCGACATCAACTGTTCGGCAACTGTTAACATAATGTATTGACTAAAAATTGTTCTTTCGAAATTTCAAAAATGGTTTCAGAGTTAGCGAAATAAAAATAAATTAATTAAATGGATGCATTTCATATATGCGCTAATAATGATCAAGTGGGTAAGTGTGATCGAAGATCGCTCAAAGGGTTTCGTTTAATATTCCTTTCAAAACACTTTATCCTTTCTTTAATAAATCCAAATAAATTTCATTAAAAAAAAAAAGTCATGTTTTTTATAAAGTAAAAAATTACCGGTCTATTTTTTCTTTTTTTCGAATATCTAAACCAGCCCGATAGCGGGCTAAGCCCGCTATTACATTCTGTCATAATAATATCTGCCATGTGGCCTAAATGCGATATTAAAAAAAAAAAAAATCAAAATTAAACATGTTGTACACCTTCAAAATGTTAAAATAAGCGAATATTTCCGTAATCGGGTTTTTATCATGATTCAATAGGTTCCTGAAACTTATATATTCACTACATTAAAGACGTGAGTATAAAACAGCACAAATTTACTGATTGGTGTATACAAACGTTTTGTATACACCATTCAGTAAATTTGTGATGTTTTATACTCACGTCTTTAATGTAGTAATGTTTCATGGTGTAATCGTCCAGCATTTATATCATATTTTTACTATTCTCTATTACTCATATTGATACTCGCTTTGTATTATTTTGAAACATTTGAAAAATCCGTTAAACTTCTGATATGACGTCAGATTTTCTTTTTAATTCTCTAATGACGTGATATTAATCTGCTTTGTGTACATACACATACTCATACTCCTTGTATTATTGAGAAATATTTCCGTTTTATTACCACTATGATGTCAATCAATTATATTCCATATTAATCTTTTTTTTCAATTGGTGAAATTTTTTATTTCATTTTCACGTGGAAATCATCTGATAGAAAATTAATTATTTTAGAAAGAATTTCATCGTGGATTTTTAATTTTTGGCATCTGCTATAAAGAAAAATGTTTAAATTTAATAGGAAAAGGCTGTTAGAATTTTGGTTTTTTATCTCTATTTATTAAAATAATACGAATTTTTCAAATTTTAATATTTTGAGCTCTCCATAGCTGGTATTCAGATTTATACACAAAATTTCAACTCTGTAAGTTACATAGTTTTTAAGAATGGCTCTGTGACGGACAGACAACGGAGCGGGAGTAATAGGGTTTCGTGAGATGAACGAAACCCTAAAAAAGGTCAAATAAAAAAAATATTTCTTAAAGTAAGCGAGTGCCATATTGATTCGGTCATATCTCAGAATATTGTATCTGTTTTATTTCAACGTTTAACCCTTAGGCTACGTGTCGGCACATATACGTTTCAGTGCACTATTGTTTATACTATTTGTACCACTTTTGAAAAGTAATACCTGCCATATACTTGTATTTTGCCATTTTCAAGAAAAGTGTACCAAAAAGATATTTTTATGTAAATTTTGGTACGACTGAATATAAAAATAGTCACAAGTCCTGGCTAGTAAAAAGGGTTCATGCAATTTTATTCCTTCCGATCGTCTTTTTCAGGGTAAATATATTTTGTCTGGGCTATAATCGATTGATTTAACACTCCATAAGAAAGAAATTACTGAAGCAAGACACTTTTGCGTGATACTTTTGTTAATTTGGTAAATGGTGCTTTGTGGTATCTTTTACAGTTTATCGCAAGTGAGAATGAAAATGAATCAAGTGATTTATTTCATTATAAACAATAATGTATTCAAGTCAAAAGGTAACTCATTAAGAAAGTATATTTTTAGATACAGCATACATCCAGCAGGGCTCCCAAATAGTCCACTTTTTAAATACCGGTATTTTCTCAGAAAAATGTTATTTTTAGATTTTTCTTAAAAATGTCGCAGAAACCACCACCGGAGGTAAATGTTTGCGGAAATATTGTAGAAACCTACCATGAAATTTTCTGTTAACCCTTTCCGGCACAGTGGTCCCACTCCGGGAACGCCTAATTTTAATTCCAAACTTGCATTCGGCACCAAGAATATTTTAATAAAATTTTTCTTCTTTAATGAAAGATTAAAATAAGAAGTTCTTATTTTCTGTAAAAGTCGTTTGTAAATTCCGGCGTCAGTCAGTAATTTCGCATTTTACGAACAGAATTTGTCTGTGCCGGAAAGGGTTAAAAAGTATTGGTATACAGTTGGCGGACCATTTGGGTAACCTGAGCCATGTTACCTAAGGAGATATGTTAATTTTTATAGGGAAGAATGTTGAAAATTACCTAAACAGTCTTTATATATTAGAAAGATTACAGAACAGTACAAAACTATATTTTTTTCAGTTCATACCATCAACTGACAGCATACTATTATAAAATAATTTATAATATAGTAAGTCATTCGAAAAGTTCTGCGGTTTTTTATCTATACCGTAATTTCCGGTGTATAAGCCGCGGGTTAAATAAATCTGTTTCCGATCAGAAAGTTTATTTAATAAAATATAACCCATTTGTGTATGGAACTTATTTGTCCTTTTTAAAAAAATAAAATTTCTGGTCCGTAACAGAATTTATTTTTCGCGGCTTGTTCACCGGAAATTACGGTACTTTGAATCCATAAATGCCACATTCCCACCGGAATTTTGAAGTAAATCTTTGATTTTATAATGTACGTAGTGAATCTGCTTTTACTTATTTTGAAATCATTTCAACATTATCTGAGCATGAGTATATTACAGAACTTTCAACATGACCTCATACTGATATTTACTAATAGAGTAATACAAACAAAATATACTTGTTTCTATACAAATATACCCCATATAATATTTCTTTGTACTATAATCCTCATAAATTACAAATTACGGTTGAATTCTATTAACCGCGCAAACCCACCCAGTCATTACCACGGTAATCAATGTTCTGCTGTATGTATAAAGTAGTTTAATAAAGATGATTAAAAATAGTTGTTTCCATTAGTTGCTTAAACTTAACTTTTTTTCTTGTCACTTACTGGTTATATCATATCTCACCATACTCTACCCGCTTCACTTCTAGGTTTTATGTAATATTATTCCTTTTGGTCTTTATATTTAGAGGAAACTTCTTTTGTCTGTACTATAACCGATTGATTTATTACTCCAAAAGAAAGAAACTACTCATGCGAGAAACTTTTGTGTACAGGACTTTGATTTGATAAATTGTGCTTTTGTGCTAACTTTTATAGTTCATTGCACGTGATAGTGACAATGAATTACGTGATTTATTTCATTAAAAACAAAACTATATCAGTTGAGAGGATAGTTTTGACATCATTAATATGTATAGCCTTATAAATGGGTTTAGTAACAATATAATATAAAGTGACATAATCTTCATTGTAATATTGCACGAGATTTAATAAATTAGCGTTCGTGTTTTTATTTTTTATCGCGGATTATATTGGGATAGTAATGATTATTAAAATGAGATTCAGTAGCTGTATTTTTTATTTAGGCCCATGTTACCTACGTTGATATTCTTTCTATTACTTTTTATGGGAAATAGTAAAGAAAGTTAATTAAAAATCACTTAACTTATCAGAAAGACTGAAAAAGAAAACAAAACTACCCTTTTTACCAATTCAAATTAGAATTTTACCAATTCAACTGGAGCATTCAACTATAAAGCATTTTATAATAAATTTTTACTATAATATTTCTTTCTACTGTAATCCTCATAAATTACAAATTCTGTTTGATTTCGATTAACCGCCACCCTTTTATTATCCCCAGATGATCGAGGTTCTATTGTAATAAAGTATTTTTTATAAAGATGAGTAAAAATACTTCTTTTTTTTTTTTTCGTTAGTCATATCTAACTTTTTAAATTATTATTTAGTGTTTCGATCATATCTCGCAATACACTGTCCGCTTCACTTCAACATTTAATGTAATCTTATTATTTTTTATATTTTTTATTTAGATTAAACTTCTTTTTTCTGGACTATAACCGATTGATTTAATATTCCAAAGGAAAGAAACTATTCATGCGAGAAACGTTTGTGTACTGGACTTTGATTTGATAAATTGTGCTTTTGTTCTAACTTTTATAGTTCATTGCACGTGATAGTGACAATGAATTACGTGATTTATTTCATAAAAAACAAAAATGCATCAGTTTAAAGGATAGTCTTGACATCATTAATAAATGTAACATTATAAATGGGTTTAGTAACAATAATATAACCTACCATATAATATATAAAAAATAATCCTCATAGTATTTTTGTAAAAGATTTATTAAATTAATGTTCGTGTTTTTATTTGTTATCGCGGTTTATATTGGGATAATAATACTCTGATTCGTAATTATTACAATGAGATTCAGTAGCTGTATTTTTTATACTTAGGACTATGTTACCTACGTTGTTATGCTTTCTGCTACTATTTATACGAAATAGTGCAGAAAAACTCTTAACTTAAAACCTCTTAACGTATCAGAAAAATTAAAAAACAATACAAAACTACCCTTTTTACCAATTCAAACTGGAGTTTTAACAGTTCAACTGGAGCATGCAACAATAAAGCATTTTATAACATATTTTTACTATAATATTTCTTTCTAATATAAGCCTCATAAATTACAAATTCTGCTTGAATTCAATTAACCGCCACCCCGTTATTACCCCGGATAATCGAGGTTCCATTGTAATAAAGTATGTTTATAAAGATGAATAAAAATATTTGTTTTCATTGGTTTCTTCAACTTAACTTTTTTTCTTGTCACTTCGTGGTTCGATCATATCTCACAATACTCTATACGCTTCACTTCAACGTTTAATGCAATCTTATTCTTTTCTATATTTTTATTTAGAGGAAACGTCTTTTGTCTGGACTATAACCGATTGATTTAATACTCCAAGAAAAAAAATACTCATGCGAGAAACTTTTGTGTACTAGACTTTGATTTGATAAATTGTGCTTTTTGCTAACTTATATTGTGCATTGCACGTGATAGTGACAATGAATTACGAGACTTATTTCATTAAAAACAAACATGTATCAGTTGAAAGGATAGGTTAGACATCATTAACATGAGTTTCCTTATAAATGGGTTTAGTAACAATCATATAACCAACAATACAAATCAAAATAAAATAACTATCATAGTATTATACAGGTTTCGTACGTTTTCACCACATTTTTTTATAGAATTTTCCTATTTGATATTTAAATAGCAGACAATTTTGACACCTTGTTGAATTGCAGGATTTGTAATAATTTTCTGCATTTAAATAAGACATGAAATTCTATTAAAAAATTGTGGTAAACGCGTACGAACACAGTTATAGTAAGAGGATTTCATAAATTAATGTTTGTATTTTTATTTCTTAGCGAGGATTTTATGGGGATAGTAATACTATGATTCGTAATTATTAAAATGAGATGCATAAGGTATATTTTTTACATAGAGCCACGTTACCTACTTTGTGATTCTTGTTGTTACGTTTTACAGGAAATAGTGCAGAAAAATATCTAAAACCTGTTAGCAAATCAGAAAGACTGAAGAACAATACAAAAGTACGCTTTTGCTAATTCATTGTACCAACTGGAGCATGTCACTATAAAATATTTTATAACATATTTTTACTATAATATTTTTTCTACTATATATCTCATCAATTACAATTTCCGTTTGAATTCGATTAACCGCCGCGCTGCCCCGTTATTACCCCGCATCATCTTTGTTCCATTGTAATAAAGTATTTTTATAAAGATGAATAAACATATTTGTTTTTATTTGTTTCTCATATTTAACTTATTATTATTATTATTTAATGGTTCGATCATATCTCAAAATCTATACGCTTCACTTCAACCTTTAATACAATCTTATTATTTTTTATATTTTTATTTAGAGGAAACTTATTTTGCCTGGTCTGAAACCGATTGATTTAATACTCTGAAAGAAAGAAACTACTGGTGCGAAAACATTTTGTGTACTAGACTTTTATTTGATAAATTGTGATTTGTGCTAACTTTTATAGTTCATTGCACGTGATAGTGACAATGAATTACGTGATTTATTTCATTAAAAACAAAACTGTGTATCAGTTGAAAGGATAGTTTTGACATAATTAATAAGTTTTTCCTTATAAATGGGCTTAGTAACAATAATATAACCTACCATATAATATAAAATAAAATAATCCTCATAGTATTACAGTAAAATATTTAATAAATTATTGTTCGTTTGTTTATTTGTTAGCACGGATTGTATGGGATAGTAATTCGTAATTATTAAAATAAGATGCAGTAGGTATATTTTTTACATAGAGCTATGTTACCTACGTTGTGTTTATTTCTGTTACTTTTTAGGGTAAATAGTGCAGAAAATTACTCAAACCATCTTTACATATCGGGAAGACAGAAGAAAGATACAAAACTGCCCTTTTTACTAATTCAAACTGGAATTTTACCAATTCAACTGGAGTATATAACTATAAAACATGTTATAACATATTTTTACAATACTATTTCTTTCTAAATGAGCTTTTTAGGTGCGTTCGTAATTATATAAATACGTACCACCTATAGTCGTCGTTTGGTCCGTCCGTCTGTCCGTCCGTCTGTCTGTCTGTCTGTCCGTCTGTCTGTCCGTCCGTCTGTCTGTCTGTCCGCATATAACAACTCAAAAACTACCCAACCAAATGGTTTGCAATTTAAAATATATTATCTTTGCAGAATTTTGTCGAGACATTTCAAATTTTATTAAAATCGAATCAAAACTTTAGGAGATATTATTAAAAATATTTATTAAGAAATTTGATTTTTTTTAAAATCGGTGCTTTTTTGTTATAGGAGCTTCCGATGGATGTTAAATCGTCAAGCGACCGAGATACTTATTTTATTACAGAAATTAATCTGCAGACGATATAATTCATTTCACAGAATTAAAAATCATCAAGATCTGAATATTTATATAACTAGCTGATACATATATATCTGAATATTTATATAACTAGTTAAGATATTTGTATGAACAGTGCCATAAAATATATACTTAACTAGCTGTTTAACCCGTTCTACGCACGGGATATCATGAATTTAATTCTAAAACGTGCGTACGAACGCACCTCGTTTGTAACGTTTGACGTACAATTTCCAACTTGTTAAATTACAAATTCTGTTTTAATTCGATTAACCGACACACCGTTATTACCTCGGATGATCGAGATTCCATTATAATACAGTATTTTTATAAAAATAAAAATATTTATTTTTATTCATTTCTCATATTTAACATTGTTTTACAGTTTATTGGTTCGATCCATATCTCATCATAGACAATACGATTTACTAAACCTTTAAGGCAATTTTATTCCTTTTGATCTTTCTATTTAAAGGAGACTTTGTTTCGTATGGACTATAACCGATTGATTTTATACTCCGAAAGAAAGAGACTACTGGTGCGAAAAACTTTTGTGTACTAGACTTCGATTTAATAAATTGTGCTTTGTATTAGCTTTTATTGTTTATCGCACGTGATATTGACAATGAATTACGTGATTTATTTCATTAAAAACAAAAATGTATAAGTTGAAAGTATAATTTTGACACCATTATCAAATGCCGTCTTATAAATGGTTTAGTAACAATAACATACCTTACAACATAAAAAAAAATAATCCTCATATTATTATAGTAAGATATTTAATAAATTAATGTTCGTGCTTTTATTTGTTAGCGCGGATTATATTGGGATAGTAATTCACTGATTCGTAATTATTAAAATGAGATGCAGTAGCTATATTTTTTACATAGAGCCATGTTACCTACGGTATGATTCTTTCTGTTACTTTTTATGGGAATAGTGCAGAAAACTACTTTAACTCTTTTATCATAACAGAAAGACTGAAGAAAAATGTAAAACTACCTTTTTTACCAATTGAAACTCGATACTTATGTAAGTGGAGCATGTAACTATACAACATTTTATAGAATATTTTTAGTACAATATTTCTTTCTAACATAAACCTCATAAATTACAAATTCCGTTTGAATTCGATTTACCGCCACCATTTTAGTACCCCCAGATGATCGAATTTCCATTCTAATAAAGTATATAAAGATAAATAAAAATATTTGTTTTCATTCGTTTCTCATATTTATTATTTTAACACTTCAACCTGTTGAAAAGTGTTTATGACTTCGGTTTGTCTGTCGTCTGCCGTTTGTCCGTCTGCCCGTGCTCTAACTCCCGTAAATATGCTTCGATTGTCCTGAAATTTTTGTATGTTATTGTCGTTTACTATAGCATGTTCCATATTTCAACAGGAGTGTGTAACACTTATAGTTTTTTTACAGGGACAATCAAAAGTATTCAGTTACATTACAGGTAATGGGAATTAATCGTTTCAAATGCATTTTGATGACGCTACGTCATTTAAAACATAATGAAATTGATATATAATTATGAAGCGCATTAAAACATGCTTTTTGTAGAGTAGGAATTGCAAAGCATTTATTATTCATTTACAAGGTCAAACAAAAGGATTCTGTTACACATCGTTCTATGGGGGAAAATCGTTTGTAGTGTAATTTAGTGATATTTCACTATTTAAAACACAATGAAAATTATACGCATTACTGAGGTGCACTATAAATTGCTGTCTTGTGTGCATTGCGCTTATTTACAGGGACACACAAAATATATTGTTTACAGTATATGTGCGATATTTACAGTCTATATGTGATAAGTGTGTTTTCAACTTTGGATTGCATTTTTAAGTTTAACTAAATTTTTTCATAGTACGTGTGCGTTTATAAACTCGGTTAATCATATACAGGGCTACACAAGGTCATTCGTAAGTGTTGCAGACTATGGGAGTGAATTGCTTAAGGGTAGTTTTTAATTCTGTTTACGCATTTTCCTGCTGAACTATATTTAATAGACTAATAGAAGTTTGTGGAATATAAATAAATTCCTATACAGGGCTACGCAAAGAAAAAAATACATTGTAATTTACTGTTGGTAATTGCTGCGAGTGAGTTTTAAGTTCCTTTTTAGCTTAATATGCTGTGTGTACAAAAGCCTTCAGATAATATACAGGGCTGTACAAAAGATTTTGGGGTACTTTTCGGTTAGCCGGGCGCCAGTGATATTCGTACATATATAAATACATATGTATATACATATATATGTATATATATACATACATATATGTATATATATATATGTGTATGTATATATATGTATACGTAGATATGTGTATATGTATATACATATGTATTTATATATGTATATATATCACTGGAGCCCGGCTAACCGAAAAGTACCGATTTTGGTGGATTTCCATCGATTGGCGGAAATTGCTAAATGTGAATAACTTTTCTAACTATTCTAACTGAACTAAATTCTATCATACTATATATCCACATCTATTGATCATACACAGGGCTGAACAAAATAATTAGACTACTTTTTTGACACTGGATAGTAATGTCGAAAACTGTACTTTACAATGTGCTATATGTTTTCTAAACTGTTTATATTTACATATATTTTTTCACTTTATTTAACGGTGAAGTTTCGTTACAGTTTTCAGGCTGTGTTGGAAAGTGTTTCATAATCTATTCTTGGCACATGATTTTTCGTACTTGTTTATTATTATTTAGTGGTTCGATAATATCTCACCATACGCTATCCGCTTTACTTCCATGTTTAATGCAATCTTATTCCTTTAGATCTTTCTAAATTAGAGGAAACGTCTTTTGTCTGGACTATAAATCCACTGATTGATTTGATACTTCAAAAGAAAGAAACTACTGAAACAAAAAATGTTTGCATACTAGAATTAGATTTGATAAATTATGCTTTGTGATAACTTATGTATTTTATCTCATGCGATAGTGACAATGAATTACTTGATTTATTTCATTACAAACAAAAATATAGAACTTGAAAGGACAGTTTGGACACCATTAACAAATGTGCCTTAGAAATTGGTTTTGTTGCAAGGCTCCCAAACAGGGGTGCAAATATCTAGGCGCCAATGGACTGATTCCCACCACTAAATTTTATTCGTATTCTTTGTCAAATTTTATTACTATACTTCGCCTAAATTTTAGCAGTATTCTAATTAGGAGAAGAATACTTTAGAAGAGAACTTTAGTGGTGGGAATCAGCCAATTGTCGCCTAGATTTTTGCACCCCTGCTCCCAAATGATCCGCCAACTGAATAGCAATATTTTTAACAGAAAATTTCATGGTAGGTTTGTACAACATTTCCGCAAGAAATGTTCCTCCGAAGGTGGTTTCTGCAATATTTGTAAGAAAAATCTAAAAATAATTTTTTTCTCAGAAAATACCTGTATTCAAAACGCAGATCATTTGGGAGCCCTGGTTTAGTAACAATAATATTGCCTACAATATAAAACCAAATAAAATAGTCCACATAGTATTATAGTAAGATATTTAATAAATTAATCTTTCGTCTTTTAATTTTTAGCGCAGACTTTATTGGGATAGTAATACTCTGATTCGTAATTAGTAAAAAGAGATGCAGTAGCCATATTTTTAGACACAGTCATGTTTCTTAAATTGTGATACTTTCTGATAATATTTACGCGAGATGGTGCAGAAAATTATTTAAATCCTCTTAACATATCCGAAGGACTCCAGAACCGTAAAATATTACCCACCCCTTTTCTACAATTCCTTGATTCAATTGATTCAACTGCAGCATGCTACTATAAAACATTTTACAACAATTTTTTACCATAATATTTCTTTCTAATACAAAGCTCATAAATGATAAATTCCAAGAGAATTCGATTAACCGCGTAAACATGCCCCGTTATTTCCTCAGATAATGAAGGTTCCAGTGTATGTATGAATGTTTTTTTTTTATAAAGATGAATAAAAATATTTGTTTTCATTTATTTCTCAAAACTTAATCCTTTTTTTTTGTCAGATAGTGATTCTATCATACCTCACCGTACTGTATCCATTTCACTTCAATGTCTAATGCAATCTTATTACTATTGATCTTTATATTTAGAAAAAAAAACTTCTTTTGTCTGGACTATAACCGATTGATTCAATATCCCAAAAGAAATAAGCTACTGAAGCGAGAAACTTTTGTTTACTAGACTTTGATTTGATAAATTGTGCTTTGTGTTAACTTTTATTGTTTATCGCACGTGATAGTGATAACGAATTACGTGATTTATTCAATTAAAAACAAAAATATATCAGTTGAAAGGATATTTTTGACATCATTAATAAATAATGCCTTATAAATAAGCTTAGTAACAATAATATAACCTACAATATAAAACAAAATAAAATGTTCCTCATAGTTTTATATAGGTTTCGTACGCTTTCCCCACAATTTTTTTTTAAATATTTAAATAGCAGAAATTATAGACGCCTCGTGGAATTGTAGTACAGTGGAACTTCCATTTAACGAAGTGTCATTGTTACACTTAAAAACTTCGTTATGAAGAAAATTCGTTAAATAGAAATCTACTTAAATTCATGAAATTTTTTCTTGAGATATGACAAACAGGTATTGGATTCAGAAGCATTTGATTCAGTTGTAATTATGAAGCCGTCTTTTACAAAACAGTTGTGTACGGTCGATGAAATCACGTCACATTCCCAAGCTTTGGCCCAAGCTTTCATCAGCTCTGACACACAGAATCTCAAATTAATGTTTTCACTACATCGTCTTTTTTATGTCTTTTTCGACAATGTACTTCAAGATTTTTTATTATTCCTTAGACTAATGGTTGAAGTTTAGCTGTATTGGCAGGAACAAAAATAACTTTGATGTTCTTCGATTTGTATTTTGAAGAACATTCTTGTGGATGTACAAAGCAATTGTCTATCAGCAATAGTAACTGAATGACTCTAAGAGATATTTTTCGTTCCAATGCATCTGACGCCATTGCGACACCTCATCTTCTATATCATTGAAGGTAAAAAGGGGATTTTGACTTCCCCTAACTGTCAGCGCTGGAGTCTTGGTGTGGGATAATAGTGATAGCAAGTGTTTTTTTTAGTTTTAAAAAAATGTTTTATTTAGCACCAAACAGAATGGAAATTATTTAAATGTGTTCATTTTCATACAATCGAATCCGCAGAAATAAATTCGCATACCCTTCGCAACAACAATCGCTTAGTTTGAATTCTGTACACGTACAAAAGTGAAATAAACTTCGTTATATAGAATATATTTTTCGTAATATGGAGATTAATTTACATGCTAATGGTGTTCAAAGTCAAAGTTCTGCAGAAAATTTCGTTAAGTAGAAAACTTCGTTAAATAGGGACTTCGTTAAAGGGAAGTTCCACTGTATTTGGAATACTTTTCTGCATTTATATAAGGCATAAAATTCTATTAAAAAATTGTGTTAAAAACGTACGAACCCAGTTATAGTAAGGGATTTAATAAATTAATATTCATGTTTTTATTTCTCAGCGAGGATTATATTGAGATAGTAATACTCTGATTCGTAATTATTAAAATGAGATGCAGTAGCTATATTTTTTACAAAGAGCCACGTTAGCTACGTTGTGATTTTTTCTGTTACTTTTTACGAGAAAAAGTGCAGAAAATTAACTAAAACTATTCAGCATATCAGTAAAACTAAAGAACAATACAAAACTACCTTTTTCCTAATTCATTGTATCAACTGGAGCACGTAACTATAAAGAATTTTATAACAAATTTTTACTATACCATTTCATTCTACTATAAATCTCATAAATTACAAATTCCGTTTGAATTCGATTAACGGCCGCCACATTATTACCCTGGATGATCGAGGTTCTATTGTAATAAAGTTTTTATTTATAAAAATGAGTAAAAAAATTTTTCTTAATTCGTTTCTCACATTTTATTTTTTAAAATTACTCAGGGGTTTTATCATATCTTACCATACACTATCAGCTTCACTTCAACGTTTAATGCAATCTTATTCCTTTTGATCTTTATATTTAGAAAAAAACTTATTTTGTCTGGACTATAACCGATTGATTCAATACTCCAAAAGAAAGAAGCTACTGCAGCGAGAAACTTTCGTTTACTAGACTTTGATTTGATAAATTGTGCTTTGTGTTAACTTTTATTGTTTATCGCACGTGATAGTGACAATGAATTATGTGATTTATTTCATTACAAACAAACCTGAATCATTTCAAAGGATAGTTTTGACATCGTTAATAAATGTTGCTCAATCAATGTGTAAAGCAAAAATAATATTATCTACAATAATAAAATAAAAATTAAATTAACTCCATAGTTCTAAAGGAAGATATCTAATTGTTTATTTTTCGATAAAGCAACTTTTAGTGAGATAGTAACGCCGTGAGAAATAAAGGGTTTTGTGAAACTTGTATTGCCGTTGCATTAAGTGGTCCAACTTGTTTTGGCCTCTAGCGACTCCCTAAATGAACTATGACTTATTTGACTGTCGCACTGAACATAAATTAATATACGTTCAGTGAAAATATGGTTATCTAGATTTTTCAAATTTTTGACCTACTCCACTGTCATTCTAACCCTCTCATTTATTAAAATGGGATTAGTAATTGTAATTTTAGGTACAGCCATGTTACTTAAATTAAGAAGCTTTCTGTTATTTTAAAGTTTCTGAGCATTACTTAAACTCTCTTTATACAGGGTGTATCTGGAATGCTTCAACAAACTTAGAGGGATGATAGTCCTCATGAAGACGAACAAAAAATGCAATGGAACACGGGGTAGCAAATGACGTTTAACCCTTTCAGGGGCAATGGTATGTTTATGAAACCACTTAATTTTAATTCCAAAAAACTACAATGGCACCAGAATTTTGCTAAAATCTTTTCCATTTAATATGTATATGAAATATAGCCTTTTTCATATTTACAAATAATTTTTTTTTGTAAATTCCGGTGCCAGTCATTTATTTCAACATTTTAGTACTAAAAGTAATTTGCCTCTGAAAGGCTTAAAGGATGAAAATCGAGAAAATGCGTCTGGAAATCGACAAATTGAGACAAGAAAGAAACACTCCTGAAAATTATTTATTGCACAGAATATGTACAACACTATGTGATGTCCAGAGAAAAAAAAAATATTATACAACAATTGTTCAAAGTGTCGATCGCGGACATTATTACACAGAGTACATCTACGGAGCAACTTTAATGCAAACAACAACGATGTAGTGTAATTTTCTGGAGTATTTCTTTCTTGTCTCAGTTTGTCCACTTCCAGACGCATTTTTTTTTATTTTCATACTTTAAGCGCTTTAGGGGCAAAGTACTTTTAGTACTAAAATGTTGAAATAAATGACTGGTACCGGAATTCACAAAAAAATTTGTTTGTAAATATGAAAAAGGCTATATTTCACATACATGTTAAATAGAAAAGATTTTAGCAAAATTCTGGTGCCATTATTGCGTTTTGGATTTAAAATTAAGTGGTTTCATAAACATACTACTGCCCCTGAAAGGGTTAAACGTCTTTTGCGACCCCATGTTCCATTGCTTTTTTTGTTTGTCTTCATGAGTACTATCATCCCTCTAAGTTTGTTGAAGCATTTCAGATACACCCTGTATATCTGAAGGACTGTGGAGTAGTAAAAAATCTTTCCTTGATTGCTTGATTTAAGTGGAGCATGAAATTCAATAATTTATATTTTTCATGTTATGGAAGTTTCCCACCAGAAACTCTTTGAATCTTTTCTGTGTATAAGGCAACTATTAGTAACATGTCTACGTGCATTTGTCAACCGATATGAGAACCCTAAATATATTCTGTCGCAAATTACACATTTTATTTATAGAGTTGATAATGTTTGGAAAATACATAAATAATTCTAATAATGTAGTTTCTGGTGAAATCACTTGTTAAGTGTAGTATAGAAAGCTAGCTACAAAATAAAATTTTATAGAAGGCAGAAGAAAAAGAAGGTCTTTTTTAATTTAAATATATATTTTTAATTATTATTATTTACATAAGATAAATCGTACTCACAATAATTGCAAACACATTTATCCTTTTAAATCTTCTCAAAATAATTGCAACAATTTCTATCATATATATGCAAAATTACACGTACATGATTTCACCATATTAGCAAAGTGGTGAAATCTAATTTTATTTCCAAAGATTTATCTCGTCTCAATGCTTTGCGGTCTCATATATTTTTACTCAACTGACGTTACTTCGTTGCTGATCTTATTTGTTTTGATGTTATTTATAAGGGTTGTCTTTTACCTAGATACAAACAAATTGGTTCAACATTCCCATTTAGAAAGGAAAAGCTGTATAGTTGAAGAAATTTATATTGTATGCAAAGTGTAGTATAGAAAACTACAAAATGAAATTTTATAGAAGGCAGAAGAAAAAGAAGGCCTTTTTAATTTAAATGTATATTTTTAATTATTATTACTTACATAAGATAAATCGTACTCACAATAATTGCAAATGCATTTATCCTTTTAAATCTTCTCAAATAATTGCAACAATTTCTATCATATATATGCAAAATTACACGTACATGATTTCACCATATTAGCAAAGTGGTGAAATATAATTTTATTTTCAAAGATTTATCTAGTTTTTGCGGTCTCATATATTTTTACTCAACTGATGTTACTTCGTTACTGATCTTATTTGTTTTGACGTTATTTATAAGGGTTGTCTTTTACCTAGAGACAAACAAATTGGTTCAACTTTCTCATTTAGAAAGGAAAAGCTGTAAAGTTTAAGAAATTTATACTGTATGCAAAAAGTTTGTTTGAATATAGTGAGTTAAAAACAATCAAATTTCATTGTGTATGGAATTGCCTAAAATATTTTAAAATCAGAAATACTTTTTTGTTCAGTATAATATAATGTCTGTATATTTAAATATGTGACTAATTTTGAAATAGATAAATATATTGATAATAAAATGGAATCGACTGTTGACAATTCTTATCTATCTTCTTAAAATTTTCATAATTGGTATTGTTCTTTAACATTACTCTAAAAGTATCTTAGACAGCTTTTTCGAAATTACTGCATTCTATTACAATTGGAATTATTAAAAATAATAATTGAATGTGAATTAAACTAAGAATGTATTTATTAAACCTAAAATAAGATTGAAATTGAACTTATTAATCACTTAAATAATAATTTGGATTATGATTATTAATATGTATTTTCTTCACATCAGAGGATTCTTCGAATATAAATATGAATAACAAGTTTTAATACAAAAACAACATATACAACTGAAGATTCAAAAACAAATATATAACTGGATTATTATGTATGATCGATAGCAACTTTCGCATTTCAATAAATACATACTTTACAAGCTTCCCTGAGCACTTCATCAAAGAATAAACTAACTTATATGGCTCAAATCTATACAACTCTCATTCATACTTGCGCGATTTCATAGTTACATTGAGTGCACCCATTTCGTGATTGCATTGCGTGAACCCAATGTTTCATTTAATTGTTTTTCAAGATTCCCGATATGTCTAAAAGACAATTTTAATGCAAATTACCACAAATCTTAAAATATCAAATTAAATTTACACATCAGATATATTTTGTGAAATAAAAAACAAAGAAATATTATTCAAGAAGAAGATACAGAAAAAGAAGATAATTTTTTTAATTTTCTGAGAAAAACTTTGAAAAGTACAGTTGCATTACATCCTCATAGGTTTAACTCAGGACCCGACAGGTACATTAAAAATAATTATTCGAACCAGAATTTGTTTCATAAAATAAGTTAAATATAAACCACAAAGGAACAGGAACAACCTAAATAAAATAAGTTAACCCTTTCAGGGACAAAGTACTTCTGCTGCTAAAATATTAAAATAATTGACTGACACCACAATTTATAAACAAATTTATTTGAAAATAATCAAAAGCTTTTCTTTGTGTATATTATCAAATAAAAAATATTATTAAAATTTTCTGGTTGCAATTGGGCAGTTTGGAATTAAAATTAAGTGTTCGCGCCATGCAAACAGCGCCCGTGAAAGGGTTAAATAGCTTTAAATAAAAATTTAGGCGTGAAATGTTTTTATCAAAATTGACTAAAAATTGCGGTAGTAGTGGGTTAACATTAGAGAATAATTTATGGTCTGACCAATGAGGAGTCTTAGTACAGTGATGGAAAAGTGGTGCAGCAGTTGGGCGATTCTCACCACTAAATTGTAATAGTATTCTGCTGCTTAACCAGTCAGCACACGCGCACTTTCCATTACTTTACTACATGCGCGTGATAAATTTTACCCCAATGGGTTTTCTTGTGTCAATTCCCCCCCCCCCCGGTTTGATTATAAACAAATATTTATATTTTGAAATAAACTGTAAATTAATAAATAACATAATTTAACTTAAAATAAGAAGTTCTTTTAAATTTAAAGCAAAAAAAATTACCACTAAGATTTTTTTCTGCATATCATTACATACAAAGCTCTTACAATCCAAATTCAGTCATGAAAGTACAAAAAAATATAAAACTGATATATAGAAACTGTATGTGCAAGAGTTGTTAACGTTTAAAAGAACAAATATATTATTATTTGCATTAACTTTTTTAAACTTACATTTGCATTAACTTTTTACTATCATTACGGGTTACGTTATAACACGCGTTGGGTAAATTTCCTCCCACGATACATTTTTATAACAAAATAATGGAAAATCCACAACCGGAGGTAAATTCTTTTCTGGCCACATCTTGATATCATTTAGCTTGAAAGGTACTATAAAGCTCAGAATGATCACGAAAGATTTTTGCACATTTTTAAGTAATAGTTGTGAGCTGGGGTAGATTTTATCCCAGCGCGTGTGCTGACGGGTTAAACAAAGTCTTTAAATAATAATAAAATAGAGTACAATTAAAATTTAACGATGTCAATTGATTTTTTGCTGCGCCACTGTTCCATTACCGTTAGTGTGTAAAGATGTGTAAAAGTCATACATTTATTTTTCACATTATTAATAAATTATGTTATGTATGAATACATACGCATATCAGTGATGGAACAGTGGCACAGCATTTGGGTAATGGTCACCACTAAATTTTAATAGTATTCTTTAGCTTAACAATCATCAGAAAATCTATCCTTAAATTAGACAAATAATACTATTTAAATTTAGCGGTGTCAATCGGTTCTCTGGTGCGCCAGTGTTCCATCACTGGCATATGCAGATTCGATCTTGAATATGTTCTGTTATTGTGTCATCCGGAAAGTTATGCGGTACACTTCTGTTGAGATAATGTAGAAATTATTACATATCATCAGAATTTACAAACAAATTTATTTCGAAATAAGTAAAAGTAGATTCTTCACTTACATTATAAAACTCAACTTTTTTCTAAAATTCCAATGGGAATGTGGCATTTATGGATTCAAAATATATTTTTTAAATTGCGGTACTTTCTGAATGACCTAATCCAATGTACCCTGAGAAAAAAAGGCAAATGTTTTATTTTTAATTGAATCTCGAACTTGATTATATTCTGGCCATGTATAATAATATGAAATTCGCATTGAATTATAATATTTTGGCTACTGCAACCGGCTGAATATTACGGTCAGGCAGCTAGATCGCAGAAACTATAAAATTGAAAGCAAGCAACCAGCGAACTTTACATTTAATAATTTATTACGTTCAAGAGTATTTTTTCGGTGCATATCAGCATATTTATTTTATATGAAATAGATCAAATTACGTAGAATCGTTTAAAAAGAAATGCTACATTTTAATAGTCAAATTGTCAAATTGTCATAAAGAAAAACGAAAATAGTCATTCGATTGTCATTATGCCCCCTTTCAAATTATATTAAGAAAAGGTTTCGGGCCGTCAACATATTCCAACTAGAACAAATTTTAAAATTCTAATTACGAATACCCGACTTTGATATTATACCCGGAATCTTCGGAACATTTTAGTTTCGAAAACCAAACTCGGTGTAATTCGATGAAGGTCATTCTATGCAGATGTGAAATTTCGAATTCCTACTGTTAAATTCATTTCTAACAGTTGCAAAAACAAAATGCAATGCGTCTAGTTTTTAGGTGCGTTCGTAATTATATAAATACGTAGCACCTATTGTCGTCGCTTGGTCCGTCCGTCTGTCCGTCCGTCCGTCTGCATATAACAACGCAAAAACTACCCAACCGAATGGTCTCAAATTTAAGATATATTATCTTTGCAGAATTTTGTTGAGACATTTCAAATTTTATAAAAATCGAATCAAAAGTTTAGGAGATATTAATAAAAACATTTATTAAGAAATCTGATTTATTTTTTTTAATCGGCGCTTTCGTGTTATAGGAGCTTCCGAGGTTGAATCGTCAAGTGACCAAGATACTTATTTTATGACAGAAATAAATCTCAGATGATATAATTTATTTCGCAGAATAAAAAATCATCGAGATCTGAATATTTATATAACTAGCTATAGTACGAACGCACCTCGTTTGTCACGTTTGACGCACAATTTCCAACTTGTTTAAACATTACTCAAAAGCTACTTGGGTAAATGAACTGTAATTTTGAATTCCAGAAATCGATTTCTTTTAATAGATTTAAATATATTGATTTAGTTAATTATTCTAGTTTTAATTATTATTTTTTTGTTATATAATAAAACTAATTTTTAAAAAATGTATTATAACCTATAAATCTATTCACAGGAAGCTTTTTAATACCTATAATATGGAACTTATTATTATTTCTGGGAATTTTTAATAAAAATTGAGATTGTTACATTTTTTAAAAATAATTTTCTTTCGAATTAAAAATGAGATGCCCACATATTTCATTCAAGTCTTTTTAAATATAAGATTGATTTTAAAAAATACAAAATTATTCAGAAAATTGGAACGCAGAGAAAAATTACAATTTAACAATAATAATAATAATAATAATAAATTAAAAGTTAAATTTTCTGAAATTTATTAGTTATTAAAAGGTTAGTATTATTGGTATAACTGCAATGCGTCTAGTTTTTTTAAGCAGTACTGAAAAACTACTTGGCTGAATGAGCTGTAAATTTGTATTAATTAATCTATTAATTAATGATTCTATCTTTAATTATTATTTTTTGTTATATAATGAAACTACTATTAAAAATGCATTACAACCTATAAATATATTCACATAAAACTTATTAATACTTATAATATAAAGCTTATTATTATTTATCTGAATTTTTAATGAGAATTTAGTTTATTACATAAAAAAAAATCTTTCGAATTAAAAATTAGGTGCCCACATATTTCATTCAAGTCTTTCTAAGTATACAGAAAATATTCAGGAAATTGGAACGCAGAGAACAATTAATTAAAATTTATTTAGGAAAATAAATAACTAATAAATTAAAAGTTTCAATTTTCTGAAATTTATTAGTTATTAAAAGGTCATTATATTGGTACACATGCAATGCGTCTAGTTTTTTTAAACAGCTCTCAAAAGCTACTTGACTGAATGAGCTGTAAATTTGTATTCGCATACATAAAGTTTCTAGATTTCGATTTCTGTTAGTATATTTATATATAATGATTTAATGATTTATTCTTATTTATTTATTTATTTATTTTTTGTTCTATAATGAAACTACTATTAACAAAATGTATTGTAACCTATAAATATGTTCAAAGAAAGCATTATTAATACAGTATAACTACCGTAATTTCGCGCGTATACGCCGCACCTCAGACAATTCGATTTCCTACCAGAATTTATTTAAAATAAAATGTGATTTACTTCTGCTTAGCACTTATTTGACCTTATTTTCAATACTATTTCCGGTTTGAAAAAGACTTAACTAAGATGCGGAGTATACGCGCAAAATTACGGTATATGACATTTTTTAAAGAAAATTGAGTTTCGTATATATTTTTTTAATAATTTTTTTCGAACTAAAAATTAGTTGCACACATGTTTCATTCAAGTCTTATTAACTATAAAAGTGATTTTAAAAAAAATCAGAAAATTGGAACGCATGGATCATTTACAATTTATTTAGAAAACAAATAACTAAAAATTAAAAGTCAAAATTTTGTAAAGTTTATTAGTTACTAAAATATCATCACATTGTATACAGTACTACTATCCGATATATAGTTATATCCTATCTCATCAATGATTTCCCTATACAATCCGTTAACATAATTTATTCGGTTAAACACATCATTGCGAATCAGCTTGTTGGATTAATTATTAAATTTTAGAAACTAGAATTACTTCGTTTGTTAAATGGCGTATTTTTCTGTATCATTTATTTCAAACCAATACAAATGACCTCAGCACTGCCAAATTTTTTTTTTTTTTTTTTTTGCATCTGTTTAAATTGCAATCCAAAATTCTAAACGTGCGAGAAATTTAAAGTTCCGAATTGAATTATGTTCTTGCAATGTTTCATGACATAAATTGCATATTTTGTTATAACATTTTGGTCTCTCTAACCAGCTGAGCAGCACAGTTAAGTACCTGGATTAAGGAAATTATCAAATATTAAACGACTTCAAATCTTCAATTTTTTGTTTTTAATATTTTCTGTTGTAATTTTTCCGGTATGTATTTTTACTACGTTTTGTTATTCGAAATAGATTCAATTAGGTACTATCGTTCAAAAAGTTCGCCAAATTGTCACAGAGAAAAATGAAAAAAAAAAATTCGATTTGGAATTACATCTCCTATCAAATTCTGTTAAAAATAAGGTTTGGGGCCTTCTTCATATTGAAATTATGACAAACTTTGAAATTCTCATTACAAACACTCATTTTCAGTGTTGAATTCAGGCTTTTTTTCTCTGGGAGAGAGTTTATCAGTTCCGGGGGGGGGGGGCGAGGGCATTGAGGAGTTCCTAGGGAGAATTTGCATTTTCAGGGTGGCTAGTGGTCAGGGAAAAATACAGTAAAAAAAGTGCAAACACCAGTATATTCTTATGGAAAAAGTCATATTGATTATTTGATCAATTAAAAAGTCAAATTGATCAGATAATCAACATAAAATTTTCCATAAGAATATGCTGGTGGTTGCACCTTTTTTTTGACTGAATTTTTCCCTAGCCAGTTTTGAGCGTGAATAAGATTAAAATCTGAAATCTTCTGCGGCATTTCGATACTAAGGGCGGGGGGGGGGAGGTTCCCCCTCGGCTTCCAACCTGAATTCATCACTGCTTATTTTTGACATCATATATGAATTTTACGGTGCATTTTACCTTCGAAGATCAAACGTAAGGCATTCGCGGAAGAAATTTATTAATTATGAATCTGCAAAGTTTGGAATTTCCAATGTTAAATTAGTTAGATGTTTAATGTTAAATTGTTGCAAAACAAACGGCATTGCGTGTAGTTTTTAAACATTATTCAAAACTAATTTTTGGAATGAACTGTAATTTTGTGTTCATAGCTTCTAGAAATCGATTTCTGTTAATATATTTATATATTATGAAATTATTTTAATTATCTATTACAATTTTACATATGAATTTTTAAATACTTATTTAAATATTAAGAAACTACTATTCGAAAAAATGTATTGTAACCTATGGGTACTTTCACATAAAGTATTGTTAATAAAGTATATTATATGTAATTTTTTAATGAAAATACAATTTAGTATTTTTTGTTAAATATTTTTCTCCTGGATTAAAAATTAGATGCAGACATTTTTCAATAAAATCTTTTTACGCATAAAAATTAATATTTTCATTAATATATATAAAAAAAACAACTATATAATAACAAAAAGTTTCAATTTTTATTAAACTTAATTTACTTTTAAATAATTATTCAAGGCTCGTATTTGAAGATTTTCTTGCTGGAATAATATATTAAATAATAAAAACATAATTTTTTATTTCCAGCGTACGCGCCAGCGTATAACAATTATAAGATTCTCTATAAATTTATTGGTTGCAATCAAATGTTTTTAAATAATACTTCGTACAGAGAATAAACGAGGTCGATGTCGAAAGTAAAAGTGAATTTATCGTATATTTTCGATTTCTGTTGCAGTTTAATTTTCCGAGCACTTCCTAATTAGTAAACGATTAGGATCGAGGTATCGTTTCCTTTATATACTACATTCGTCAACGTACGACATTCGAAGTTGATGTTAAACAAATGAAAGTCTTCTCAAAAAGTTTATTTTTATATTTCAGCATTTTTAAATGTTTTTTCTTGCATAGAATATCTAAGTCCGCAATCGAAACATAATGTCAGCGTTTCGTAGATTTTCGATTTCTGTTAAAGTTTCATTTGTGAAAACTTTCTACTTCGGAACCGGTTAGGATCGAGGCATTGTTTCCTTTATACAGGGTTCGCACACTCCTTATATTTTGTAAGGCGTCTGGCACCACTATTAATGATAAGAAAGTTTCTATTTAATTTTCTAAACACAAAATTCGTAACCACCGCGTTTATTCACAGAATTAGCAATATTTTTCCACAGTTAAATAAAGCGAAGAAAACTATTAAAAATTTGTGGTAGATATGTGCGAACCTTGTTATAGCTTTGTAAAATCCTTTCCAATGAAATTTGGAATTTTTTAAAATTATTTTTAATGAAAGTCTGTATAAGGTGTCACTGCCCGAATAACTGCGAACATACATCATGTCTTTCAATGTAACCATACTGCACAAAAATCAAGATAAATATATTGAAAATTTTGTTGCATGATCTTACTTTTTCTTAACCCATTAACGCCCGACACAACTTTTGCACAACATTATGTTTCTTACACCAGGTTTAAACGAAACACCAGTTTGTTTTTAGGATGTATATTCGTTTTAGTTGATGTACGAAACACCATGATTAAGTCACTCTTAGGTTGCTATAATATAAAAGTTGTGTGAATCGTAATATTTGTATTTTATTGAGAAAAATAATTCTGTGTCCTATAAATAGGACGCTGGGCGCTAACGGGTTAAACTCATTAACGAAAATCTGTGTCTGTTTGAATGTAATTAAGAAAAATAAGAAGCAACGTATTTGCATGTGGCTTTACAGTAAATAAAGTAAATGACTTCCACCAGCATTTGAACACATTTGAACACAGTTTTAACATTTGAAGGGAGACGGTATATTAATTATACTACTTAGTTTTAATCCCCTTCTGCCCTAACTGGACAAGACATTTAAAAAAACTGCCATTATAATGTACATGAAGTAACGCATTTATTTATTTGTAAATCAATTTGTTCGTAAATTCTTATAACATTTAGTCATTTCACTTTTCAGCGGCAAAAGTACTTTTCTTTTGAAAGTTTTAACAAGTTCAATTTTATTTGTATCAAATCCACCGAGATAACACCTGGAATGCAAGTCCTGTCCTTAAGTTTCATGATGATGTTCTTAAGTTTCATGATGAGGAATTTTTACGTACAATCGTCCTTTTAACATTTTCAATAAATAGAAAGAATACGTTTCTAAGGCAAGTGACCAAGGGTCCATAAGCCTGAGTTCAATATTCGTTCAGCTGTTAACAATTTTTAAACGTATAATTGCTTTGTCTCCCGATTCGTAACTACGACTTTCTTCGCAGAAAAATGTTCCATTACATTAGGGGTCATTAATGTTTCTGCCTGAAAGTCATTTGCCACCCCAAATTTGGTAATCTTAATCAAATTACAGTCCAAAATTTCAGTTATTACAACCGTTAAAATATTCTATTCTAAAATATGTTGGCCTGCGGGCAGTAGGTTTAAGGTCTCTGCTATGCATAATCGTCGATTTTAGCGATTAAATAAAGTTGTCTTTCTATTATTAATTAATGCTCATAAAGAATCGAGAGTATTGACAACCAGGATGGACACTACGTTTAACTCAAGGAAGCGGTCTCCCTTTCCTTACGTCATTTTCTGATGTTTCCGTTTCCATGCCAATGTCAAGTTTACACACTTAACCATGTTTTTCTCATTTTCTTTTTGAGTTAACCACATCACGGATTCGTTTTTTTCGTGGCCAACACTGTACAAATGAAATCATTTCATATAAGAAAAGATGAATTTTCTAATTTACAAATGTTAAAGCATAATTACAATTATCATTACTGAAGTAAATATCTACAGTCAAAAAAGAAAAATAATTAATTGTTATCATGTAAGAAACGTGATAAATAAAAATAAAGCAAATTTCAAGAAAGGTATCTGGGTCATTCTTCACTGCTGTGCAATTTTCTAGTCAGTATATTCATTTCTATTATTAATTAATGCTAATAAGGTATCGAGAGTTTTGACAAACATGATGGACACTCAAAGTAACGGTCTCCCTTTCCCTACGTCATTTTCTGATGATCAAGTTTCCATGTCAATGCCAAGTTTCCACACTTACCATATTTCTCTCTCTCTCTTTTTTTTTTCATTAACCACATCACGGTTTCGTTTTTTCGTGGCTGATCCTGTACAAATGAAATCACCTCATATAAGAGAGGATGATTTTTCTAATTGAACAAATGTTAAAGCATAATTATAATTATCATTACTGAATTAAATGTCTGAAGTCATAAAGAAAAATAATTAACTGTTATCATGTAAGAAATGTGATAAATAAAATAAAGCAAATTTCAAGAAATATATCTGGGCTATTCTTCACTGAAGTGCAATTTTCTAGTCTATGTATTCATATTTTTTTCGGCGAAATTATACGATTTCATAATGTTCGGAACGCGTAACCAAGAAGGTAACTTCAACGGTCATGCGATCAGATACATAGTTCATTAAACATTTATATTTTTTCGAAACTGAAGATAATGGAGCGAGAAAACGCATGATCGTGTGCTAATATAGCATGAACAAATCTATTTTAAGTAAATTTAAATATTAGTATATTAGTATAATATTCTTTACAAAAAATAAAATATACATAAGTGTGTATATTTTATTTTTGTAAAGAAGAAAAAGAAAACTACATGTTGTTTTTTGCCATATGTAAAAATAATACAATTTCCAAAAAAAAAAAAAAAATCTTTGTTACGTTTTTGTTTTCTCTATAATTGGTTATTTTCTTGCAGCACGATTTCATGTAATAATAAAAACATATGCAAACCATCTCTTTCTTCCTATGTTTCTGTCCAATTTAGAATATGATGGAGTGATGAAAAAACTGGATGGTGACGATGGAAATACTTCTCGATTTTGAAATATATTCGATCTATTTAAAAGTATTATGTTGACAAACTTCTATATTTTTAAACTAGCTGATCCGCCGGTGTTGCCCGCTCCAGTCTCTAGATAATACGAAACCCAAGATCATTATAAAAATCGCTGTACGAAACCGTTCCTCTGGTAACCCTTTCGTCTTTAGGAAATTAAATAGAGAGACGGATCTCGAAGCGGAAGTAAATTCAATACCACTTCATTAAAGGTATAGATCATTTAATTCAAAACGGGCCAGTTTTTGATCAAAATTTAAAAAAAAGTTACCGTTTGATTTTCACAAAATTTGCATTTTTGGAATTTGAAAAATGAATTACATACATACTGTGAGTATCCAATAGATACCTCCAATAGTTTTCTTAGTACTTGCGGATGAGTGAAAACCAAAATATTTCGTTGTCTGGGATTATCAAATTGGTAAATTTTTTTTACGGTTATAAAAAAAAATAGCCATTTTCGGCGCACGCTCAGGAAAATCTTTTACTTCCACCGCCAGGTGTGGCATTCACTTCTAATCTTTCCGACACGTATCCCCGCTTCCTAGGGAGCCGTATAGAAAGTCAAATCTACAAAATCTTTTAGTTTCAGTTTCCTACACCAGGAGGCACATTCTATTCTTAAAAAACTTCTTTCCGAACGAAACTCCGGCATTCGTTCTCGCTGCCTCTACACCGCATAGCAGGAGTGCTGCGGAAGCGCTGTAATATCTTTTAGTTCTACTTTCTATTGCCAGGGGGCTCCAAATTTATATCTTAATTAGTTATTTATATCTAAATTATTCCGTGTTAAGTTGAATGAACTAATTCTCGTTGAAATCGGGCCAATAGAAGCAGATAAAATAAATCCCGCTACCCTAGTGATTAATGTTCGTACATGATGGTAACCAAGGGCTGAAAAAATGATACCGCAGTTTATTTAGTACCTAGGGGACTTGAGAAGACTGTTAGAAAAAATTTCGTTTGAATCGGACCAATTTTAAAAGCAAAATTTTTAGTTCCACTTTCTTCCGACAGGGGACGCACTCTGTTGTAAACAAACGTCTTTCCGAATGAAACTCCAACACGTGTCCCCGCTGCCTACGATACTATATAGCAGACGTGCTGCGCACGTACTGTAAAATTTTTTGTTGCAATTTATCGACAGGGGGCGTCAAATCTGTATCTTAATGAGTTACCTATATCTTAATTAATTTGGGTTAAGTTGAATGAACTAATTCTCGTTGAAATTGGGCCCATATAACCCGACAAAATACTCACTGGTGATTAACGTTCATAAATAGGGGTACAAAGGGCTGAAAATATAATACTAAAGTTACTTGGAGGATTGTGAATAATGTTAGAAAAGTGTTCATTTGAACAACGACTAATAATAAAAAATTTCTGAATTGGGAGGCAGGGGGAAAGGATGGAGTTTTGATGAGAGCATTAACGGAATATTTAAATTACAACCGTACACTCCTTTCACCCCTCAAATTTAAACCAACGACATTTAACATTAGGAATTATCGTTAACTTTTGAATCAAAAACAAAATGGTGCTTTTTTTTTTGTTTTGACATACAAGTACTGAAAGTTATCGTTGCCAATTTCTTAAATCAAATACATAAATGTCGTCACGTACATGATATAACTATAAAAATCGCATAAAATAAGTTGCGAAAAACTCACTAATCGCTGTTCGAATTGTAATCAGGTGGTGACCTTTATATTCGCCTATCACAATTGCCCGGTTGACTTCCAGCTGTGCCTACAATCCTCTCAGCTACTATTCACAACTGCCCTCAAACGATTTTTGACTTCCAATGATCGATTTATGACGTCATTTGAAACAAAACATGCAAAAATATGAAAAAAATGTTAAACGCATAGAAAATGAAATTAAAAAAAATCTAATCAAAAAATCCAAATCGGGATAATTAATAACCCGCCTTTTCCTTAAAAGATCATGATTTTTTATCGGTAAAGAATAAGCAACTCTCCCCAAGATAAAAAGAAAAAAAATACTATTTTGAGCATAACTAAGGCTGAAATAGAAAACTACCAACGAACCCATCAAGCATTCTGTGAAAAATTGTTTGGTGTCAAAGGAGAAAAATCGCCAAAAAGTCAAAAATCGCTATACGAATTCCAAATAAACTTTATTAAAAAGAGGATAACATTTGCCAATATGGTTTCAAAGATTGGAACCGGATTCCTGTTAATGATGTGGAAAAATTGCTGCGAAACGTGAAAAAACGCTAAAAATTTAAATAAATAAACATCTATTCCAAAATTCCAAAATAGGGCTTGGAGGTGCAAAACTACATATCTACCCACCAAATGTTGTAGCTCAGCGTGCAGCGGTCTCTTTTGAACAGAAACGAGAAACACACACAGAAACTTCCTTCTTTATCATATTATATTTATAGTTAGAGATAAAATTTACAAAGTATTGAAAAACCGTAAAAGTTTTGAAGTCATTTTATACTTTTATTACAATGTTAAAAGATGTGTATAATTCTTATAAATTAAAATATAAATAAAACTTTCTTTCAGAATTTAGGAATACAGCTACAAACACCCATATGATGAAGTACGTGGATGGTTTCTGGTGACTATATATGTGCCATGCAGTCGAGACCTGGATAATTGATAGTCTATTGTATTGCGTGTTCTCCTTTTGTATTGAATATAATAAGGAAACTACATACCGTAAAAATTAAAGAGGAAAAAATTAAATTAAAAAATAATATAAAAGTTAATTGATGCAGTTTTCACTTGGTATAATCAAGCTATCTAACTGTGCCCATGGGACAGTTAGAAAAGCTAAGATCTGATTATAGGAATGTATCTATTTTGTGTCATTAGGCAATGTTGGAATATGTTGTTATACTGTAGTTACAAAATGTAAACACGATTCACACAAGTCTCAAATTGTCTTTGTGATGTCGCGGAGTTTTCTATGAGATATATGCTACACAAACACAGGAAGCAAAATATCACTTATAAGGAAAAAAACCCGTTTAGGAAGTTTTTTAATTTTTGACATCCAAATTATACCAAACGAATCGTTTCTTCTACTAAGACATGATATTGATACATTTTAGGAGGAATCATTAATGAGATCAAAATGAATATAAGAAGCTTTACATAAAATATAAGAAATACATAAAAAAGGATAGGTGAAACAGCTGATAAATGGGGTTGCTAAAAAGCAAACGATGTATATGAGAAAAGGGAAATCAAATTTTCCACTGCATATCTCAAAAGTTGAAAAGAATTCAAAAATAATATTAAACAACTGTAAGATTAATTCAGATTTAATCAGCAAGATTAATTTTTTAATACCACTATCTGTTATTGGAAAAGCTGGTTTTACTTAATTTAGAACTTCTGCGATTAACTAAGATACAAATATCAATACTAAAAGATTGGTATTCAAAAATACAAAGTCTTCGCAGCTCTGTTAATGATTAAGGCTTTGCATAATGTGTGGATAAAAATAATGCAATTTGTAAAACGACATTAATAATTGTCTTATGATGATATTTATGTTCCATATTTTAATACATTTTTTTCAGTTGATTTATTTTAAATGTTTATTGGTCGAAAATTCTGTATTACTCGAAACACATAAAATGCCTTTTTGTCGTTAATTATTGTTTTTATAATTCTTAAATCTTATGTTATCGACTTTAAGCAAAATAAAACTAATGTTTCGTCCAGAATTTCGCAATACAGACAAACACCCTTAAAGTAAGGTATATAAGGTATAAAGAGGCTGTTCGCACATTTTTTTGCGAGTTTGATAAAATGATTTAAAAAATAAATTATTTTCTAGGAAAAAATCTGGTAATAACTTATTATTTGTAAATCCCATTATTGTCTGATACTTTCAAATTTGCATTCAATATGGCGCAAGCAAACAAATTGTCAGTCGGAGGATACTTGTTATTTTTTTGTTTTCCGAAGAGAAATAATCTTATTAAGATGTTTCTAAATGATTGTAAAACGCATAGTATAATTTTTGGAAGTGCAAAATATACACCACTATTAATCGAAAATCAGTACTTAGATTAACTCCGGGAGAGTCGCCACATCCGAGATAGATGCTGCGCCCATTGTATTTCTTGCATTTATCTATAGATAAAAGTCAGACGTATAAGTGTGCAGTGAGATTACTTTAACCAGTGTATAGCGTGAATCCCATTTCGATGTTTACATGTTGCTGTACAATCCTTATTTTGAGGTAAGTGTATAAGGTTTCACTATCCAAATTTTCAAGCATGTTATGCTTAAATACTTTTTATACGCAAATTACTAAATACATGCATGCTTTCGAAGTCAAAACTATGTGTGGCGCCTGTATAGAGTACTGTGTGAATGGCTACGCCATTTTCCTTTGCGAGGGCAGACAACTGTGAGGTGCGGTGTCTGTAACGGACAAAATAGGATACATGCCGTAGTTCTATTGTACGGGATGCTGCGATTAATAAAATTCATTTCATCAGACATTGATGAATGTTCAAATAGTATGAAGTTTACTATAGTTAAGGAGAAAAAGGAAAAAATAAAAAGTAAGAAGGCGAAGAAAAATGCAAGTCAAGATGATAATAATGAAAAGTTGGATCACACGTTCTTTGCAAGGAATGTATAGAAAACTACTCCAAAACTAACAGGAAGTGTGACTGGCTTCGTTGCATCTGGTGTCAAATGTGGTTACATGAAGACTGTACAATTTTCGACACTTTTGGTATAGATTGCTGTCGAAATAATAGGCCTATAAACAGATAAAACAATGTAAACTCTATTTTATTTTTTACTTTTCCCTTTCTAATACACTGATGTTACTTTGTTGCTTAGAAAACAATTAAAATCTAATCTTTGAAAAATAAGTAGATAAGTTTAGTAGTGAACAAAGTATGATGGTTTACTGTGTATTTGATTTACTGAAAGAGCTCTTTAAAAGTTTCAAATACACACCGAATGATGGACTCTGGAAAGTTTTTAAAGAGGCATAGGACGCAATCTATTTGTTAACCTGACGTTTTACTTATGATGGTTTGCTGTGCATTTGATCTACTGAAAGAGCTTTCTCAAAGCGCAAATACACACCGAATGGTGGACTCTGGAAAGTTTTTAAAGAGGCATGGGAAGCAATCTATTTGTTAACCTGACGTTTTACTTATGATGGTTTACTGTGCATTTGATCTACTGAAAGAGCTCTTTCAAAGTGCAAATACACACCGAATGATGGACTCTGGAAAGTTTTTAAAGAGGCATAGGACACAATCTATTTGTTAACCTGACGTTTTACTTATGATGGTTTACTGTGCATTTGATCTACTGAAAGAGCTCTTTCAAAGTGCAAATACACACCGAATGGTGGACTCTGGAAAGTTTTTAAAGAGGCATAGGACGCAATCTATTTGTTAACCTGACGTTTTACTTATGATGGTTTGCTGTGCATTTGATCTGCTGAAAGAGCTTTTTCAAAGCGCAAATACACACCGAATGGTGGACTCTAGAAAGTTTTTAAAGAGGCATGGGAAGCAATCTATTTGTTAACCTGACGTTTTACTTATGATGGTTTACTGTGCATTTGATCTACTGAAAGAGCTCTTTCAAAGTGCAAATACACACCGAATGATGGACTCTGGAAAGTTTTTAAAGAGGCATAGGACACAATCTATTTGTTAACCTGACGTTTTACTTATGATGGTTTACTGTGCATTTGATCTACTGAAAGAGCTCTTTCAAAGTGCAAATACACACCGAATGGTGGACTCTGGAAAGTTTTTAAAGAGGCATAGGACGCAATCTATTTGTTAACCTGACGTTTTACTTATGATGGTTTACTGTGCATTTGATCTACTGAAAGAGCTCTTTCAAAGCGCAAATACACACCGAATGGTGGACTCTAGAAAGTTTTTAAAGAGGCATGGGAAGCAATCTATTTGTTAACCTGACGTTTTACTTATGATGGTTTACTGTGCATTTGATCTACTGAAAGAGCTCTTTCAAAGTGCAAATACACACCGAATGATGGACTCTGGAAAGTTTTTAAAGAGGCATAGGACACAATCTATTTGTTAACCTGACGTTTTACTTATGATGGTTTACTGTGCATTTGATCTACTGAAAGAGCTCTTTCAAAGTGCAAATACACACCGAATGGTGGACTCTGGAAAGTTTTTAAAGAGGCATAGGACGCAATCTATTTGTTAACCTGACGTTTTACTTATGATGGTTTACTGTGCATTTGATCTACTGAAAGAGCTCTTTCAAAGTGCAAATACACACCGAATGGTGGACTCTGGAAAGTTTTTAAAGAGGCATGGGAAGCAATCTATTTGTTAACCTGACGTTTTACTTATGATGGTTTACTGTGCATTTGATCTACTGAAAGAGCTCTTTCAAAGTGCAAATACACACCGAATGATGGACTCTGGAAAGTTTTTAAAGAGGCATAGGACACAATCTATTTGTTAACCTGACGTTTTACTTATGATGGTTTACTGTGCATTTGATCTACTGAAAGAGCTCTTTCAAAGTGCAAATACACACCGAATGATGGACTCTGGAAAGTTTTTAAAGAGGCATAGGACGCAATCTATTTGTTAACCTGACGTTTTACTTATGATGGTTTACTGTGCATTTGATCTACTGAAAGAGCTCTTTCAAAGTGCAAATACACACCGAATGATGGACTCTGGAAATTTTTTAAAGAGGCATAGGACACAATCTATTTGTTAACCTGACGTTTTACTTATGATGGTTTACTGTGCATTTGATCTACTGAAAGAGCTCTTTCAAAGTGCAAATACACACCGAATGATGGACTCTGGAAAGTTTTTAAAGAGGCATAGGACGCAATCTATTTGTTAACCTGACGTTTTACTTATGATGGTTTACTGTGCATTTGATCTACTGAAAGAGCTCTTTCAAAGTGCAAATACACACCGAATGATGGACTCTGGAAAGTTTTTAAAGAGGCATAGGACACAATCTATTTGTTAACCTGACGTTTTACTTATGATGGTTTACTGTGCATTTGATCTGCTGAAAGAGCTCTTTCAAAGTGCAAATACACACCGAATGATGGACTCTGGAAAGTTTTTAAAGAGGCATGGGAAGCAATCTATTTGTTAACATGACATTTTACTCATGATGGTTTACTATACATTTGGTTTGCGGAAAGGGTTCATTAAAAGCCCAAATACACACCGAATGATGGACTATGAAGAGTTTTTAAAGAGGCATAGGAAGCAATGTAGCTTTTACAAAAAAAACCTTCTTTCATAGAAAGCATAACGCAGAATTAGAATCCATAAACAAGATTATCAGATAGATTATTTCAAAAAATAATATTCATATTTTAAACATTACAAAAAAAAAGGATTTGGTCTAGAAAATGTTCGAACAACTTCTTTATTGTTAACAGATTGTGCATCGTCGGATATTTGGTAGTCTGTTCTAACTACAAGAAAAAATATTTTCAATACTTTTTTTTTATATAATGAAACATAATCCATATCCAATTATACATATTTTCTTACTTCAAGCTAATATATGTATTTTGCACAAAACAATAAATATCTATAGGTAGTCGAAATCTGTATCGAATGTTTTAAATTTTATAACTAATTTTAAAGAGAAAGTTGAAGATAATTAAGAGTTTCAAATACATTGTTTTCTTTTACTTGCTATACTTCAAAATAATAATAAACATCTCGTGATTTTTATTAAATGTCTCTCACAATGTTGTCGAAAATTTAGCAACATATTTTTCAGGCTATGAGTTTTTCATAAAATGTATAATTTATTTGATAAATATCTTTTACTAGTTATTCTCTTTAAAAGTTACATGAATAAAAATAATTAAATATATATTCCCAGTTAGAATACGTCTCTATATAATTGAATTTTCTTCAATTACAACAAATTATCGGTTTACGTCGATTACGTAAATGGAACGAATTTCATGAAATTCTCCTTCTAATTCAGACTTCTTCAATAAAATTTTATCAATATAGAAGTTGAAATACATATACAAACTGTCGTCATGTCACTAACTGAAATGCCTTTTACATCTAAAATACCTTTGTTTTAATATATCCGGTTTAAATTTCATTTGTTTTCTTGCAAAAGTTCAGAAGCAATTACTTTGATCGTGTTTGATCGATTACGCCTCAGCTTTCAATGTAGCCGATTTATTCAAGACATCAAAATACTGTTTAGGAGAAGTTTACATATGAGATATTTTATTTAAAGAGTTTCAAGGAAAGAATTGATATTGTTTTGAAAGCATACATTCTAATTTAAAAAGAAAGTTATTTAATACATTGTTTGGAAACCTTTGTCAAAAACTATGAATTTTGAAATTGTAGAGAAAATCAAGACTCCAGTAATCTTTGTCAAGTACTTATTCATCTATGTAACACCTAACACACATACATAACATATACATATTACTTGTAACTTATATGGATTTATTTCTTCAGTATGCCAATAGAGCGATTGTTGTTCGTTCAAGGCAATATTTTTTGTATAATTTTCGTGACATATTGTGTATCATCACATGTATATCAAAATCGCACAAAATGTATTGGACAATACATATCAATATCTGGTACGATTCTAAAAACTAATATGTTCAACAAAGGTTTGTGGGATACGCTATAAATATAGAACACTATTGTAAATAATGTCATATTTTTGAAAGTGTGAAGTTTCGACTGGAAATATAGATTAAAATCAGTGCTATATTAGGTAAAACGGAATATTCAGGAAAACAATACGTTTTTCATACTTTCGAATATTGTCTGAAATGGTTTGTTCAGCGACGTTTTGCTTTTCCGGAATCTCCGATGTTATCAA
Source organism: Maratus michaelseni (assembly GCA_963931845.1). NCBI lineage: Eukaryota > Metazoa > Arthropoda > Arachnida > Araneae > Salticidae > Maratus > Maratus michaelseni. The sequence continues at coordinate 395,476,050 of OZ007591.1, read as the reverse complement.
AAAAGGATCTTGTACTGTTATGGTCTTGACAATATCGTCATCGATCAAAATTGGCTGCCTAGAACGTGGCTTATCATCAGTGGCGGCTCGTGGCTGCCTTTATTTGGAGTATTAAATGCATGGTTGCAAAATTTACTATTGTCTTACCACTATTTTTTTAAAGAAATGTTTTCCTTATTTTTTGGTAGAAAAATCTGCCATTAAACCAAGGAAAAGCTTTCTTTAAAATATAACGGTAAGAAAAGAATAAAATTTTTTCAACCATTCATTTAGTGCCCCCAAAAGAGCGAGTCACAAGCCACCACTGCTTATCATTATGGTTAAAATCACCTGCTACTAAATTTTCGAACCATCTCGTGAAAATTCTATCTGTAACTGCATATCCAACAAAAACTTTCACAAAATTTCGACACGCTTCTGTACCATTTTTTCCTTGTTGGAATTCATACAAAATACAGTGTTGTAAATGAACTTTATCAGTAGCCATGTTTACACGATCGAGTCTCACTTACTAATGATATGAGACACTTCTATTTCAGCTAATTTAGAAGAGCACGTGAGTAGAAATTCAATAATGCAGAGAGATAGCCACATATGTCTCAAATGCACATGTGCATGTGTGTTCAAACTTGAGATAACGTTATCGAACACACACACACACACACATATATAGAGAGTGTCCTAAATGTCTGGAAACGGTCGAATAACTCGAGAAATATACATCAGGTTGAAAAGCGAAAAAAATACATGTTCAATATTTTAGAAATCTCTATTTAGGGATAACAAAGCCTTGCCTCTTTGGATTCGATGTACAGGTTAAGCATAATTAACGTTCAACATTCAAAAGCGGTAAAAAAAGAACCACTTGTCAGAATGACCTGAATATACTCGAAGAAGAGGGAAATGGTATGGCACGAGAAAAAATAGTTAGAAATATTAGCAATAGATGACACTTTACTCGTCAAAACGTAAATGGGTTATGCTACCAGTGACATTGGAATCCCAACACGTCGGCAATAGCGTGAGTTGCAGATTAAATAAAATGTACTGTTCAATGTGCATGACTGTATCTATGTTTTCCTGAAAAAATGACTTTCAAGTCATTCAGATTTTGTGGCACTCTTAATGGAAAGCCCAACCACCACGATAAGGTGATGCTATGTCGGATGGGAAAAATTCGGTTTTTAATTATCCTTAGGACAAAAAACGCAGAAAAATCAACAATAAAATCGGTTTTTAATTGTTCTGAGACAAGTAACCGCAGAACAAGCAGCGATGAAATTGGTTTTTATTTGTCCTGAGGCCAAAACTTTCAGAAAAAACAACAATGAAATCGGTTTTTAATTGTCCTGAGGGCAAAATCCGCAGAAAAAGCTACAATGAAATCGGTTTTTAATTGTCCTTAGGCCGAAAACCGCAGAAAAAGCAGCAATGAAATCACTTTTCAAATGTCGCGAGACTTGCTCAAGAAATGTTTAATATTCTCTCCACAGCATTTGTTTTTGGTGAGCCTGTCGCTTCTCACAATTTAGGTAATAATGTCAGAATCCCCTACTTAATTAAATGTTCAAATTGATGACCACCTGCTACTTGAAAGTATCTTAATCGGATATACCAGTTATCAATTACTTTCTTTAAAGTTTGTGTGTAATAGTAATTGTGTCGGAACATTGTATTAATCTTTCCTTTAATTCATCAATATTAGAAGGCTTTGTTTCATTCACTTTTGTTTTCAAATAGCCTCAGTAGAAGTAATCTACAGGGGTTAGATCAGGTGACCTTGGTGGCCACTGTATTGTACCCCTCTTACCAATCCAACGCCTATTGAAAAGGGTGTTTAATAAATTGCATACAATCAATGCGAAATGACATTGAGACCCATCCTGCTGAAACCAGACATTGTTGAAAGCTATTCCAACAATGTTTTTGATCTCCTGTATCATCTGGTTGTTCACTAAACTGGCGTCGTTTTCACTTGTCAAATTACCGTTGATGAAGAACGGTCCGACAATTTGATTGCACAATATTCCAGCCCAAACGTTAACTTTCTGTTGATATTGTGTGTAGATATCTCTCATCCAGTGGGGATTCTCATTAAACCAATATCGCATATTGTGCGTATTGATTTATCCAGATAAATGGAATGTAGCTTCATCAGAGAAGCATATCAAAAAAAAAAAATTCTATTTTCGCCACACAGTCTCCTCATTCCCTCACAAAATTCTAATTTACAATCGAAGTCGTCCGTCAAAACTCAGGATCATCTACGATTTTCCGAAGAAAATGTTAAGTATAAAAGTTAAGTATTTTTAGCCCTAGAATCCGAATCTGCAATAAAAGACGGGGGTTATCCTTTGAGATTTCAAAGTTGCCCCCCTTTTCCACCCAGGGGGCAGAGGTGGGGGGTAACTTTGATATCCCTAAATAGATTTTTTTAAATATTGAATATGTATTTTTTCCGCTTTTCAATCTGATGTATATTTCTAGAGTTATTCGACCGTTTCCAGATTTTTCAATGGACACGATTCTCACTTCACTTTGCTCGATTACAGTGCCATCTGCGATTTTCCGAAGAAATGTTAAATACAAAAGTTACGTATTTTTAGCCCTAGAATCCGAATCTGCAATAAAAGACGGGGGTTATCATTTGAGATTTCAAAGTTGCCCCCCTTTTCCACCCAGGGGGCAGAGGTGGGGGTAACTTTGATATCCCTAAATAGATTTTTTTAAATATTGAATATGTATTTTTTCCGCTTTTCAATCTGATGTATATTTCGAGAGTTATTCGACCGTTTCCAGATTTTTCAATGGACACGATTCTCACTGCACTTTGCTCGATTACAGTGCCATCTGCGATTTTCCGAAGAAATGTTAAATACAAAAGTTACATATTTTTAGCCGTAGAATCCGAATATGCAAGAAAAAAAGGGGGGGGGTTATAATTTATGATTTCAAAGTTGCCCCTTTCCCCCCAAGGCAGAGGTAGGGGGTAACTTTGATATCTCTAAATAGATTTTTCTAAAATATTGATCCTTCATCCTATTCTATCAATCAGAAGTCTCTGATATAACACGCCGTTCGATGACAATTCACCTCGCTTAACCCTTCTTTGCATGAGATTTTCTTTTACAATTGTGTTTTTTTATACATATATTAAATATTAGACACCAGAAAATTTAAGACAGATTTTTAACTTTGTTCAGCAACATAGTTCACGGGAAATTTACTGGATTAATATTTCTATATAAATATAGTGGTGGCGATGAAGTTGATTTATTTATTAAAAGTTAAATAAAAAGTGATGGAAATTTACATCACTATGCAATTAAGGGTTAATCCATTTCCTAACACAGGTTTTAAAATACATGTATCCAGATAATTATGCAAAAGTCTTCGGAGAAATCCACATGATGACTGCCAAAATTTTGTCCAGCAATTAGAAACGCTAAAATCTCTTGATCCAATAAGTTGCACAACGTTTTATTTAATGGCTCGAATGAATACAGAGAAATATTCGATAACCAGTTTGAACCGGATGTCCAACCAACCAGCTAAATGAAATAACCCATTTAACCCTTTGAGGGGCGGTGGTATATATTATATACCACCTAATTTTAATCCGATTCAAACCAGAAACTTTTAATTAAATTTTACTTTTTTAATTTTGACGAGAAAAAGTTGAAAAATTGCTTATTCTTATTTTAAACTAAATTCTTTCCTAAATTCCGGTGGAAATTCAACGTTACAGGAGCACAAGTGCTTGCCCCTGAAAGGGTTAACCCTTTAACGGATAAAGCACTTCAATTGCTAAAATGTTGAAATAAATTATTTACACCGGGAATTATGAACAAATCTATTACTATATAACAAAAAAGCGATATTTCACATACATAATCAATGGAAAACATTTCTATTAAAATTCTGCTGTCATTGTTGAATTTCGTAATTAAAAATTTGTGGTTTCGTAGGAAAACCAATGAACGTTAAAGGGTTAAGGAAAGATAAGGTGTAAAGCGAGAACATTTTAGAGTACGAAAATAAAAAATGTAGTTCGAAATGGAATTATTTTAATATCTAAAGTTAAGGTACCGGGCGTAAAATACTGCAATTTTCAGATTTTGAATATAAAAAATGCATTTTTTGATGGGAATAAGCAAATTAAATTGGAATAAATATATTAAATTAAAATAGTTTATATTAATATATATATGCTTATATGTGTTTTGCACATGTGGACATGTGCGTGGTCATGTACGTGTGCAAAAGAAATAAGAGTAAATTCCATATTTTGTGAATAATTTTCTAGTTATCGGTATATTTTGTTTCACATTTTATTGCTATTTAAAATGACTTAAAATAAAAGATTAAATAAATATTCTCAAGCATATATAAAATTTGCTTTTCCAAATACATTGAATTTTTTTCAGTTATAATAAAATATCGTTTTATATCGATTAAACTACTAGAAGAATATTCATTAAATTCTACCATTAAGTCTGAGCTCTTTATAAAAATTATATCGATACAAAAATCGAACTTCTTATACAAGCTTTCGTCATGAAAATATGTGAAATGCCTTAAAATCTGAGCTATAGGCAAGCATTCTACTATTAAAAACCAATTGTTTAAAGTATTTTCTCTAAATCTTGATTAATTACTATAAAATTTGTGACTACGGACAGAAATTCACGTCTAAAAAAATCATATAATAATTTGTACGTGTATTACCCACGCATTCATATTAAATATATTATTTGAAACTTATCAGTATTTACTTCTTTAGCTTTATGAGCGTCTGGGGATATTTCTCTACTTTCTTAAGAATGCTTATCAATTCCAGATTATGTCTATATATATATACGATATATTTAATCACAGTTTAATGCTATAATTCCTTTCATATCCCTTCTTACAATATACATTTCAAACATAACTCTGTTAAAAATATTTTTGTCTACAGCAATTTTAATTTGATTTCTGGAAACAGAAAATAACGGCCAGCCGTCTATAGGTTTTAAATTTCATTCAGGCAGCTGTTATTTGTCGCAATGATAGTTTGAATTATTTTGTATGTGTTCTATGTTATCACGCGTATAACTGGATCACACAAAGAATATTTGATAATGGATATCAATAAATGGCAAATTTCTGAAAAATGACTCACAAAGGACAAATTTGATTGTACTACAATACGCGAAGCACGGTGAATTATATTCTATTGTAAATAATATCATGCATTATAACTCTTTGAATACTGAAATCTAAAAACGTTGTAGCATTCAAAATACGGCAGACATCCAAACTCTGAAATATGCTATGAGATGCCCCCCTCTCTGTTCTGCGTGCCTTATTTAAGTAACACCATAAGCAGGCAATTACCTTCGAAAGTGGAACCCCCATAAGATTACAAGTACAAAAGGCTGCCAACCGATTCACTGCAATAATCCCCTACTCTGCGATAATATGATAGTTGCATTTTTCCGAGGGGGGAAAATGCAATGCATGTTTCTAAGGCGCTCGGGTGGTCTGGCGGCAGATTGCTTGACCGAGCGATTTGGGCGGTTCAGTAAAAAAAAGGTTAAAATGTAAAATTTTCTATTTCAAATATGATTTAAAATATCTCTTTCACTTTCTCTCTAGATATACACACAGATGCATATTATATGTGTGTGTGTAATAGAGAGAGAGAGAGAGAGAGTATGCAAAAGAAATTACAAAAAGTTCCGTATTTTGGAAATGAATTACTTTTATTATTTTTGGTATAATTTATTTCAAAAATTGCTACTATAGACAACATAAAAGAAAATATTAAATAGCTATTCTCACACATAATTAAAATATTTTTCCAAATTTTGTTTCTCGAAATGTTTCAATTTTAATAAGCTGTCAGTTTATTTCAATTAGACTACTGGAATAAATTTCATTAAATTCTCATGCTATTTCTGAGCTTTTTAATGAAATTTCATCGATGAAAAAATTAAATGATTTAAACAACTTATCGTCGTGCCAATATCTCAAATGTCTTCGCATCTTAAATACAGGGTGTCCCACAAGGTACGCAGCATCTAATATGTACAGATTCGGATAGAGCACGTCAATATGAGTATTTTAAATGGTAACAAGTGGGGTCCCCGAATATAGCGTGATAGTCTAACTACAGGATGAACGTTCCCATAGCTGCGAACTTTTACGCTTTTTTCCTACCACTAAAATTTTATAGTAAATTTTAGCTTATTAAATCTCCGAAATCACGGGATTCAATAAGGCAAAAATTTCTATAAATTTTTAGTGGTTGCCACAAATTTGCATAATCATCTGGGGAATCTTTCATGTTGTACACATCGTCATTTGGAATACCCACTATCGGATTCGTCAATAACGTCATAGCTGCCAACTTTTACGCTTTTTTGATACCACTAAAAATTTATAGAAATTTTTGCCTTATTGAATCCCATGATTTCGGAGATTTAATAAGCTAAAATTTACTGTAAAATTTTAGTGGTAGGAAAAGATTAAAAGTTGGCAGCTATGATAACGTTCATCCTGTAATTAGACTATCACGCTATATTCGAGGACCCCACTTGTTACCATTCAAAATACTCATATTGATGTGCTCTATCCGAATCTGTGCATATTAGACGCTGCGTACCTTGTGGGACACCCTGTATTTTTGTTTAAAAATAACAGGTTTCAAACCCTTTCTAGTCTTCTGAAAATCCCGTAACTAGACATTAAACTTGTTTGATGACATATTTAAATACAATCGACATCTTCGAGTTATGATACAAGATACTATGCCTTAGTATTCAACTCGTCCAGAGATTTTTATACCCTTTATTATTTATTGAAACATTTTTGATGAAATTATTGCTATTATTTCGAAAAAAGGCTTTATATTATAAAATGCGTATTGAGCGAGATATTTTGACTCAAGAGACCGAAATTTTATCGCGTATTAAACGGGATCGCGTAATTTCCGTTCGCGTATAAAACGGGATATTTTTGCATTAGTCTTATGGGTGATATTCAAGTGTCCTGAAAAATCCACGTATTAAACGGGATCGCGTATTAATCGTGAGTGCATTAAATGCGTTCGACTGTAATTAAAATTGGGGTTAGTTAAAATGGCTTTTCTATTAAATTGATTTTCTTTTTCAATTATAATAAGCGATCGATTTATTTCGATTAGATAAAACTGGAACAAATTTCATTAAATTCTCCTACTTCTGAGCTACTTAATCAAATTTTATCAATACAAAAATCGAACTACATATGCAAATTATCGTCTTATCTGTATATGAAATTTCATTATATGTGAATCTCTTTTGTTTATAATATCCGGTTTCATTTCCATTTTATTTGTGCAAAAGTTTCGATACAATTACTTTGATCTTGTTCAATCGATTATGCCAAAGTTTGAAACTGGAGCGCAAAGAATTATTTAGTGACATGAAACAAAGTAGCTTGCTGAGGAAGATTTTTAAATATTTGATTATTTATTGAAACAATACGAATGAAATGATTTATAGGAAAGCATGTAATCTCTGTTAAAATGGACGTTATTTAAGCCCTCTCTTAAAAATTTTCGTTATTTATTAATGATTTTCCACTATTAAATATATATATATTTCTCTTTCAGTTTGAATTAATAAGTATATATACGCCATACGATATGCACAACCACACATCTACTAATGCAAAATATTGTTTTTCATTATTCCCATGTCTTTGCATCCGAAATGCTTTGATTTAAAATATTTAGTTTCATTTAAAATATTTGATTCTATTGTTACAAACATTTTAATGCCTTTACTTTGATCTTTTTGTTCGCTTACGCCACAACTTTAAATTCAATCGATGATAATGACACATCAAACAAAGTAGGAAAATTTTTAAGTATTTGAATGTTGATGGAAGCTGAGTACTAATGTAATAATTTATATATATATATATATATATATATATACATTCTCGAAAATATGCATTATGCTTGAAAAGATGTTATTTAAAGCTCTCTCGGGAAACTTTTGTTAATTATTATTGATTTTGTGACTATAATAAAAATTTATATTTCTCACACAGTTAGAATTAATTTGTCTATATACGCAATACACACCCTCAATTCTACATATACGAATTATCAGCATTAGGTGTATTCGTAATTATATAAATACGTAGCAGCTATAGTCGTCGTCTAGTCCTTCCGTCCTTTCTTATGTCCGTCTGTCCGCATATAGCCGCGCAAAAACTACCCAACCGAATGATTTGAAATTTAATATATATAGTCGTCGCAGAATTTTGTCGAGATATTTCAAATTGTATGAAAATCTAATCATAACTTAAAAAGATATTAATGAAAGTTTTCTTTATTCTGTTAAATCCTAGCATACGTAATCTATATAATAAAAGCGCAAGTCATGTGACTGAGGAAAACCAATACGGAATAAATACATCTTTTTTCATTTGACAAGCGGCCATTTTCATACAAAATTATTTTTTCGAATAAAATTGCATAAAAGTTGCTTGAGAGATGAGTTACATTCAACAATGTATAAGTTCAGTGGAAATTAAGTTAACCGAATATCTCAATCCATTAGAGTAAATAAATACAGGAGATTCGTACATTATGAGTCATAAAAATATTAAACCATGTAGGTAATCAATCTCAAAGCAAGATCTCTATGGTGAAAAAAAAATTCGCATTTCTATAAACGTGGCATACGTAATAATAATAAAACAAGAACGAAAAATCATGCGTCAAGCATAGATTATGTAACACTTTCCAACGCTTCCAAAATAATTTTACGAATCATACTCTTTAATAAGCTAAAAGATAACATCTAAGTAATCCGAATACTTTTATTCAGCCTTGTATAGGATCTATAGATTTGTATATATACTACATAGGATGCTAAATTTTAGTTCAGTTAGGAAACACGTAGCCTAGTTTAAAATTCTCCGTCTGGAGTTAAATAATGCGGAAATGTGTTCCCGAACTTTTGTGCTTCCCTGTATAGGATCTACAGAATTTATACACACCACGTAATAGACAAAAAGCGATTTAAAATTAAAATCGCGTTCAGTAACTTAAAACGCACTTCCAGGAATTATTGTTAACATACAGTAGAGAATTCTTTTGTGTGTCCCTGTAAATGAACGATGACTGCTATACACACAATATTCTGTAGTAAGTCTCTTGTAATGAACCTTATGTAAATTTCAATGCGTTTAAAATAGGGAAACATTATTTAAATAAACCGCAGACGATTTTTCTCCATAGACGTAATGTAACGGAATTCTTTTGACTCACCCTGTAAAGTAAGTATAAGTGCTATGCATACCCTATTCCGTATTAAGCTTCTTCAAATGCACCTTAGTGATATATATCAATTTGAATGCGTTTAAAATAGTGAAACATTATTTAAATAAACCGCAAATGATTTTCCCCCATAGATCGCAATGTAACGGAATTCTTTTGAGTGTCCCTGTAAAAAAACTATAACTGCTACACACTTCCGTTGAAATAGGGAACATGCTATAGCTAACAACTATAACATATAAAAATTGCAGAGCAATCCGAGCATATTTACGGGAGTTAGAGCACGGACAGACGGCCAGACAAACCGAAGTCATAAACACTTTTCAACTAGGTTGGAAAGTGTTAAAAAAGGCATGGTCATTTCGCTCCTAGCAGACGATATAATTCATTTCACTGAAGTAATGAGGTTCTTTTTTTTTTTTTTTTTACATTGTGAAATTAGTGATAAAACGAAAGCACCTCATATGTCACATTTAACCAGGGATGAGATTTCTCCGCTTTTTTGCATACCAGTAAAATGTTAGAGAAAAAGTTGTTCTGTTAAAGCGCAAAATGTTCCGATTAAATAAAAAACATTTTCTGAAAGATTATACTAGTGTGCAAAATAGCGGAGAAATCTCATCCCTTAATTTAACGTACGATTTCCAACTTGTTTCAATTGGTCAAACACTTTTACATCTAAAATAGTTTTGTTTAGAATTTTTCGTTTTCACTTCCATTCTATTGTAGTAAAACTGTAACTGTCATTACTTTGAGCTTGTTTGTTCGCTTACGCCACAACTTTAAATTAAACCGATGATGATGACACATCAAATAAACTAGCTTTCAGAGGATGATTTCTATATACATGAATGTTTATTGAAACAATTTATATATATATAGTTTTTTTTTCGAAAACATGCTTTTCATTTAAAAACATGTTATTAGGCGCTTTCTGGAAACTTTTGTCAATTAATATTGAATTCGTGATTATTATAAGAAAATCTTTTCTTATGCAGTTTTATTAATTCGTTTGTTTACGTACACACTGTGCTTAACGTATTGTGGGGATGAGTTAAGAAAGACTCTGAAACCAGTCTCGGCCTAGTCCTGTTGCTAGCGTAACTGGTCAGTCGACTTTAATTTAGTTTGGTTGGTTGAATGGGTTTTATGGCACAAACTCCCTTTAGGGACATGCTGTGCCAAAAAAAAAAGCTTAGAATAAGAACATCAAATTAAAATTTAAAATTTATTTAAAACTTTGTTATAAAAACAAGATGGATGAAAATAACACAGTTAAATGAAAAGTGTGATGTGATGTTAAATGTATAATTTAAATCTCTCAATAAAAATATAACATAATTTCAAAAAGAAATAAATACAAGTTTTCACAGTTAAAATATATACATTCTTTACACTAACAGTTGGTAAAATGTCCAAAGTTTCCAGCAGAAATATATTTACTTAAACAATATATTACCAAAAGAAACATAGTTAAAATCACGTAGGTTCAAATACCTCGAAAACAGTATTATCATCATTTGAGTCAGGACTGTAAGACTCTGATTCCATAGCTTCCTTTGCATAGTTCAGCAGCTGTTTGGAATTCTTTGCTGTAAGAAGCGATGAATCAAGACAAGGTTTCTTGTTTTTTCTTTCACAGTTTTCCACTGTGAAGAGGCTTGGGATGAGGTTTGACTTTATTTTAGGAAAGTCCAGCATTTTCTTTTCATGGCAATTTTCTCTCGTTCATTCGATCATTCCGTGAATTATAGTACTATTTTGTCTTTCTGCTCCTACGGACGAAGTTCCCTACCTGCAAGTTTTGGAACCTTCGAAAACAGGATACCTACTCAGGATTTTTCTATTCAGAGCCACACAGTATCTATTTTTATTTGTTCTTTCGGCTCTTTAATGATAACTTTGGTATTAATATGTATTCTTTACATTTTATATAACAGGTGTTTCGGTTAATAATGTGAATTTTGCTAAGAGGCTGCGTTACTAGTGCATTTGTTGGTATAAGTTAATAAAGTCTGTGGCGAGTTGGAGGGTAAACATACGCCATCAAAAGCTAGTTTGTAATTAATTGGTCACGTGGCAAAAACAATAGTTTTTCATAGCTTTGAATACGTCGAATTTTGTACCAGAAAAAGACGTTTTGCGGGGATATTTTTTATTAGAAGTAAACGTTGTTGAAAGTTATTGATTTGTAGTTGAAGCTTACGGTAAACATGATCTAACCCAAAAAACTTGTGATCGATAATTTAAAAGCTTTAAAAGTGGTGATTTTGATTTTTTTTTTTTAATCAAGAAGCGTTCAGGACAGCCAAAAATGTTTGAAGATGCGAATTTGCAAATTATTGGCAGGATGAAGAATCAACTCAAACGTTAAAACAATTGGCATAAGCATTGAATGTTGCTCAATCCATTATTTACAAACGTCTACACGCATTGGGAAAGATCCGGACGGAAGGAAAATGCGTTCCAAATGCATTGAAATAAAGAGCTGATTGAAATAAAAAACTATTTGAAAAACGTTAAATAGATCATCTTACTCCACCCTCTGAATTCAACAGACTTAATTCCTTTAGATTACCACTTATTTAGATGGATGCAGTACGGACTTTCAGAACAGAACTTCAATCCTTCCGAAGAAGTCAAAAATTGGGTTGGTTCATGGATTACTTCAAAAGATGGGTTATTTTATCGATGTGGAATCAATCTTTCCGAATGCAAGAAAAACGGAAAAAAGTCATAGCTAACGATGAAAAATACTTTGATTATTAATTTTATATTGTTATGCATATAAAACCTTTAAATTTGCGAAACAATTGACAATATTTACCGGAACACCTATTGTATAATATATATATATATATATATATAGTCAAATCTCGCAGTAGAAACATTCAACAGTCTGAAGTTTTGGTTTGTTTTACACTGTGTAATGCGCGCATTCACAAAAAATTGAATTGTTGCAGAGTTGACAAGTCTCCGGTTTTTTGCTCACCAGTAATATTTTAGAGAAAATATTGTTCTTTTAAATCGCGAAATGGTCCGATTAATTAAAACAACATTTTCAGTACTAAATTACTGGTATCCAAAAAGCCGGAGATGTGGCAGGTCTGTAATGTTGTATGTGTAAAATGTGCGTTGTGGTGTGTGTGTAAATAATTATATACAGCATGGAGATTTTTGCCGCCTCCTGTATATATAAATCTTTTAGAATTGACATACCAAATTGCAGGTTACATATTTTCCTTCTTCTTTACACTTTAACAATTTTTCAGATACATGAAGTTTTTTTGTTTGTAGCTGTTCTGTGAATACCTATATTACAAAGATATTTTTTCTTGTCTGTGTTAATTTTAAAATGTTTCGTAACCGGGGGGGTGGGGAATTTTTACATGCAAAAATTTTTATTTTATTTTCTTAAGAAATACTCTAGAGAGTCTTTAGAATAAAATTACTTCAAATGCATGTATATAGGATAATTACGCCAAATTGTAAGCCTTTTTATGTTTTACTCTCTGTGGTTTGCATGCTTTCTTTTAGGATGTAAATTTCTTTATCTCATAATGTATTTTTTTTAATGATTCTTCATGTTTAAACTGATATATCTAAATTTCTGAGAAATATAAGGTTAAATCTACAATGTTAGATTTAACCGGAGTTAACTTTAGAACGTCAGTAATTCTACAATGTTTTCCACCTGTATATTCTTTTAACTATCTTCAGTGTTTTCAGTTTGAAGAGAGAATTTTGAAAATATTATTTTCGTAGTAAAAATGAATATTAAAAAAGGCAAAAATTTATTGCATTTTCAAAATAACCATTTCTGTTAATCACGAAAAGCTAATAGTTTTTACTCTTTTCTATAATCAAAATTAAAATAAGGTATGTAAAAGAGTTTATCTTTTAAAAGATCTATCAAATTATAAACTTAGCTAAAATTTTGAACATTTAAAAATGAATTAAATCTTTGTGGTTATACGTTCGTACTTTCGGATGCTTGAAAACTAGAGGAACTTCCGGTATTATGGAAGAGTCACGTAATATGGAATACCAAGGTTTCTGTTTGGTAAATTGCTGCCACCAAGCAGCAAAATCATAAACTACTTAGGAACGTTTCCAGAATGTTCTCCAGAACGCGCCGTTCGTCAGTTGGCGGCAGGGTGCGTTGTGTGAATAAATATTTATTTTTGTCTTTGGAAAGTTACAGGAGATAATATTTGAATATTTTTTATTCATTATTAGAAATAACATTTTTACATTGAAATTAAACATAATGTACACCGATATACTAACAGTGTATTATGTAATACTCGTTTTTTAGATCGCGATTAACGCCAATAAATGTAGAGTAATTTTTTCACAAACAAGCTGTGTCGAGTTATAAGGAATACAAATATCTCATAACGCTCCACTGTTATGTTGGCGCAAAGACAGATCCTTATATTTCTGATATGCGCAATTCTTAAGTATGAATTGAAGTATATTGGCTGAGAACCTAGACACTATGTTTTGATCATGCCAAATTCTGTCATTTTTAACCCCCTAATCCATTTATTTCCCGACTATCTCATAATCCCTCCAAAAAGACTTTTCATTATTATTATCATTATTACTTGTTTGTTTGTGATAAAATTTTGTAAAATGGTTTTTGTCTACAAATAACTAATCACAGATAGATCATGTTTGTGACTGTTTCGGATTTCGGGTTTTAACACGCTCACAACCGGGTTAAAACTACCAGAATTTTATTTGATTTAAAATTTTTGAATTCATACCAGAAAATACTAATAGCAAAGTTTACTTTATTTAATTAAAGACATTTCGTAATTACATTAAATAAAAAATTTTCTTTCCAAATTTCCGGTACGAATTGTGTAATTTTAGATTGAAAAACCACGAGTATACTGGTTGTTGGCAGCGAATGGATTAAAGAATACCGAGCTGTGATATTTCCTCAAACGTGATTTGTAACTCGGAACAAACCATAATACACGAAGTTCCCCTAAATATTAAATTCAAGAACAAAAATAAGCAAAAATATTCGTAAAAAAACATTTTTTAACGACCTTCCATAAGGAGAAAGTTTAATAATTAATCTTTAACGTAATTAAAATAAGCTTCTAAGCTAATTACATTTCTTCATTTACAGTAAGCAATAATTTTATTCAATTACATTACAGGAATAAATTTCATTAGAAACTCACCTTCTATTTCTGAGCTATTTAATGAAATTTTATCGACAGCAAAATTGCTTTCCATACACAAATTACCATCATGTCGATATGTGAAATGCCTTTACATTTAAAGGACTTTTGTTTTAAAAAATCAGATACAATTTCATTTTACTAGTTTCTATGCAATATGTTTGATCGATTACACCACATCTTTGAATGCCATGGATTAATATCGACTTTAAATAAAGTAGTATGCTGAGAATAATTTTTATAAGCTTCATTGTTTATTGAAATGATTGATATTATTTCGAAAACAAGCATGATATTTTAATAGACACGTTATGTAATGCATTGTCTTAAAAGTTGTTTTTAAATTTACTACCGATTTTTCACAATTGAAAGAAAATCATTTCTAAAATAATTTACGGAATTGTGTATTTATAACGTAACAAACACTCATATTTATTTGATAAATTTTAACACAATTATTTTAATTGGTAGTAATTCATAAAATTCAGGGTTAACGCTCTAACCACAGTTCTTAACACGTCCACTGCCGGGTTAAAATTACCGGAATTTTATATTATTTAGAAAGTTCGAATATATACCAGAAAATACTACCGTAATTTCCGTCGTATAATCCGCAGCTCAAAGAGTCGTTTTCCGACCCAGAAATATTATTTTATAAAATGTAACTTAAAAGATCGCTGTAAATATTTAACTACAATTATTGAATAATTTTTCTGGGTCGAAAAACGATTCTTTGAGCTGCGGATTATACGCCGGAAATTACGGTAAAAGAAGATAGATTCAACGAAGAAATAGAATCTCCAGATACTTAAGTACTATAAAAATTATAGGGAACGTCAAAATAGTGTTCCCCCCGGAAATTACGGTAATAGCAATATTTACTTTATTTAATTACAGACATTTCGTGATTACATAAAATAAAAATTCTTCTTTTGAAATTTACGGTACGAATTTGTAATTTTGTATTGAAAAACCACGAGCATACTCGTGGTTGGCAGTGAATTTGTTAATAGAATTTTTCGCCTTATTTAAATGCAAAAAAGTATTACAAATCTTTTTCACTTTTTCACTCAGTTTGAAAATTACAACTCATACACATATATATGCATGTGTATGTATATTTGTGTGTGATAATTTTATTGTTTTAATTAGCGATGACAGTGCAAATTACGTTTATTTGAATTAGTCCGTTTTAACACGGGCACGTGCTCCCAGTCTTCATCTCAAGTCGTATTTCATTTAATTTTATTTTAGTAATATAATAAATAATTTTACTTATTTTATGTTCATTGGCTTACCGCAATGCAGTTATTAAATTTTATTGACATTTTATTTAAATCCGTTTAAATAAATTAGAAAAACAAGCAAAGAATATATTTCGTAAACTAAATGAGAAATCCGGCTATTTGCAAAGAGTCAGGCTAATTAGAAAGTCATCTCCCTTTTTGCAATCAGACTGATATTTTTTTAGGGTATTGCCGCAGTTTTAGGCTAATTGGAATATGATCATTTGTTTCTAAATCTGCCTGATATATATATTTTTTGCCTTATAGGGAATAGCCTATAAAGTGTTAGACTAAATGAAAAAATAACTTATTTTACTTTAATTTGTTTACCACAATGTGCTTCTAAATTTTCTTTCCATTTTATTTAAATCCTTTCAAAGTTATAAAAATAATGCAGACTTAAAAACAAACAAAGAATATAGTTAGTAAACTTAATGAGAAATCTGCCCTATTGCAAAGAGCCTAGGCTGTTTGCAAAAAAGCCAAGCTAATTATAGAAACATCTCCGTTATTTCAATGAGACTGATATTTTTGAGGGTATTGCCGCGGATATATGCTAATTGGAATATGACCATTTGTTTCTCAATCAGTCTGTTATTTTTTTTTGCCTTATAGGAAATAGCCTATAAAATGTTAAGTTAAATGAAAAATGTACTTATTTTATATTTATTTGCTTATTACAATGTGCTTATAAATTTTCCTGTCATTTTATTTAAATCCCTACAAAGTTATA
This sequence comes from Maratus michaelseni, assembly GCA_963931845.1. Lineage (NCBI taxonomy): Eukaryota > Metazoa > Arthropoda > Arachnida > Araneae > Salticidae > Maratus > Maratus michaelseni. The sequence goes on along the minus strand of OZ007591.1, from coordinate 395,459,511 downwards.
AAAATATTGCAGACTTAAATAAAAACAAAGAATATATTTCTAAACTTAATGAGAAATCTGCCCTATTGCAAAGAGCCTAGGCGGATTTTCAGTGGCCTAGCCAGGGTGGTGGACTAGGAGCTCTGGCCACCACTAATTTTGTAAATTCTTCTTTGCTTTATTAAAGCGGAGAATTTTTCAGAAAGTAAAGAAGGTGAAGAAAACTTTATAATATTAGTGGTATTCACAGCACTTGAACCCCCCCCCCACCTTCCTTTCTATGCCACTATTTATGCTCATTGTAATATGATCATATGTTCTCAATGAGCCTGACATTTTTTAGACTTATTGCATAGAGCCTATAACGTGTTAGGCTAACTGAAAAATGATCATTTATTTCTCAATCTGCCTCATATTTTTCAGGCTTATTGCCAGACCTGCCAAATCTCCGGCTTTTTGGACACCAGTAATTTAGTACAGAAAATGTTGTTTTATTAATTCGGAGCATTTTGCTATTTAAAAGAACAACATTTTTTCTAAAAAATTACTGGTGTGCAAAAATCCGGAGACTTGGCAACTCAGCTTATTGCATTGAGTCTATGCAGTTTTAGGCTGTTTAGAAAATGATCAGCTGTTTGTCCGAACAGCAAGGCTTGATCCTAAAAGTCCAAGGTAATGAAGGATTAGTAATAATGTTAGAATAAAAATAGGAAGAAGAACTTAAAAAGCTTATAAAAAGTGTATAAGAAAACTGTCTTATTGACACACTTCATTAATGCGACTGAGACTCTTAATGTTATTGAGAAAACTGCATTTTTATTTTAAGGGTACATTTTTCGCAAACATCCACGCAGAAGTATCAATAAAATCTGCATATGAGGCAGAATTTTAATGTTTTCCCAGCATTACGTCAGAGAAGAATATAATCCTATCAGTTTATTTAAACGCATGTTTGTACTAAATAGGAAAACAACTGAAACTGATATGTTGAATAAATGTCAATAAGATTTTCATTTCTCTTGGGAAAAAATGTATATGTTATGGCTTTTCAAAGTTTAAAAAAAACAAAATTTGATTTTTTTCAGTTCAAATCCAAAATGGTGCAAAATCATTCATAAGCTATTTTGACTAATTCGGCTTATTCGTCTTCATGTTTTGATTTTTTTTTTTTTTTTTGTTAAACAGAATGATTTGGAAGTTCTGTCAAATAACGTCAGTAACTTATCTTATATATATAAACATATATATATATATATATATATATATATATATTTAAATTATATTCCTTGCAACTATTATCATGTCATTTCATATTTATTTAAAACAAGATACCCGAAAAGTTTATGTCCGGGCTAATTTCAAAAACTACCCGATTGATGTTCTTGCGGTTTGCACTATCGGATAAAGAAAATTCTCGCGTTTATTTTGATGTATAATATACCAATAAAATCATGATTTTTGAAAATAAAATTTGGCATTTTATCTTTATTTTGGACGAAAAGGCTGTCATTCGTATACGTTTTTCATCTTGGAGACGGAATATTATGCTATCGTTTGGGTAACGGTCGTTGGGAAACGGCTGTATCAGTTAGAGATAAAATAAAAATACAAACTCCTCGGAAAAAAAAATTAAAAAACTAATACAGTGATCTCTCACTTATACGCGATGCACGGAAATCATTTTTCTACACCAGTTTTTTTATAAGGTTATTTTCGGCTTCTTAAATCGCAGAATTTATAAATCGAATTTTACTGTTTTAAAATAGTGGTATGAAAAATCAATTACTAAACATCGCGTATAAGTGAGAGATCACTGTACTCATTTTGTTTAAACTACAAAAAGAAATTTTTTTATGAGAAATAAAACGAAAATATGTAATTTACATATGAAAGGAATGTTTGTACATCTTAAAAGAAGTATTCAGTTTCAAAGGCGGCTACTGAAACAATATTTGGCAATTTATCAATTTTGTTGCCTATATTTGGCACTTGGATAAAATATATATATATACTTTATGGACTTTTTCTTTATTATATACTAGCGGCCCGTCCCGGCTTTGCACGGGTAGACAATGTGTTGACTACAATGTAGGGTAGAGAAGTGTAGGTACTTTAAAAAGCTGTTCTAAATTGGATAACAGTGGGGGTGAGACAAAATTGCAGTACTTTGAAATTTTAAAAATTAAAAGCTTGTAAAAATGTGATAAATAAATTTTTCTGTATAAGTACATATTGAAACTAATAAATAATACACTGCTCATGGAAGGACAAAGCAACTATATGTGTTCATGTAGAATGTGGTTTCCTGAATTTCACACTCCTACCTAAATCTGCTGCTGAGATATGGCGAAATGACCCAAAAATTTCGAATATCCCTTTAACCACCTTCTAGGGGTTATTTCCAAAATCGTCGAAATACGTGTTTAACCAATTTTTTAGTAGATTTGTTGTAATAATCTCGCCCTCCTATATAAAAGCTGAGATATGGCGAAATGACCTAAAAAATTCGACCCCCCCCCCTTAACCACCTTCTGGGGGGAATTTCCAAAATTGCTGAAATACGCGTTTTATTCATTTTATAGTAGATTTGTTTTCCTGATTTTCGCGCTCCTAACTAAAACTGCTGCTGAGATATGACGAAATGATCTAAGACATTCGACCCACTAGTAACCCCCTTTGGGGGAAATTTCTAAAATGGCTGAAATACGTGTTTAACCAATAATTTAGTAGATTTGTTTTCCTTAATTTCGCGCTCCTACATAAAACTGCTGCTGAGATATGGCGAAATAACTAAAACATTCGACCCCCCCCCCCTTTTAACCCCCTTCTGGGGGGAATTTCTAAAATTGGTTAAATAGGTGTTTAATCATTTTTTAGTAGATTTGTTTTCCTGAATTTCGCGCTTCTACCTATAACTGCTGCTGAAATATGGCGAAATGACCTAAAACATTCGCCCCCCCCCTGTAACCCCCTTAAAATTATCTCTTAAAATTATTCCATCTTAAAAAACCCTATTCCCGTAAATTCTTTATTATATTAAAATATTAAATGTTCCTTAGTATATTTCCATATTTGAATATTTCTCACTTTTAAACTGTGTCAATTATTAAATTTCTTCTCTAGTATTCTAAAAAAAAATCGTCTGCAGTTAACACGTTCGCTGCCAACTACGAGTATACTCGTAGTGATATCTACGTTTCTTCAATCTAAAATTAGTTATTCGCACCGGAAATTTCAAAAGAAGAATTTTTATTTCATGTAATCCTGAAATGTCTGTAATAAAACAAAGTAAATATTGCTATTAGTATTTTCTGGTGTGAATTTGAACTTTCTAAATAAAATGAAAATTCTGGTATTTTTAGCTTGGCAGCGAACGTGTTTTAAAGAATATTTTATACCTATTCTCGAAGTTAAAATATTATTTCATTTTACCGCGTATTTAGAAGCTTTCAGAAAATTCCAGCTCAAACCAGAAATTTTATTTGGCGCCAAAAAACATACCGGAAATTTAATCAGTACGGTATCTGTACGCCGGAAAAGGATAGCGTCCTGCGAATTCAGACTATGATTGCCTAAATCAGGTCACATGTCGCGTGTGTAACCTTCCGCGTAGCTCCCCTTAAAATCACTTGCAATGCCAGGAGAGACGGTGAATTTTGACGTTTAGCGTTGGCTAAACAGCAGAGTAAAAATTCAACTGGCTTCTAATTCGCAACATCGTCTTTTAAGTTGATAATGTCGCGAGTTTTGACGAAGTTTAGAAGGGTTTCGTGCCCAGTGGATCCAATCCATTCATCTAAATAAATGTCTTTAAATTTGGGAAAGACTCATGGAAATTATTGGCTGTCGCAACGGACGTACTGATGCACAGATTTAACTACAGTCTATCGAGCATTCTTCCTGACTTGACGTTTTAAAATGTCAATAAAATCTTTACTTCTACTGAAAATTGACTGGTCTGATTAGAGTTGTTGGTGATGCCACACGGCCTCCTGATGCGATCGAGAAGGGAAACCTTTCACAGAGTTAAACATGTTTATCAACGAGGTTCCGACTGCCATTCAAACCGAATTCGAACTTGAATTCACGACATATGTAGGCAAATTTTATCTTAAAAACGGCTCTAACGATTTTGTATCCTACCGTTTTGGGGCACCAGAAAACAATTGGGCTAAGTCACATGTTCGAGAAAATTCGATTAGTGGGTCATTTTGGGTCACTATGGGTCAGGGTCAAGCTAATTTTATCTAAAAACGGCTCAAACGATTTTTATTAAATTTTGTATCCTACCACTTTGGATTATGAGAAAAGAATTGGGCTAAGTCCCATGTTCCAGAAAATTTGATTAGTGGCTCAGTTTTGGATCATGACGGGTCCAACTAATTACATCTAACAAACGGCTCAGACGATTTTGACTAAATTTTGTATCTTATGACTTTAGGGCACGAAAAAATCACTAGGTCACATCTCCGAGAAAATTGGAACAGTGGGTCATTTTTGGGTCACTGTGGGTCAAGCTAATTTTATCTAAAAAACGGCTCAGACTATTTAAACTAAATTTTGCATCCTACGATTTTCGGGAACGATAAGACTATTGGGCTAGGTCACATGTTCGAGAAATTTCGATTAGTGGGTCGTTTTGGTCATGAGTCATGATATTTGAACTCAAAGCTAATTTTGACTGAACATAGCACGGTCTTCCCTGCTAGTAAATATATATATATATATATATAAACATACTTAATAAAGAAAAATTCTTCTATTGTAAGTTGAATATACGGAGGTTTACGGCGTTGGTTCTCTAGTATACAACACTTACTTTGCTCAATAAACTGGTATTCTGCTCGTAAATTTTATGATGCAAAATTAATTTTTTTTTCTCTTGAATAAATATTCATTATAATCTGTGCTATTGAATATCTTCTTGTTTTCACATCACTTTAGAATATCATGAGAGGCTTTTTAATTTATTTACTAAAATAAACTGATCCGTAATATTTACGGAAATTTTAATTAAATATTTCTGAGCCCGCAAATTCATACATTTATTAAATGTCTAATTTGTTTGAGAAATATCATTGCTACTATTAGACACATAAAGGGAAGATTAAATAAGAATTCTTAGAAATACGTTTGACATGTAATTGAATTTCCTTTAATATCCTATTGGTTAATTTTGCTTAGATAACAAAAGTAAATTTAATTAAAATGTCTTTATAATTCCCCTTTGCTTAATGAAATTTTATTATCACGAAAATTTAAACATCCACAAGAAATATCGTCCTGTTCATGTGTGGAATAAGCTTTCATGCGAACTTTTTTTTATTTAAATAAACGTCAGCGGTTACTTCACTTTTCTCTCACTGTTATGTAAGAATTACTTAGGCGTTAGGATACCTTTGAACACGTCGAAAATGCAAAAATTATCACTATGTTCTAAGCTTTAAAACTTGTGTAATAAGTCAAAAATAAAAATCAAAATTTATTTAAATATAAAGCTCGTATTTAAATTTATATTTAAAAATAGATATATACTTGTAAATTCATAAATAAATATTGAAATGATAAGTATAAAAATATATATGATAATAAGAGAAAAAAAAAACATAACACGTCTTGCAAAATCTGAAAATATGCATATAAAGAGGAAATTTTGGTGAAAATAAATACATAATAGTGTTACCTTTATACTAAAACCAGAACATTTGTAAAAAATATTGACTAAATTAAAAAATTAAATTAATAATTAAAAAATATATAAATTTTCAATTAAAAAAATATTTTTAAAGTACAAAAACAAAAACAAAAAAATCTTATTTTTTTCTGGTTTTAAGTTGTAGATAATACAGAAATAAATATGTGGTGAAAATTTCTTTTGATTGCCATGCATAGTTTTTTAGTAACACTGCACGCAAGACGTGTTATGTTTTTTTTTCTCTTATTATCATATATATTTTTTAACTTATCATTTCAATATTTATTTATGAATTTACAAGTATACATACATTTCTAAATATAAATTTAAATATAAGTTTTATATTTAAATAAAATTGGATTTTTTTTTTTTTTTTTACTTATTTCACAAGTTTTGAAGCTTGGAACATAGTGATATTTTTTGATTCTTTGATGTTTTCAAAGGTAACCTACCCCCTTAAATTGTTTAACCAATTCATCCACGACGTGATTGCAATCGAAAATTTGACATATGAAACACAGTATATTTTCGTAAAAGAGTTTCGTGGACTCTATTCATGAATTAACACAACGCATAATTTAATTGTTACTGTAATATGCTTTTGAAATGTTTCTGTACTGTGTCTGAATTTGCACCTATTACAGTAACAATTGAATTATATCAATGTATTTACGTTGAGTTATTTCAAGTTGAGAAGGTGAATTCGACGTTCAATATATGGAGTTTTCTATATATTTTTAATTATACTCTATTCATATATTTTAGAAGCATGTATCTACTTGAAATAGTGTCCGCAAGCTTGTGTTAAATAGCACTTGAATTACATTGCACTAAAATGAATAGAAAATCTTTTTCTAACTTAAAGTCCTAGTTATTAAGTTTATTTTACTCTACTACATAACCCCCTCCCACACACACACACACACACACAGAAGAGTATGAAGACAAACTCATAAAAATAATTTTTTTATATAAATTAAAATAATGAGATATTTGCTGTCGAATGGCAAATTTTTTTTATCTGGGAACAATTTGGTGATTTAAATGTATGACGTTTGCTCTTTATTTTTATTGTCTCTACTTTTAGAAAGTCATAGAAAACATATTTCGGACCATTCTTCATAATGCCTGGAAAAAGAAAGCATGCTTTAAAACACCGCGTATAAATTTCAAGGATACGCATTACATACGTTAAATGCAAATATTTTTGTTGAAGACATTTAATTAAAAAAGTAAAATTGTGGAAAATCCCTTATGATACAGTTACATGTAGAAAGCATCTGAAATTGAAATTCAACTCACTACGCCGTCGATATCTTTCTGAACTGTCACGGTATTTGACTATCTTTTTTTTTATTATTTGCCCTATATAATTGACTGCTAAATTTGAAAAAAAAATTGTTATTGTTAACGAGAGAGCAATTAAAAATTATTTCATAAAGATATCCACATTCCATTCAATATTTAATTTATTTATAATTTAACCCTTTAACGTTCATTGGTTTCCCTAGGAAACCACAAAACTTTAATTACGAAAACCAGAATTTTAATTGAAATATTTTCCATTTATTATGTATGTGGAATATCGCTTTTTTATAAAAATAAATTTGTTTATAATTTCCGGTGTCAGTCATTTATTTCGACATTTTAGCAATTAAAGTGCTTCATCCGTTAAAGGGTTAAATCTAGTATATTGTTTCAACTTTACTTTGTTAAGATTTTAAACAGTAGCGTTAAATTTGGTCGAATACCCTGAATGCACTAAAGCAGGGCTGTCCAACCTGGTGCCCGCCATTCACCAGAAAATTCTTATAGAAATATTTGCCTTATTTAATCGGGAATATTCGGATATTGAATAAGGCAAGTATTTCTGTGAGAATTTTCTGATGAATAGCGAGCGCCAGGTTGGACAGCCCTGCCCCCCAAAAAATAAACTTTTATATTTTCATGAAACTTATATATTTTTAATGACAGTTTTATATTTTCATGAATATGCGTGCAATTATTACACGAATGAACACAAATATTTCACAGAGTCCACATAGTTATCTGCTACAACTTCAGATCTTTTAGAGCATTTTACATGTGATCGCAAGAGATGTTTTTTTATAATTATCATTTTTTGTTGTTTGTTAAATAAATCCACTCGTGGTTGAAAAATATGAGAACAGGCATGTTCTTTACATTCCTGAAGATCAAGAATTTGTAAAATATTTTCTTATATATTTGACAGAATGTCTAAAATCAAAAGTGTCCGGATATGTTTAATCCGGGGGCATTCGCACCGCGTACAGGGGTGATTCTGTTCCGGTATTTTGTAAACCACTAAATTTAAATAGCAATATGTCATCGAAACAGCGAAACAGAAGATTGTTTCAATGGGATGCATAGTTAAAAATAACTCCACTACCTGTATATGAGCAATTGTATAACACATCTTAAGAGGGCCATGTGAAGAAAGTTTATAATAATTTTAGAATTTATCGATTAAAGAAGAAAAAGATTGCTACATAAATCTAATGGTGTACAAAATACTGGAATACAATCACCCCTGCGAGTATGACAAACCCAGTGTGTGTAATGTTTTTACAATTCGCATCACTATTATATCCAATGGTTGAAGTGTCATAGTTGAGATTTTTTTCCAACAGAGGGAAATACGCCACTACCAGGAAACGAACATGGGTACTTTGGTTTGCCGTACCAACAATCTCCCTACTGAGCTATCCCGACGATTTCATGTCTGGCATATTTCACGCTTTACTTGTTGGACCAAGGCTGCAAGCTGCAGCGCTACTTTCATTCGTCCGCGCTATAACTATAGCATTTTACATGATGGATCTGAAATAGCACGGAAACTCCTGTATATCATTTGCATGGTAATTCGTGAAAAAATATAAAAGTGAACGCACAGTTCCAGAGTAGGATGGGACTTGGATATTTTCCTCCCTCCCACCATTTTAACTTTGTCACGAAATATTTCCATAAACATTCTGATTTTCTGTAAAAGCTATTTCAGTGTTGCAGATAAATCTTAATTAAATATTTCTCCGAATTTATGTTTACGTATAAATTGTTTAATTTACATCTGAAGTTCTGTTGCCTTTATAAATGAAGATAAAAGAGAATGCTTAATTAGTATGCATTGGTTTAATTAAACTATGTTTCTAAATAAATTGAATTTTGTTAATATGAAATAAACTGTTGATCAATTCTGTTAGATTACTGAAACAAATTTCATGATGTAATCGTTGTTATTCTCAACTGTTTAGGGAATTTCCGAATTACAGAAAACACCTGAGCGAAGTTTTCCCTCGCTTGGAATTGCAAATTGCGTCTAGATATCGACCATTCAAATTATATAGATCGAATATAGGTATATAATTTTTCATGTTTTTTATTTTTGTATGTCTCATTTTTAGTCAAACAGGAATTCATTTGATGAAGAAATTAAGGTATTATGCACAGTTAAAATTTTGAATTACTAATGTTACATTTAATATTAACACTTTGCCGTCCGCATGTCTCTCAAAAATACTTCTCTTCGTAAAATGTTAAAATGATTGATTGACACCAGAATTTAGGAACAAATTTATTCCAAAATAAATAAAATCTTTTCTTCATGTAATTGGTAAAAGGAATTTTTCTTTCAAAATTCTGGCGCCAATGTAGCATTTAAGGATTAAAATTAAATTACTTTAAGTAAGCTACCACAGTGGTGTCGCCGGGCGACAAAGTGTTAATAGTTGCAAAACGAATGACAATACGTGTAATTTTTTAAACATAACACTAAAATAACTTGCTGAAACTAAGTGATATTTTATATTACATCTTTGAAACTTACAGAAATCTGTTTCGGTTAAATTTTTATAGGTTACAATACACTTTGTTTTTCGAATATTAATTTCACGCTATTTACATTTTTTCATTATTTTTTGAAAAATATGTATATTGCAACCTATGAAAATTTTAATAAAATTATATTTCTAAGAAAATGGCGGATCTGATATATCACCTTATTTTGCAAAGTAGTTTTTGAGCTATGCTTCATAAACTTTGCGTATTAAAATTTGTTTTGCAACGATTAATAAAGAATTTCAAATTCGAATTCAAACATTTCAATATAGATCATTCTTAAACATCTTCACCGGAAGAAAAAAGTGATGAATGAAAAGGAATAGTAATTAGCTTACAGACTTATTGTTGTTTGTACACGATTAGTGGCTATTTTCAATTATTCTGTTTATGCCCCTTATTTCCCATAATAACAATGTAAAACTTAAAATCATCGATATAATATCTTCATTATACCTAAAGTTAGAAACGTTGATCCAATTCAGCTTGAAGTGACATATCCTGTGATTTTGAGGAATAACTGGACCAGATATCCAATTGGGAAAAAATCGACTGTTAGAAAACAATGCTTGAAGAAAATATATTAAAAATTACATGGACGACCGTGATTATGATATTTCTAAGCAGAAAAAGAGGTGATCCTTTTCAATTTTCAAAATTATAATGAATATAACCATCCTTTTATTTTTACATTTTAAACCATTAGACGTATAAATATGAAATTTTGTAAGTTAATTTCCCTATTTAACGTTGTAATATAAAATATATTTCTTATAAAAGTTTTAAAAGAAAGTCTAAACCAGTGGTTTAGACTCTCAAATGGTTTAGACGGTGAGGCATGGCCAAACTTTTATTGGCCACGCCTCACCGAAGCATCTGTAAAATCACGATGCCGCCCCTCTCCTATGACTCTCTTATTATTTAAAAAGTGAATTATACTCATATGGAGAGAGCCTTAACAATAACTATTCATTTCACAATTTTTAATTTTTTAAAGAGCTCAATTTTCTGTCACAAACGTATCTTTAACATAATTCTACCGATGGGATGAGTCTATACAGTTTTGCCTTTATGCCAATTTTTTCTTCTTTTCCAACTTACCTCACTGCTAAACGATAGAGTTGTATGGTGTGCATATGTATCTTCATAGAAAAAGCTTGAAGAGACTACACACATTTAGCTTTATAATTTGATAACATTGACAAATTTTATAATTCCTTTTAATAATTTATTAAGAGTTAGTGGAAAAGGTTTGGATACTAAATTTTCTTTCCATGGATAACACAATAAAGAAGAAGCATTTAAATTTTTTCGTCATTTTCAATTTTCAGTATCCATTATCCCCATCAAAACACATTTCCCTGTTCCCTTTCACATTTTTGTTAATTGACTGCCACATATTATCTGAATTTAAAATGTAAAATGTATATGCCATATACATTTGTATATTTACTCATTATATTTACTCATATATTATATCATTTATATATATTTACTCATTTCCTTTTCTAATACTATTAAAAATTTACAAATTTGATAAAGTTGGTTGTACCTTATTTAGATATTTCAAATATTGTTTAGATTAAATATGTTCAAGACTGTCATATTTAGATATATTTTTAAGTAGTTTCACGCTTTAAAGTTTATTCATGTCACATATAGCTGAGCGAATAGAAATACATAGCTCATCAAATAAATGAAGAGAAAAGTTGCAAAAAAATTGTAAAATACAATAATAACCAAGAAAATTATAGAAATATTAAAACATGACAAAATGGGCAAAGATTATAAAAATATTTGTCAAGATTGTTCGTATAATTATTCTGGTTACAGTTTATTTTTAAACTTTTGATTAGGAACTTTTTTTTATTGAACAAAAACTTATAGTTCTGGGAAAGGAGAATTTTCAGGACTAGAAATACTATTCTAGATCTTTAATAAAAATAAATCCGAGATATTTGAATGCTTGGGAAGGGTAATTCCCCCCCCCCCGGCTGCACTCTTCACCCTTTCAAGGGCGGTGGTACTTTTATGAAACCACTTAATTTTAATTCTCAAACACCCCAGTGGCAGCAGAATTTTAGTTTAAAATTTTCCGTTTAGTATGTATGTGAAATATTGCTTTTTTTTATTTCCAAATAATTTGGTTCATAAATTTTGATGTCATTCATGTATTTCAACATTTTAGAAATGGAAGCACTTTGTCCCTGAAAGGGTTAATTAATCACTGTGCAACTCCAACATCTTTTCAGAATATTTGTTGTTTTCTCCTCTTTAATTTTTGGAACTCGATGTGTGTTTAGTTATTTCCAGTAATGTTAATTTAATAGTTTCCATTCATTATGCAGATGATATATGAAGATTATCTGTTTTGTAAATCGTGCTTCCAACTCATACAACAAGTGCAGCACTACTTGAATGTCACAGAAAAAGAAAATAATTTAAAGAAATTCATTCTTGGAATGATATGTATTTTAATTTTGACCCATTAACTTTGTTCCCAACCACCCTGCGAAGACAAAAAAAAAATAGCTTTTTTATTATAATATTTAACACTAAATATACCAGCAACCTTTCATTTGACCGGTGCCAAATAAAAATATTTCGATTCAAACCAGAAATTCCTTTCATAAATTAAATTAATATATATATATATATATATATATATATATATATATATATATATATCATGACTTGCTGGCTGCCAAAAAAATGCCTGAAGATTTTAAGACCACATTCACCGAAGGTGTTACAGTAGTAAATTATATCAAGCTCATCCATTAAAGTCTAGTCTTTTTAAAATTTTGTGCGAAGAAATCGGGAGTCAACACAAACAGCTACATTTGCATACGGACTGTCACCGGGAAAAATCTTAAAAGGCTTTTTTGCTCTGCATAATGGAGTAAGACTCCTAATTCCATTTGAAATATCGTTTCAGTGACTTCTCCTCATTAGTCAAAGTGACGTACATATATTTTTAATTTTCTCAATGAGTTTTATTTAAGCTTACAACACAAATCGATACACATTTTCAAAATCCACTGCAAAGTAGAAGCAAAAGAAATTGACTTCTGGACCAAGACCTCCTTATCATAGTATCAGACCTCTCAATCAGCAAGTTTCCTATGACCGCTATACTTGTCCTGCTACTAGCGCCATCAATCGTCAGTAATAGGAGTATTTACGACACGAAATAACACGAAATTTTTTCACAGCTCCATTTGTTCTATGCATTTGCTTATGAACTAGTTTCGATTGCATAGCTGCCAACTTTTACGCTTTTTTCCTACCACTAAAATTTTATAGTAAATTTTATCTTATTAAATTGACAAGATCGTGTGATTACATGACGAAAAAAATTCTATTAAATTTTAGTGGTAAGAAAAAAGCGTAAAAGTTGGCAGCTATGCGGTAGCAGAGCTGCTAGATTTTTCTATTCTCTTTTTGGATACCAGTTTTTTAGTACAGACAATTTTGTTTTGTTTGATCGGAGAATTCTGGGATTTAAAAGAACAACATTTTATCTAAAAATATACTGGTGTTCAAAAAGCCGGAGCCTTGGCAACTGTGCGGTAGTATCCACCAGGCGGCGATACTTTCCGGAGAAAGTCAATTAATAAGTTGGCAATTACCGCGGACATTTTCTCCCATAGACTTTCTCCGGATTGTCAAGTCTTATCTATGATAAGGGAGTCTTGTTCTGGACAAACCACATTGAAAAAAATATTTTTGAATCATTCCCAACGACAGACATTTTTTTCTTTTTTTTTTTTTACAAACCTACAATTTTCCCTGATATTATTGAAAACATTATCTTCTCCTGAAAGAAACTTTCGGAATTTATTTTCGTCCCACAAAATCAGAAAATGAGTTGAGGAGAGATCCGTTTTGTTTCCAAGAAATTAGTGAAATCAAAACCCTGGCTTTTTTAGAGCCCGAACAACTTGCAGGATTAGCATACGATGGCTCCATGAAAATTGGCTTACAAGATAATACAAGATTAATTTTAGCACAATTATTCAAATTGGAAAAGAAGAGCTAAAATTTGTGCTAAAATTAATCTTGTGTAATCACGTATCCAGCGTTTACTGGCGTTCCATTACCTGCGATCTATTCTGTTGAGCTGATTAAAATATCAGACCAGATGCTATGATCAATAAGGTTAACTGGATGAATTATGCCCTCCAGATTCGACCGGGATAGCTCAGTTGGTAGAGCGTGGCGGCTTCAGCCAAGAGATCCCAGGTTCGAATCCTGGCCTGGACCTTTTTCGTCCAGTTGGAAAATTACAACTCTTAAAAGAGCCTTCCCAAACTGTTACCTTTCCCTTCTGCACCACATATTTAAGTAAAAAGACTTTCTCCAGCTTGTGCACATCAAAAACACACGCAGAAATCGAGTGAATGTCGTAGCAAACTTACGGATACATTTTTCAAACATTGAAACAGGTATTGTACAGCTAGTGACAAACAGGCAGCTTCATTATTTTCTTATAAATAGAAACATGTGTATTTTAACTATCTTGAACAATATGTTATACTTATCTTTTTTATTAATACAGCAATTTTTCAACGCTGTAAACTAAACATACGATATATGTAATGAAAATATATAAGATGCATACATTATAAAATTGTCTTCTTATATTAAGGAAAATATTGTTGGGGGTCCCCAGAATGTATATTACATCATAGGGTGTCCGTGAGTTCGCAAAGTGTAAGAACCGCTGGTCTAGAACATTACTTTTCCAAGCAAAACTGATAACGAATGGGTGAGTGGAAACATTCTAAACTCTGTAATTTCCGGTAAGATAAACATATACATGCGGTCTTATCACAGTGCGTAGTAAGACCAGATGATTTAACTATATGTAGAAAAGCATTTATTAATAATAATGTGATAAACAAATCATATAATAGTCAGTATAATAGTCATGATATATATATATAACAACTTCTGCGGAACCGGTTCCAGTTAAAGTTTCGCCAAAGAATATGTCAATTCATCTCTATTCATAGTTCGATGCTATTAATAAAGCATTCTATATTTTACCTAATTCCCGCAACACTATATTAATAACATTAAGGTAGCTATTGTAAATATGTATAAAAATGTTTACGTTTACGATACATTTTGATAGCATTCTATATGTATGAATTCAAGTGTAACCCACGAATATAATAAAAAGAAAAGTGCCTAGTTAAACGGATGGCATTGAACTCACAGGCTATTCACACTAATTGTATATTATACTCTTATTTCAAAGAATAATGCCCCTCGAAAAATAAAAAAATCGATAATTAATTAAGGAGTGATTTAGCCCACGTTCCCCTTTATACTTAACCAATGAACTCTCAAAACTAATCAGGGTAGTGCCTTATAACAATGAATCTATATACCAATTTTGAAGCAAATCGGATAATTCAAGAAAAACTCATTTATCTAAATTAGGTGGTGGATTAGTTCCACGTCCCTTCTTTATACTTAACTAATGAACCCCCTAAACTAATCAGGGAAGCGTATTCCTTATCACAATGAACCTATATACATCATTTAAAGCAAATCAGATAATTAAACATGAAAAACCCATTTATCTAAATTAAGGGGGGATAACCCCCTGTTCCCCCGTTTATACTTAACCAATGAACCCCCAAAACTAATCAGGGAAGCGCCTTATCAGATTGAACCTATAAACAAAATTTGAAGCAAAACGGATATTTCTATCAAGAGTTATCGCGTTACGTACGTACATACATACGTATATACATACAGAACGGGCTTGCACATAAGCTCTCAGGCTTTGAAAGCCTGTGAGCTAAAAAGTAGTTGGTTTATGTTTTATGTGTGAATGATGCAATAAAACATATATGGGTGTACAAATGACTTTTACTATTGCTTCCGAATAGCCGTACTTTCATTATCATTTGAAGGCGCCAAATTAATTTGTAAATAATAAACTGTACAATTTTGTAATATACATAAATATGCACAGTATAAATACACCTAAATGATAATAAACATACGCGCCAAATAAATTTATAAATAATAAACTTTACCAGTTTGTAATATACATAAATATGCGCAGAATAAATACACAAAAATGATAATAAACCGATTCTAATCTCTCATTTAAATATTTATTGTACTGTCCAAATCATTGCCAAAAGAAACTTTTACTATTTATGAACCAATAAAAGTTAGAGTGTCTAACAGAAAAATTCCTTTGTTTTGCCAGCATGAGACACAAAAATGTATTTACTTTGATCTTGCATTGCGAATATTAGATATCTGAGATTGTTTATTAGTATCATCTTGTGAAGCTTGAAACGGAAAACCGATATTGGATATCAGTAAAAAAAAAACATGACATAAGCATTCTTTTACATTTATTGTGCATTTCATTCCTAGTTTGTTTTCTTTTTTTTCTTGCCTCATGTAAGTGGAGATTAGAATTTTTCTTTCCGGGAATATTTAACCGCAAAATTATGCATAAAACATGTGTTTTTTTTCATTAAAGAACAGCATATTTCATTTTATGATTGATACATTTTGCTAATGAAAACTATAGAAAGAGAACCCATATTACTTGGGCAATTTGGTAATTGAATAAGGCATTTAAAAAAGGAGAAAAAAAGCTATTCAAATTTTCTGGTGGTAATTAAATCCAGCGGAACCGGTTACAGTTAATGTTTCACTCAAGGATATATCTATCATCTTTATTAATAGTTCCATGCTATTAATAAGGTATTCCTTTTTTTTCCTAATTTCCTCAACACTATATAAATAATATTAAGGTAGTTACATTAAATATGTATAAAAATTTTTACGTTTACGATGCATTGTTTATGTTTTATGCGTGAATCATGCAATAAAATATATATGGGTGTACAAATGACTTTTACTATAGCACCCAAATAGTCGCACTTTTATTTTCATTTGAACGCGCCAAATAAATTTATAAATAATAAACTATACCAGTTTGTAATATACATAAATATGCGCAGAATAAATACACATAAATGATAATAAACAGATTCTAATCTTTCATTTAAATATTTATTGTACTGTCCAAAGCATTGCCAAAAGAAACTTTTACTATTTATGAACCAATAAAGGTTAGTGTGTCTAACAGAAAAATTCCTTTGTTTTGCCAGCATGAGACACAAAAATGTAATTACTTTGATCTTGCTTTCCGTATATTAGATATCTGAGATTGTTTATTAGTATCATCTTGTGAAACTTGAAGCAGAAAACCGATATTGGATATCAGTAAGAAAAAAAACATGATATAAGCATTCTTTTACATTTATTGCGCATTTCATTCGTAGTTTGTTCTCTTTTTTTTTTCTTGCCTCATGTAAGTGGAGATTAGAATTTTTCATTATGGAAATATCTAACCGCAAAATTATGCATGAAAGATGTGTTTTCTTTTCATTAAAAAACAGCATCTTTCACTGTATGATTTATACATTTTGTTAATGAAAACTATAGAAAGAGAACCCATATTACTTGGGCAATTTGGTAATTGAATAAGGCATTTAAAAAAGGAGAAAAAAAGCTATTCAAATTTTCTGGTGGTAATTAAATCCAGGGAAACCGGTTACAGTTAATGTTTCACCCAAGGATATAGCTATCATCTTTATTCATAGTTCCCTGCTATTAATAAGGTATTCTTTTTTCCCTAATTACCTCAACACTAATTAATAATATTAAGGTAGTTATATTAAATATGTATAAAAATGTTTACGTTTACGATGCATTGTTTATGTTTTATGTGTGAATCATGCAATAAAACATATATATTGGTGCACAAATGAATTTTACTATAGCACCCGAATAGCCGCACTTTCATTTTCATTTGAACGCGCCAAATAAATTTATAAATAATAAACTATACCAGTTTGTAATATACATAAATATGCGTAGAATAAATACACATAAATGATAATAAACAGATTCTAATCTCTCATTTAAATATTTATTGTACTGTCCAAAGCATTGCCAAAAGAAACTTTTACTATTTATGAACCAATAAAGGTTAGTGTGTCTAACATAAAAATTCCTTTGTTTTGCCAGCATGAGACACAAAAATGTAATTACTTTGATCTTGCTTTCCGTATATTAGATATCTGAGATTGTTTATTAGTATCATCTTGTGAAACTTGAAGCAGAAAACCGATATTGGATATCAGTAAGAAAAAAAACATGATATAAGCATTCTTTTACATTTATTGTGCATTTCATTCGTAGTTTGTTCTCTTTTTTTTTTCTTGCCTCATGTAAGTGGAGATTAGAATTTTTCTTTATGGGAATATCTAACCGCAGAATTATGCATGAAAGATGTGTTTTCTTTTCATTAAAAAACAGCATCTTTCACTGTATGATTGATACATTTTGTTAATGAAAACTATAGAAGGAGAACACATATTAATTGGGCAATTTGGTAATTGAATAAGGCGTTTAAACAAGGAGAAAAAATCTATTCAAATTTTCTGGTGGTAATTAAATCCAGGGGAACCGGTTACAGTTAATGTTTCACCCAAGAATATAGCTATCATCTTTATTCATAGTTCCCTGCTATTAATAAAGTATTCTTTTTTCCCTAATTACCTCAACACTAATTAATAATATTAAGGTAGTTATATTAAATATGTATAAAAATGTTTACGTTTACGATGCATTGTTTATGTTTTATGTGTGAATCATGCAATAAAACATATATATTGGTGCACAAATGACTTTTACTATAGCACCCGAATAGCCGCACTTTCATTTTCATTTGAACGCGCCAAATACATTTATAAATAATAAACTATACCAGTTTGTAATATACATAAATATTCACAGAATAAATACATATAAATGATAATAAACCGATTCTAATGTCTCATTTAAATATTTATTGTACTGCCCAAAGCATTGCCAAAAGAAACTTTTACTATTTATGAACCAATAAAGGTTATAGATTGTCTAACAGACAAATTCCTTTGTTTTGCAAGCATGAGACACAAAAAATGTATTTACTTTGATCTTGCTTTCCGTACATTAGATAGCTCAGATTGTTTATTAGTATCATCTTGTGAAGTTTGAAACAGAAAACCGATATTGGATATCAGTAAGAAAAAAAACGTGATATAAGAATTCTTTTACATTTATTATGCATTTCATTCGTTTTTTGTTCTCTTTTTATTTTTGACTTATGTAGGTGGAGATTGTAATTTATATTTCTGGGAAGATTTAACCGCAAAATAATGCATGAAAGATGTGTTTTTTTTCCATTAAAGAACAGCATCTTTCATTTTATGATTGATACATTTAGTTAATGAAAACTATAGAAGGAGAACCCATATTAATTGGGCAATTTGGTAATTGAATAGTTTTAGAAATATTAATATTAAAATCAGTTCAGAGGCAGATTACTAATTTTGTTTCGTGAGTGTGTGGTGTATTTTTTGATTCAGTGTTCAACACTCGGTTTCTATTGCTGATGGACCAACTAGTCGACATGTGTCGTTGTCTTGGGGTCCATCACAAACATCAATACATTCACACCTAGATTTCAACGCAGGGCTTTTGCAAAGATGAGGTTTACAGTCTATCATATCTCAAATTCATTACTGAATTTAAATCACGAAACACCATTCCACTTGATTAAATCCACGTGAATATGCTCACAAACAAGAATCAATGGAGCTTTTTCACGTGAAGGAAGGCCAGCCACATCCACATTTTAACCAAAAATGTAAAACATTCCTTTGTTTCTCTTATAATCATGTGTACTCTCATATTTGACTGTATAATTACGCATAGTATGCCATTCTTTTTGCCCAATTTATGTTTACCCTAGATTTAAAGAGTTTAAAATAGTCAGATTTTTCCGAAACGAAAATTATATATATTTTTATATTTTGTTATAATATTTAATAGTGTATTCTGTAAAGATTTCAAGTTGATCTAATGGATAGTTTTAAAGATATCCATAGGACCATCCTACGGCTGACGTCAGGTAGCTGACGGCATCTGTTACTAACCGATTTATACCTGCATATTGAAAACATCCAAATGTATTGTTATGTATTTTACTATAACCAAAACATAGAGTAATAAGACATCAATCATTATAGTGTGAAACTTGAAATGTAAATTTCTAAAACTAAGTTTTCAAAGACGCCCACCAATATATCTTAAAATCCCCTCAATGGCTTTAATCCCTTGGGGACGAGCGAGACGTATACGTGACGCATAAGATGCTCAGAATCCTCGATTATTCCCACCAGTTAATTTTTATTGTTAGCTTTGCTTATTTAATCCTAGCATTTTTGCGATCCAATTAGGCGAAAATTTCTATTTTGAAAAACCGGTGGTGAAAGTTTAAAATTCTGTAAAGGAAGCTCGTCGCGAAGGCGTTAAACGAAATTTATACAGCATATTCTAGGCATAAAAATAGTGCTTGATACAATGTTATTTTTTATATATAAACAATAAACAAGCGTTTCCCCCCCCCCTTAAAATACATGAGTAAAATTTTAGAAGCCGCAATTTTTGCTTTTTTTTGCTTAAAAAAAATATTCGATTAAGCACTATAGAAAAAATATTAAGTTACTAATTTTTAAGTGCGTTCGTAATTCACTAGACAACAAATTTGAACCTTTTCTCTTTCCCAAATCAGAATTAGTTGTTTCTTATTCAGTTTTTTGCGCAAATACCGAATCGAGTTTTAGGTTTCCTCCAGCACGGCCAGTTTTTGAGATATTTGCAGTTTTTGGAATTTTGTACAATTATATGGAAAAATAGCGCATAACGCATTATTTGATTGGATTTTTTGTTTAAAATGTTGTATCCGAAATTATACTGACATTTCACCGTGAAATATTGTGCTTAATTTA
Organism: Maratus michaelseni; assembly: GCA_963931845.1. NCBI lineage: Eukaryota > Metazoa > Arthropoda > Arachnida > Araneae > Salticidae > Maratus > Maratus michaelseni. The sequence continues at coordinate 395,439,096 of OZ007591.1, read as the reverse complement.
CATTTTTTTTCATTTTTTTCTAATAACGTTTCTTGACTTCTAAATATTTCTGCCACGTGAATACGCTAATGTGTTTATAAACCAGATTTTTACGCTGATTTCCAATCTGGTGTCCGTTTTATTCTATCATGTCCAGTTTTTGAAAAAAAGTGAAATCTTATTTTTTGGTCAAAAAAGCCAGAAAATGCCTTTTATGCTACTTAGTGATGTACCTCAGCTAATTAGGATAAATTCTACTTTTTTCAATTGTTTTTCGATTACTCCCATTGGTGATTATGTCCCTGATAGGAATCTGTCACTGTTCACCTTTTTGAATATGAGATACATACCCCTAAAACGTATTTTATATCAAACGTATGCCAATACAATACAAAAATAGAAATTCATTTTACTCAAAAGCTAGACGTGATATAAGGAAACGGATTGCAGATTCGAAATCATCATAAAAATCTAGTTCAGAAAAATATTACGTCAATTCTGTGGTAACTACTTTAAAGTTGATAGTAATGTAAACATTACACTATTGAAAAATACGCAAATGAGGCTTAGTAACTGATAAGTAAATGATAAGTATATGCAGCCTGCGACATTTATCTGAAGCAAATAGTCCAGTAATCTTAATCTAAAAAAGGCAATTAAATCTGACACTGATTGTACCTAAATTATTAATAAAATGGAGCAAAAGAGCTTAACTTTGCATAAACTTAAATATGTAATTATCTCAAAAAACGAAAAAAAAAACGAAAAGTATATTCGGAATCAATGCAAAACTGATCTAGGATCAATTAATTTCTGTTCTGGGGCAGAACCATTGTAGTCCAGTGTTATATAAATACGTAGTTCTTATAGTTGTCGTCTGTTCCGTCCGTCTGTCCGCATATAACAGCACAGAAACTACCCAACCGAATGGTTTGAAATTTAATATATATATAATCGTTTCAGAATTTTGTCGAGTCATTTCCAATTTTATGAAAATCAAATCAAAACTTGAAAAGATATTAATAAAAGTGTTCTTCATTAAATCCTATCATATGTAATTAATTCAATGATATCCCATGACAGTTAATGATTCTAGCTTGCCACGATGTTTACGTCCTATTTAAGATGGAGTCCTATTATTTGCGTATTACTGAATTAAAAAATTGAATTTGTATACTAAAATTGTTTAATTATAACAATTATATAATGTACCGACAGTTTTTTGGATAGATATTTCCGGAGAAATTGATAGTAAATGGAAAAAGAGTCTAAATATGAATTTCAAGTTCTGAAATTTTCAGTAGATGTCAACAAAAGATAAAATATTGACAACTTAAAATGTACTTATTTTATTACGGAAATTAATCATATCATACTAACAGATGGTATAAATAATTTTTTCACTGAAATAATAACGATGATTTTTTTTACATTGTGTTACATTGGGTATTTCCGCATAGTATAATTTTAATGCAACATAATTGGAATGAATTGTTTGTCAAAGTGTATTGAACTTAATTTTATAAAATAAAATTAATATCTATAACATGAAAATCTGCACATAAAATAAATTTCGTGTTCATACATTTTGACAGCAGCAACAGCTACTGCAACAGCTACTGCAACAGCTACTGCAACAGCTACTGCACCAAACAGTGCTGCAGCAGCTACTGAGTGCAACAGCTACTGCACCAAAATCTGAATATTTATAAAACTAGTTATAGTACGACCGCACCTCATTTGTCACGTTTGACATACTTGTTGTACGTCCAACTTGTTTTTGGTTTTTGTTGTATTGATTTTAGATAAACCATTAAGACGTACTGATGGTCACCGGAAGGTACTATAAATAAGAGAGTGTTCAACAATCAAGCAGGTAACTTGGTCCAGAATTAATATCTTGATTTGAAACTTTCGTGAAGTTTACATTTAATATAGTGTGAAATTTTGGTATTATATGTAATATAAATATATTGTAGAACAGTTTAAAAAAGGTTTTTTTTATTTTTATTATTTTTTTTAAATGTTTACTTTTTTCAAGCCTTTGACTGGTCTAACACCTTAAATGGAATTGAATTTAAATGTATCCCCAATTTAAAATTTTTCATATTTTATAGTAGTTGGAAAATTTTAAGCAAATTTAAATGGATGATTAGTGTAGTTAGCCAAGGCTAGTACGCTTTTACCAAAATATTTTTATCGAATTTTTCCATTTAATATTTAAATAGGAGAAATTGTAGACACCGCGTTTAATTGCAGGATTTTTAATATTTTCTGAATTCAAATAAGGCGAAAAAATCTCCTAAAAATTGTGATAAAAGTGCACGAACCCTGCTAGCTTCTCCTTTTACCGTTTGAAACGGAAAACAAAAGGCATGCCGAGCTACACTCGTCTTTTTATCCGCAAGGGGTTAGTTTTGTATTTTATAAGTCCTCCCATTCTTTGAATTTATTACAAGCCTCATGTGCTCCACCCCTTTCTGATCAATTTTGAGTGAATAATTTTTGAGGACCTCAAACTATCCGTTTTATAAACGATTCACGTGTAAGATTCATCAATAGCATTTTATTAATAAGAGCATATTATTTAAAACTATACAAGCAAAAATATCCTAACTGCTCCTTAGTTTCTGAAGCTTTAACCTCTTAAGACCCGAAGTTAAAATAATAGTACAAATACTCATTCTTTGCTTTAATACATACAAAATGACATCATAGATTACAAAAAATATATTTTTTTAAATCTATTGTTTTAGGGGACTTGTAATTTAGGTTCACAAATATGAACATAAAATTACTACCCCCCCCCCCCAAAAAAAAATATATATTTAATTATCAATAACCTAAAATTACACAATAAAAAAAATAACAGCGCTTTAAATAAGTGAATAATATGCAAATTCTTACATTTTTTTATTATAAAGTTTTTAAGTTAAAGAATTGTGAAAATTACCTTTTTCTTGGATGCACTGTTTCGAAAGCATTTTACAAACTCAGGTTGAAATAATATATATTTTATAAGGAAATCGACATCGGTGCTGCTATTTATTGGTTTCATTTTAAAGCAAAAGCATTCAACTTTATAGAAGTGAAGTTAAAATGTAAAAATATCAATCATTTTAGTTTTTATGAGCAAAAGAATATAGGTACCCATTTGGGTACCCAGGACTCAAGAGGTTAAGGCATCGTGAAATATGTAAACCTAGATATATACAGCTGAATTGTTTTGGAAAGAAGTTCGCAGGCTCGCAAATATCTTTTCGTTGTGATAAAGTTACGTTGAAACTGGCAAAATGAGATACAGTTGCCATTTTACCGCAAGGGGTTAATTTTTGTTTTTAATATGTCCTCTCATTCTATGAATTTATTACAATCCTCATGTGCTCTCCTGCGAGGCTAATGAAAAAGACAGGCTACCGCGGTGCATTCCATTTATATTTTTTTACAGACCGCTAAAGTGACGTGATGCTCTTTTCGTCCACTTGCATTGGTGAATTCGAGCATCACCTGACTCCGGCGGTCTGTAAAAAAAGATACTCGTAAAGCACCGCGGTAGCCTTTCTTTCTCGTTAGCCTCGTCTCCTCTTTATGATCACTTTTGAATGGGCAGTTTTTGGGGTCCCCAAACTATCCGATCTACAAACGGTTTATACATAAGGTTCTTCAATAGCATTTATTAACAAGAGCATATTATTTAAAACTTTACAAGCCAAAATATTTTAACTTCTCTTTATTATCTGCCACTTTAAGGCTCCGTGCAACATGTAAACTTAGATATAGACAGCTAAATTTCTTTAGAATGAAGTTACCTGTTTCTCAAATATCTGTGCATTATAATGAAGTTACGTTGAAAAGGAATTTTAACTTTTTTTTTTCATTTTGCGGCGATTAACTGAATATTGCAAAGTGCTTTAAACTCAACATATTGTATCTGAATAAATATTAACGCATTTAAATAAATATTATCCTTTAAGATTTGATAATACCTTCCGTGGAAATTAATGCCATTTTTCTGAAGGATTAACTATGCCATACTTTTCTTAAATGGAGACGTTTTCTTGAAATTGAGAAAAATTACATTGAAATGAGTATTTTCCTCTAAAGTATTGCGTTCTAACGTTCTGGTCTATATTCCCAAAGACATAAAAAAATCAAACTTTGATAGAAAATAAATTACGAAGATTTTAAAATTTGAATAAACTTAATTATTAAAGGTATATATATACTTAATTATTAAGTTCCTTAAAAGGATTATATAGTAATAACAAAAATAAGCAATATAAATGATTGATTGTGTTTTATGACATTACAATTGGAATATTTAATATATATACAGGGTGTTTCTAAACTCATGGTACAAACTTTAAGGATAGGTAGATCACACAGTAACAATCACTTCTTGTACAGGAATATATGGGACCAAGTGACGCATTAAGGTAAACCACCAGGGGGGCAATTAGGCCCCTTTTTTAATTTTTAAAATTTCTCATTCATACCAGAAAATTTTTATACTATCTTTTTCTTGACATTTCATAATTACTTAATAATAAAATTCTTCATTGAAAATTTTTGGTATGAAATCGAAATTTTTTGAATAGAAAATAGAAATAGAAATAGAAATATTTTAAAATAGAAATGGAGTTTTTGGTTGATTCCACTAGCGGTAGAGGGCAGTACGTGACTGGTCGCCGTTCAATACCATGCGTTCAAGTAGAAGAAATCGCCATTTTTAATTGTGCTATAGTTCGTCATGGAAGACTTTACATATGCCGAAAAAACCGACATGTATTTCATGTAGGTCGTGCAAATGGCAACGCCAGGGCTGCCCTACGAATGTATCAGGAGCAGTTTCCTCGCAGAAGAATGCCTGATCATAGAATGTTTCAGCGCTTACACCGTCAGCTTTCTGAAACAGGTTCTTTCCACGTCACTAGACAGGAATTTGGGCGAGAAAGAGTTGTACGCAGTGCAAGCCTGGAAGAAATTATTTTGAATTTTGTGAGTGAAAGGCCCGAATCAAGTACAAGAGCTGTTGCACAGAATTTAGGCGTGAGTCATCCGACCGTTTGGAGAGTGTTAAATGAAAATCGATTTCATCCCTTCCGTTTTCAACGTGTACAAAATTTGAATCCGGAAGACTATCTTCTGCGGTTGAACTTTTGCCAGTGGGTTTTGCAGCAACATGTATTGCAGCCAGACTTTACTGGTCATATTCTATTTACAGATGAGGCAATATTTACACGCGAGGGTGTATTTAATGCGCACAATTTCCATCTTTGGGCAAGCAATAATCCACATACAATGCGACCACATGCTTATCAACAACTATTTTCTGTGAATTTGTGGGCGGGTATTGTTAATATTTATTTGATTGGCCTATACTTACTACCAAAGAGGCTGGATGGTCGCTGTTACCTTATTTTTTTTTGCAACAGGTTTTACTAGAACTGCAAGATGTTCTGATCGCATTTGGTAACCGGATGTGGTTTCAACATGATGAAGCGCCCGCGCACTTCACCAATGATGTGCGTAGTTACCTGAATGCCACATTTGGGACGCGATGAATTGGGCGTGGTGGACCAGTTCCTTGGCCACCGCGATCTCCCAAATTTATCGAGCCTTGATTTCGTTTTATGGGGACACCTGAAGAGTCTTGTTTATGAGACTCCAGTTGACTCAAACGAAAATCTAGTATCTCGCATATCCGAAGCTGCTGCACGTGTGCGGAAAATGCCTGACATATTTAGAAGTGTACGCTAATCGTTCCACCGACGCTGCGAAGCATGTATCACAGTTGGTGGGCGCAATTTTGAACACTTATTGTAATATTATTGTATGCATTATTATTTACTTGTAAACTACATTGTAAATAAACATTTTATCTTTGTTATTCATGTATTTCGTTTGATAAGTTTGCCAGTTTTGCACTTTTTTTTTAATTCAAAAATTTTGATTTCATACCAAAAATTTTCAAAGAAGAATTTTATTGTTAAGTAATTATGAAATGTAAAGAAAAGGATAGCATAAATATTTTCTGGTATGAATGAGAAATTTTGAAAATTAGAAAAAGGGCCTAATTGTCCCCCTGGTGTTTTTACCTTAATGCGTCACTTGGTCCCATACATTCCTATACAATAAATGATTGTTACGTGTGCTCTACCTACCCTTAAAGTTTGTACCGTGAGTTTAGAAACACCCTGTATATGTGATAATTGAAGAATATTCTTTTTAATATTTTTCTAATTTGTACGCAAGTTTTTATATATAATATTCTTCCCCTAGTCGAAATTTAAAAAAAAATTATAAAATTTTTGGAGTTAGAAACTTTTGAATAGGGGTGCAAAAATCTAGTCGCCAATGGGCTGAATCCCACCACTAAATTTTATTAGTATTCTTCGTCAAATTTTATTAGTATACTTCGCCTAAATTTTATGAGTATTCCTATTATGCGAAGAATACTAAAAATTTAGTGGTGGGAATTGGCCCATTGGCGCCTAGATTTTTGCATCTCAGCTTTAGAAATAATTTGTTTTTAACTTTAATTACCGTAATTTCCGGCGTATAAGCCGCAGCTCAAAGAGTCGTTTTTCGACCCAGAAATTTTATTCAATAATTGTAGTTAAATATTTACAGCGATCTTTTAAGTTACATTTTATAAAATAATATTTCTGGGTCGAAAAACGACTCTTTGAGCTGCGGCTTATACGCCGGAAATTACGGTAAATGTTTAAATTAAGGGATGGTGAAAGGGGGATATTTTACTTCTATGCGTTAGAAAATTAATGTGTCTATCGTGTATTGACAATGTATTTTGTAACTTCTCCTCATATTCTCTTCAAACACAATGTTATTTGTTATGAAAACAATTTTTAATTTTAATTAAATACATTCAAGATCTTAAGTTCTTTAATATATGCTTATTAAATTGAGAAATGACATTGCCCTTTGAAGTGACATAAAAGCCAATATTAAATAAGTATTCTTAGAATAAATTAATTGAATTTTCTTCAACTGAAATAAGCTATTAAGATATTTTGAGGAGATTACTGAAGCCAACTTAATTAAAAAATATTCTAATTTTCAACAGTTTAATGAAACTTTTATCGATGAGAAATTTTAACCGTGCATTTCGAAATGAATGTTTATTTAAATTACTTTTATCTTAATTATTTCCGATTCCTGTTCCGATATAGTCTTACATTAGTATCGTAGATGTTACTTTGATCTTATGTCATTGATTTCTCTCTAGTTATATATGCAGTCGAATAATTTGACACACAAAGCAAAATAGAATTCACAGTAAAGTATATCTTTCGTTGATATTATTCTAGAAAGAGTATTTTAGCAGCACAAGCTTCTTATTTAAAACAGCGTTAGGAAACAAATATAATTACTAATTTAATTTAATTATTTAATTTAGTTTAATTACTTTTTTAGTTGCCATTCCTTTCATGACTACTCTAGTAACATACGAATATTGGTACACTATCACACCAAGATTACATCGATTGTAAATATGTCTTATGTAATGCCATTATTGGTTAACACTAAACATATCTGGAATTTTACTCAACTTTTATGAAAAAACCGTTTCACACCAGAATAGTTATTTTAAACCACTGAACTCATTCATTTAGTTTATATCAGGTGTACCCAAACTTTTAGACAAACGTACCACTAAATCGAAGTTCATGCTTCCGCGTACCACCAAGTACTAACAAGCGTAAAGCTGATATAGAATAACGTGCAAAAATGAACCTGTCTAAAACGAAATATATCTCCGATCTTTTGTGTTTCTGCCATAGCAGATTTTATTATATTTAAAAATGAATGATTACATTATTAAATTGGTACTTAGATTGATTGCTTTATAATAATATTCAAGTAAAAAGTAATATCATCATTAATTTTTAATATTGCATACAATATCAGAATACAATGTTTTTGTTTTGGAAAAGCAAAAATATTTAATGACTTACTGGCGCACATTGATTCATGTACTATTATAGTTGGCTGACTGCACTAATTTGCCTCTATCGCTAATGAAAGGGGTGGAATTGTTTTATCAAGCACAGCTTCCTCATGTCTGGATCAATACTAGATAGTTTTAGTCATAAGTCAGATTCGATGTTTGGTTTATTCCCGTATTTGTTTTTCATCTAACGAAGGAGAATAAAGCACATTCACAGAGATATGTTGTGCTAAACACAAGCAAACTTTGACGATATCAGACGGTACTCTGGTATTCTCCAAGTGAAAATTTTATTACATTCATCCTCTTGAATGAGGACTCCAGTAATCCATCACAGGAGAACCGAATATGTTCACTTATTTCCTCTCTCGTGAGATACAGCGGCAGAGTGTCTCAAATGAGAAACGAATTTTTTATTCAAAGCTTAGCTAGCTCTTTTAACACCTTCGGCCCTGACGTCCTACTAATAGGACATATCTTTTATTGAGTATTATTTTGTCTTAAACATTATTTTTATTAATTCCAGCACCTAATAGTGATCGTATGAATCTCTACATTTCCTATTATGACTTCACTTTTGTTTAGCATTTTGTAATAATAATAATAATAATAATAATAATAATAATAATAATTTTCCTAATTATTAGCAAGCCGTTGGCATTTCTTTTAATTAAAACACACGTTTCACTCTTTAAATTAAAATTTGGGAATCCTTTTCCGAATTGGTAATTTATGATAAAAGATAAAAAATATTACTAAATTTTTATGCTTGTTTAATTTAGTTGTAATACGACATTTTCCAAACGTCTTCAAAAATTCTTCCTTAGACTATTGTTATATGAAAAACACGCAAAATAGCTACATTTGTGAGGTTTTGGTAAATAACGCATTCGTTAACTTTCATTAAACCCTAACTTCCGATAGCTATTTTTAATTTTGTTAACATAACAGTAATTTTTTTTCCAAAATTGAAAAATAAAATCAGGGCCGAAGGGGTTAACATAGGCTCGGTACAACTGCATTAATTTGCATACCTTTAAATGCGACAATAATGCCCCACAGTAATTATTGTCAATACATATGCAATACATTTCCTTCATTTTTGTCAATACATTTGCACAACGCTTTCCCTGAAATTCGCACTGCATATGACCACAGTTTTTGTTTGATTTCAAATCACCATTTTAAATAATCTTATTCTGTTAAAAACCGATTTCCATGAAATAGTAGGAAACTATAAAACAATTTGTACAAGAGAAGAAATATATTTCAATCAACAGAATGAATTAATTTATGAATTATGTCTGAAATAAAACTTATATTTCAACACCTCCTAGAAGCTGTTCTAGTACAAAGAGAACAATTGGTCACAAATTACACATGGAATTTTATTTTGTTTTCACTCCTCCTACTCATAGAAGCTCCTCCTATTTCCAAACATCCTGACTTTATCTTCAGATAATTCAGTTTAAAAACAATTCTTCCGCTAGTTAAAAACACTTCATTCATAAATTTTAAAATTAGGTCTTTATTAAAAAAATTAATTTTTTATCCATATAAACCTAATAATCAGTGGCGGCTCGTAATTGGCTTTAAAGGCGGCAGTAAATAGATGGCTGCCAAACTTACTATTATTGCTTACCAAATTTTTCATCTTACCACTATTATTAAAAAGAAATACTTTATTTAACTTATTGGCAGAAGTTTTGCCATTAAATACCCAAAATATTTCTGTAAATAAATAATGGTATGAAAATAATAAATGTTCCAGGCATGCATTTAGTGCCCTCAAAAAAGACAAGTCACAATCCGCCACTGCTAATAATTATGTTTTTAATTATGGAAAACTCATTGTATCATAAGCGGTGTGTGCGAATTTCATTAAGTCAGCTATTATAAACATTTCTCGCAACAAAAAAATAGAAAAAGAGTTTACAGATTTTTTTCGAGTTAATTCTCAAGCCATTTTTGATTCCATAATAATTTGCTGAATTTTGTATTTTATCTCTGAGGATTGTATTTGAGATAAAGAGATAAAATAACCTAATAATATATAGATAAATAAATAATGCAATCCTCAGAGATGAAATTTTTGAGGAGTGGAAGGGATGTTCAATACTAGACAAAATAAAGAATGATTACATCAGAAGAGAGCTTGAAGTTATACCAATATTAAATAAAATAGGAAATTACAGAAGGAAATGGAGGGACCACATCGAAAGTATGGATACTGATCGTATACCAAAAGAAGCTTTTAATTATAAGCCAATGGGGGGAAAGAGACAGAAGAAGGCCGCGAAAAAGTTGGATTGAGGCCGGAACATGCATATAGCCTGAAACCATATTTTGGGATGATGTTGAAGATTTTGTATTTTATTCCATGTACCAGTATCGGATTTCTGCGTACCAGCAGGCAGAGCTTCGCGTACCAGTACTGGTAGGCGTACCATAGTTTGAGAATCCCTGGTTTATATCTGTGTCATTTATATTATATTTATTTTTTGAAAACATTTCTGGTTTGAGAAGAAAACATTTTCATTTTGTACTTGTCATGTTCGTGGTATTATTTAGTGTTAAATATATTGGATTTATGTTTTAAATAATGAGATAAGAAGTAACATTTTAACAAACAAAAAAATAAATAAATAAAACCAACTTCATAGGACTGTTTCTTCTTTTCGTGTTTTCCTAGCATTCTTATATTAATATCTACATTAGAGACAGGATATACTAAACTGAACTCGATACTTCTTTTTGTCAAACTGACACCTGACTCGAGCATCAGGTGATTCAACTCCATATTTTATTCCGTTAATCGATACGTTAATGAAATTATGAAAATAATCTGTAATTATATATATCTAATATCACTTTTATCCAGGGTTCTTACGCTTTTACCACAATTTTTAATAGAGTTTTTCGCCTCATTTAAATGGAGAAAAGTAATACAAATCCTGCAATTAAACGAAGCATCTAGAATTTCTGCTAAAATATTAATATATATATATATTAAAATTATGATAAAAGCGTACGAGCCCTGTGATCTTTTATGTGCAAAAATAAACATATATATAATAAATTTATATTCAAAGATATAGTTTTCTGATCTTAAGAAATATTATTGACATACATTTGAAAAAACGGGTTACCAAACCCGACCTGCAAAGAGTCAAAAGCCAACGCTGAACGCGAAACAATTTGAATCAACCATATCTGCAACGAAAAAAGTTATTGGGAACGCTATCCAACCCAAACCATAGGTCTGGTTATGTTCGGGTTAAATTGGGATTCCTGATCTGATGCAAAGTTGTAATCCATGTTCATTTTAAATCTTATAGTCGTCAATATAGCTTATTTTGACGTACAGTGGACGATGATATATTAACATTTTGACGTGTCCCTAAAGTATTATTAATGAACATCAACAATGTCACTATTGCAAAAAAAAGTAGATTCAGTCTATTCATCTTTTACATAGATATTTAAAATTCTTCCCTTTTTATGTACTAAGACTTTTTTGTTATTTCCTTGTATTTTTTATTTATAATGTTTTAACAGTGGCTTTGTATATATTCTTTATTAAAATGTAGTTTAAAATTGTATACATTAAAACTATCTTTTTCAATCGAGTTATAGAAAATGGAGTCTAAGTTTTGATTATTTTTTTCTTTAACCATTTCATGGGCGGTGGTCACAAAAATGTGATCACTTAATTTTTATTCCAAACTGCCAACGACACCCAGAATATTTTGCTAAAATTTTGCTTTTATGATGAATTTGAATAAACAGGAAAAAAAAAAAAATTAAAAAAAAAATCGTTTATAAATTGTGGCGTGAATCAATCAATTTACCATTCTGTGAATATAATTACTCTGCGCTTGAAACGATTAAAATGTGCTTAGAAAGATACTATTATTTATGACAGTAAAACGGGTTATATTAGGCATGTATGAAATATCTTAAATAAAATTATGTTAAAAATGCAAATAATCATAATTATTATTCTGTTAGAAAGTATGTTTTTAGATTATAAACTATTCACACGGAACAAACTGTAAACGAAAATATAGTTCCTACTTTACTTATAATATACGTATTTCGATACTATCTACTATAGTTAGAAATGTGAACATAAACATAATGCCACAAAAGTGATAGTACATAATTAAATAATAATAAAAATATTCCTAGTCCCTGATCTAAAAATTCCTATTACTGATAACAATATTATCAACTGAGATTTTCATTGTTAACAACTACTAGACCATGCTTTGTCTAACCATAAAAATCTATTCTGTTATTATCATGAGATACAAAATCTTATTTACTTACTTTTATCGTTACAAAGTATAAACGAAAAAATAGTTCAAGCTTTACCTAATAGGTCTTTCGATACTATCTATTTTAGTTAGAAATGTAAACAGAAGTATAACGACACAAAAGTGATAGTATATAATTAAATAATAATAAAAATATTCCTAGTCCCTGATCTAAAAATTCCTATTATTGATAACAATATTATCAACTGAGCTCTCAATTGTTAACAACCACTAGAACTTGCGTTGTTTAACCATAAAAATCTCTTCTGTTATTATCATGAGATACAAAATCGTATTTACTTTCATCTTGTCATACGAATATCATTTTGTTGATCTTATTTATAGAAGCAATTTGTGAAGACACACTCACAATTCAGTGAAGCAACATGGTTGATAAGGAGAAAAAATAGTCATTCAGAGAATTATTTTGCTGTAGTATTTTACTTTGAGATTTTTTTTTTGCCTTATGTAAATTGAGATTACTGTTTCTCAAATTAGATTTTGTTTTCTTTTTGCTTTATCCCCTTTGGGACCGGCGGCTTGTACACAAATTTTATTCGGTTCGCACCACTTTTTTTTAAAAAGCTACCTTTACTCAAACTATCACAAAAATGCTCGAATTAGGGAAAGCAATTATTACTTTTATTTTTTACTGGTGCCTAAAACAAATTCTGTATGCTGTTTTTGAGGGTGCATATATGCACCCATGGGTTATCGAGAACAATGCAAAAATTTGGAAACCTGTATTTCTAAAATTAATTGAATTATAGAAAATGGAGAAATGTTCACTTTTACCATATTCTCATGCATTTAAAATGCCGTAAAATAAAAGTGGGGACCATTCACAAATTGAAGTTCGAGTGCTTTAGATAAAAAATATATTGACAAGAGTGAAAAATATTGCATAACAAATCCATTTAAATAAAACTGCACACGGAACAGAAATCGTTTAAAGAGACAAATATAGTTCTTAAATCTCAGAAGAGGGGTTCATAGCCTGTGATCCGAGAGCCAACAAGTTACCACTATTTTAGTCAATAATAAATTGCCTTATTTAACAACAGAAACTTTGCGATTACATAGAATAAAGATTACACTTTGGAAGTTGTGGCGTCAAAAGACTTTCGAGCAAACTGGTTGAGCAGCCGTATCTTAGAAGCATAATTAAATAAAGCAATTAAGAAAAAGTTCTCAAATATTTTTCTCCGATTCCAATACATGACTGAGATCTTCTAATAATGAACATTTTAAAAAACATAAGATTTGAAACGATTATACCAGGACTATTTCCATCATATTATTTAATTTCTTGCATAATTTTAAACACCTCTGCAATTTATTTCGCCTACGAATCTGTAACAGGTAAAGACATAAAAGCACATTTTAATATTTTTGACTCACAATTTATGTAGTGCATGCTTAAAATATGCTTACAAGCTTACTTTTAATGTAATTGTAATCCTACTAAAACTGTCTTACAACCTGAAAATTTAGTTGGTATTGCTTGTAGATATATCTTATGTAAAATATGGTTATTGGTGAAATCAACGGTAAATTATTTATCCATAAAATATAATAGCTTTACTAGACATATATCACGTTGCCAGTTATTTAGAATATGATTTACAGTTCAGAATATCCAATGGGTTCCATTAGGACACTCAGAAACACATTACGATATATCTTTGGAATTACTAGGTGTATACCAGGAAATGATACTTTAGCATAACTGCCAACTTAAACAATGTTTTGGTACCATTGAAATTTAATAGAAATTTTTGTTTTATTCAACCGAGGCAAAATTCACTTTTTCACTTAATTCTATTCGAAAATAAACCTTTTTTAATTCATTTCGATCAGCCTATTCATCATTATGATCCTTCCCTCTAGCCGCGAGCGATGTTTCCATTTTCTTATATTAAACAGCGGCCTATTTTTATTCGTCACTTATAATAGTTATGAGAATTGAATGTCACCGGTATTTAAAATCAAATTTATTTCCAAATATGTAAAACCAGTTTTTTCATGTACATTATAAAAACAAAGTTTCATTTCAAAATTCCGGTGGGAATGTGGCATTTATGCATTCAAATTATTTCAAAAACCGCAGAACTTTCCGAATGACCTAATATATGAAATGATATATATATATATTATAATTTGTAAACGAATCTCTCTATTTCTAAATAAAAGAAGATAGATTCAACGAAGAAATAAAGTCTCCTAATGCTTAAACACTATAAAAAATTGTAGGCAACGCCAAAATAGCGTACCTCGCGGAATTGTATAAAATAAGTGAAACGCAATAGGAGCGCTGCCCGCAGCTAGAGGGTTAAATCACAATTAATTTCTGATTGGCTGCTCTTCGCAAGCTAATCTTGATTGGCTAGCTAACGAATTTCGGATTGGCTGTTGAAGTTTACAGAGTAATGCACAGCTTCTTTATCAGTGCATTTTTGCTACTTATATATTTTTTACATGTCTGCTTTAACATGTGATACACAACTACTCGTATGCGTGGAGTGGAGTTGCTTGCAACTGGGAATACCCTTGAAATGATAAACTGTTTATTGTTTACTATTAAATTTTAGTGGTAAGGAAAAAAAGTACAAGTTAGCAGCTATGCGTTAGTTTTCAAAATATTAATTTTCAATTCATAATGTATTCAAAAATTCCATGTTACACGTAAACTTTAAGGGGTTTTTTACATATTTAACAACAATTCATCTATGGAATAACTTAGAATTATTTACAGTTCAGAATATTCCTTTTGTTTAACCCTTTATATCCTGAATTAATTTTCCAGCTACTTTTTAGATGCTCAGAATCCTCGATTAATGCCACCAGTTATTTTTTTTGTAAAGTTTTCCTTATCTAATCATAGCATTTTTGCGATTCAATTAGGTAAAAATTTCTCATTTGAAAAACCGGTGGTAACAGATTAAAAATTCTGTAAAATACGCTCGTCGCGAATGTGGTACAGTGGTACTTAGAAGTATCGTCAGGATAAAAAGGGTTAATCGGATACTCATCATCATACCTGCCAACTTCCAACTAAACTTCCGTACAATGCGAGTTAATTTGATCCAGGTTAAAGACGTTTCTAACCAGAAAATATATCTGAAACAATAATATGGATTTAGATTCATGCTCTTACGTGGAACATATTTGAATGCATTTCTTATAAAAAATTCTGGTTTGAAATGTCTTTAACCTCGGTTAAATTAACTTACTTTGTACGGAAGTTTAGTGCGATGTTGGCAGGTATTTCATCATTATATCCAGAGGTGCAGAGCTCTCACTATTTTTCCGTAATATGGGGATTAATTTGACCCAGTTTAACAACGTTTCGAAACAGAAAAATTATTTGATGATTCTTTGTTTAGTTAATTTCAGATTTCTACATGGAATATATTTAATTTCATTTCTTAAAAAACAATTCTGGTGCGAAACGTATTAACCCTTTGAGGGGCGGTGGGATATATTATATCCCACCTAATTTTAATCCGATTCGAACCAGAAACTTTTAATAAAATTTTACTTTTTTAACTTTGACGGGAAAAATTGAAAAATTGCTTTTCTTTATTTTAAACTAAATTGTTTCGTAAATACCGGTGTGAATTCGACTTTACAGGAACACAATTGCTTGCCCCTGAAAGGGTTAAACCTGGATTAAATTAACCCACATATTACGGAAGATTAGTGATAGCTTCGCACCTCTGTTGTATCTCCAACATTTGTTAGCCGAAACATTCTTTAGAAAATGTATTCGAAATATGATCTATTATTTTATTCTTTAATTATCTTTTAACAAAAGTTAAATATTATGCACGAAACGGATCATTAGATAATCAGATAAATTAAATTAATTTTTTAAATGCCTCTAAAAACACTGATAATTCATGAAGTTAAAGTATCACAACTCCACATGTTGTGTTAAAAAAATGCGATTTATTTAAATTCCTGTCATACATTCAAGACATTCTTAAATTATCTTTTAACAAAAGTTAAATATTACGTACGAAACGGATGATTAGATAATCAGATAAATTAAATTAATTTTTTAAATGCATCTAAAAACGCATCTGAAAAACACTGATAATTCATGGAAGTTAAAGTATCACAACTCCACATGTTGTCGTGTTAAAAAATTGGGATTTATTTAAATTCCTGTCATACATTCAAGACAAAATATTTCTTTAAAAAGACTTATAGAACATGGGGTCAACAAAAAAAATAAATTTAGTATTTTAACCCTACCAATTGGCAACACTTCCTATTTAACTTTTAATAAATAAATCAAGTTCTTTGCAACCACTGTATTTATATAAAAATATTAATCCTATAAAAATAACATAAATAAGCTACTAAATAAATTTAAAAATCTGTCTTAAAATTTCTGGTATAGAATTTTTAATATAAGTATAAAGAAACTCAATTCTAAAAGAAAAATTCATGCACTGTAGGGTTAATATGTATATTGTATATGGACTTGTGTAACACAAAAGTCATATCTAAAATCGATGATTTCTTTGCATACGTTTTGTAATTGGACGGTATGTTTCTATCTTCAACTGTATACGATACAATTCCCAATACAAATCTATTTCTTATCAAACAGTATACTTTGCATAGAAATTTATTATTTTTGACGTTCGTACATTTTTCAATAAGAAAAATGTATTTTATTATAAAAAATATGGTTTCCGTTATGCATGTATACATGCTATGATAACAGACAAAGATATATTTTCCATTTGCCTAATGTACTTTTTCATCTTCTGGAACAAAATTGGGAAAATGTAAACAATCTTTAAATGCATTAAGAGAGAATTGTAGGCATTGAACATTCATTTTTTTAAAAATAATAACAACAAACAATTTGGAAATTGTACGTTAAACTTGACAAATGAGGTGAGTTCGTTTTGTGGTATAACTAGTTTTACAATGTAAAAAAATATCGTTATTATTTTAGTAAAATAAATTATATCGTCTGCTATGAGCGAAATGAGGATGCCTTTCTTTTAGGGTTTTGTTCATCTCACGAAACCCTATTCGTCCCGCTTTTCTGTCTGTCCGTCACAGAGCCAATTCTCAGAAACTGGAAAACTTACAGACTTGAAATTTTGTGTACTTACAGCTGAATATCTACTGTCATGCTGAAAATCATAAAATTTTGAAAAAATCGTATTATTTGAATATAGAGAGATAAAAATCATAAAAACTAACAGCCTTTTCCTATTAAATTTAAACACTTTCATTATAGCAGTTGCCAACAATTAAAAATGAACAATAAAATTATTTCTACAATAATTACTTTTCTATTGAAAGATTTCCACGTGAAAAATGAAAATGAAATAAAAAGTTTCACCAATTGAAAAGAAGATTAATAAGACGTCATAATGGTAATAAAACGGAAATTTTCAAACATTTCTCAATAATACAAGGAATATGAATATGTGTAAGTACAGAAAGCAGCTTAATATGACGTCATTGGAGAATTAAAACAAAAAATTAATCTGACGTCATACTGGAAGTTTAACGGACTTTTCAAATGTTTGAGAATAATACAAAGAGAGTATCAATATGAGTAATCGAGAAAGCAAGTAGATATGACGTCAGCAAGTGATTATAACGTCATATGAGTTTGAGGAACGTATTAAATCATGTTAAAACCCGATTATGGAAATATTGGCATATTTTAACATTTTGAAGCTCATACATGTTTAATTTTTAAACTGATTTTTATAAATATCGCATTTGTTCACATGACAGATATTATTATGACAGAATCTATCGGGCTGGTTTAGAAATTCGAATAAACGAGAAAAATAGACCGGTAAATTTTTACTTTATAAAAAACATGACTTTTTTGGGGGGAGGGGGTGGAAAGGGGGGGGTTGCTAAATGAAATTTATTTCGATTTATTAACCCTTTAACGGGCGGTGGTCACAGAAAAGGACACCTAATTTTAATTCCAAAACTGACAAACGGCACCAAGAATATTTAATTAAAATTTTTCTTTTATTCAGTACCGGAAAATAAGCAAGTTTTATTTTCAAATAAATTCGTTTGTAAATTCCGATGTCAGTCCATTATTTCATCATTTTGCAAACAGACTTACTCCGCGCCGGAAAGGGTTAAAGAAAGGATAAAGGGTTTAATAGAGGGTTAAACAGAGGGTTAAACAGAGTATAATAGCGGTCCGGTTCAGATATTCGAAAAAACGAGAAAAATAGACCGGTAAATTTTTATTTTATAAAAAACATTTTTTTTTTTTGAAAATGAAATTTATTTGGATTTATTGAAGAAAAGATAAAATGATTTGAAAGGAATATTAAACGAAACCCTTTATGCGATCTTCGATCACACTTACCACTTGTTTCTTATTATATATGTATTTTTACAGATGCGACTTTTTGTTTTCTACTCCAGACTGCGCTGTAAAATTCACCATGGAGATCTTGCTTTGCGAATGATTACCTCCTTGGTTTAATGTTAATGGGTTGATTCGAGACACCGCGGAAGGGCACTCGTTCTATGAACAGTAAGGTAGAACATTAGCATCAAACAAAAGACCAAGCCAGTTACTTAGAGCTAGTAACTCGCTTTATACTGCTCAAGTGAGATGAGATCACAACACACACTAATCCAAGTGAGGAAGACGTCTCGTTGATGTCAGACGAGTGATATGCACTCGTGAGTGATGCTGTTGTACAAATATGTTATGCACGATATAACGGGCTCTGTGCTCTCAGCATTTCAGGCTTTGCTTGCAGGGCGTGAATTATTTAGTGCTGCCATATGTTGATTAAGAAATGAGTTGATTGTTGTTGTAGAGTGTTTGTCCGGGTCAAGACTGAGGTGATTGGTGCCGGTAGGAGTTGAACCAGGGATCTCATTAACAGTAGGCGAGAACTTTGGCGTCAAGCAAAAGACCAAGCCAGTTACTATTATCTAGTAACTCGTTTAATATTGTTCAAGTGATATGAGATCGCTACATATATAACTAAAATATATTAACTAGTATTTAGTACAACTTTACTGTTTTAAAATGGATGAAAATTTAATAAAAAATAACAAACAATGTAATATAAAACAATATTTTATTGATAACCGCTGTAGATTTTAAAAACTGCTTTGAATGATCAATCAACAAATAAGTTCATGTATCACTATTTTTAAAACAAGATTTTTGAACGCATAATTTATAAATATTTTTAATATTCTTTCTTAATCCAAAAATAAATTTAAAGGGAAATTAAATACCCTAACTATGAAATATTGCCTCAATTAATTCTTCTTATCTCTGGGGACTTTTTCGCTTTTAAAAATGAAAGTTCATTATCATACACTTTCTAGGCTTAATTTTACACCAAATTAAGGCGAAATTGCAAAAGCATGAAAGAACAATAAATTAATGTGCCTTTTAGTGTCACCGAAAGAGTACTTTTTTGGATAACGTGGTTGGATAAAAATTACATTTTATAGAGCGTTAAACTTTTTTACGCTTTTCACTTACATTTATTTTAAAGTTTGTTCCACTCTCTGGCTCCTAAATTAGAGAACTGAGAAATTTTAAAATGAAGATAAACAAAGCGGCACATTGTTTGCCAGTTTTAGAAATAAATATATCCACTAGATTTTTCTGTGATACTTCTTTATTTTTATTATTTTACGGTATCAAAAAACATTGTATTCTTTAATTAATTAATTAATTATCTCTTTCAAAATAGAATTTGGAAGTACACGCCTCATTTTATATTCATATTTGTTCTACAACTGAGTGTTTTGCTTTTAAGACTGTTCTGAGACTGCATGAGACATGCTTAAGGTCTTTCGAGATGATGACAGATTGAGGGTCTATAACAGCGCTTCCCAACCTTTTTCTTTCACGTACCCCTTGCTTAGGCTTTTCATTTCGGAGTACCCCCTATTTATCATTTAGACCCCCTTCTCTCCCCCCCCCCCATATTATTAAAATTTTCATCTCCCGTGAATGAAAATCCGTATTTTCCTTAAGGAATCACTGATGGTTTCAGTTTTATTTAAAGTATTAGGTTTATCAGTCATCAGAACATGCCTATTAGCAGCTAAACTAAGGTTCTCTTGCAATTCTAAATAATCAGATTGTTTCGAAGAACTTTTAGTTCCCGAATCAGCATGTTGAATTTCAATCACAGTTGCAGCACTCTTAAGAATTCCAGATTTCAACGAGAGTTATCCATTATAAACATAAAATTAAATTATTCAAATAATAAGTAAACACTTCAAATTAAATAATCATTAAAGAGAAGGAAGCTTTCCAATTAATATACATTAATGATATAACTCCGCCTATTCGAAAAGGAAAATAAGGGCCTGCTTTTCAACACATTTTAAAATAAAACATTAAAGACCAACAGCTCTGGCGCAATTTATGAGTTTTGCAATTAGTATTAAAAAGGAACAACAAGAAAAAACAGGTGGGAATAGAATAATGTATAATGATCAACGGAAGTTTTCGTGAAGATTGGGGAAAATATATAAGTACTCTTGAAATATGATTAACCGTGGGCGGAGCTAATGACATTGAATTATCAGTGAATTATTAAATCTAATAGGCCTTTACCCTCATTTTGAGTGTAACATATTGAAGTTACACATGAGACTAACTTTGTAATCTAAAACTATCAACTTCGCTTATGTGTTTTCAGTTAAAACATTTTTGTGATTTCCGCCATTACCTATATTATTTTTACGTACCCCACGCAGGCTCGCCACGTACCCCCAGGGGTACGCGTACCCCAGGTTGGGAACCGCTGTTCTATAACAAAGTGCTGGTAAAATCTAGACAAAGCCGGTAACAGCTGTCCATAATTAGAATATTACCACACATAGAGAAAATAAAGTGTTGGGTGCACCTTTACCCAAACTCAGAAATTATCGCACCAACTACCCAACCAAATGTTTGAAATTTAATATATATAATCGTTGCAGAATTTTGTCGAGTCGTTTCAAATTGTATGAAAATCGAATCAAAACGTAAAAAGATATTAATAAAAGTTTTCTTTATTCTGTTAAATCCTATCCTACGTAACCTATATCGTAAAGGCGCAAGTCCTGTGACTGAGAAAAACAAAAACGGGCTAACAACACTTTCTTCCATATGCCAAGTGGTCATTTTTATAAAAAATTCTTCTTTCGGAGAAAATTGCATAAAAGTTACATTTTTTAGAAAGATCGTTCAAAAAAAAAAAAAAAAAGTTTGCTTGGAGATGAGTTCCATTAAAAAATTTATAGATTCTGAGATAACCTCGGTGAAAATTGGGTTAACAGCCGAATATCTCAATCCATTAAAATAAATAAACAAAAGATTCAATCATCGTGTGTCATAGAAATATTAAACCATGCAGGTAATCATTCGCAAAGAAAGATCTCCATGGCGAATTTTACAGCGTTGCCTGGTATCGAAAAAAAATCGCATCTGTAAACAAGGCATACGTAATAAGGGAAAACAAAGACTTCCTCATTTCGCTCATAGCAGGTGGTATAATTTATTTCACTGAAATAATAACGATGATTTTTTTTTTACATTGTAAAACTAGTTATAGCACCTCATTTGTCAAGTGTAACGTACAATTTCCAATTTGTTTTTGTTTTAAAAACACATATCTAACTGTTTTACATAAAATTGACAAAAGTTTATCAATATAAAACCACAACTTTATTTCAACAGAAAAAGATGAAAATTTAGATTCATTTTATAGAGCCTACCATACACTATACACGCTGAAAATACCATGAAAAAATATGGAAAGTTTTTTTTTTAATTACCTTGCTCGCAATGCCTCAAAATCAAATATTGAGTAAAATAATTTTAAAGTTCTCTCTTTGAAAGTATTCTATATTTAACAAATATTAAGAGTGTCATTCATTTTGTTTTAATGTGTTTAGCAATTATCACTCTTTAAAATATATATTTTTTAAAAGATTGAATTTTTGTAAGGTTTAAAATTAGTATGACACCTTAACACATTTTCTACCTAGGACAGATACCTGGCGTCGCTTGGTTATGTTGATCATTTGACATTTAATTTTAAATCCAAAATTACGAATTCGTACCGGAAATTTTAAAAGAAGAATTTTTAATTTATGTCCAATGGTCCAATGCCGAATGTTGTAGTGCCTACGAAGCTCGCACTGGCTTCGTTTATCTTCCTTCGATAGTGATTAATCGAAATAACTTGATGCATAGATGTTGTAGCAAAAAGATGGATTTTATAAATAAAATCCAGTGCACTGGTTTAGGATTGACTGGCCAAATGTATGAGGGTAAGGGAGGGAAAAGGGGCTTCATAACTATACGTTTTCGAATATCGAAACATATTTCAATAAATTAAAATTTTGCAGAAAAACAAAAAAAAAATAGAAATTTTTAATTTATATATATCACAAAATGTCTGTCATTAAATTAAATAAAATGTCGCTGTTAATATTTTCTGGTGTGAATTCAAAATTTCTAAATAAAATAAAACTTAATTAATTTTAACCTGGTAGTGAACGTGTTAAACTACGTCAAATTAATTAACCCTTTCAGGGGCAGTGGTATGTTTATAAAACCACTTCATTTTATTCCGAAACGACACGGTGACACCAGAATTTTGCTAAAATCTTTTGCATTTAATATGTATGCGAAATATAGCCTTTTTTATTATTTGCAAATAATTTTTTTGTAAATTTCGGTGCCAGTCATTTATTTCAATCTTTTATTACTGAAAGTACTTTGCCCCCGAAAGGGTTAAATCACATTTAAATAAAGAATAGTTTGAACTTAACTGTTATGTTTTCACGTACGTCAATTACGTACGTACATTAAACCATATCATGCGCTTATATTTGATACAATGGAAGACACTGAGAGGAAAAATATGTTATGTCGTATATTTAAAAATACCGGGTGATTATAATTAAAGTTACGATTTCAAAAATCGATAATTTTAAAACTACTGGTCAGAATGACTTAATATTTTAGCAGAACAATCGTGAGGCAATGGAATTTTGTTTGGTGAAGGAAAAAAATAGTTCCAAATTGTGCCGATAGATGGCGTTGTCAGGGTAATGTCAGTAGGGGAAAGACCAAAAATGTATTCTTGAACCCTTTCCGGCGCGGTGTAAATTTGTTTGCAAAATGATGAAATAATAGACTGACACCGGAATTTACAAACGAATCCATTAGTAAAAAGAAACTTGCTTATTTTCTGGTTCTTAATGAAAGGAAAATTTTAATTAAATATTCTTGGTGCCGTTTGTCAGTTTTAGAATTAAAATTGGGTGTCCTTTTTTGTGACCACCGCCCGTTAAAAGGTTAAACATAGGAATGATGTTGCCAAAAGGAAAAAAATAGAGTTCAGAGATTTACTAAAAATTTATTAGCGAAAAGACAAGACTACGTGTTTACAGCGACGACAGCGATAATGACAAAAAATGAAAAAAAAAAGAGCTTCATGGAACAAACACCTTACTGATTATTAAGGCATAGGTTGCTCAATATGCCCTCCGCCTTGTTACGCTACTAATTGGAAGCGCAAAACGGCATGCTCCACAACAGATCGGAGGGTATCTGTACTAATGCAATGGATATGTTGTGTGATGCTTGCCTTCAAGTCGGCTAGATTCTGAATCCGCCCGCTATAAACAACATTCTTCAGGTACCCCCAAAGCCAGAAATCACACGGGTTTAAGTCGGGGGAACGTGGCGGCCACGTTGTTGGAGAATGGCGGCTTATGATCTTATGATCTCCGAAATTATCACTCAGTAGCTGCTTCACAGTAGTAGCAATGTGCGGAGGAGCGCCATCTTGCATGAATATTATGCGATCCACACACTGACGCTGCTGAAGTGCTGGAAGAACATGGTTACGCAAAAGTGCTTCATACCGCTTGCCAGTAACTGTGCAGGTAACGGGACCCGCAGGTGTGATCTCCTCGAAGAAAAATGGACCGACGATAAACGCTGCCGTTATTCCGCACCACACAGTGACCTTTTCAGACTGAAGAGGTAATGGCTGTAGCTGGGACGGATTCTCGGTCGCCCATATCCTGCAATTTTGCGTATTTACAGAACCTTGCAAATGAAAGTGGGCTTCGTCAGACCACAGAATGTTCCATGGCCATCCGTTGTCCACTTCCATCCGGGCAAGAAATTGTAGTGCAAAAGATTGACGTGCTTCCAGGTCAGCAGGTAGCAACTCCTGCACTTGAGTTATCTTGTACGGATAACAGCGTAAGACGTTCCGTAGGACTTTACGCACCGTGCTGTTCGGCATATCCAGCATTCGGCCAATCCCCCTTGCACTGCTGATTCCAGCATCACTGTCATTATGTTCCTGTAATGCTGTAGCCACATCTTCCATTGCCGCAGCTGAAACTGGTTTCCTTCCTCTACCCCGTTTAACGTCAAATGAACCGGTCTCTTCGAATTTAGCAGTCATTTTTTGCAGACCATTTGTTGTTATTGGACCTTTTTTTATGGATTTTAATGTCCGAAACTTCCTAATAGCTGTAAGTGAACAGTCATCGTTCTTATAAAAAAGCTTCAAGAGCACAGCGCGATCCTTCATAGTCAGAGTCATGATGAAGCATTCAGGCAAAGAGCTGCTGCTCTGCATTTTTATGGTTGATATGTCTGCGGTGCGCATGTCACGTATTAGTAATTTGCTTATCTTCAGACAATGTGAACCCAGACAGCGCCATCTATGAGCACATTTTGATTTTTTTTTTTCCTTCGCCAAACAAAATTCCATTGCCTCACGATTGTTCTGCTAAAATATCAAGTCAATCTGACCAGTAGTTTTAATTAAAATTATCGATTTTTGAAATCGTAACTTTAATTATAATCACCCGGTATTTAATTAAAATTTTCCTTTCATTAAGAACCAGAAAAATAAGCAAGTTTCTTTTTACTAATGGATTCGTTTGTAAATTCCGGTGTCAGTCTATTATTTCATCATTTTGCAAACAAATTTACTCCGCGCCGGAAAGGGTTCAAGAACACATTTTTGGTCTTTCCCCTGACATTACCCTGACAACGCCATCTATCGGCACAATTTGGAACTATTTTTTTTCCTTCGCCAAACAAAATTCCATTGCCTCACGATTGTTCTGCTAAAATATCAAGTCATTCTGACCAGTAGTTTTAAAATTATCGATTTTTGAAATCGTAACTTTAATTATAATCACCCGGTATATAATATTTTACGGAAGAATGGAGATATCACCAGGGTGGCTAGTGGTCAGGGAAAAATACAGTAAAAAAAAAGTGATGAACACCAGTATATTCTTTTAGAAAAAATCATCTTGATTATTTGATCGAATAATCAAAATGAATTTTTCTATAAGAAGATACTAGTGTTTATCACTTTTTTTTACTGTATTTTTCCCTCACTACTAGCCACTCTGATGACGTAATATATCATATTGTAAAGACGCTATACTGAGATGTTTTTTCTTGTAGATATGGTACATTATTTTTTAAATATATAAAAATATTCATTTTATAATTTAAATCATAATATTTAATATTTAACAAGTAAATGTGAATATGTTTTTCTGACAGAGTATACTTGCCAACCAACAACAAATCTTCTGTAAAATATGTATTAATTTGACACAAGTTAACCAAGTTTGAATCAAAACATTTATCTGAAGAGTTTTTTTTTTTTTAATTTTTAATTAATTCATTTATTTATTTATTTGATTAATATTTATTATTTATTTCAGGACTTTTACGTCAAGCAAACAAATTTTTTTATATAGTATATATATTTTTAAATATTGTGCTAAAAAAAAAGTGGGATGAATATTTTCAACTATGTTCGAAAGTGTTAAGAACAAAAATAAATAAAAGGAAAAATTTTGTTTCTAAATTTATTTTTTGAAAACTGTGTTCATACTAATATTTAACTTTTGAAGTGAAAATTATTAGTATTCAAACTTTCGTATAATTATGTTTTAGTTATTCATTAACATTAATTACATGTTTTAATCCCTTGTAACTTGAACGCAAACTATTTGCGTATTCATCAGAAAAATAAAAAAAAAGAAAAAAAGTCATATATATATATTTTTAAAATAATGTTAGTAATGAAAACTGCAATTAAAAATATTTTAAAACTTCTTTTTCATTAATTTTTAGTTAGTATAGATAAGTCATGTCTTTGATTTATGAGTAACTTTCATGACAAAAACCATAAAGTAACTTGGAAAGTCAAACCATAAAAATATACTTTCGTACTTCAGACTTCGGCATGTTATTAAAATAAATGTTTCTTTCCAACAGATGTATTTTGTTTTATCTTCCAAGAAAGCTTTCAAAAATTTCTTATAAAAAGCAATAAAAATATCAATTTGACCGGCCTTAATGTGTGTAGTACCTTTAATGTAAAAAATAATTTCCTGGAATTTATTTCTCCCGTCAAACATGTGCGCTTTGACTTCTCCTTTCTCCTGCCCGGCAGATGGCGCTACCAGCGATTTGTTATGGCCGCCTCTGTCTGGGTGAAACTAAGAAACATTCCAAAAGATTTCATCTTCTCTTTGCCTTAAAATGAACGTTTATTACAAAGCAAATTATTTTCTAAAATTCCATAAACTGTTCTCAGTATTGTATACAATGCACAATCGATGTATTTAGCTGCATTGTAATAGCAAGGTACACAGTCTTATTTTCAGCGGCTTTTCTAAGTTAAAAATGTCTAAATTTCGAAAATTATACGTCGGAATGTTGTGGAAAATGTATATTTTTGTAATTTTTGGTGTTACGACAGCAAATCCGGACGCTAAAAGACTTTATGACGATCTCATGAGTAGCTACAACAGACTGATACGACCAGTTGTAAACAACAGCGACACTCTGACTGTCAGACTTGGTTTGAAACTTTCGCAGTTGATTGATGTGGTAAGTAAAAAAAAAACTATAAGTTTTGTATTTTAATAAGAATGCATGAAAATTAATTTACGAATTTACATGTTGCTGCAAATATATTTTTATATAATTTTTCTAAGTAAAAAAGCTGTATGTTTTATCGGCAAAACTTTTTAAATATTTATACTTACAAATGTAAAAAAAGTTACCCAATACTGAATTTATAAAAAGTGAATAACATGTGTTATTCAGAAAATGTTAAACTGAATGTAAGAAAAAATAAATTTATCAGTAAATAAAAAAATAAATTCTTTAAGTTATGGATTTAGTAAGAGGAGATCAAAATTTATTTAAAAAATTGCGTGCAGCTGTGATTATATATTTCTAATAGTATTTAAATAATACAATTTTATATTTTGCATAAAATTACAGAAATTTTATTACTTGAAAACGTTACGCAGTTATACCAATTAATAAAAATATGTATACTCAAATAATAAAAGTTGAATAGTGTGTATTAAAGTATTTAGAAAATATAAATTTGAATATGATAAACCTAACTATGTTTATAAGTAAGTAAAAAGCCAAAATCCACAAATTTTGTATTTTAATAAGCGTGCAGGAAAATAAATTCACCTATTTATATGTCGTTGTAAATACATTTATATAATATTTTTTAAAGTAAAAAGTTGGAAATTTAATGTGTAACACTTCTTAAATATTTTTACTTACAAATGTAAAAAAAAATGTTAATAATATTGAATTAATAAAAAATTAACAACATGTGTTATTTAGACAATGTAAATCTGAATATAATGAAAAATATATTTATCAGTTGTAAAAAATAAATTCTTTAAGTTTTGGATTCAGTAACACAGTATCAAAGTTTATTTAAAAATTTGCGTGCCACTGTAATTATATTTTTATAATAGTATTTAATTAATACAATTTTTTATTATGCGCAAAATTGCAGAAATATTATAACTTGAAAACGTTACAAAATTATACCAAATAATCAAAATATGTTTACTCAAATAATAAAAGTTGAATATTGTGTATTAAAGTATTTAGAAAATATAAATTTGAATATGATAAACCAAATTATGTTTATAAGTAAGTGCAAAAGTGAAAGCCACAAGTTTTGTATTTAAATAAGCGTGCATGAAAATAAGTTCACCTATTTATATGTTGTTATAAACATAATTTTATAAAAAAAATTAAACTAAAACATTTGGAATTTTTATGTGTAAAATTTCTTAAATATGTTTACTTACAAATGTAAAAAAAAGTAAAAAATATTGAATTAATAAATAGTGAACAGCATGTGCAATTTAAAAAATGTAAATCTGAATATAATGAAAAATATATTTATCAATACTAAAAAATAAATTTTTAAGTTTTGGATTTTGTAAGACAGTATCAAAGTTTATTTAAAAATTTGCGTGCCTCTGTAATTATATTTTTATAATAGTATCTAAATAATACAATTTTATATTATTCACAAAATTGCAAAAATATTATTACTTGAAAAAGTTACAAAGTTATCAAATAATGAAAATATGTATACTCAAATAATAAAAGCTGAATAGTACATAGGTGCCAACCTCTCATTAACCCTTTTTTGCATGAGTTTTTCTTTTACAATTGTGTTCTTTTATACATATATTAAATATTACACACCAGAAATTTTAAGATCGATTTTTAACTTTGTTCAGCAACATAGTTCACGGGAAATTTACTGGATTAATATTTCTATATAAATATAGTGGTGGCGAAGAAGTTGATTTATTTATTAAAAGTTAAACAAAAAGTGATGGAAATTTACATCACTATGCAATTAAGGGTTAATCCTACAGTTCATGAATTTTTCTTTTAGAATTATGTTTTTTTATACTTATATTAAGAATTCGACACCAGAAATTTTAAGATAGATTTTTAACTTAATTTAGTAGCCCATTTATGTTACATTTAGAGGATTATTATTTCTATATAAATATAGTGGTTGCAAAGAACTTGATTTATTTATTAAAAGTTAAGTAGGAAGTGTTGCCAATTGGCTACACTATACACAGTAGGGTTAATATTCCGTAATATGCGGGTTAATTTGACCCAGTTTCACAACGCTTCAAACCAGAAAAATTATTGAAGGAATCTTTATTTATTCAATTTCAGTTTTCTACGTGGAATTTATTTAATTTCATTTCTTAAAAAAAATTCTGGTGCGAAACGTGTTAAACCTGGGTCAAATTAACCCACATATTACGGAATATTAATGAGGTTGGTACCTATGATAGTGTGTATGAAACTATTTAGAAAATATTGGGTTGTTCGAAAATTTTCTTCCGTTTGGGGAAAAACAATTCATACCGGAAAAACCTGTCCGTCAATTATTAGACAGTTGCCGAGGAGTTATTGTTGGTTACCTTAGAATGCATGAACTATTCTTTTAGAATTGTGTTATTTTATACTTATATTAAGAATTCGACACCAGAAATTTTAAGATAGATTTTTAACTTTATTTAGTAGCATATTTATATTACTTTTACAGGATTAATATTTCTATATAAATATAGTGGTTGCAAAGAACTTGATTTATTTATTAAAAGTTAACTGGAAAGTGTTGCCTATTGGTTACACTATGCACTGTGGGGTTAAAGGGCTTCCAAGTTGCAATCAACTTAACGCTCAGTCTATTGCAAGTAGAGTGTCTTGTATTACACTGAGCCATTGGGAAAAGTTAAGATGTAGTGTTAACTACATGATAAATGAACAATTGTAATATATAGGATAGATGTAAAATTAAGAAATGCTTCGATAGATTCCGGAGATTATCTCTAATAATTAAATGATAGAATTTTTCGGTACCGACCAACTTTCCCAAACAGAAAGAACTTTCCGAACAACCCAACTTAAATTTGAATATGATAAACCAACTTATGTTTAAAAGTAAGTGGAAAGGTAAAATCCAAAAGTTTTGTATTTTAATAAGCGTGCATGAAAGTAAATTCACCTATTCATATGTTGCTGTAAACATATTTTTATAATCCTTTTTAAAGTAAAAAAGTTGGAAATTTTATGTGTAAAACTTCTAATAATAAAACTTTAATTGCTTATTAGGCGTACAGCCAACATAGTGAAAAAGTATTCAAGCCGGGACTCGAACCCGGGTCATCAGTATAGCGCATTGACGTTCTACCAACTGAGTGACTTGGGAACGATACTCAGCCTGAAACTTTCTCACTATAACATATCGGCAAGGCTATAAACGTAGCACAAGATGGAATATTTTCCGTGAGCCACCAACTCTGGGGCAAACACGAAAACAAAGAAAATCCAGCATCGATAATCGAATTTATTCACTTATTGAAATCACTTATATCACCAAGTGGTTCAGTTGGTAGAACGTCAATGCGCTATACTGATGATCCGGGTTCGAGTCCCGGCTTGGGTACTTTTTCACTATGTTGGCTATACGCCTATTAAGCAATTAAAATTTGATTATTATTAATGCAAGGCGTCAGAAATATTCTATGGAAAAATTTCCAAAGTATTAAATATGTAAAACTTCTAATATATTTTTACTTACACATGTAAAAAAGGTAACAATACTGAGTTACTAAAAAGTGAACAACATATGTCATGTAGAAGATGTAAATCTGAATATAAGAAAACTTATATTTACCAATAAATAAAAAATAATTCTTTAAGTTTTAGATTTAGTAAGAAAGTATAAAAATTTATTTCATTATTTGCGTTCCGCTGTAATCATATCTTTATAATAATATATTTAAATAATACAATATACTATATACAAAATTGCAGAAATATTATTACTTGAAAACATTACAAAGTTATACCAAATAATGAAAGTATGTATACTCAAATAGTAAAAGCGTGTATTAAAGTATATAGAAAATATAAATTTGAATATGATAAACCAAATTATGTATCAATAATTGCAAAGGAAAAATCTATAAGTTTTGTATTTTAATATGAGTGCATGCAATTTAATTTAAGAATTTAGTCCTCGGTGTCATGGTATTTAAATATATATACAAAATTAATTATTAAGTTGAATTTTGGACATAAAGTTACAGAAACATTATTACTTAAAAAGATAACAATGTTATAACTAGACTCGAATAATAAAAATTAAAGAGTGTACGAAGTGCATTTAGAAAATGTAAATTTAAATATGATAAAGGAAATTATGTTTCTCTGAATATGAAAAGAAATATATCTATATATATTCAATATGTTTTCTATTTTTATAAAAGTGTATGAAAATTAATTTAGCAATTTACATTTCATTTTAATTACCTTTTTATAATACTTTTGTAATAATAAAATTGCTGGAAATTGTAGAAATATTATTAATTAAAAACATAAAGAAAATATTAATGTACTCAATTAATAAAAACTGAATTGTAAGTAAACTGGATTGTAAAGTATTTAAAATATGTAAATTTAAATATGATGAGGAAAATTATGTTTATTAGTTCGTAAGAAAAAACATATATATAAGTTCTATATTTTAACAAGAGTGCGTGAAAATTAATTTAACAAGTTACATGTCTTTTGCACGTTTATGTTTTAAAAATATTTCTGAAATTGTAAATTTGTATTTTATGCATAAAATTGCAGAAATATTATTAATTAAGAACATAAGGTAAAATAACTATACTCAAATAATAAAAACTAAATAGCGTGTATTAAAGTATTTAGAAAATGCAAATTCGAATATGAAGTTAAAACTAAGATTATGTCATGTTTCAAAGGATATATCTAACATTTCTTAAAAGATGCGTGTATGATAATTTGTACTGAGTTTTTATGTTATATTTACTAATAAATTGTCTTCACAATTTTGAATTTCCGGTGAAACTTTTGGTAATTTATTTTTCAAAGTAAAAATTCCTTTCAAAAATCCTCTTTTTTTCACTTTTAAATTCATTATAAATTTTGTAACTTAAATTTTTATACATTCCTGAAAGAAAAAAAAACTTTTCTGCACACAATAGCGAAAAAAGAAATGCTATCGGGAAAGTGATTCATAAATTATATCAAAATGTAAATAAAGTTTAAATTTTAAAATTTAAACATTTTTTAAGCAAAATTTCAAAAATTTCAATTTTTTTTTTTAAATTTTGAAAAATATTTTTTATAGATATATACAATGCACGAAAAAAAATAATCCCTTCAAACATGCTTATAAATAACAGGGATTTCACTGGCGCCTATTTTTATATTCTATTCCAACCACTATTTTTTTTTTTTAAATAATTTTTAGTACATTTCTCTTGCGCATATTGCATGAAAAAAAATTGTTTTGTGAAACTGGAGCGAGTTAGAATTAAAAAAAAAGTCGCCGGTGGAAGCTCTGAGATAAAGAAAATAACTTTTTGACCCCCACACCTCCTTAAGCTGTCGACTTCCCCGATAGAATGAAGCTACACGAGACATATTTATCTGGTGAATGAATAAATTTGTTTTATAAGAAGCATGTTCTGGACTTTAACGTGCACTTTTAAAACAAGAAATTCAATAAAACTTTAGATATAGACTTAGAAAAATATTTTTGATAGATATATACAATTCACGAAAAAAAAACCCCTTCAAACTTGCCTATAAATAACAGGGATTTCACTGGCGACTATTTTTATATTCTATTCCAACCACTATTTAAAAAAAAATATTTTTTTAGTATATTTCTCTTGCACATGATGTCAAAGTGTATGAGAAAAAATTTTTGTTTTGCGAAACTGTAGCGAGATAGAATTAAAAAATTGTCGCTAGTAGCAGCTCTGAAATAAAGAAAATAACTTTTTGACCCCCAGACCCCCTTAACCCCTTGGGGACGAGTGACACGTATACGTAACGCATAAGATGCTCAGAATCCTCGATTATCCCCACCAATTACTTTTTATTGTAAGATTTGCTTTATTTAATGACAGCATTTCTGCGATTCAATTAGGCGAAATTTTCTGTTTTGAGAAAACCGGTGGGAAAAGATTAAAAATTATGTAACGGACGCTCGTCGCGAAGGGTTTCAGCTGTTGATTTCGACGATGGAATGAAGCTACACGAGACATATATATCTGGTGAATGAATAAATTTGCTTTATATGAAGCATATTCTAGAATTTAACGTGCACTTTTAAAACAAGAAATTCAATAAAAATTTTGATATGCTGAGTTTCACGCCGAGAACAAAAAATGAAGCATTACAAATTTTGAAAATATATGCATAATCAATTTCTATGTTAATTAACAAGACAAGAAGATATGATTAGTTAAATACATCAAAATACTATTTCAAACGCATTGGTGTGTTTGACTGTATGTCCTCGCGTAGCGTGTGCTCATTTATAGGTGCGTTCGTAATTATGTAAATTCGCAGCACCTACAGTCGTCGTCTGCTCTGTCCGTCCGTCCGTCTGTCTGTCCGCATATAACAGCGCAAAAGCTACCCAACCGAATGGTTTGAAATATAATATATATTATCGTTGAATAATTTTGTCGAGTCATTTCAAATTTTATGAAAATCGAATCAAAACTTAAAAATATATTAATAAAAGTTGTATGCAAATAGGTATAGATTCTGAGATAATTTCAGTGAAAATTAGGTTAACAGCCAAAAAGCAATCCATTAGAGTAAATAAACACAGAAGATTCATTCATTATGAGTCGTAAAAATATTAAACCATGGATGTAATCATTCGCAAAGTAAGATATCCATAGTGAATTTTAGAATGCTGTCTGGTGTAGAAAAAAAAAAGTCGCTCATCATTCTCATTTCGCTCATAACCAGACGGTATAATTCATTTCATTTAAATAATAAAGATGATTTTTTTACATTGTGAAACTAGTTATAAAACGAACTCACCTACTTTGTCACATTTAACGTCCAATTTCCAACTTGTTCATGTGTGTTCCAGTTATTATCAGGTCTTTGTTGTATTTTATACTACATACCTCAAGAAGCTTTTTTTGCAAAGAAGGGTGTGCGCGGAACAAGCCGATTAAACATAAATGTAGAAAAATATAGCGTCAAATCGTAGATGCACATTAGGTGCCCGAGCGTGTTATAAATCTTAATATAATGTATATATATATACACGGTGTAACTGAAATGCTTCAACAAACTTTGAGGGATGATAGTACTCATGAAGACGAACTAAAATGCAATTGAACATGGGGTCGCAAATGACGTTTAACCCCTTCAGGGGCAGTGGTATGTTTATGAAAGCGCTTAATTTTAATTCCAAAACGCCATAATGGCACCAGAATTTTGCTAAAATCTTTTCCATTTAATATGTATGTGAAATATAGCCTTTTTTCTTATTTACAAACAAATTTTTTTATAAATTCCGGTGCCAGTCATTTATTTCAACATTTTAGTACTAAACGTAGTTTGCCCTTAAAAGGCTTAAAGGATAAAAATAGAGAAAATGCGTCTGAAAATGGACTGGCACCGGAATTTACAAAAAAAAAATTGTTTGTAAATAAGAAAAAAAAAGGCTATATTTCATATAAATATTAAATGGAAAAGATTTTAGCAAAATTCTGGTGCCATTGTGGCGTTTTGGAATTAAAATTAAGTGGTTTTTTAGACATACCACTGTCCCTGAAAGGGTTAAATGTCATTTGCGACCCCGTGTTCTATTGCATTTTTTGTTCATCTTCATGAGTACTATCATCCCTCAAAGTTTGTTGAAGCATTTCAGTTACACCCTGTATATATATATGTACAGGGTGGTTCTAAAATATATGTCAAAAATGTAAAGGTAGGTAGAGGAGACCTAAATAAGAAGATTTCATATAAGAATGTGGGTGCGGAAATCCAGCGTTAAGGCAGTAGAAGGCGCTGTTGAGTTCGGCGGATGAAAGCTCTTCGCTGGCTTGTATCGTCATTCCCCACACGGATTTCGAGCAGCATCCATCGTTAAACCAAATTGGACCTTGCCGACATGCATTTCAATGTATGAGGCTGCGCAAGGAAATAGAGCGGCTGCTCAAAGAGGATGTACATGGAACTTATTCCCGGGTAGTAATCTGCAGGATCGCCGAACGTTTGAGCATCTTCATCGTTTTATGCTTTCAGGCGTAATACGGGCACTGGAAGATATCGCAAAATTCCTGCAGTAGAAGAAGACGTATTACGGTCTGTAGAGGATAGTCCTTCGATAAGCTCGAGTGACCTTGTACGTGCGCATCCTTTGAGCAGCCGCACAGTGGAGTATTTGACCCAAAAACCTGGCCAAAAATGCAAAAATTAAAATTTCGTCAACAAT
Source organism: Maratus michaelseni (assembly GCA_963931845.1). NCBI lineage: Eukaryota > Metazoa > Arthropoda > Arachnida > Araneae > Salticidae > Maratus > Maratus michaelseni. Next base: position 395,403,628 of record OZ007591.1, on the reverse strand, counting down.
TGTAAACATCAAATTTCTTAATAGCTAACTAACTGATGCGTCGATCTATGTCTATTTTTGGAACCTGAGTTATATCTAGTGGCTCCTGGCCTCAGTTGAATAGGAAGTTTTTTTTTTGAAAAGACGTGTTTTTTGTTGATTTTAGGCATTGTTGTTATGTTTAAATATAATTTTTTTGTGTCTCAATGAATTGTTGAATTGAAACTAAACAGGGCTTGCGTGTTTAACAAAGGTCAGAGCTTAGTGTTAAACTATGTGTAAATTTAAATAGTTTAGTTTTTAATGTAATAAAAAAATATTAAATGTGTAAAAGGGTAATTTTTAAAGCGCGTTTCGCTCTAATTTAAACATATCGAAAGCTTTTTAAATATGTGCCGGGCTTTGCCGGATCATGTTTGAATTATAATCGTATTAGTTATAGTCTTGAGTGCCAATTTCTGCAAAAAAAATCTTCCGCATATTGTTGCCATTTTTTATATATATATATATTTTTTTTCGGGTGGACTACTTAAATCCCATTTTTGCGGCAACCGAATTGAAAAGGTAAAAACTTTATTTTTACTCTAGTATTGCAGGTTTTTAGCTTACAGGATATTGCCTGAGAGCTTTTACCTCTATATATCCTGTATGTATGCATGTACGTACCTATGTAAGTACGTACAGACCTACGCAACTCGATACCTCTTGATAGAAATATCAGATCGACTTCAAATTGTAAATACTTATTTACTGGAAAAGTATCTCCAATTAGTTTCGGGTGCTCATAGGTAGAAAATAAGGGGAGAAAGGAGGGAATTAAAGAAGTCTGGAGAAGACGCAGAAATGATTAAAAGGTTGTAAGTAACATTGGAAGTCATAAAAAGTGGGCATCGCATTGACGAAAAAAAAGTTCCAAACATCTGCTGATGAAACAGCAAGACTGTATGTGAACCTTTACAATTGGTACCCCATGATTCCAACAATTTACAAGGTTTTGACACATGGTGGCACTGTAATTAAGAAAGCAGTCGTACCCAATGGCCAACGGTCAGAAGAAGCTACCGAGTCCAGAAACAAATACTTTAGACCGTACCGTACAAAGTACTCAAGAAAGTGCAATAGAAAAGTTCGCAATAGAGAAGTTTGCTATAGAGATGTTCCAAATTGGCTTATTTTAAGCAGTGAACCTTTTATAAACTGCTCTAGACAAAGACTTTGGGAAAACAGCAAGCCATACAGTAGCGAGACCCTACAACTTCTTCTTCCAACTAGGTCTGATGGTAGTCCTGATTAAAGCCAAGAAGAGTGTGATGAAGAAGAGAAAAAACAGAGTTCTGAAGAATCAGATTGAAACTGGTAATCTATTAAATACACTGAAAAACGAGCATCTCTATACTGTAGAGACTCCACTGTATTAAATGTATTATCAAATGTAAATAATCTTTATTAAATGTAAATTAAATATAGTAATTATTATTAAAGTAAATTAAATGTAAATAATACATTTTATAGATAGTACAATTAAATACATTTAATTAAACATTACTATTAAATAAAAAAATCTATCAACAATTACTTTTCTCTTATAAACAGTAAACATTTAAGGCTGCTAGTCACTCGACTTCCAAACTCCCTTCGGTAGTGTTAAGTCTATGGGCATGTGATGTATTCGTATTTTTAAAATATCTACTTAGTAAATTAATATTTTAACTTCTTTTTTCTTTGTGCTTTTCTTAAATGATTTTTTTTTTTTAGCTGAAAACCAACTTAACATCCAAACGATAAATAAACGACTTAAAGACAAGCCATCGAAAGAATTTAATTCAATTTAGATTTTTAACAGCATTTCAAAGCTATAATTATTAGCTTATTTTCTTGATTAGTTTACCACGAAAAACTAATTTGGAATGAGTTTTTATTTTAGATTTACATATTGTGCTAACAAGGATTAACATTTTACTGGTACGAATTAATATTTTACGATAGCCATATCTGGATATAAAATGCGATGTTATGTACAATCGACCGCTAGAAGGCTCTATATTCAACTCACTAAATTTTTTTTCTATTCATCAGTGCAGTCTAAATACATAACGGCTGTGTTTAACAAGCAGCAGTGCACATGAGTCAGAAGTGAGAATACGAATCTGACCAGGAAACCACGCCATAGTCTAAAAATGAAAAGAAACTAAGTAAGCAGCAATCGAAAGAGCATAATGAAATGTGCTTTTTCACACATAAATCATTTGTCCCCGTTTCCTTGTTTTCGAGATATAAAGTCATAAAGTTTGCTAATTTATTTATTCAATTAAGGGGAAAAGCGTGGTTTTGATTCAGAAATTTTAATAATCAGATTAATATGAAATACAAAACATATTTAAATATAGTAATATAAAAATGAAAGAAGCCCCCCCCCCCAGAAAATGCTATTGACAAATATGACACTGAAACAAAAAATGAATGAATCGTACAAAATCGTGACACCAAAAGAATTTCATTAACTTAAATCTAGTGTAATCAATACAATGATCAACTTCCTGCGAAAAATAAAATTGGAAGGGCTTTTCGAATGCAAGGGGCCGATTTTGCTCTAACATAGACTTGCAACGAGCATAGCGAATCATTTCGGAGTATTGCGGCGTACTAAACTGGAAATGAACAGGTGACTGGAGTTTGATGATGTTGTTACGTTGAAAATGTTAACGACTCCTCCTTCAATCCTATCCACTCTTCCTTCCATTCTATTATATAAATAAAATAGAAAATTTTAAGACTTTATATCTCGATAATGGGGTGACGAGGGCAAATGATTTATGCGTCAAAATACTCGTTTCATAATGCGTTTTCGATTGCTGCTTATTTAGATGTTTTCATTATTACACTAACGGCGTTGTTTCCTGGTGAGCTTTCTTATGATCAGAATAATTTTATATTTATGAAATCTGTTCCTTAAATTTTTTTGCCTTATCCATTGGTCATTTCTATTTGAAAATAAAATGTAAATTTTATTTTCTAAACTCTTACTTAATAATCTTAACTTAACCACCATTACACTTGCATCCCCACATTCGTTTCCTTAAAACATGCTTTAGAAATATCAGCAAAATTTAGGTCATTCTATTTAAAATATTAATTTTTAAAAAAACACTGAAAATGAATTTGGAACTCTTTTTGAAAAAATGAGCTAAAGTCCTCAGTTAATTAAAAGTCCTCCTATGTTTTCTTTTATCGCCTAAGAGTTTAAAAACATGGAGAAGAGAAATAATATTGAATGGGAATTTAATTAAAATAAACTTTAATTATTTTTGATCGACAATGATTATTTTTATTGGCGTTCAGTCAAATTTAAATTAGATTTTTTAATCTTAATACGTTTTATTCCTAAAAGTGCGTAAAACGTTTACTTTTATTCAATGAACTCTATAATTTAATTTCAGTGATGTTATTTTCAACAACAATTCATTCGATCTGATTTCAGATAAGTGTCAACAGATAAATTTAATAATTTTCTGGCTCATTTTGTACAGGTACTGTTAAAACTGATATTTAACCCATTCGAGTATACACGTGGTTTTTCAATCTAAAATTACAAATTCGTACCGGAAATTTCGAAAGAAGACTTTTTATTTTGTGTAATCACGATATGTCTGTAATTAAATAAAGTAAATATTGCTATTAGTATTTTCTGGTATGAATTCGAACTTTCTAATAAAATAAATTTCCGGTAATTTTAAACCCTTGGGGAAGAGCGACACGTATACGTGATACATAAGATTCCCAGAATCCTCTATTATTCCTACCAGTTAGTTTTTATTGTAAGCTTCGCCTTCATTAATCATAGCACTTCTGCGATTCAAATAGGCGAAAATTTCTGTATTGAAAAAACCGGTGGTAAAAGATTAAAAAAACTCTGTAAAGGGCGCTCGTCGCGAAGGGGTTAACCCAGCAGGGAACGTGTTATAAAAATTTTAAATGTAAATTTTTATTGTATTTGACATGCAAATCTATTATAAAAAGTGCAAACTGGATCCTTTGTGGTCCGATGTATTTTTTTCGTTTAATTTGAGGTAAATTTAATTTTAGGTTTCAAAAAAATTAAAATTAGCTATCGAAAATGACAAAACTTAAGGTTTACTAAAATTTAAAGAATATGTCATTTTTTGAAATTTGGCTAATGTACAGGGTGGCTAGTGGTCAGGGAAAAATACAGTAAAAAAATGAAAATTAGCAGTATGTTCTTATAGAAAAATTCAAATTGATTATTTGATCGAATAATCAAGATAAATTTTTCTATAAGAATATACTGGTGTTCATCACTTTTTTTGACTGTATTTTTCCCTGACCACTAGCCACCCTGATGTAGTTAGGTGCAATTAACACACTGAGGACGGATGGTTTTCCTGTTTACCTAATTTCCACTGAAGTTATCTCAGAATCTATAAATTGTTGAATGTAACTCATGTATGTCTCAAGCAAACAATTTTTTGAACGATCTTTCTAAAAATGTAACTTTTATGCAATTGTATTCGAAAAAATAATTTTGAAGAAAAATGGCCACTTGGTACATGAAAAAAAGATGTAGTTTACCCGTATTTGTTTTCCTCAGTCACATGACTTGCGCTTTTATTATACAGATTACGTATGATAGAATACTTTCATTAATAACTTTTAAGATTTGATTCGATTTTCATAAAATTTGAAATGACTCGACAAAATTGTGCAATGATTATACATATTAAATTTCAAATCATTCGTTTGGGTAGTTTTTGCGCTGTTATATGCGTACAGACGGACAGACGTACGGGCGGACGGATCAGACGACGACTATAGGTGCTACGTACTTTTATAATTACGAACGCACCTAAAAAGGGAGCTGAATGGCAATACTGCCACCGTGATCATGGATATTTTCCACTACATTAGGAAAAGTACCTAAGAAAAATAAAAAGAGATAGTGAAAGAAAAACATTAGACATTTGCTTATTTTGCAGAGTTTATTGACGCATCAAGTGGTCATAATATATGTTTTAAAATAAAAGGGAAAAATTATTTTTTACAGTTTAGCTATTCTGATTGGTAAATAAAAGCAGCCATTAAAACAATTTTCGCACATATTTTTTTATTATTTTACTTTGACATGAAAATAATTATTGTATTAAGAAAATTCAAATCTTGGCTTTCTTTTCGAAAAATGTTCTTCAATCTCACGTATCACATTTTCTGTAATTCCATTGAATTCTGATTGTTTAGATCTTTTAAGATACCTGTAGTGAATCAATTGACTTCGATAAGAAATCACGAATATAATTCCGCTTCTACTAAGAAGTCACGTATAATTCATAGATGGTAGAATCAAAATTCTTGAATGGAATGTATTCACTGAGTTATGCGTGTGACTTTTCATTTACTAATTTTTATTTATTTATTTATTTATTTTTATTATTATTTGTTTGTTTAGGAAAACTTCATACTGGTGTGAATTAAATTAAAAATTATCCTGTAAGAATTTAGAAAATAAGGCTGATAAAATATTGTACACAAACTATCCATTTTACTTTATGTTCTGATTTCAACTAAATATTATTTCAAAATCTGTTTTAATCGATAAGGTTGAAGTAAATATTTTCCAAATAGTTTTTTTTTTTTACTTCTCAAACATTTTAAAGCATTCAATAAATAATATTCAACGATACTTTATTCTCTTTTCTGAACTGACTTATGTAGTAATTTTCCATTTTTTAAAAGCTGAAATCTGATATTTTTTTCAGGGATATTTTCTGGAGAGTATCGCTTTTTAACACTTTCCAACAAAGTTCAAAAGTGTTCAAGAATTCTATATGTCTGTCTGTTTGTCCGTGCTTTAACTCACGTAAATATATAATCGGATTGTCATGCAAGTAATATATGGATTACTATGGCATGTTCGGTATTGAAAATGAAGTGTAATATCACTTATAGATTTTTTACACGGACATTCAAAAGAATTTCGTTACATTACGATCTATGGATAAATATTATTTGCGGTTTATTTTAATGATTTTGCAGAATTTCAAACGCATTGAAATTGATATATATCACTGAGGTGCGCTGCAAGAGGCTTACTATGGAATATGGTGTGTATAGCACTTATAGTTCCTTTACAGGGACACGGAAAAGTATTTTCTTACATTACTGTCTATGGAGAAAAATCGTTTGCTGTTTATTTCAATAATGTTTCACTATTTGAAACATACTGAAATTTATATATGGTGCAATACAAGAGGTTTATTGTAGAATATTGTATAAATATAATTCATCGTTCGTTTACAGGGACACACAAAATAACTCGCTACTGTCTGTTAATAATAATTGCTGGAAGTGCGTTTTTAGTTACTGAACGTGTTTTTAAATTTAACTCATTTTTACTTCGTGCATATTACTTCGTGTTTACAATATCTATAGATCCTATACAGGGCAGCCCAAAAGTTCCCGAGTACATTTCCGTTTATTGACGGAAATTTGAGATACATAATTTTAAACTGTGGTACGCGTTTCCTAACTGAACTAAAATTTAGCATTATATGTAGTATATACATATAAATCTATAAATCATATACATGCCTGTAGAAAAGGATTCGGATATTTTTCGATATTTTCGGATATTTTTCGGATATTTATATATTGGTAATTCCTGAAATTGTGTTTTTTAAGTATGTTATGCGTTTTCCAAATTGTTTAATTAGATTTGGGCGGGCTAATTGAGCTTAAACTGAAAGGTAGGCCTCCCCGCCCGGTATGACCTTGACCTTGTTTAATTAGATATCAACTTTCACCTTATTAAACGGTAATGATTTGCAAAATTATTTTAAAAGTGTTGGAAAGTGTTACATAATCTATGTTTGACGCATAATTTTTCGTTCTCGTTTAATTTAAATTGCTATCGTAACATATCGATTGAATGTTATCGATATGTTGCATTTGCATTGAATAAGACCTTTTGATTTTTAGGTAAAATAAATGTAATTTTTCTATAAATTTAGAACATATTTATAGTATTTATCTGACAGAAAATTTGGAACAAAAAAAAGATTTAATTTAATTTATATGACTATATGGAAAGCCATTTCTTAGAAAACAGATATAATGTACAACAAACCCTCATCTATCGCAGACGATTGGTAATTCCAACAAAATATAATAATTCGGAAACTATTTTACAATTGAAGATTATAAAAACAAACAGTGTAGACAGAAAAAAATATAAAATCTATAAAATTTTTGCATTATAAGTTAAGTGAAATTTACTAAAATTAGATTTTGAAAATTGCAAGAAATCTGCGAGATTTTACTGCAATTATATTAAAACGTTGTACACCGTTGTAAACGTTGTACTCTTTCTAAAGTTACGGTTTCAACGACGTCATTTTTCAAAGAAGCCGTCAATAATCAAAATCATTTTTTACTTCGAAGATTTACGTTCCAACATCGGAGCTTGCGGGAAAAAAATTTCACTTGTAAAAGCATCAGACTTGATGCTAAAGATTCTTGAGAAATGTGGTATCAATATCTATTTATTAACATTATTAAATAATTGTTTTATTTTAAATTTTAATGAAAATGACATGAGTAAATGTTATCATTGTTCTTGCTTTTTATTGACAACAGTGGAATAATCTTATTGCGGCCATCTTAATCCAACACAAAAATTTCACTACAACTTAAAATAAATTAATTACATCTCAAAATTTAATTAAAATTTTGAAATGTCGACAGTTATTATGACATTCTCTGATCCTTATGAATACAACTATCATTTCAATTCAAAATTCGATATATTAACGAAAGGATAATTGTAAGGTACAAACATACTCGTCTATTCGGATTTAATGCATAAGATTCGATTAATTTTCATTTTGTCAATCATCTCAGAAAACGTAACTCGAAACAAGAGTATCATGCTTGCTGAAGTTTCAATGAATGATGATTGTTTTCATTTTAGCTTATTTCTAGTGAATGAATTTACTTCCACCTGAAATCAAGAATCCAATTCTGATTCCAAATCTGATCCAATTCGTACAATTCATGAATCATAGAATCAGATTCTGTCAACAAAATGTCAACACTCAGCTTAGTCCATCACAAAAATTTCATTAAAAATTAAAGATCAAATAATCTCAAAAGTTAATGGAAATTTTGAAATGACGACAGTTATTATAACATCTTCGGAACCTTATGAAAACAATTGTCATTTCAACTCAAAATTCGACATATTAACGAAAGAGTAATTGTTAAGTGCAAATATAGTCGTCTACTCAGATTTAATATATAAGATTCCATAAATTTTCATTTTATCAATCATCTCGAAAAACGTATTCTCGAAACAAGGATATCACGCTTGCTGAAGTTTCAATGAATGATATTTGTTTTCAGTTTAGCTTATTTCTAGTGAATGAATTTACTTCGACCTCAAAGCATGATTCTAATTCTGATTGCAATTAAAAGTTACGTACAATTCACGGATCATAGAATCAGAATCTGTCAACAAAATGTCAATGCATCACACTTAATGCATCACAAAAATTTCATTACAAATTACAGATAAAATACATCCGTAATTGCCAACCTCCCGATTTGTTGAATACCAGTAAAATCTTACAAAAATATTCGCTTTATTAGATTAAAGAAATTGTACGATTACATAAAACAAATGTTTTTACATAAAAATACTGGTATGAAAAAAATCGGGAGGTTGGCAACTAAGTAAACATCTCAAAATTTAATGTAAATTTTGAAACGTTGACAATTTTTATTTTGTTAATCATCTCAAAAAACGTATCTCGAATCAAGAATATCACGCTAGCTGAAATTTCAATGAATGATGATTGTTTTCACCTTAGCTTAGCTCTAGTGAATGAATTTACTTCCACCTGAAATCAAGAATCTAATTCTGGTTGCAATTAAAAGTCACGTACAATTTAAGGATCAGAGAATCAGAATCAGTCAATAAAACCTTAACGCTCAGTTGTGTATGAAATGTTTTTATTCTTTTTAACTACTTGAATTATTTATTTTTATTATGATTTTCCCCTTGCTGAGAGAAGTAAATGAAAATCACTTTACGCATATTTTAAACGATAATATTGCAAATGATAACATATAAAATTTGTAGAAAATGGGTAAATTTATGGTTTAAATTTTTTAGATAATTTCAAAATTTTTGAGTAAGTACGTACGTTTTAATATATATATATATATAAACATATTAGGAAATTTAATATTTGATAGAACGTTATATACACTTTGTATAGTATGTGATTGTGCGTTACCGATCACACATGTTTAGGGTGTTATTAATGTGCAGTTTCCATACATTTATAATTTAACTTATACAATAACACATGAAATTATACATGGATAACATTGGTAATTATAACTCACAAACATATCTATTTGCAATATATACAAATATATATATAGTTTTTTATTTTTTATCTATGAAATATCAAATTTAACATGTATTTTAATTACTGCATTACATTAATTTGATTGTAACACAGTAGTATTACATATAATTATCAATTTTATAAATTTTGAGATAATTTGAATTGTTTATGAATTATTTAATTTGATATTAAAATTAATCTATGAAATCTAAAATATAATTAAGTATTAGTATAAATAATACATTAATTATTTAATATCAAGTCTAAAATATATTTAAGTAGTAGTAACAATAACATTAATTATTTAATTATAAGTCTATAATATATATCAGTAGATTAATACAGCTGCCAGCAAAACACATTTTTTTTAAAAATAATATCTATTTTACATAAAATAGATATTATTTTATGTAATATCTCTTATTAAGTATATATGTAATGCTGTGCAGGCTGAATAAATTCTGTGTAGATTTATTCATATTGTAAGATTTTATTTGAATTTAATGTAAAACTATTAGGTAGTATTGTTTTTTTTTTAAATTTATTTATATAATTAAATCTAATGAAATGTATATGTAACTAATAAAGTGGATATGCAAATAGATATTAATTATGAATAATTATAACACCAACAGATGGCGACACTTTACGTGTCAGGTAGATATGATAATATTATTAATATTATTTTTAATTTAACTATAGAGGGAGCTATTGCTTGTATATTAATTTTACTTTCAGGAATTAAAATTAGATGGAGAAATTATATATTCACGGATATAATATTGTTATAAGTGCAATATCAATAATTTTGTGTGTTTTTGAATCATTTTGTGTTGGTGTGTCGCTGGAGTTGTGTTTAAAAAAAAAAAAATGTGCTCTCAACTTGTCTTTCAAATCATTTCTCTCAACTCGATTGTCAAAATTATGTGCGTGCCATGTGGACGTGGATATTATACAGAAGTTTCTATATTTTGTGCATACAGGATAATTATTGTGAGTAAAAATATTTTATCTACAATTTAAAGGTTCTAATTTCCAATATTATTTCAAAAATGATATCTAAGGGTAATTTGGTGAGGTGATTTATAATGTTTATGGGATCATCGATGTAAGTGAATTATATTATATATTCTTAATGGTTTTTTATTTCCAATTTAAATATTTCCAATCTTATTTTTTCCAATTGTTATCTGGTAATAATTCAGTATACTTGGTTGATTCTACTGTTCTTAGCATCATGCCAGTAGAATTATGAAATACTGAATTATTTTTAAAACACATGTGGGTGCAACCAAGCTGACGAGTACATCTACATGTGTTTTTTCATATCCAATTCTTGTTTGTTCTCTTGTGGTCCAGTTTTCCATTGTATAATGTTCATATTTGATTTATTAATCCATTTGTGTTTACTTAATAGCAACTCCAATCTATATATATATATTTTTTACCTTTCTCTCTCTCTTTCTTTTTTAAATATTATTCAGGTATGAGTAAATTTGGCCAATTACCATTGAAGCACATGCTATGGTAAAATTATGATTGCACATGTTAATTATTAGATATGTGGTATTCTGTTTACACAATATCACTATTTATCTCTTTGTAGATTAAAGTAGAATGATATTAGAACTTGATATGTATTTTGAAATTCATAGATATTATAATTATATATATATATATATATATATATATATATATATATATATATATATATATATATATATATAATCTGTATTGCAAAGAAGGTACATTTTTAAGAAGTACAAAGGATAAATAAATGAATTAATAAAACAAAATGTTTAGACAAAATTTAGATAAAATGTTTTACATTGCTGGAAGACCAGGTTTGACGAATCATAAGTTATCGACTTCTGGTGGTTCTGGAATGCGTTATTTTGCTCAGAATCAGCTGATATTTAAATTGCAGATAATTCAAATAGTGCGCCAGTCACATATTAAACAAAATCTTTGCACATCCATCCAGCATGACTTTGCTACACTGTGCAGTGCTGAATCGACTCATCCAAATATCAATCAGCAACAGGCCAACTAAGGAAAAGTAACTTCACGAACAAGATGCACTGAAGCCATGTTGGAATAGAGGTTTATCAAACAGATCTTCGCCATGCGGAGATCAGCAAATCCACGCCCCGTTGCCAGACATCAACCCGTTAAGCTGGGCAAAAGCCCGGCAGGTAGGGGCCAGGTCAGCGGTCTAATAATAATAATAACAAAATATTTGAAGAACGATATAATTATTTTGAAGAACGATAATTAACCAATGAAATGTAAATTTTCCAGATATGAAAGAAATAACTCTTCAACATATTTTATATATCGGACCAACCTCACTGCATTTAGCAACAGGAAATATGCTTTTATACGTTGTTCACAATAAAGGCAGGTATACGTTGTTCACTCAAAAAGCTTAAAACATTTTATTGAACAGTTTTACTAGTTTGAAACTTGTTTATTTGCTGTAGAAGATATCGGTACAGATTTACAGAAATTATTGGTACTTTGGCAACTATACACTATCATAGCTGTCAACTTTTAGGCTTTTCTGCTACCACTAAAAATTAGTAGAAAATTTTGGCTGATGCAATCACATGATTTTGGGCTGTTTAAAAAGGCTAAAATTTACTATAAAATTTTAGTGGTAGGAAAAAAGCGTAAAAGTTGGCAGCTATGCATTATGTTACAGCCCTCTGAATACTAAGTCTATGCGCTGACACAAAATGGCGGATGTTATTTGCGTATTACTTTTATAGCGTTTGTACGGTCCTTTTCACTTGAATAACAGTAATTTCTAAATGTATTCATCGCCTTTTTTTAAGAATAAATGAAGACAAAGGAAACTAAGACAGAAAATACTGATGTTTAAGTTTTCAAAAGCACGTAATTTAGTTTCTATAATGTTGAATTCTCACTAAAATTCCCGAAAAATTTTATTTTAAAATAGGATATTGTTAGAGCCCTATTTTTCATCAATGTTATAAAATTAAAATTCTATTCAAAAATTAGGATACGAATCTTAGTTAAAATTAAGTAGCACAAAATATATCTCATCGCTCTTCAAGGGGTTAAATTGAAGGGACCACACAACCGCTGATAAAACAAGTTGGAAATTTTACGTTAAACGTGACAAATGAGTTCGTTTCGTGCTATAACTAGTTTTTTTTTTTTTTTTTTTTTACTACGTATGCCACGTTTACAGATGCGAATTTTATTTTTCTACACCAGACAGCACTGTAAAATTCACCATGGAGATCTTGCTTAGCGAATGATTACCTCCATGGTTTAATATTTCTGTGACTCACGATGAATGAATCCTTTGTTTATTTACTTTAATGGATTGATATATTTGGCTGTTAACCTGATTTTCAATGAAGTTATTTCAGAATCTATATATTTTTATATGTAAGTCATATCTTAAGCAAACGATTTTTTTTAACGATCTTTCTAAAAATGTAACTTTTATGCAATTTTATTCAAAAAAATAATTTTTAATAAAAATGGCCGTTTAGCGTATGGAAAAAAGATGTGGTTAGCCCGTATTTGTTTTCCTCAGTCACATGACTTGCGCTTTTACTACATAGATTACGTATGATAGAATTTAATATAATAAAGAAAACTTTTATTAATATTTTTTTTAGTTTTGATTCGATTTTCATAAAATTTTAAGTGACTCGAAAAAATTCTGCAACGATTATATATATTAAATTTCAAATAATTCAGTTATATAGTTTTTGCGCTGTTATATGCGGACGAACGGACCAGACAGCGACTATAGGTGCTACTTATTTATGTAACTACGAGCGCACATAAAAACAGTCACAGACTATGACAGCCGCCATTTATGTGTCAGCGCGTAGGCCTAGTATTCAGAAGGATATGACTAGGCATTAAAATGTGTAAGCCTATTGAAAACCAATTTAAATTTTGCAGCGCCACCTATCAATGAATTTTCGTAACATTTTTTAAAAAGTAAATAACAAATGCATACTTTGAATTATCTGCATTTAAAATCTTACCTCGTACGGAGCAGGAAAACTCACCCCTTAGTGTGCTTAAGCAATATATTTCCAGCATTAAAATATTTTTAATGCATATGAAGAATTTTTATTATAAATTTATTATTTTTATGAAACACATTTTTTAATATAAGTATCGTAATAATAAGTTGCTTAAATATAGAATAAATATTCTTTAGAATATATATTCAAATCTTTAAATGTATCTTCTATTTAACATTTGTTTCTCGTCGTCAAGTTGTTTCTTATTTTCTTGAAAATATTTTTTTTTCTTTTTTGTCTTTTCATACGCATATGCAGATTATTTTTTGAATAAATTTAAATGAATTTTTCATTTTCAAGAAAATAAATATTTCCAACGTCTTTTCATACAATTTTTCAAGTGTTTTTAAAGCATGCATGATACCGAATGAATTTTGAAAACTATCTCAATATTAAGAGATTGTATAAAATATATAAGAGGTATAATACATAAAATAAAAAATTAAATTTTTGAATAGTGAAACAGTTGAAAACATGTGTATTATTCAGAAGTATGTTTAGGCAGTTCTTTTGTTCCTAATTAGGAGATGCGTACATTTTAAAACACTTTGTAAAGTCTACAATATACGTTCATGCATGTATACTCGCATAAATATCAAACTGTGCTAACGTAGTATGTTGAATGTTTAAATAAAAATACAGGCTAAGCAAAATTGAAGAAGTGTTTAAAGAAGGTAAGAAAAGGCACGTAACATTACCAAATTTGATTAACCCTGAAGTGCATGATTTTTTCTTTTAGAATTGTATTTTTTTATACTTATATTAAGAATTCGACACCACAAATTTTAAGATATATTTTTAACTTTATTTAGTTATGTTTATGTTATTCTTACACGATTAATATTTCCATATAAACAAAGAACTTGATTTATTTATTAAAAGTTAAATAGAAAGTGTTGCCAAATGGTTCCACTAAGCACTGTAGGGTTAAAACTAATGTAAGGTCGGCAAAACAAACTAAAATAATAAAATAAATAAAAGCACAAACTAATTTTTTTTTTTTATTATTCGCAGATTGTTTTCAAAATCAAAACCAAGACTCCCTTATCATAGATCAGACTTGACAATCCGGAGAAAGTCTATGGGGGAAAATGTCCGCGGTAATTGCCAACTTATTAATTGACTTTCTCCGGAAAGTTTCGCCGCCTGGTGGATACTACCGCACAGTTGCCATGTTTCGGGCTTTTTGAACACCAGTATATTTTTAGAGAAAATGTTGTTCTTTTAAATCCCAGAATTCTCCGATCAAACAAAACAAAATTGTCTCTACTAAAAAACTGGTATCCAAAAATATAATAGAAAAATCTATAGAAAAATCTAGCTGGTCTGCTACCGCATAGCTGCCAACTCTTACGCTTTTTTCTTACCACTAAAATTTAATAGAATTTTTTTCGTCATGTAATCACACGATCTTGTCAATTTAATAAGATAAAATTTACTATAAAATTTTAGTGGTAGGAAAACTACTAGTTCATAAGCAAATGCATAGAACAAATGGAGCTGTGAAAAAATTTCGTGTGATTTCGTGTTGTAAATACTATTACTGACGATTGATGGCGCTAGTAGCAGGACAAGTATAGCGGTCAAAGGCAACTTGCTGATTGAGAGGTCTGATACTATGATAAGGAGGTCTTGATCAAAACTAACGACTTTCTGGTATATTTTTCAGTTTATTTTTGTTCGCAAGCGCATAAAATTGGCAGCTGTTCTTACTCAGAAACTATGTAATTGAACAATTGTTTTCTATTTTTTGATAAATACGAGCTAATCTTTCAGAAAATGCTGTTAAATTTGGCGTTTTGAAAAGAATTTCCGTTCGCGACAGCGCAAGAAAGAAAAAATTGTTCTCTCATAGAACAACAAAATTTTATAAATCAAGTTATAATTTATTTATTAGAAAACGAAAAGCTGTTCGAACCGTCTTAAGTAAATGAAAAGATATTGCTCTTATTATTCATAAGATATAAATTTAAAATGAAAAATCAGAAAAAAATAGCTTTCAGTTTAATAAATAGAACTAATGATTCGATGTTAATTTATAATAACATTTACAAAAAGAAAATCAAAGAACAAAAATTTAGAAGCATCACGGATTAAAATTATTCTAACCAGGAAACCACACCATAGTATAATAATGAAAAAAATATATAAGTAAGTAGCAATCGAAAGAGAATTATGAAATGTGTTTTTTCACACGTAAATCATTTGCCCTCGTTTTCGAGATATAAAGTCATAACGTTTGCTAATTTATTTATTTAATTAAGGGAAAAAGGCGTGGTTTTTTTACAGAAGTTTTAATAATCAGATTAATATGAAATACAAAACATATTTAGATATAGTAATATAAAAATGAATGAAGCCCGTAAAAAAATAATACTATTGACAAATATGACACTGAACCAAAAAATGATTGAAGCGTAGAAAAATGTAGCACCAAGAGAATTTCATGATCTTAAATAAAGTGCAATGATCAACCTCCTGTGAAAAATAAAATTGCAAGGGCGTTTCAAATGAAAGTGGTCGAGTTTGCACTAACCCACACTTGTACTAACAAGCATCGCGAATCATTTCGGAGTATTGCGGCGTACTAAACTGGAAATAGACAAGTGACTGGAGTTTTATGATGTTGTTACATTGAAAACGTTTACGATTCCTCCTTCCATTCTATTAAATCAATAAATTAGCAAATTTTAACACTTTATATCTAGATAACGGGGATGTGAGGGCAAATGGTTTATGCGTCCAAAAACACGTTTCATAATGCCCTTTCTATTGCTGCTTATTTAGAATTTTTTCATCATTACACTAATTGTGTGGTTTCCTGGTAAGGTAAAATTTTGTTTCGCAAACTGTTCTCAAAATACAACAGGCTACATTCTGGTAATTTTTTTTTTAATTTAGAAACTATGTAATCGAACAATTTTTTTTTCTATTTTTCGATAAAGACGAACTGATCTTTCACAACATGCTGTCACATTTAGCGTTTTAAACAGAATTTCTGGACTCGACAGCGCAAGAGAAAGAAAAAGACACTTTCATGAAACAAGGATTCCTTATAACTCAAGATATATTTCATTTATACAAAAAGGGGAAACTTGTTCGATTACAAATCATTTCAATAATCATGCCTGCAAGTCTCATGTTTTTACGTTTACAAATGAGTCAGAAATTTTTTCATTGGTGAGCGATATATATATAAATATCGCCTTAAGTAAATCAAAGACGATTACGCTGATTATTCATAACAAAACAACAGTGGATTAAATAGAAACAATAAGAAATATTCCGAAGAAACTAGATTTTCATTTAGTAAATGAAATTGACGATTCGCTATATATATATATACTAACATCAGCAATAAGCGAAATAAAGAACAAAAAATTCGATTAAAATATTCTTAAGAAAGTTGCATTTTGTGTTTGACAAAGAGATTTCGCTAATTATGCATAATGATAAAAAAAATAATAACGACTGTAACGTCGGTGAAGCCCAACACCAACTAAATTTCACCACAGTATGACGAAAATTTGCAAATTAAATAAAATGAATAATGTGATAAATATTTCTAACAACAACTGTAATAATAATAATAGTTAACAAATGGATTACATACAATTGCATCATGTATATATCATTTGTATAATTTAATTGTATTGTACTTTTTATAGACATGAGAACCCATAAATATTTAGAAATGCTTTCCAAATACACTTCTCTATAAAAATATTTATATATTTACGCTTTAGTACTAATATAAAATATCTATAGGAAATAAAAGAGAATGTCCATTTCTGTTTAGAAAAACATCTGCATCATTTTAATAATGCAGATGAAAGCATTCTGTATCATTTTAATAATGTCATAGAATGTTGAATGTTTATTTCACATGAATTAACAATAAGTAAACTATTAAAAAGTGTCACTAATGGTAATACATACATTATGTAGTTATGTCATATGTGGAAAGAATATTTTATATTTTATAAGTTTCACTTATAGAGCATTGTAAGATTCTACCACAATTTTTAACAGAATTTTTCTATTTAATATTTAAATGGCAGAAAATGATTTATAATACTTTTCTGCATTTAAATTAAGCAAAAAATTCTATTAAAAATTTTCGGTAAAACGTACGAACCCCGTTATATCTACTAGATGTTGTGAAATTACAAAAAAGTTCAAAAATGACTTTTATTAGCGTCTTAAATATCACAAACATTCACAGCTTATATCGAGATAGGTATGAGATTGATACTCTCGCTCCACTATACATTTAAGGCGTGCCAGACTGAGCAGGACGGACAGTTTAAAGATTTTACCCATGTTTCAGAATAATAAGAAATGGAATTATGTTCGACAATAAAAATAAGGCATGGTTTTATATAATAAAAATTACACTAAAAATAGGTACCGGAAAAAATTTAAAAATAAAGTATTAGGCATTAAAGTCTTAATGAAGCTTCGTGAATGTTTTTAACCTTAGGATGAAATCGAGTTCCCTAACTGTGCTTTTTAGTCAGTTAGAGATATAAAAAATTTACAGCAGTTTGTCTATTTCATCTCACTAAGCAACGCGACATTACGTGTGTAATTAAGGTCAAAACTATTTATATCTAGTTTAAAGGTGTTAAGAAAGAGGTCATGGAGATTTTGTGACAACCCTTTTTCACATCTGCGATAATAGATTTTTGTTGGAATATACATATAATAAATACATTCAAAATACATACATTTCATTTAAAATACAGGAAATTAAAAAAAAGAAAAAAAGAAATAATACTATAAACTAAAACAGTTAATTTCATCGTCAAAATATTGTCTTTAATTTACATATGCGAAAAATAAAAGTTGTAATTGGCGAGAAAAAAAAATTTCATAGGCGACATTTGATAACATAAAAGTACCCTATTTTTCCATCTACATGCGAGTTTCTGAAATTTTATAATTGTGGGAAGTGGATATAATCATAGCTGCGAACTTTTACGCTTTTTTCCTACCAATAAAATTTTATAGTAAATTTAACCTTATTAAATCACCAAAATCATGTAATTCAACAAAGCAAAAATTTCTACTAATTTGTAGTGGTAACAAAAGAGCGTAAAAGTTGGCAACTATGATATAACCTAACGAATTGTGGATACGTATATTACTTTGATATATTGTATTAGAAAGTCACTAATGAAATCAGAAATAGCAATAATTAAACTTAGAACTAATGACACTTAGAAAGCATAGGAAAAACTATTCAAAGATATTCTTTCTAAATAGCGTATATAAGAAAACGGGACTCAAATAATCTCATAAACGTTTCATGGTTTATAAAGCACTAGAAAGAGCAGTTGTTTTAATAACTTGAAGGTATATATTAAAGATTCTGTACATAATTTGTAGTTTAATAATGATACGTTTTTAAAAGTGCACTTGTTAGTCTTGCTTTCTACACTTATTTAGTACTTCATTCCTTCATTGTTTACTGTGTTTAATTTCATAATCTTTACCGCATATCCATTTTATTTTATTTTTTTATTTTTTTATTTTTTTTTGCTTTAATTTGGTTTTAAATCAGCTAAAATATGCATCATTATTACATCTGCTGAGAGAAAGAGTATTAAAGAAATAAAATACTCTGGCCTCCAAAAGTTTAAGATACAACCAGTCTTGTATGTCTAATTTGAAAACAAATGAAGATTAAAACATCAAATACAGAAGAGTTGTGCTTTAAACAGTTATTTATCGAATTTTACTTAATTTCAACATCAAGCATGATTTAAAAATAAAAATTTGCATTTTTTGCAAAAAATTACTGTTTGATAAAAAAAAATAAATAGCAGATTTTTGTGAAAAAATTAAACGGGTTTTAATAAGGCATCTGTCAGGCCGTACTTGTAGTGAATTTGGGGCATCTACTTTCCGTACTGTCAATTATCCTGGGAGTAGTCGCGCCGGGTATGATATACCCAGGGTACGAACGGATTTTACAATTGTCCCCATTATTTTTAGAAAAGTAATCTTCAATTTACTTTATCGCCGAATTTATAACAATTGTCTCCTACTAAATAAGCTGACGTTTATTATTTGTATTTATTGGGGGCAAAGTTAAAACCTTTCATACCCTAGATATCGCGACTTCTCCCAGGTTAAGTTGTCGGACACTGGAAGGGGAAAAAACTCCCATATTCGGAGCAACGCCTGTCCCAGCTCATTTAACGACATTGGAGGAGGACTTATGGCAGCCACCTGTCTGCTGAAATAGTCCCAAAGATGCTCTATAGGTTCAAAGTCCGTAGATTGTGCTGTCCCTTCCATTCGCTCCAAACCTTGATCCTCTGGATCAGGGTTGTTCAACCTGGCGCCCGCTATTCACCATAAATTCTTACAGAAATTTTTGCCTTTTCCAATCTCTGTATATCTTCTATTAAATAAAGCAAATATTTCTATAAGAATTTTCTGGTGAATAGCGGGCGCCAGGGTGGACAGCCCTGCTAGAGATATTCATCAACGACTCTAGCTCAATTCGATCGGGATTTATCAACCATTCAGATTAATTCATCACCAATAGCACCACCAACAAACGGAGCAAGTATCTCGTCCCGATATTTCACAGCAGTCAGAATTCTACCATGGCACACATGGAAGTTACAGTGACGAAAAGAGTGATACCAGCCCAAACCAGGATTCCACCTCCTCTATAACTGTGTCTTTCAACAATGTTACATAGGTAGAATCTGATGCCATTGTTCTCTCCAGATCAGCACACGAGCTGAATCAGACTCCAAAGCAAACTAGGACTCATCTGTGAGCAGTAGGCAAGCCCATTGTTTTGTGTTCCAGGAAACGTGCTCTTTTGGCCGACATAAATGGGCACTTCTGTGTTGTTGATTAAGAGGGCTACACACAACGGGTCTTCTTGCATAGAGTCCTTAATTTTGAAGACGTCTTTGCATCGTAATCGCAGGTGTTGTCATCCCGGGTTGCTTTACGATGATTTGAAATGAGCTGAGCCACAGTAGTGATACTCTTCCTTCGGGCCAAAAGAGCTAGAAAGCGATCTTGTACAGGGGTTGTAACCCATGAGCGGTCTTGAAACATGTCTTCTTGATACTGAATTTTTGGATTCATATTGATCTCAGAGCCTTTGGACCACGCTACGAGACACATTAAGACGTCTAGCAGCACCAGGTTGTAATAACCCCATTTCCATTCATCAGATTGCCCGCCATCTTAAGGAATCAAGTAAACGACATCTCCTAGACATGGACAACACTATTTTAGTACCAACAATTCAAGATCATCAACCATAAAAAACAATTCACACAAATTCCCAAAGTGGGATATTTGCAGTTCCTCCTGACAAACATATCAGTATCCAATACATTAAAATAATTGAGATGGGTATAATTTTTTCATAAGATTTTATTGACGTTACTTATGGTCAGTCATATAAACCATATTTTTTACATTTATTTTCATTCTTTTAACCCTTTCAGGCGCGTATTACTTCTGTTCGTAAAATGGTGAAATGATTGATGTGTCAATTTACAAACGAATTTCTTAGAAAGTAAATATTTGCTTTTCTTCAAGTTCAATATAAAAGCAAAATTTTATTAAAATATTCTGGGTGCCATTTGACAATTTGTAATTAAAATTAAGCGGTCACATTTGTGATCACCGCCCGTGAAAGGGTTAATAGTGAGCATAAAAAACTAGTCTTGCCATAACTTTTGAAGGCCAGTGTACCTCAATGTATGGAGAGTTATTTTATAAGAAAATATTGCATATAATTGAGGACGTGACTTTCAAAACTCGACTTATCCAGAAAATCAAATTTTGGGAAATCCGAAAAACCTCTAACTGCTTCCATTGGTTTTCATTATAAACAAAGATTTTAAAGTGCCAGCAATGCATGATAAAACTATTTTGTGCAGATTCTAGTGTTTTTTTTTCAGTGCAGATTTAAAAGTAGAATAGACTGATAGAGAAAACGCGTTTTTTTTTATTTTGGATAAAGCGAGATTTAATAACCCATGTCCTCAGTTTTAAAAGTAACTAACATATTTCTGATTACGGATGTTTTCGCAAATTTTATTAACGTACTTTCCGGCGTATATTTCGCAGATTGAATAATCACGTTTCGACCCAGAAAATGTAATTTATAAAATGTAAGTTACTAGATCGCTACAATTATTTGACGTCAATTATTGAAAGAAAAATCCCGGTCGAAAAATGATTGGTTTATCCGCGGATTATACGCCGAAAATTACGGTACTAAGGACATTTTATGTAACAAAAGAGCAATAAAATGTTATCTATGATTGAAATTCAATTTTTTCTTAATTAATTAAGAGAAAAAGAAGAGAAAAAGAAACACGAGAACGGGCTCAAAATAGTGACATTTTAGAAAATTAATATAGAATATCCTTTCTATTAGATCAGCGCTTCCCAACCTTTTTTCTTTCACGTACACCTTTCTTAGGCTTTTCATTTTGGCGTACCCCCATTTCCACCCCACCCCCACCCCCTCCACTCAACCATATAACAGAAACTTGCTTTTTTTCAGTAGTAATCTTCTCATCACAACCAAATAATAAATCGACACAAATTACATTGATATTCTTAACGTTTTATTTTTCAACTTGCATTTTAAAATTAATATTGCTTTTTATAATATTAGCTAAACATTAAAAAAATTAATATAGCATTAAAGGAAATTTTAACTATCTTAAGATGATTATTAATAACAACTTTGTCTCATTATATGCAAATAATCAAAATGACTTTTCATACTCTCAATGGGATCCTTCAGCGTATTTCATAGAACTGAGTTTCTTAAAAGCGGGTTCAAATAAAGAAAGATTTAATCTCAAGTCAGGAGCAGCATCAAAGTTATTGCGATATTTGTTTTTAATATACGCATAAGACGAAAATGCTCTTTCGACAAACACGGCATTTGTGAAAGGCAACAAGTGTTTTATAGCCTTATCACTGAGTTCTTGGTGTTCTTCTTTTACTGCTATCCAAAAAGCAATAATAGTTATTTTGCTGGAATCACATTGTAAAGAAGAATCAGTCGAAATTTCTATCAATTTTTCTTTTTCAGAAAGTGATAAGTTTTCGGCTTGTTGAAAGAACAAATCGTTAAATGGGTTTGAAATCCAGTTATTTTCACAACTCTGCTTCTGAAAATACTGTCTGAACGACGTTTTAAGTCCTGTGAAGGGAGCCATTATACAAGATTTTACTGCTTTTGATAATTTCAGCTCGTTTTCAGATAAGAAATGGTAAAGTGTTTGAACAATTTCTGGCTGGTGTTCTCTGATGGTGTTTTCTAAAAATCTAATTTTTTAGTCATAGACTCGATCTTGCCAGATATCTTAAAAATGGTTATACAATTGTTTTGTAAGCTTAAATTAAATTTATTTATTTCTGAATTTTTTTTGATAATTAGGCAAGCATTTGAAGCCATTCTTTTTCATGAAATTTAGAGCTTAGCTCAAAAGGAAGATCTTAAAAAAACTTGAACTTCATGCCTCAATTCAAATAATATTTCAAGTACTTTTCCTGGAGAAAGCCACCTCACCTCTGTGTGCAATAGCAATGTAGTATGCAGACTGTACATATTTTCACACAAAGATTTGAATAGTCTGGAGATTGTTGAATTGGCCTTAATAAAATTAACAATTTTGACAGCTTGGTGGAATACTTCCTTCAATGAGTCAGGCAGGGGTTTGGACGCTAGACTGTGTCTGTGTATACAGCAACGGTTCCGAGCTACATGAGGTGCAATTTCTTTGATTAGACCGCGTAACCCTATATAACACCCAGGCATAGATTTTTCACCATCCGTGCAATCCCCACAGCAATTGGCGCAATCAATTTCTTTTTTCACAGAAACAATTGTGAATGGCATTAAGTATATCTTTTCCTGCACATCTTTCTGTGAGAGGATAGCAGAGTAGCAAATTTTCTTCAAGTACATTATCATTCAAATATCTTGCCATAATAAACAAAATTGACAGATTGGAGATATACATACTCTCATCAACCTGAATTGAAAAGTAGGGACTCTTTTTTATTCTTTGAATTACTGCAGCTTCAATGTCGGCAGACATGCCACTAATTCTTCCAGCAACTTTATTGTGTGAGAAAGGAATATTTTTAATTTTTTCACGTGTTCTTCACCAAACATACATTCGACAGCTTCTTTATACAAGGTTATATAAAATTTTCAGCGATTGTATGATTTTTGCCACTTTTAGAAATAAGATAGCATATTCTATACGATGCTTCAACAGCATTCTTTATTGTCTTCGTTTGTAGAAATACGTAAGATGCTACATTAGGGCCACTGGATAGTCGCTGGAAGAAACTGAGATCCTTTTGTTTATAAATTGGATGTTTTGTCTCTAAATGGCGCTCCATCAAAGAGGGTTTCATGTTACCATTAGATAATATCTCTCCATAAAAAACGTATAGTGGTTTTGGAAAATCTTCCTCTACCTTGAATGAAAACCCATATTTCCAGCACGCATTATTATATTTTATTTTCTTTAATGGGGCATTGATGCTTTCAGTTTTATTTAAAGTATTAGGTTTATCACTTACCACAACAGGCCTATTAACAGCTGTACTCAGGTTGTCTTGCACTTCTAAATAGATTGTTTCGAAGTACCTGCAATTCCGCACTCACCAGGTTCAATTTCAATCACAATTGAGTTCTCTTAAGAGTTCCGGTTTGCAATCAATTATACATTATAAACACAAAACAAAATCACTCATATAAAAATAAGCACTTCAAATTAAATGCTCATTCAAATGAGGGAAGCTTTTCTATTAAAATAAGTTAGTGATATAATTCTGCCTATTCGAAATAACAGCCAGATTTTAACACGTTTTAACAAAATACATTAAAACCAGAAGCTCTAACGTAATTTAGGCGTTCTGCAATTATTATTAAAAACGGAACAACACAATAATTAGTGATGAGAAAAGAGAATTGCATAATTATTAATTGAAGTTTTCGGAAATATGGGGGAAGATATATAAGTACTGATTCAATTTGATTAACAGTGGGCGGAGCTAGTGACATTGCATTTTGAATGAATTATTAGGTCTAGTGAGCTTTTTCTTTGTCTTTGAATGGAACATATTGGATTTACACATGAGACTAACTTTTTAATCCAAAACTATTAATTTTCTTTATGTATTTGCAGTTAAACCAATTTTGTGATTTCCGCCATTACCGATATTATTTTCACGTACCCCCAGCAACCTCGCCACGTACCCCCAGCAGCCTCGCCACGTACCCCCAGGGGTACGCGCACCCCAGGTTGGGAACCGCTGTATTAGATTGAAAGAAAAATCTCCAAAAAGGTTCGTATACTTTTATCACAATATTTTAATAATTTTTTTCTATTTAATATTTAAATAGCAGAAATTTTAGCCGCCTCGTTTAATTGCAGGAACAGTAATATTTTTCTGCATTTAAATAAGGCGAAAAATTTTATTTAAATATTGTGTGAAAAGAATTGTGTGAATTTCATGCGCCTCAGAAATTTTGTGCCCAGGGCATGGGCCCCTGGCGATAGTCATGGCCTGATTGTTCCATGTATTAAGAAACTTTCTAATTGAAAAATTCATTAATGGTTTTAGGATAAATTTTTTTTATTGCAGGTATCTGAGCGAAGTTTGAATATGTAACAATCAGTGCAAATGATAAGCAAATGAAAATTTATAAGTGTATACTCATTTTGCATATTTGTGTGTACTTTCGTAATTTTTATAATGCTTATAATCTGGTAAGGAATGACAATAATAAAAACAATAATGATAATAATTACTTTAACACACAAATTAACTGATTAAAAACTACTAGAATATAATAACAGATGTGGAATAGTACGAAATTATTTTCGTCCAAACTCTGTTTGGGTCATTCTCAAATAAGAATAAGTTTTCGCTTTTAAAAACGATTAAGTTTTATTGGTTTAATGCCCTATTTTTAGCTGAATTTACTCCATATAATTAAATAATGGCACTTTTTGCTAAGAAATAGTAATTGATTTAAAAAAAATCCATGTTAGGATTAAACTATAACAATTGAAGGCTTATGGTATATCTATCCTAAAAGCAATGCCAAACCTATTTTATATATTATTCAGCAAAGTTAAAAAAATTTAAATGTGGTGTTCACAAATGCTTTAGATAATATTCAGGGCATTAAGAAAGTCTTGTAAGCATTACGGACTATTAGCGTGAATTGTTTAAACGTGGTTGTTGTCATTCAGCTATGCATTTTCAAGATGAAATATATTTAATATATTAACACGCTTAGTGCCACCATATATATTAATTTTCATAGCATGACATTATTCAGTGATGGGACTGTTGGGCGATTCTCACCACTAAATTTTGATAGTATTCTTCGGCTTAAAAAATCGCTCAAAATCTGTCCTTAAATAAGACAAAGAGTACAATTTAAATTTAATGGTGTCAATTGATTCTCTTCTACACTGCTGATCCATCACTGCATTATTCAAGGTGGTGACATATCAGAGGAAAACACAGTCCAAAAAAGAAGGAAACACCAGTATTTTCTTATGGAAAAATTCATATTGTTTATTTGAACGATAAATAATTCGAATTTTCCTATAAGAAAATACTGGTTCATTCCCATTTTTTTCGACTCTATTTTTTCCTGATCTGAAATCACCCTGTTATTACATTGATCGGTAAACTAATAACTTTCGTGATATTTATTACATGTGCAATTAGAATTTATAAAAAA
The DNA here is from genome assembly GCA_963931845.1 of Maratus michaelseni. Lineage (NCBI taxonomy): Eukaryota > Metazoa > Arthropoda > Arachnida > Araneae > Salticidae > Maratus > Maratus michaelseni. The sequence continues at coordinate 395,377,367 of OZ007591.1, read as the reverse complement.
TCTGTTTTATGCACTGCCGGCTGTCACGCATTAATTTTCTCTTCTTTCAATTTATAACGGTACCAATAATACCAATATTGTTTTTATTTTAGTAATAACCAGAATTAGCAATAAAAATGAATCCAAGTTTTATTTATTTTTTTATTTTTTATTATGAAAAAAAAAAACTAAAATGACTGGTGAAAGTGAAAGTGGAGAAATAAAATTTTGACCTGTAACAAAATATGTTTTTTATTCCTTCTATAACGTTTTCATCACAATTTTTTGTATAATTTTTCTATGTAATACTCAAATAGCAGAAATTTTAGACGCCTCGTTTAATTGCAGGATTTGTAATGTTTTCTGCGCTTAAATAATGCGAAAAAATATATTAAAAAATTGTGGCAAAAGCGTACGAACCCTGTATAACTCATCCGAAATATAAGATTAGAAATTAATTAATACATATACAGGGTGTCCGAAAAGTCTGGAAACGGTCGAATAACTAGAGAAATATACATCGGATTGAAAAACGGCAAAATGCATGTTGAATATTTTTGAAAAATCTATTTAGGGATATGAAAGTTCCCCCCCCCAACTTTTTCCCCCCAGGGGGGAGGGGCAATTTTGAAATCTAAAATGATGACCCCTCCCCCTTTTTTATTGCATATTCGGATTCTACGGGAAAAAATACGTAACTTTTGTATAGAACATTTTCTTCGAAACATTGTAGATAGCGCTGTAATCGAGTGCAATGCTGTGAGAATCGTCACCATTGCTATGTCTGGAAGCGCTCGAATAGCTCGAGAAATAGACATCAGACAGAAAAACGGAAAAATACGTGTTTAATATTTTAGAAAAATGGCACCTTTGATATCCCTAAATAGATTTTTCAAAACTGTTGAACATGCATTTTTTCCGTTTTTCAATACGATGTATATTTCTCCAGTTATTCGAGCGTTTCCAGACATTGCAATGGTAACGATTCTCACAGCATTGCACTCGATTACAGCGCCATCTACAATGTTTCGAAGAAAATGTTCATTACAAAAGTTACGTATTTTTTCCCGTAAAATCTGGATATGCAATAAAAAATGGGGGGTCATCATTTAAGATTTCAAAGTTTCCCCCTTTCCCCCCTGGGGAATTGGGGGGGGGGCAACTTTCATATCCCTAAATAGATTTTTCAAAAATACTGAACATGCATTTATCCGTTTTTCAATCCGATGTATATTTCTCGAATTATTTGACCGTTTCCAAACTTTTCGGACGCCCTGTATATACATATATGTATAAATTATTTATCTTGCTGGCATAAAATAGCAATAATCTATGCTACTGAAGTGCTGTCAAATTTCATATGCTTTAAATTTAGATTTACATAAGACCTCCGGCGATACTCACGACACCCTAATAAAAATAAAGAGTGGCCACCGGCAGTACACTTGGCACTCAACGTATTGAAAGATGTTTGTAAAATATAAATAAAATTGCACACAGGGCCATGAAAAGAAGATACATAGCCACCCATGGATGATAATTTATACAAATGTTATTTCATGAATTTTAAGCGTGTTTCAGCCTGAATACAATTTATTTTAATAGGTTGCGCGTATTAAAAACCGTTAGGTAATATACAGGGCTGTACAAATGGATTCAAGTATGTTTCAGTCGATAGATAAAAATTGCTTAAGATGAATTTTTAACCTATTATGCGTTCTACAACTAAACTAAATTTTAGCATATTATTTAAAATATTTAAAATTCTGTTGATCAAAGACAGGCTACACAAAATATTTGGAGTACCTTTCCGGTTATGAACGGTAATTTCTGAAATCTAGTTTTTAAATGTGTTATGCGTTTTCTAAAATGTTTACTTAGGTATTTCATTTACCTTATAGAACAAAGAAGTTATGTCAACCCATATTAGCCTAGCGTTGCATTAAAGCAACACAGAGATGCCAAGCTCCCACTAATCTTCGGTAATATGTAGACTAATTTGACCGTTTAACAACGTTTCGAACCAGAAAATTTATTTGATGAATCTTTATATATTTAATTTCCAGTTTCTATGTGTAATCCATTATATTTCATTTCTTAAAAAAATTCCTGTTGCAACGTATTTAGCCTGGGTTAAATTAACGAACATATTACCGAAGATTAGTGGGAGCTTGACACTTCTGAAGCACCACCATACATAAACCACTTTTGTTGTTGGCACACCAGTAATTTTGAAGTGAAATAATGGGTCATAATGGGTTAACCGTTAAAGTTAAAGTATTCTAGCCAGTGTTTCAAAATGTTACGTAATCTATACTTGACGCATGCTTTTCCTTTCCTGTTTCATTTTCGGGAGAAATACAGCAAACAAATTTCTACACAAAATTTAGGATCTAAGAAAATGTATTAGCCTTCTGGAATTTACCAAATATTTCATCAATTTCCACAGATTACGAACAATTATAATTAAACTAAGAATGTGAAATATAATAACCCTAATACAATAGCTTTGAATGATTCTGGTTAAATAATTTATTTCTAGAATTTTAAACGGCTCCACAAATCCGAACATAATTCTACCTTCAAATATTCATAATTGCTGATAATTTAAATATGATTCTAAACAGAATTTTTCAACCGCGCAACTTTGCAGAATGACCAAGTTTCCAGCGATTAAATGGTTAAAGCGTCACACAACGAAAAATGACCCAAAAATTAGTGTTTCAATGTATGACTCGCAAAAATTACAAACTTTTTACTTTATTACTTCTCACGCAAACGTTATAAAGACATATTAACAAAATTCATGATTCATAAAATTTATGCAACTGGAGAATTTTTCCAACATTTAAAAATTAACACTTATTAGAACAGCAATTTACATTTTTTTCTTTAAATATTATAAAATTTAAATATTGCTACACTGCAAGAATAAATAAAATAAAAGTGAAACAATCCCTTTACACAGCCTTATTTAATTACGAGAATCAAAATGTAATGTTCAACAAATAATAAGCAAGAACTCTGAATTTTTTCAAACTTTTTTTTGTGTAGAGAGGGGTTTATCACTCGGAGAAAGAACGTAACAAAACAAAACTAATTTTTAGTATTTTCATTATTTATTTATATACGCTCACATATCAGATTTACTTTAATGTCATTTATTTCATGTAAACGAAATATGATAGGACGATCCGGAAATTTTATTCAATAAATAATTTTCATTTACATTTATGGAAGGGTTTGTACCAATAATTACATAGAAATATTTAGTTTATGATTTAAATTTGTTTTAGCAAGGTTAAGTTTTAACCCTTCTTTGCATGAGTTTCTCTTTTTCAATTGTATTTTTTTATACATATATTAAATATTAGACACCAGAAATTTTAAGATAGATTTTTAACTTTGTCCAGCAACATAGTTCACGAGAAATTTACTGGATTAATATTTCTATATAAATATAGTGGTGGCGAAGAAGTTGATTTATTTATTAAAAGTTAAATAAACAGTGATGGAAATTTACATCACTATGCAATTAAGGGTTAAGGTGGTTTTACCATACCTGCCAACCTTCAACTAAACTTTCGTACAATGTGAGATAATTTAATCCAGATTAAAGACCTTTATAACCAGAAAATGTATCTGGAAAAATAATATATGTTTAGTTTCACGTTCTTACATGGAACCTATTTGAATGCATTTCTTAAAAAATTACTGGTTTGCAACATGTTAAATTAACATGCCCCCTCGGTTAACCCCTTGAGGGGCACCGGTATATAATATATACCACTTTTTAATATATATTTTTGTCACCAGTATTATTAAATAAAAATATTTAGTATTGTTTTTTACAGATTGAGAAGGTAAAAATTCATTGTTAAAAGTTACTGGCGTCGAAACATCGCAAAATGTAGCATTTTTAGACCACGTGCTTGCTCTCCAAGGGGTTAAATTAACATTCATTCTACGGAAGTTTAGTGCGATGTTGTCAGGTATGGTTTTACTGTTTATTATTTTCAGTAGAGAATTCAAGCATTTTTCTCCATGAGGGATTCAGGCATATTCAGACTTCACATTCAGTCCATTTTTTGAATACAGATTTTTCCTACGACAAATCTCATTTTTAGATTTTTCTTATAAATTTTGTTAGCCACTTATCCGGAACATAATTTCCGTTGCAAATGTTGCAAAAAGCTAGCACGAAAAATTTTCTTCAGAAATATTGGTATTAAAAAAACCCTGAATATTTGGGATGTAGGAGAAAAGGGGAGTTCTGCACTTTTATACCATAATTAAGTACAAAACCCCAAATCCTCCCGGGGGAGTAACCAACCCGGAAATGCTCTTGAATTTATCATTCTGCATATTTGTTTAGATATGTTATTTTTAAAATATTATCTTATTTATAGCTTTTAGGTAGCAAATAAAATCATCATTCGTAATATTTTGCACAGCCGATAAAATAAATAATATATATTTTTGAAGAACTGATTTATCATTCGACTACTCACAAAAATATCGACCCGACGATCATTAGTTTGGGAACCATTGCGTAGACAAAATACAAGGTGTTCATAAATAAAGTATAAGTGTACGCTAAATTATAAAGAACGTACTGGAATAAACGCAACACCATATATATATAAAATGTTTATTGTTTGACACCAGGGGTAAATGTGGTACTGCAAGTTGATTAAAGGAATGTTTTAATAACACAAGAAGAATTTAAATTATTATTTCTTTATACCAGACAGAAAAAGAAATAAAGGATAATGATGAAAACTGTGCAATAAAAGAGATTTTGCAGGCGGAAAAAATTGCATGGTTTCATTCATGACTGTGGAGTTTGTGGCAGAGTGCGTAGATACTATTTAATAAGGGTACTCTAGTAGACGAGTGGTCTTGAGATTCTGCGTGCTTTCGTGATGTCCTGAATCCTAGCATTTGTACGTGAATGAGACGAATTCTGTTATTCCAAGTTTCGCAAAGTACATATGTATCTCCGTGAATCTGGCCGTAAGTAGAATTGCAAAGAAACGGTTTATTCCCGGGTTTATTTCCAACAGACCCGGTTTATTCCCAGGTTTATACCCAAAAAATCTGGTTTATTCCCAAAAAACCCGGTTTATTCCCAGGTTTAAACCGGGTTTAAACCGGGTTCTAGTCTTTGCAACTCTAGTCGTAAGGGTATTCATTCAATGATATCTAAATTAAGTAACTGTGGCTGTGTAGTAGTTATATATATAGTGCGGTTGTAGATGGTTTCAGTGGATTTGGAACGCATTTCACCATCGCTATTGTTACTTCTCCCGTGGAATTCGAGCCACATGTTGGCATCAAGATAGGTTTCCAATTAGAAGTTTAGATAAAGTCTTCACCTGTGAGTTTGTTTTGACAATTTAGTAAGACGTTGATCTTTTTACAGGAATAAAGAGAAGACCGAAATCTACCTGAGTCCATGTATAATAATATTATTTGCAAAAAAGTTTATTTCTCAGGTTCCTGCCGAAAGAGCGGTGAGGTTATTTGGAGTCGAGTTAAGTGAGTTAAATTTATTAATAAGTTAGATGAAAGGATTTGCCCTTTCTCAGTCTCTTGTGACATTGAACTTATTTTTGATTGTCTGCAATATATCCACCTGCTACACTGCCAATTCCCTGCTTACTGTTATAAATAAAGTGTTGCATTTTTTAAAATCAAAATCTGTTTCTGTACCATGGTTTCCTTTTTCATAAAAAGCGCGGAAAAGCTTGTCACAAGTTCTAGGTTTTTATGTAGAAGTATAGTGAATTTGCATGAATATTCCAGTGCAGCATGTGTTGAAAAAATATTACCTTCCTGTCACAAGAATATTAATGATTTTTGATAGAACAATTTGTGGCATTTATACATATATGGAACAATCTAAGAAAGACTATTATCACAGTAAATATGTGATAATCGATGAAAATTAGAAGGAAATAAAAAATTACAATTTTAATTTTGTATGTGTACAGAATTCATACTCCACTTGATGCCATCATGTAGTTTGAATTTCACGAGAGAACTAACAAACCCGATGGTGAAATGCGTTCCAAATCCACTGAAACCATCGAGTACCGCACTATATATAGCAGATACACAGCCATAGTTACTTACTTACAATTGTAATTACAAAAACTATTGTGCATATTCTAAATATTTTTAACGCATATTTGTGTTCATATTTATTTTTTTTAACCCCTTGAGGGGCGGTGGTATATAATATATACCACTTAATTTTAATTCCCAAACGCTACATTGACACCGGAATTTTGGAATCAAATTTTACTTTCATAATATACGTGAAGAAACACTTCTACTTATTTTGATATAAATTTTGTTTTTAAATCCCGGTGTGATTCACTGTTTTTAACATTTTAGAAACATAAGTACTTTGCCCCTGAAAGGGTTAAATCTATGTAATCCAGCTTCTAGTAATAATATTTATTATTATTATCATAAAAAAGTGAGTCTGATGTAAAAGCTTATAGAAAGTAAAGAAAAAAATGTGGTACATTTCAGAATAAGTGACAGTATAATTCATGTAATGTTTTTAAACTCTGCTATTGCTAGTTACATTCTTTTGATCCCTTTAAGTGCAATAACTCAAAACAAATATGAAAGTTACATTTACTGACAGAAATGACTTTACAAATTTAGAGGATATTTAAATGTTTTTCAATATATTGCTAATTTAGTTACGGTAAGTTTCTTTTAAGCAAGAAACAAACATCTTCACATAATACAACATCATAGAGATTTTACTTGCCTTGTAAAATTAACGAAACATTAAAGAAATGTAGAAGATCTGTAACAGTTATATGTTACACTGAACTGTAAAATATAATTATCCTAACCCAATTAGTTTTAAATGACTTTTGCATCGTTTATTTCTAGAATTTTAAACAACAGCACATATTCAACTATTATTCTGCATTAAAGTGTTCGAACTTTCTGAAATTTTAAATGCAATTATGAACGGTATTTTTCAAATGCATAATTTTCCAGATTCCTTATGTTTCTTAAATTATTTGGTTAATCGCATAACAGAATGAAAACATAATGACTCATTAATTGTTATTTCAGTGCATTAATCAGAAATGTAACAAAATGTTTGCTTTATTCATATTTATTTTTTGCACAAATATTCTAAGGACATAGTTAGGGTTATGTAAGAGTGTTTTTATTATTATTGTGAAATATAATTGCTGCAAATTTTTCGAAGTTAGAAACGTTGGAAAATTGGCGTTGTTTCAATGTAATTAATTCATCTGTGTTCTTCGGTTCCATAATTCCGAAGAAGTATGAAGTTTATAGGTATTATTTATTTAATAACGAACAAAAATAAAAATAAATTCAGCCACAAAAATAATATATACCGGAAAAATTTCAAGAAAATTTCATTAATAAGATATTTATTATAGTACGATGTTAATGTGCGTTCCCGACTCCGCTAATCGTAAACGCCCTAAATATGCTATGTTAATTGATGATGAAGATTGACTTTTCCTCTCTCTTCTATTAAACGTAACTTTTCTTGTCATATAATTAAAAAAAACTATTTAGACTTCAACTAGCGGCTTTTATAATACTTAACTTTTAATGTTTCTGTAACTTTAAAACGTAAAGACTATCTCTGTAAAGATTCTTTATTTTTATGAGATGGGTTCGATCCTTGGTAGGTTTCGTCAATCATATTCTTGTATCCAATCGAAATTTATACTTCTATAATGTTAAACTTTTATTTTTCTAAACTATATAAAATACTTTTATTTTCTTTTATGTAGTTTACTATACATTAATTATTTATTTTTTCACGGCTCCCTATTTGTCTCGCAAGTCGCTTACCTATACACTGGAAGTAAAGTTGCTACGCAACTAGTTATTCCAATTAGCTATCTGCATTGTGCCATTCAGGGTTCGTACGGAAAAGGGAATTTTCCAGGAGTGTCACCAGTATCTTCTTTATAGAAAAAGAAATCAAGGTTAAACTCGCGAAACTTCGCCTTCGTTTAAGCAGAGATTTTCTGTAAGAAAAACTGGTATCGAATAATTTACTTGTCGCAAAATTCAAGGAGCCGTCTGTTTCATTGTCCTACATATCTCTATTTCTGGCCTTTCATCTATTTTTAGTAACTGAATAGCTAATGTTTCCCATCACTGTAAAAAAAAAAATTGCTAAATAGATTAAAAAAGCATTTCTGTCATGGATTAAGCGCGATCACCTTATTCATGTTTCTGCGATGTACTTCCTTTTGCCAGGGTTCGTACGCTTTTAAAACAATTTTTTAATAGATTTTTTCTGTTTAATTTTTTAACCCTTTCACGCTCAAGGGAAATATTTTTCCCTCTACAAAAATGTTGAAATAAATGGTTGACACCGGAAATTATGAAAAAATTTATTTGTATATAAGAAAAAAGCGATATTTCACATTCATAATAAATGGAAAACATTTCTATTAAAATTCTGCTGTCATTGTTGAATTTCGTAATTAAAATTTTGTGGTTTCATAGAGAAACCAATGTCCGTTAAAGGGTTAAAGCGTATCACAGAGACATGGTGATATTCTCTTACTTTACACCCACAATAGCTAAAATATTGTGTTGTATTGGCATATTTAGTCTTGGATATCTAATGGTCCTGTAAGGGTTAAATAGCAGAAATTGTCGACGACTCGTTTAATGGTAGGGTTTGTAATACTTTTCTGCATTTAAATAAGGTGAACAGTTCTATTAAAATATTGTGGTAAAATTGGCGTCCCTGTTTGTCGCAGAGATTTGTTCAAATACAATACACACGGGTACTTTTGAAGCACTTTTTCTGTTTTTTATTAGGTACGATAATAACTATATGAAACATTAAATCTTTAATTATAAATGTAAAAACTGCATCATTAGCGAAATTAATTTTTGTGTCAGCGGGAAAAATGTATGTATAAAAATAAAAAAATATATTTATTAATACTAGCCGCTGTTGCGTGTAAATAAGATATACTATAAAGCAGCTTAATTGTATAGATTTTAATTTGTTTGTTTGTTTCACTCCACCCTAGGTTTTATCTAACAAGCTATCTAAGTTCACATATAGATTAAATAAGAAAACCTAACCTATTTTGAAAATTCAAATTTAATAAAGCATTACAGTTTCCATTTTTTCATCATAGATATAACAAATGTAACATTTTCTTGATTGGAGATATATAAGTTTATGTTATTTAATCATAAATGATGAAAATCTTATCTTAACCCCTTAATCGTCGTGCCCGAGACATTCACTGGCAGCGTAGGTTACGCCTGTTTTATTCAGATTGTTTGATTCCCACCAGTTTCTTAAAATAGTGTTATTGGCTTTATTCTTGCATTATTTTATCTGTCTATTAAATAAGATGAACATTTCTACTTAAAAAACTGGTGGTAATCAAGCAATATGAATTTTTAAAAAGTAGCCTACACATAAAGGGCGCGACGATTAAGGGGTTAAATATATATTTGTCTTATAATTTAACTAGAAAATCTAATTTGATTTTAAAAGAAACAACAGCAAGTTTCTTTAACTGTTGCTTGATTTATTACAATACAAGATGTCCCCAACTAAAAATGTAATTATATACCAGCTTTATTCGTGTGGTTTTTTTTTTACTGTATTATTTTTCTTAGAAGCGAAAATAACATTAAATATCCTTTTGGGTTTTGGTAAAAACAAATGTACTTTTTTACATTAAGTTTATTAACCCTTTCAGGGGCAAGCACTTGTGCTCCTGTAACGTTGAATTCCCACCGAAATTTAGTAAAGAATATAGTTCAAAATAAGAATAAGCAATTTTTCAACATTTTCTCATCAAAGTTAAAAAAGTAAAATTTATTGAAAAGTTCTGGCTCGAATCGGATTAAAATTAGGTGGTATATAATATATACCACCGCCCCTCAAAGGGTTAATATAGTTTAATATTGATTTTTTTTTCAGTAATATTGCTTTGGCGTGTAAATACAATGTACTATAAGGCAGTTTTCATCTACAGATTTCTATTTGTTTGTTTTTTTAACCTCTTCTCATTTTTATCTATCATTTTATCGAAGTTTACGTGTGACTTAAATAAAAAAACCTAACATATTTTGAAAATCCAAATTTATTAAAACAAGACATTACAGTTTCCATTTTTTCATCATAGACATAATCGTATAACTAATATGACATTTCCTTGATTGGATATATATTCGTTTCTGTTATTTAATCATAAATAACTGAAACCTTATCTTTGGTATATATTTTTCTTATAATTTAACTAGAAAATCTAATTCGATTTTAAAAGAAACAACAGTACGTTCCTTTAACTCTAGCCCCCTTGATTGATTGCCATACACTAAAATTTAATTATATACCAGCTTTATCCCTTTTTTACCGTATCATCTATTTTTTTTTTTTTTAGAAGAGAACATAATATTGAATTTTCTTTTGGTTTGGTAAAAACCAATGTGCCTTTTTCCATTAATTTTATTAATTAAGTTTGATATTGATTTTTCTCAGTAATATCGCTTGTGATATATTAAAATTATCCATTTCTAATCAGAGTTTTTTTGCTGGCTTTGCAATTTGATAACAGCTTAAATCGTTCGAATTTGCTTCATAACTAACTTGATTACTTATTTCCTAATACATAGAATTTGATTTAATTTGTAACGTTTTCAACTGAATACCAGATTTTCTCATAAAATCATATTATTTATTCTAAAGCTACCATACTCATCCTTTTTAGAGAATTTAATTAAATAACATTAAAATAATTTTCGTCTAAAAAGGTTACAAAACATTTTCAGTGCATATTTCTAACAATGTAATTATATTTATTGTTATATACAATATATAAATAAATCCTTTTTTATATTGGAAAAATTGCAAACAACTGAAAACAGCGCAATAATCAATTTACTGTATAATAGTTTTCTGAAATAAATATTAATGTTTATAAAAGCAAGGAAACCTTTTCAAATATAAGGTTCGTAGACGTAAGTATGATTCCTTAAGCTTGCTTTTTGATCTTCAACCACGGACACTCGCTCTATAAGTCTTATGCAGTCTTTATTTGTCATCTTCTTTATTCTCATAAATATACATAAATGATACACATACTACACATATATTCTAATATATTGATATCTAGCTGCTAAAGACAGAATGAGAGTTTTTGAGTAAAATTTTAGGTACTTTTATAGCATAGGAGTCTTGGCGAAAGAAGGAAATTTGGCTACATATTTACTGATAAGCTAGTCATTGTTTCATATACGCAAGCAATCTTTTCCTTATTTATATAATTTATATAATATCAAGAAGCCATTTATCTATTTTTATATAATAAAAAAACAGAAGTAAATTGTGTACATAAAACATTAGCATTCTACTCATTTATTTGCACTAATAATAATATATATAAATATAAATTTATATATATACATACAGGGGTGAAAAAATCTAGGCGCCAATGATCTGATTCCCACCACTAAATTTTATTAGTATTCTTCGTCAAATTTTATTAGTAATACTTCGTTTAAATTTTATCAGTATTCTTATTAGGTGTAGAATAATAAAAATTTAGTGGTGGGAATCGTCCCATTGCCGCATAGATTTTTGCAACCCTGTATATATATATATCCACAAATTCATATATAAATAAGCATAAAAGTTTATTATGTTTGTTTCACCGTAGCTGTTTATATTATTTGGCATTAAATCTGTTTTTCTAAAGCCCGAATTGTGCCAACCTTTATTTAAAAAAATGGGATATACTGTGTGGTTTGAGCATCGTTAATCAAACACTGACGATTAATATTAAACTATTAAATTTTGTCTTATTTTCATTCAAATGAAAATACCATGTACCACGTGAACAACCAAGAATTACGTACGAAACTAGATCAGAGAATGGATACATACATATATATATATTTTTTTTATAAGATGGCCCTTTTTTCACCAGGGGGTATATTTTCTTCTCACTCATTACATACCTACGTATATATTACATACGAATATTACATACCTACGTATAATTATGGACTTTCGCACCCAACCTCTTTGAAATATTTATATCTGATCTTTCACTTTCTTTCAGTATATCAGCTTATCTACGTTCACGTTGGAGTTAAATAATTATATATTATCATTTTCCTTATAAGGAAACCTTATAGTTATAAAAATATTAAATATAAAACACAAAATCATCTAATTAAACAAAAAATTCAAAGAATTTTTTTAATATTTTTTTTTCATTTTGTATAAATTTTAAATATTATAATATGTAGATAACATAAGCAGGGTCCGTACTTTTGTATCACAATCGTTAATAGAATATTTCGCTTAATTTACTCTAAGAAAATAATTAAACATTCTGCAATTAAACAATGTGTTCATATAATATGTGATTAAAATATTAAATAGAAATTGTCCAATCAAAAATATCTGTGGCAGACTCCTTGGAATTTCCAACAATTATACGCAACTTGCATAAATTCTACTAAATTAAAAATACAGTAAACTCTGTCCGAGGTAGACTCTGTGAAAGATGAAAAACTGTCTAACGCAAAAATATTTTAGATCCCCTCAAAACTATTTACAATACATTAAACTCCATATAAGGAGAACCAACATCTAAAACGGAAATTATTCTCGGTCCGGATTGATTCCGTCTTAGACAGAGTTAAATGTATTGGGTTGTTCGGATGTTCTTTTCGCTGGGAATGTTACTTCGTACCGGAAAATTGTATCATTTAAATGTTAGACATTTCCGATATCTAATCTTTAATAATTGACGGGCAGAAATTTCTGGTATGAATTAGTTTTCCCAAACGGAAGTAATTTTCCGAACAACCATATATTTTGCTATTTTCTTATTTAGTCTTAAAATTAAAATAACCTACACTCAAACATTTTATTCCTTCTTCTCATTTATCTAGAAAATCTAATTTCGCTTTAAAGAAAAAAAATCACATTTTCTTTTACTGTATCTTGATTGATTATCATAAAAAAGGGCCATGACTAAAATTTAAATATGTCCTTATTTACCCTCCCCCCCCCCACGTATATTCAGTTTTCTGAATGACTTGAAAATAAAGCTAAATTTTCTTTTGTTTTTCGCACAACCAACTATATTTGTTTCTTCTTAAAATCTTATTTTCAATTTACTTAATTATAATGTTTGTGATTTATTTCAACTGTCAATTTTTAATGAAAGATTCTTTGCTGATTTTACACATGCACAATATTTTAAAGAATTTGAAGTAATTCATTAACACATACGTGAGTTAAAACATGCATGGTTTCATTATGTTTTCTATGTTTTAAAATGAAAACATTATTTTTTTTGTGTAAAACTGCGTTACATTTTTAAAACATACATTAGTCGTGTATTACCAAATCTACGTTATGCTAATAAATTCAGACTGCATGTATTACTGGTCTATTTTCTCAATAAGTGAATTTTAATTAAAACGAAACCGACGCGACCCCACTATTCCACAACTTATTACACTAATGTATACTTATTGAACGCCAGTTGGCGTAATTAAGGGATTGTCTCTTAACTTATTACACTGTTATATATTTATTTAATGACTATTGGTGTAATTAAGGGAGAGTGATTTCTTAACCCTTTCTGGGGCAAACACTTGTTTTCCTGTAACGTTGAATTCTCACCGGAATTTAAGAAAGAATTTAGTTCAAAATAAGGAAAAGCAATTTTTCAACTTTTTCCCGTCAAAGTTAAAAAAAGTAAAATTTAATTAAAAATTTCTGGTTCGAATCGGATTAAAATTAGGTGGGATATAAAATATCCTACCGCCCCTCAAAGGGTTAAAAAAAGATTTCTTTTGCAGTAATCAATTATTGCTGTCTACGTTCTTTTTAAATCACATTGTTGGCAACATCGCACATTTTGACACGCAACTAACCATCATATATTAAAAGTTTTGACATCTCTTTCTAAAAATACTGTACACGATAAGGATTCTCTTTTATTTTCCTTTAATAGTACGGTGTACTTTTAAAACATATGGGGATTTCGTAGCTGCTAGAAATTTTTTACGAAATTTAAAGCCTAAAAATTTTTTAAAAGAGAACAAAAAAGATAAAGAGAGACAATCAGACCACTTCGTGACCTGGTGAAATTGATGCGGAATCACTATTAACATATTTTATTAAATTTCCCTATACCAAGGTTAAAAACAACTTTTCCAGAGGAGCCTGTGGTCATCTACCACATATCCCCAGCACAGAGAAAATGGTGGAATAATTATTAGAGTAAAAAAAAAAAAAAACAGGTAGTATCTGTGGAGGGGGGGGGGAGACTTAGGCATAAAAACAAGCGCAATTAAAAATATGATTTAATAAGCTAAATAAATAAGTTAATTTATTTCGTTCTAATGTGAAATATTTTTATAAAACTTGATTTTTAAACTTCTACTGTTAAAACCGATCGTCTACTTGATGAAACAAAGGTGAATTACTTTTAAGGACAAAAAATACTTACATAGTTGCCAACCTCCCGATTTTTTTCATACCAGTATTTTTACAAAAAAATATTTGTTTTATTAAATCATGCAATTTCTGCTATTTATTAAACCTAAAATTTTTGTATGATTTTACTGATATTAAAAAAAAATCGGGAGGTTGGCAATTATGTAACTTATAATAGCTTTAATTGTTTTCAAATTTAAATCATTTTCTGAGATAATAATTAATTTATAATCTATACAAAATTTCTGTACTAAATTCTAACGGTGACAATTGAGATATTCTATTGTTGTGGTAAAAACGTAAAAGAAGAAGATGAAAATAATGAGGATTATTATATATTTTTAATCTCATCCCCAATCATTATATTTACTAAACAAAATGGATTTTGTCTAGTAAATATAATAAATTTTTCTCTAATTATTGGCAATAAAAATTATAAAAATAAATAAAGTGAGGTTACATTCAAATACATCATCTTTATATATATTTATATATTCTCCATGCATATTCCATAAATAAATAAATAAATAGAAAATTCATTAAAATTACCCAGACAACCACAATCGTCCTTCGGACGATCTATAATGATCCTGAAAATCCTGTAGTTGTCATATCCTATAAAACTATCCAGTGAATATCCGGAAGATAGTTGACAACGGACCGCCTGAATACATTGTCCACAAAGCAGCCGGCGAATGTCATAGAACGCACATCCGCAAATTGACTTTCTTCCTTGGCTTCCTTCCTCTGCACGCTACGCTAACGTATCAACCAACCTACCTACCAGACAAGTTTATTTTGCTTTTTGGTGAATGAAGAAACGTGATCGGCTTTTCGGAATCTGATTAATAAATAGTAATCTGATGTCAATAAAGGTAAGAATTATCTTTTTCATTTGTAATTCTATTCTTTATAACTTCCGTTTATATACTTATATTTTCTTGTGTAAAAGCGAAGTGTATATCAGACCTAATTATTCATGTAGGCTTAATGGTAAATGTTAATAGAGATGGTAGTGTAAACGCAACAGTAGTGATTTGTATTTAACAGTTTGATAAATTATTAAAGAAAATACAACCACTTTGAGTACTTTCTGAGAATTTTCAAGTTTAGATTACATTTTCTGTGTGAAAATGAAGATTTACTTACAACTCCAGTTTGAACTCCTTTTTTTTTTTTAACTTCAAGCACTTAAAAAACCAAAAATATGTTTTTCCCTCATTCTTTTTAACTTAAAACACTTTAAAAGCAATTAAAAAATGCCCCCCCCCCCTCTTTTTTCTTTTACAATTAATTCCCATTACTTTAGAAATACTTATTTCTTTACATAGATTTTAATGCATATTGATATATATTAATTAAAGCAAATGTATATATTCAAATATATATATAATATATATGTATGTATTTGCTAAACATTTTAATAATATTTATTAAATCTTAACAAATTAATACATTTTTAACCACTTTAAAATTATTGTCACTTAAAAAGAAAAACATACTTCTAAACGTAACAGTTAATATGTTTTAACTTAGATGACAATGTCAGATTTTCTCACAGTTTTAGAAAAGCGTAGAGTGCTGGTAGTTGGAAAAGGGCACATTTTTGACTCTGAAGGGTATTTTTTAGATCCATATGAGCACTTTTTATATTTTTTAAATTCATTCTTTCAATTTTAAATGCACTTTTGATATTTAAATGTTACAACACTCCTATCGAATTGCAACAATGTGTCAATTTTTACTATGCAAATAATTTTTTTTTACAAAACTGTAAAGGCTTAATTTTCTTGGTTGAAGGGCAAGAAGAGCACTAATTTTTTGATGAGGGGCAAGAAGGGGGATGTTTTTTAAACCAAAGGGCAGCCAGGGTGCAGCACCTTCCTGACACTGCCTACAGGAAACTCTGCAATTTGAATATAAAATAGCTTGTGATCAAAAATAGTGAAATTACTGTAGCTGCTAATTATTTTCTTAGTTATGTGTAACACGTTACTTTTTGAATAAAAGTGAATGGGGCGAATAGCACAATACAAAATTTAGTTGTTTGTTTGTAGCAAGCATCAACATTTCTTTGAACACAATTTCCAGAAACAAATGAAAGTCTTCTTTAACAATTGTGTGGTCACCCATGGTACTATTATTTAGGAAATTGGTAACAAATTGGCAGTGGGAACTGCCATATATCTGTAAACAAATACCAGTTTTAGAGTTTAACAAAGCACTATATAACCATTGTATGCCAGAAATGTTCTTGTTTATGGGGTTATAATTTTGGAATGCAACTTTTGTGAAAAATGAACAAACATATTTTTAAATAAGCAATTTTTACTTTGAGATAGTGCTAAAACAGAAGATGCTCTGATGATCACACTAAAAACATTATTATCCTTTAACTGTTTTTTATTTTTATAATTTTCAGGGTTAAAGTTTACTTGTATTTTACACAGAAATCGTAGAAATTTTTTGAACCATCACTCAGATTTTACAACAGTGAGTCAAAAAGTGACTTGCAGGTATATTATATATCCCACTTGCCAGGGTTGCAAAAAACCCGGGTTTTTTATAAAAAACCCAACCCAGATGGGTTTTTTCGGGTTTTATTGGGTTTTTTAGGGTTTTATTGGGTTTTATTGGGTTTTTTGTTTTTTTAAGAGGTTAGGGCAAGCGAAGTCACTTATTTTTAGAAAGTATGTATTAAATTAAGAAATCTTATTATATTTTTATTAATTAACTTAATATACAAGTAATTTGAACTTAAATAGCACAAATAAATTGGTGTAAAAGGCTGTAAAAAAGTTTGTACTTCTAAAATCATGTAATATTATGTAATAACCGCATATCACATATTTAAAAAGTACTGTAATAGATTACTTTTTATCAGTATTCCCTTATCCTTTTTTATTTGTATTCCACTAGGAACATATTTTTGAAAAAAAAAAAAACCCCATGAAAAGCTAGTTAATCAAAGGCACTCAGTACACTTTTGTCATCAGTGGTCAGAGGGTCAAGAAGTATTGCATAGATAAACTATATATTTTTGGTGTACTGCTACTGCCAAACGTGAATAAGTCAAATTTGTACCCAGTTGGGAACTTGTATTATAAAGCTTTATATTGTTAAATCTTGATATGAAAGACCTGGTCATTTTTGACTTATGTGAAAATGTTGATTAGCTATTTATATTGATTTTGGCTTTTTTTTTTTTCATAATATTAGAAGATTTTTTTTTTTTTTTAGCTTATTTAATTTTGACTTGGGCACATTTGGCAATACATCCACAATATGTTTAAATAGGATAATGTAACTCTTTAAACACAAGGGTGAAAAAATTAATATAAAAGCTGCTGAATATTAAGTAATAATATCATAAATGGTAAAAAACCCAATAAAACCCACTTTAATGTGGGTTTTTTAGAGTGGGTTTTACCCAAAAAAACCCGGGCGTTTTTTTTTGGGTAGGTGGGTTTTTTGCAACCCTGCCCACTTCTCTCTTTTTTTTAAAACTTCAAACACTTGAAAAACAGTTAAAAGATCACCCCCATCCCTCCTTTCTTTCGCTTTCAAAACAATTTCTGAAAGTGAAAGTATCTTAATAAAAAAAACTTGTAATCAAAATCGAAAAAGTATAAAGGAGTGTGCATAGAGATTGACCTCAGCTATCCAATGCGAAAAAAATCGTTTATAAATATTGAAATGCGAACGAGATATCATAAATTATTTCCCCCATAGAATTAACATTAGTGAGTGGGTGTTTTGGCCTAAGTGAAGTAGCCTCTTAAAGCTAAATAAAGAAATTGGTATTAAAATTTACTAATTTTTTTTCCTACATTCACTATGAGTTTCTCTTATGCATGTGTGACTTTAATACTGATGTTTTCAATATTGATAAATAATGCTATTAAATTCTAGTGCAATAAAATGCCTAATATATATATTAGTTAAGGGGTCGATGCAGGTTTTTTTTCTTGGGGGCCCATTTTGTGAAAAGTAAAGGTTATTTTTGTGTAATTTATTATATTTTTGTGAAAAATAACATTTTGTAACGAAAGTTGAAATCCAGTTAGTCAAATTTAAACCAAGCATTTATAAACAAAAACTTTTTTTTAATCCTTTTGCTGAATTTTTACTCTCTGGTGAACTTGTTTGTTCAAATTACACATTTTAAAACAACACAAAATAAAAAATAAATAATAAATATTAAGTTTTTATGGAATAGAATTTTGTGAAGTGTATGTTTTATCAAATTGATTTTTGTGAAGGGCTCCATTTTATCAAATTGATTTTTGTGAAGGAGTGTGCCTAATATATATATTAGTTAAGGGGTCGATGCAGGTTTTTTTTCTTGGGGCCCATTTTGTGAAAAGTAAAGGTTATTTTTGTGTAATTTATTATATTTTTGTGAAAAATAACATTTTGTAACGAAAGTTGAAATCCAGTTAGTCAAATTTGAACCAAGCATTTATAAACAAAAACTTTTTTTTAATCCTTTTGCTGAATTTTTCCTCTCTGGTGAACTTGTTTGTTCAAATTACACATTTTAAAACAACACAAAATAAAAAATAAATAATAAATAGTAAGTTTTTATGGAATTTTATAGAATTATTATTTATAGAATTTTGTGAAGTGTATGTTTTATCAAATTGATTTTTGTGAAGGGTCTATTTTATGAAATTGATTTTTGTAAAGGGGCCCATTTTATCAAATAGATTTTTGTGAAGAGACCCATTTTATTAAATAGATTTTTGTGAAGGGGCCCTAAATAACCCCAAATTTTCTCTGTATCGACCCCCGAGTTTAGCTATAAAAAAATTTTATCTAAAGAATTATAGTTTATAAGTAAAATGCTTTAAAATGTAAAAGCTAATGACAGTTAAAACTAAAATTAGTAAAAGCCACTTTTAAACATTTCAAGCTGACTTTTTTGTAATCCTGCTTTATATAATACACAACTAATTTGAAATTGATACTTTTAGCCTGAGCTGGTTTTTGAATTCGTACAAGTACATTATTATTAAATAATACTAGGGAATCGAACTCTGGCTTCCCGGGTTACAGAACATCGCTGAAAACTGTTTTTTTTTTACTTAAAATTCTAACAGATTTTTTATATTTAATATATATATATATACTAAAAATAAATGGCGCATCTAGTATTTGTCAAGAATTAACAATTTTCTGACAAATACTTTACGAGCTATTAATTTTTTCAGTAACTTCAAATCTCTCATTTTCTGAAATTAATCTCTGGCAACGATAAGCTAAAAAACCAGTCATCAGCAACACGTAGCTTTTTATTAAAAAAGATTATGTATTAATTTATCTTTTTTTTTCTCTAAATTCTGTCCTATAAAACTCAATCTATTTGAGATTACTTTCATAAAGAGAACTCTGTTACTTTCCTTAATTTCAGATATTTCAATTTCAAATCATAATTAAATCCTAGTGCTAATTAATAATTAAATAAAAATTGGAAACATTTCTATTGAAAACTTGGTTCTTAACCCGTCAGCACATGCGCCCCTTTCCATTACGTTACTACACGCGCAGGATAAATTTTACCCCAATGGGTTTTCTTGTGTCAATTTCCCCCCGGTTTGATTATAAGCAAAAATTTATATTTTGAAATAAACTGTAAATCAATAAAGAAAATAATTTAACTTAAAATAAGAGGTTTTTTCATATTTAAAGAAAAAAAAAACATAAAATCTAGCACTAAGATTTTTTTCTGCATATCATTACATACAAAGTTTTTTCAATCCAAATTTAGCCATAAAAATACAAAAAAATATAAAACTGATATATAGAAACTGTATGTGCAAGAGTTGTTAATGTTTAAAAGAAAAATTATATTATTATTTGCACACTATATTTTTTACATAAACATTTGCATTAACATTTTCTTATCATTATGGGTTACGTTATAACACACGTGGGGTAAATTTCCTCCCACGTAACATTTTTATAACAAAAGAATGGAAAATCTCACAACCGGAGGTAAATTCTTTTTGGCCACATCTTGATCTCTTTCAGCTTGAAAGGTACTGTAAAGCTCAGAATGATCCCGAACGATTTACGCACATTTTTAAGTAATAGTTCTGATAGATTTTATCCCAGTGTGTGTGCTGACGGGTTAAAGTGTTAATTTGACACATTTATTTACACATGCTTCATTTCAAAGTTATTTCTTTATTTTAGAGACTATGCAAGTAATTTTTGAAAAATCCAGCTGTAAATTGAGCTGAATGCTGGAAAAGAAGTCTGCAATGGACTCTTAAGCAGTGGTATGTTTAATTGATTTATTATTATTATTTCTTTTTCTTAAAAATAAAAGAATATGTGAGCATGTAGTTTTATAGCTTTTATTGAATTGTCATATTTTTGCATTTAAGCATATTTATGAATTGTTGTGCTTTGGAACATTTTTACTTATTTATTTATTTAAATGGGCAATTCCATTGTAACAGACTAATTGACATAGCGGAAAAAAAGGCTTTATCTCATTTGAAAAATAATAATTATGTAATTCAAAAAGGGCTACAATTAGCATGATGATATTTATTAGAAGATAAATTAATATAGTTATTATGAATAAATTATTTAATGTAAATAATTATGGTTAAAAAAAATGTTAATGTAACAGACAAACATGAATTACCATGCTTTTCAGATACCTTGATGTTTATCGATATATTACTTATAAAATAATTTACAATTTATTATTATAAAAATGTATTTTCATTCAGAGGGCGTACTGAAACATATATCTTTCTCAAAATTTGACTGTTGCCATAAGATAGTCATGAAAAATATGTAATCTTACCTGTAACAGACCAACATTTAACATATAACAGACAAACAAATAAACACGTAAACAGAAGCGATTATAATGAATTTTATTGATTTTGACTATTCAAAATTTTATAAAATGCATTGCAAATATAAAAAATATAGGTATAATACTATCAGAAAATATATATTACCTATTTGATCTAAAATATAAAATTCTAGAAATGGTAAATTGGCTTGGAATTGCCCAAATGTTTATATTCCATGGCTTGTTTTTGAAAACTGATTTTTTTTTTTTTGGTAATTTCTAAAATATTCAGTTAACATTGATAGATCACCCAAATTAATTTTTGTATTGGTACCCATACAAAAAAAAAAATTCAGCCCGGCCCGATACAAAAATTGAAAGTTCTACTACCATACCTGTCAAAAGGCAATAAATATCTTTTTAGCAGTCATATAAGTATAGAAAATCTTCATTTTATCCTAAAGTACATTTAATTCAAACTATTTTTTTTCAGAAGATATAAACCATAATTTTATGTTAAAGTTTTTGATTCTTTTCGGTTAGCCGGGTGCCAGTGACATATGTACATATATAAATACATATGTATATACATATATATAATATGTATTTGCAGATATATGGTATATATATACATGTACATATATCAGTGGTAGAGGTCTGCACGGGCCGAAATTTCCAGGCCTGGCCTGATACAAAAATCAAAAGTTCAGCCCGAGCAAAAAAAAATATTGGCCTGACCCGGCCCGATTTAAAAGTAAGTTCGTCCCGGTATAAAAGCTAAAAGGCCGGCCCAAGTTAATTTCCACAAAACATTGATTTTTACGATGATTTGGTTAAAAATTTGCCTTGTAGGAGTAGATCTAACCAAAAATTCCTATCTAAGCTCTTTTTTTTTTTATGTTTACAATCTTCATTTTTATAGAAGTGCCGCAGTCTGCGATATTTATTTTTTTAATAAATCTCTATTTGTTGTATGTATGTGTTTAAGTTATCATTAAATATTGTTAATCCATATTCCATGTATTGAAGTGTTAAAAATCAGAAAAATGCTATACATTAAAATCTTCTTCTAAGACGGAATTGCATAGAGAAAAAAAAATGAGTTATTGACAATTTGCCTTCTTAGCAGGTGTAAATATATTATATATTCTTTTCTTACGTATTAGTATATTCATTTTGCATGGATCAACACATTTTTCAGTTTAAGACAGGATTCCGTCATAAGCAGGTTCTTTTTCACACGTTTCACTATATTTTAATTTAGCCATATTTTAATAAGTGTACAAATCTACTTATCTTTAAAAATAATAAATTTTAATGTTTAATTGTAGAATAATGGCAATTTAAAAATATTTGCATTTTTTTCAAAGATTTTTGTGCCAGGTCTTATTTTACTGACCTTCGAACGGACCAGGCCAAACCGAGACAATGATTTTTATAGGGTCAAAACCAGGACTGAAAATTTTGGGGTGTGAAGACTAGGAAGGATGAAACCAGTCCCGGCTCTGTACGGAAAAAATAATTTAAGACACGGCCTGATCCTTCAGGAAAAAAGAAAGGCCTGAACCCGGGCCATAAAGAGTAATCACTAGGCCCAAGCTCGGCCCAAAACGAGTGGAGACCAGGCCTAGCCCGAGTGCAGTGAAGGAAAATAGGCCCGAGCCCGGCCTGTGCAGATCTCTAATTAGTGGTGCCTGGCTAACCGAAAAGTACCAAGATTTTAAGTATATTGACATTTATTTTAAATGTAAACATTCTGCAGCACTTTTTGATTATTAATATTTAGGGCTGAAACTAAAGGCAGCACAGAGGGGGCATGTGCCCCGGGCGCCAGAATGGAAGGCATGGGGGACGACAAATGACCATTTGGTTTGTTGCTTGATACAAAAAAAAGTATATGAAATTTGGGCAAAAATGTTTTGTAAGTTGGAAAATTCAAAAGAAAAACTGAGAATTCATGGGACACTAAAAAATAAAAGGTAGAAAATTCACATAATAAAATACTTATTAAAAACTTAATTTTTTTTTTAGTTCCGAGTCACTATTATAATTTGGAATTTAGGTTCAGGAAAGTATCTAAACATATTAGTCTATAAATAGGAAGTGCAGTATAAATGACAGCTCCATGAAACTGTATGTAGATAACATACAAAGATGTTTTACAGTATTAGAATTCATTGTTATATTCTTACAGAAAATTCTGGTTTTTCAGTTCTTAAGACATTGTGACTTATAACACTAGGACTTTAAACATCTGTTCAATTGTAATGTAATACTATAACTACAGTAAAATCTTTCTGTAATAGAATCCTGTCTTAAATGAAAAAAATACACGGATCCAACAGTAACAATAGCATCAATTCTATTTGCTAAGACGAAAACTTGTATAAAACTGAATTTTGTCTTGTTCCTTTTGATTCTGTACTCACAGGTTTTATTGAATAAGTATTTGACAAAGCACACTATTACATATTTTATGATTACATATTTTTCAGTTTAAAATAAGTCAGCTATTAAAAACTTAGTAAAATTATCTTTGTAAATTTACTTTGCGAGAAAGGTAGGGTTAGTGGGAGTGCCAAAATCCCTGTTTGCCCCTGTGAAAAAAAAGCTAATTTCGGCCCTGAATATTTAAATTCTAGGTATCTCTAAACTGTGTTATATCAACACTATTGTCGTCAAGCATAATAGTTAGTGCCAAATGGGGAAAAAAATTGAGCTTCAAGCAAACGGAAAAAATAATTAAAAGAAAAAGAATGAAAAGCAAAACCTGTTTTTACCTTACTATTAAAAAAAATAATTGATATCTCCATCGTCAATTGACGAAATTTGTTCAAGTTTTCAGCAAGTTCAATAATAGTAAATTAGGCTGTGTAACAAACTTTTATTAAAAAATAATCAATTATTAGAAAATGAGAGCATCCCCACAAAAAAGCAACTGCAAAGAAAAAGGAGAGAACTATCTGTGGTTTTTGTTTTGTTTATTAAACTATTTGCAGTCGGAAGTCGCCGAACGTTATCAGAATAAGATCATCAGCTTCTGATGGTATAGATTAAATACTGTATTTTTCTCTGTTTGATTATTGCTTCGGTGACGAAAAGGTGCTTTTAGCAGTAGTCAGGGGAGTTAACATAAAACTACATATTTTAAAAATGTTTTCATAATGGTTTATTACATAACATTTTTCAGTAATATTTTGCTTGTTTAATTTTTTTTTGTCATTTGCATACCTTAAATCTAACATGTCTTTTGTCAAAAGAAATCTCCCTCCACCCTTAAAAAAAAAAAAAAAAAAAAAAATTACAGGAACACCACTCTAGTTATGCTACAGTAGTTTCGGCACAAAGTCTCTATATGATATCCTTATATATATATATATATATATACATACATTTTTTTTTTCAGCACTTAAGTTAAATTATTTATATATTACTATACTAATATTACAATAGTTCTTTATATTTAATTACTAGTTTAAATTTTTTTGTGTGTGGCATTTAAGTGAAAATATTTATACGTAAATTTGAGTTCCTTGGGGGCGGCACTATACATTTTAAAAAAAGAGATTTTTACAGGTGTGCCGCTTACGTGGATATACTTTTTTTGAAACAGATATTCATTGGTACGGCTGATATTCCCAATAATACGGTAGATATGTAAGTATATTAAGCCCTGACATTATTTTAATGGTTAAAAAAGCATTTTCTCACCATATTACATTTGCCGTGTGTTCAAATACTGCACACATTCTTATTTTCTTTTTGAATTTTTTACTCCATACAAAAATAAGTCTTATTTTAGAGCATTATAACTTATAAGTTTGATAAATCATAGCTTTTATAAAAATAAATCTTATGTTCTCATAACAAACACCAATTCAGCATAAGTGCAACAAGCATTTTAAAATGAAACACCAGGGGTCGATCCAGGAAGAATTTGGGGCCTATTTAGGGTCCCTTCACAAAAATCTATTTAATGAAATCATACCCCTTCACAAAATTCAATTTGATAAAATGGACCCCCTTCACAAAAATCAATTTGATAAAATGGGCTCCTTCACAAAATGCTATTCCATAAAAACTTACTATTTATTATTTATTTATTATTTTGTGATTTTTAAAATATGTAATTTGTAAACAAGCAAGTTCACCAGAGAGGAAAACTTCAGAAAAAGGATTTTAAACGGTTTTTGTTTTTAAATGCTTGGTCTGAATTTGATTAACTGGATATCAACTTTTGCCACAAAATGTTATTTTTCACAAAAATATAATAAATTTCACAAAAATAACCTTTACTTTTCACAAAATGGGCCCGAAGAAAAAAAAACCTGCATCGACCCCTGAACACACAAGTTGTAGTTTGTTAATCTGTAAAGTATAGGATTGCTGTACTAAATCTGGTGCAGCGGAATGGCAAATACCGTTTAGTGTCAAACCAATATTGATGACTAAAATTGTGCTTCTACAGAAACTTCTCCATCGAGTGTTTCCTTCACTAACGCAACCAGGTATCCGGACCCGATCACAGCGAAGTATAGAAAGATGTACGCTAGGCATAACTAGAAGAGACAGAAAGAGAATAACCTGGATGAGAAGTTAGACGAAAGTTTTTGACGTCATTGAAAGAATTAAACGTCTAAAATGGAAAATGGGCTGGGCACATTGCAAAAAGATAAGACAGTAGATGGAGCACAAACACCCTACAGTAGTATCCCAGTGATGTAAAACGACCAAGAAGATGACCTCAAGTAAGATGGAGTGACGAAATCAGATAAGTGGTCAGTATTAATTGGATGACTAAAACACTAGACAGGAAACAATGGAAAAATATGGGTGAGAATCCAGCAGTGGATTGAAAACAGTTGTTGATGATGATGATATCTAATCTTTATTTAGCATACTTACGCCTTACACATTACTAAATACATACTTGATCTTTACTTTTTATATTTTAATCAAGTTTTACATTTTCTTAATATTTAGTACTTTATTGTTTTACTTAATAATTTACTTTATTATAGACATATTCATTGTAATTTCAAATGCATTATTACATTCGTATTACTGCTTAAAAAATGTAAATAAACCAGAAATCTGCAAATAATTCAAAAATTTGCACAATTTCAGTGTTATGATGGACTAATGTGGATTTGGGGAGTCTACTGTAGTACATTTTGCTTGTAATTACCATCATTTTTAATTATTAAAAATATGACATTACCATCAGTTATAAATATTAAGATTTTTTTTTTTATTTGACACAAAACAAGGCGGGTGCTTTCATGCTGTATGACGTTTTTCGACATAAAATAAGATGTGCTTTTACTTTTTCATAGTTGTTCAAATATCCCATAAGGCTTAAATAGTAAAGTTCCTAAAAATAACTTAATAAATTTTACTGTAAGGTCTTTTGAAGAAACAAACGGTAAGAAATTATTGTATATCTTGTGTATATATGCTGATTTATTCATTTTGAATGAATGTGATGCACTTATAAAGTTAGGTAGAAATGTATATTTTTTCTTTTCTTCTTTACAGACGTATGCCGAGCAGAAATTTCTGTGACAACAGCAAGGTGGAAGAAACCAGATTGTTGCAAAGAAAAAAAAAATGTGTTTTGTGATGTGGAAAGTTGTAAATAAATATTTGTTTTGTATTTTATTGTGGAAAGTTATAAATAAATATTTGTTTTGTATTTTATCATGAAAGTTGTAAATAAATATTTGTTTTGTTTTTAATGTGAATTTTTTTATTGTGCAATTTGTAACATTATAGAATTTTTTAAAAATAATAAGATTATTCAACAGCGGTTATCATTTTCCCCATACTATCTTTCATGACATTGTGAAATATATACATATTTTTTTATTCCTTTACTGATTTCCAATTAAATTGGGAGTAAAATTTTAAAATTTTCATGTATTCACTTCTGATGACTTTTGCATAAAGATTTAATTTTTGTATGTCATATAATTTAAGTTTATTATTTTATATTGAGCACTTAGTGTAATATGTGCAATTATTTAAAATACAGAAGTTGTTTATTCATTAAAGTTAGAACAATGAAAGCAAACAATATTTTAATATTGCTCAAATTTGTGTTAATACTTTGTGACATATATCAAATGCACTTTCTGGGCCATTAGCATTTACATAATCATGGTACTGTCTCATTTTGTTAAAGTAAGGTAATGTATTTAAGTACAAAGATAAGTAAAACAAATTGAATCTGAAGCTGTATAGCCAAATTATCACAGCAGTAAATGTGTACTTCCGTCACTAAATATGAAAGCGCATACTTTTCTGTCCTTTATTTGTTTTGAATGCAAAAGTATTAACAGATGACTTATGCAGTAGCTTTATTCTAGAAAAATAATGTAAAACTATCATCAGAGAGACAAAACGATACTTTTAAATTTCATGTGGCACCTTATCAGAGGACAATCAAATGCATAACATTTGTTGTATATACCGGGTGTTCCTAAAGTGGATCAGGTATTTACATGCTTTTTTTAGTAAGTAAAACAAATAATTGCAAAGTAAAAAAAAAAATTGTTATTTAAAAAAAAACTTAAGGCTGTATTCAAATCCAAACTGCTTATTTTGAGACACATTTTTAAATTCATTTTTGCTCGAAAATGCATCCAATTGGCCGGTTCTCTTATTCAGAAACTTTATAATGTCTGTGTTGTCTCGATTTTTTGATAAAGGCAGAATATATTTTTTAAAATGCTGTCAAAGTGGACATTTTGAACCAAATTTCCCGAAGCAATAGCGCTGGAAAAAAAAAAAAAAAAAGTACTTTGAAAATATTTGTTTGTAAATCAATTTCTAATTAATTGAACGAAAAATAAAAACGTAGGTCCCTTATAAATCTCTTCATAAATCACGCCGCCAAGTTTCATGTTTTTACTTTTAAAAATGAGTTTGAAAATGTGTCATAAAATTTTGAGTTGTTGAGCATGGAAAAATATTTTTTTTGAATACTGCCTTAAGTTTTTATATGACTTTCTTACGACAAGAATGATAAGTTCCACTTCAGACATAGCACTTAAAAAAAGGTCATGAAAAATTTTTAAATTGCATCATTTTATATAATATTTGCTCAAATTAAGAATAAAATATGTAAAAAATAATTATATACAAGTAAGGAATTTTACAAAATATCTTAAATTTTCTTGAATTTTATTGAGAATATATGATGAAAGGGCTATATAATTATATATGATATATATCAATATATATAAGTAAGGAATTTTACAAAATTTCTTAAATTTTCTTGAATTTTATCGAGAATATAAGATATCTTCTGCCTTCAATTTGCATTTTTAAAATTCATATATACCTCAATATATTGTTACTGGAAACATTTTTTATTAAATAAATTATATAGTGTATGAGATCTTTGTTAGATTGGATATTTTTTTTAAAAGAAAGATTATTCAATAACCTTTCTTAAAAAATAAAAACTTTTATTCCCTCTAATAAATGAAGATATTTTTAAACTATAAAATTTATTAAATAAATGTTTTCAGTAACAATAGATCTATGCATTGTCATATGTTTATGTACATATGAATTTCAAAAATGCAAATTGAAGGCAGTAATATCATGAAAACCATCCACAGGATGCTGACAGGTGTGACATTTTGACACCCAGAGGATGCCCTATAACCATCCATAAGGTGTTGTGTAATGACATCCATAGGATATTGACAGGTGTGACATTTCGTCACCCAGGGGATATCCTATAACTGTCTACAGGATGATTTCATCCATCCGCAGGATATCAGCTTATCCTAAATATGACATTATGTGGATGCTTTTAGGATATCAATAGGACCATCCAGAGGATGTAATGCAAGTGTCCTATAACCGTCCAAAATGTGTCATGAGATGACATCCATAGGACGTTGAAAGGTGTGACATTTCGAAACTTAGGGGATGTCCTGTAACTGTCGAGAGGACCATTTCATCGGTCCACAGGATATCAGCTTGTCCTAAATATGACATCTTTTGGATGTTTTTAGGATGTGTTTGTGTTGTCTGGGTATAAATTTCTGCTACTTTTCAAAAAATATATGTAACATTTTACATTTTAAGAATGATCTAAAATATTGACAAAAGTGTGGTGAAGCCCATTTCTATTGCATAGAAATTTCTAAATTAATTTTTATAATGTCTAAGCGAAACCCAGTTCAAAAGGTTTAATTTAAGTGTTGACAAAGAAACACGATTAAAAATTTGTGACTAATAGTAAAACATGGTTAATGCAAATAAGCCATATGCGACAAGAAGAAGCATTAAAACAAGTGTTCCAATTCTACATGTTATGATTAGGCACTTTGCATAAGCTATTAAATGGATAAAAATATTTTATCTAAGGAGTTATAATTCCATACAATATTCCTGGTATTATCGTAATAAAAATTTAACAAGAATGAAAAATCATTCACTTGGCATAGATTATTAAACACTTTTCAACATTAATAGTATATTATAAAAAAAATATTTTTTTATAGAAAGAAATGAGATATTTAAATAAGCAACTTAAAAAAACACATAAGGCAGTAAAAAATCTAATTTTCAGCAAGTTCTGTCCACATGTGGTAAAATGATCGAATTATTTCGCTGTATGCAATTTATTGAATTTATGCATACCTATTAATACACTCAAAATTAGATAAGTTTAAAAATGCAAAACGCATTTCCAGCAATTAGCGATCATAGTCAGTCATGTAACCAAATTCTTTTGTATGTCTCTGTAAGTGAACGATAAATGTTATGCACTCAATAATTTATAGAAATCATGTTGTACTGTACTTCAGTGATTTTGTTATGTTCGAAGTATCATAACATCATTAAAGTGGAATAAAATTCTCGTTTTAATGCATTAAAATAGAATAAAGTACCCATTTTATGCATACCCATTAATACACTCAAAATTAGATAAGTAATAACACATATATTAATTAGATAAGTAATAACACAATGTTATGCACTCAATAATCTATCGAAATCATGTTGTACTGTACTTCAATGATTTTGATATGTTTGAAGTATCATAACATCATTAAAATGCAATAAAATACCCATTTAATGCATTAAAATGCCATAAAATGCACATTTTATGCATACCGATTAATACACTCAAAATTAGATAAATAATAACACAGCGGAAAAAACATTTCTAGAAATTAACGATCTTAGTCAGTCATGTTGCCAAATTCTTTTGTGTGTCTCTGTAAGTGAACGATAAATGCCATGCACTCCATAATCTATCGAAAATTTGTTGTAGTGTACTTCAGTGATTTCAGTCTGTTTGAAGTACCAAAACGTCATTAAAATGCGCTGCAAACGAGATTTCCTGATAGATAAAAATGTAACGGGATTTTTTGTGCATCCCTGTAAATAAAGAATGTCCAGTCAGCGATTTATATAAACCTTATTATCTTTGAAACATCGTAACATAAATAAAATGCAGCGTAATCGAATTTTCCCCATAAACCATAATGTAACGGAATTCTTTTGTGTGTCCTCGTAAACGAATTATAAAAGCTAAACACTTCATTTTCAATTAAGAACATTCTATAGTAAACATCCATGACATATACAAATATCATGGCAATCCGAGTATATTTACGAGAGTTAGAGCATGGACAGACGACAGACAGACAATCCGAATTCATAAACACTTTTCAACTATGTTGGAAAGTGTTAAAAATTCATCTCATCAGCTCAGGCACTCCCAATTATCCAAACATTGACAGCTAAAATGATAAGACGTTATAAAGTAACTAAAGTTTGACTTGGAAAATCCGGCCTCAGTTACTGCAACTCATTCTATTGGACTATTTTTTTTTTCAGAAACAGCAAATTCTAACACATTAATCTGAAAAGTTTATCAAAATATATCAACGAACGATGTTAGTCAGTCATGAAACCAGATTATTTTGTGTGTCTGTTTAAGTGATCGATAAATGTTATGCACTCAATAATTTATAGAAATCATGTTGTATTGTACTTCAGTGATTTTGTTATGTTTGAAGTATCATAACAAGTATAAAGCAAAGTTCCTTTTCCTAGTGAAGATTATACTCAGAATATATACCAGAAAAATTATAAAAAGAAAATGTAATTAAAAAATTTATAAAATTCTACTGGCTTCAGAAATACGGCGTTTTCTAATCTAGTTAACTAACTGTACCTTTTTGTCAGTTAGAAAGGCTAATATATAGTAACTATATATCCATTTCCTGTAACTGGACAATTTCCAGAATTTTATCAACTTTGTAATCCGTGTTTACCGTATAATTACAAGTTATAAAGATAATTCACACATATCTCAGAAAATAATTGGACATTGTATTGGATTTATTGAAAAGAATGATTGGAAGTAGTATGAGATTTGACAATTAAAATGTTCACAATTTAAATTTTTACCTTGGAGAATATATTTTGTACTAAGACGTAATATAGATGGATTTTATAAGGCATTATTGATTTTATCACAAGTGCCAAAAGTATTAGCTCCACTTGGAAAGGAATATATTCAACAACTGTAAAAATGCAATTGCTAAATGGTAATCTTTGTATATGTTAAAATGCAAATTAAACTTTCTAATACCCATCTCATAGTTGGAATTGAACTACAGAATGTAGAGCTTTCAAAAACAAAGATCCAATAGAATAATGAATCCTTTAATAATTTGTATTTCGAAATTGGTACACTTTGAGATACTTTATTAATACTTGTATGTCATGTTGATCCATATATTTTCTTAACTATGTTTTAAAAGTATAAGTATCTACTAGTTAATTCAGGAAAATCATTGATTCGTCACCTTTACAGTATATTCGAACAAATTACAGCAACTCGGAAACCTGTAAATATTATTATTTCTTGCAGGAAAAAACTGCAATTCAATATCAAGTGTAATTAATACATCTGTGATTTGGGACGTTTACAAAATTTCATTGTTATGGACATTTTATCCAAGTATAGAGTTATAAAAAACACTTATCTATGAATGGAACTTATTTTTGGAGAATTAACCGAGATAATGAAGGAATCTGGAAACACGAGAATATGCTCAAATAGGTGCCATTGCTGATGAACTAAGAATAAAATATTTAACTATGGATCAATACATAGGAAAAAAGATTTCTCATGTTTTGCCTATTTTACACACTGATACACACTTAAATAGAGAATATTCCATCTACGTCACGATCACCTGGTCCAGGAGAAGAACTTATATCGTAAAGAAAAGAAGGCTCCGTAAACGTAATGTAAATCCGGGCCAGCCAACGAAAGTGTTCATGGTATAAAGCAGTAGCAGACTCCCTTCTTATCAGTTAGACGTTCTTTGG
Organism: Maratus michaelseni; assembly: GCA_963931845.1. Classification (NCBI taxonomy): domain Eukaryota; kingdom Metazoa; phylum Arthropoda; class Arachnida; order Araneae; family Salticidae; genus Maratus; species Maratus michaelseni. Next base: position 395,344,671 of record OZ007591.1, on the reverse strand, counting down.
GTAAATTACCGGTATCCGATGACCTTTTCTTGCCTCGAACCAGGATTTGGAAAATAGACCATTGTGCAACAATCGAGAAAGATAAGAAGTAAATGAAAATTTATAAGAGCATATTCATATCAAATATTTAATTGGTTATGAAACATATATTATTTTTTTTGTGATCCATACAGTACGCGCTCTAATAAAAATACGTAATAATAATTATAACTTAAACTCAAAAAGTTTAGAGTGATTTATAAACAAGTAGAAAATAATTACATTGGGCCAATTAAAAATTGGTATCTTTCTAATTTAAAGAATATTTGGTTCCTTTTTTAACACCTTTTTAACTTTAGAGGAAAAGTGTTTATGCATTCGGTTTGTCTGGCCGTATTCTAACTCGCATAAATATACTTTGATTGCCATGTATCTGATATAGGTTATTTAGGTTTACCGTCGCATGTTCGGTTATGAAAATGAAGTACCGAAATTTCCGGCGTATAATCCGCAGCTCAAAGAGTCGTTTTTCGACCCAGAAATTTTATTCAATAATTGTAGTTAAATATTTACAGCGATCTTTTAAGTTACATTTTATAAAATAATATTTCTGGGTCGAAAAACGACTCTTTGAGCTGCGGATTATACGCCGGAAATTACGGTATGTACCTGTTATAGTTCCATTACAGGGACAGTCTAAAGCATGCCATTACATTATGATCTATGGGGAAACATCCTTTGCAGTGTATTTTCGGATATAACACTATTTCAAATATGTTGAAATTGATAACTGAAGTGCCCTACATGATGCTTACTGTCGATTATTGTATATGTAGTACTTAGAGTTAGTTTATAAGGGCACTCAAAAGATTCCATTATATTAACTATGGCCTATCGGGAAATATAGTTTTCGGTGCATTTTAATTATGTTACAATATTACAAACATAATGAAATTGATACGAATTTCTCAGGTGCACTAAAACATGCTTCTGTAGAAATATGGAATGTAAAGCATTATCATTAATTTACAGGGCAACACAAATAAATCAGGTTAGATAAAACGGGTAAAAATAATTTGCAACGTATTTTAATTATGCTACACTGTTTCAAATATAATGAAACTGATATACATTGCAAAAGTTTACTACAAAATATTTTTTGTCTAATATGATGTGCATAGCATTCATCTTCCATTTACAGGGACTCATAAAATATTTCGGATACAGTACTGTATTCGAAGTACAGTCTATAAGCGATAATTGCTAGAAGTGCGCTTTAAGTTATGTTATGCTTTTTTAAATTTAATTAAATTTTTGGAATACTACTTGGTGTATATAAAAGTTATATAGCATAAATATGGTTATACGAAAGAATTCGTAAGCACTACTGGATATCGGCGTGAATTGCTTAAAGAGGTTTTTGTTTTCGAGCTCTGAATTTTGAAATTATTATATTTAGTTTGATAAAATATGTTAGTAGAATACAATTAAAATCATACACTCATTTTACATCATACAATTAAAATCATATATATAGCACGCGCAAAGAATTTAATGCATGGCCGTCTATGAATGATAATTTCTTAAAGTTTGATTTCTGTAGTCTTAAGCATATTTTTTCCTGAATTACATTTTAGTTTAATATGCGGCATGTATAAAAATCTGTAGACAATATGCAGGGATGTATAAAAGGATTCAAATTTGTTTCCGTCTATTAGCAAAAGTTACTGAAGGTGCAATTTCAACTAGGTTATTCTTTTTTTACTAAACTAAATTTTAGAATACTATGTAGAATACATACAAATCTATAGATTATATACATGTCTGCAAAAAAAGAATTGGAGTACTTTTCCGGCAATTCCTGAAATCTGGATTTCAAATGGGTTGTGCATTTTGTGAGATGTTTAGTTATGTATATTATTTACCGCATTAAAAAGCGAAAGCTTGTTAAAGTATTTTGGAAGTGTTGGATAGTGTTTCATACTCTTCAATATTTGTAAGATGTTGTAATTTCGTTAGGCCGTGCTTTTTTAAAAAATAAAAGCAACAAACGAATTTGGAAGAATAATATATGTATGTATCCAACATTTTTCTCTCGTGTTATGATTGAAAAACTTCATGTTACTTACCCATCATACGTAGTATAGGGTAATATCTTGTAATCGTTTTGAAAATCGAAAATTCTTTTGACGGATTTGCACGTTTCAGACACTGCGGATTCCGAAAAACATATTTTTAGAAAAAAAAAATTCGCCGTCCGTCTGTCTGTGTGTGTGTGTGTAAACGCTCTTGAGATAGAGACTTGAAATTTGGTATGTAATAATGCGAAGAAACTTATTGAATTTCAGTGACCTTGATTATACGGAACTATTTTTCCGGACTCTTGAAATATTCGTTCTGATAAAAAGGTATATAAAAATTTTCGAATATAAAAGACAATAAAAAAAAAAACATAAATTTTGCATAAAGAATGAAGTCTATCGGATAATGAATTGCCGAGATATTTGTAATAATATTTTCTACACTCTTCGATTTTTCTTGACCCTGTATTTTATTCAAATTTCAATTCAAAGATATATTTTAATTGGAAAAGATACTGTTAATCTGACACAGTAAACCATTAGTTAATATGATTGTCAATTTTAGAGTTATAATGATGTTTCTTTTACACAATTCAGTAAATATTCAGTAAAATTAAAAAAAAAAATTATAAATAGTTTACACATGTTTTATTTTCATATTTTATATTATGCATATCCATGATGGGTAAGTATTAGGTGGCCCCCAATTACTAGATTTAATTTGGAACGATATACGGCAAAACAAATCTCAAAATTCGGCTTATCTCTAACAAGAAGTTCATATATGATAATGATAGACTATAGATAGATATAGATAATGATAATGATAGATAGATGACTTTATCAGATAATTGGAAAATAAAATATTTGTAAAATGTTGTAATTTTGTTAGGCCGTGCTCTTTTTTTTTTTAAATAAACACAACAAAGGAATATGGAAGAATAATATATGTATGTATCCCACACAATTGAAAATCAAAGAAAAGTTACTAATTTTGTGGAATTCACCAAATATTCAGCGCAATTTGCAAAGATTACGAACAATTACACGTCTAATTGTACTTCTGCTGTAAAATCTAATTACTCTAATCCAATTAGTTTCGAATGGCTTTGCTCGATTTATTTAAATATAGAATTTTAAACTGCTCCACATATTAAAGCAGAATTCTGCTTTAAATTATTCAAATTTGCTGATGTTTTAAATGCAACTCTGAACGAAATTTTTCGACCGCATAACTTTGCAGAATCATTAAGTTTCTGGCGATCCCTTGCTTAATCGCATAACGGAATAGAAAAAAAGTAATGACCCGTAAATTAATATTTCGATATGTAACTCACAAAGTTTGAACTTGTATTGTTAGAATGCATTTTTCTTGCGCTGATATTATAAAGACGTAGCTAAGGCTATGTAAGATAAATGTTTTAAATTATTCTTGAGAAATATAAAGTCTGTAAATTTTTACAAAATTTAAAACGTGTGAAAATGTTTTATGTTTTATATGTAAATCGGGTTAAAATGGAAAACTTGAAATAAATATATATAATCTTAATTCAACATTTGCACGAAGTTTACTGTTGTGAGATTTTTTTCAAACGAATTACCGTCATATATCTATATTTTTCTATGTCAAGACATATCGTTGTGGTTTTATATCTATCTCAATTAAAAAAAAATTCTTGCACATTATAACAAAATTTACGGAAAGTGTTTGCAATCACGATTTGCTAAGACGACCAGAATCTTTGAAATAACAGAAAATGTATATATTATTATTATTATTATTATTATTATTATTATTATCAATATTATTATTATTATTATTATTATTATTATTATTATTATTATTATTATTATCAATATTATTATTATTATTATTATTATTATTATTATTATTATTATTATTATTATTATTATTACAATTATTATTATTTTTCTTATTACAAATATTATTATTATTATTATTATTATTATTATTATTATTATTATTATTATTATTATTATTATTATTATTATATTATTATTATTATTATTATTATTATATTACAATTATTATTTTTTTCTTATTACAATTATTATTGTTATTATTATTATTTAATTTTTATTTTTCTTATTACAATTATTATTTTTTTCTTATTACAATTATTATTATTATTATTATTATTATTATTATTATTAGCATTATTATTATTTATTTATATTATTATTATCATTATTACTATTATCATTAATATTATTATGTTTGAAACTTTAAGAATGTCGTACAGTTGGTCGGATAAATCTTTAAAAATCCGGTCGCATGAGCAGTAAACATTGAGCCGAAACCGACCGGCGATAATAAAATTTTATAACTTAATTATCTCCAAATACTGTATTTCAGCGGTTTTTCTACGATAATTTTTGATCAAGTTAATGGATTTACATGTTTCTTTTTTTTAAATAAGGGAAACAATATTATCTGGAAACTATACTTGAAAAACAAAGAAAGCTGAGTTTTTTCCAAGTTATAACAAAAAATATATATTTTTATAAATTCTGAATGTTTTATTAAATGGTTTTGATTTTTTTACAAACTTTTTTTAGTACAATCGAGATACAACGTAATAAACAGTATAAAAAAGAAATGGCAACACACACACACACACACACACACACAAAGAACGTGCATTTTGAAATCGTTTGCAAAAATAATTTTACAACAAATAATTTTCCCGTGCAATATTAAAACTTTTGTTAATATTTTTATAATTTAACAACTATTTTTTATTTCTGAAAAACATAAATAATTAGATGTAAAAGGAAATAATAATAGTTTTAAATTACTTGGTTCCTAATCTATGATCAAACTTTAGTTCATTTTCATCACTTAAAACCGTTCTAATAAATAAATATGCGAGCAGATATATACTAGTAACTGATGTATTACATTAAAAACATAAAATTACATTAAAACACAAATCAACAGTTTCAGCCAACATCCGAGGCCATCATCAGGATATGAAGCCAATCATAACGATGCTATTTTTGACTATGTTATGTTACTCATAATTATGTTATGATTGACTTGATATTCTGAAGTCTCGGATGTAGGCTGAGACTGTTGATTTGGGCTTTAATGTAATTTTATGTCTTTAACGTAATCCATCATTTAGCAGTATATATGTGTTTACCTTATTTGTGTTCATTAAAATTGTACATAGTGTAAGCGTCCAAGAATTTTTAATATAAAACCTTTCTGATCTCCTTCTATAAATGTACCATGCAAAGGCACTTTCTTTGACTGAAAGTATTTTTATTTTGTTCAAAATTTTACCGCACCGAGACTACACCATGAGTATTTTGTGGTGTTGTTCGGAAAGTTTCTTTCGTTTCGAAAAACAAATTTGTACCGAAAAATTCTGTCCGTAAATTATTATACAAGGTGCCCATAATTAAACTGACGGTACTCAGAGTGTTCTGCATCGCGATCTAATTGCGAGAATGGCGCCAAATTTTGTAGGAAGATTAAAGAAGTCGGGGAACGAAGGATTCCGCGAAAAAAAATAGTTCCAAAAGTCACCGCCAGGGGAATATGTGGCGCTGTGTATTCGATAAAGAGAGTTTCAAAAAATGAAGCATCATTTGACAAACCATTGAGACCAACCAAGCAGCCTTTCCACTATATATAAGAGTGAGAGATACCGAGTTGGGATATCGTTCCTTGTAGATTAGTGGTAGAGCCTCAGACCGCTATTCTGGGTCCCGGGTTGGGAAATTTTCCACTCTGTTGGCTTAACGCTCAGTTTAGCAATGAAAAATCCACTCGTTTCTTACTCATTAGTTTCATGCAAATTTCACACGAGAAATTAATTGCAATTTACTTGTATAATCTGACTTTTCATAAATAATCATTTATTAGTAAATATGTGATGGACTAATCATGGTATTATTTTACACTAAAAATGATATTATTTTACAAGGATAAGTGCAGAGTACATAAGCAAAGTCACATTAAATTATGTTTGAAATTATGGTTTCAAGAAGCAACTAATTACAAAATATGTGGTTTCACCCCCACTTTCCCCTATATAGGCTTTTTAATGTTGCCTCGTGTGAAAAATAATAGAACATCGACCTCTATTAAAACTCAATTTCTTTTAAAATTAAATCTTACATATTTTTTTTCTTTTTTTTTTAAATTCATAACTATAATATGTAGATAATATGCATTTTTCTTAATTAAAAATATACCATTTCCGTCTTATTTAATTTTAAAATAAAATAATAAAAATATTTTTTATTGTTATTCTCATTTATATATAAAGTCTAAGTTAGATTTTAGAGATATAACAAACGAAAGAACGAAATACACCTTTCTTTTACTTGATAGACTATCGTAAAAAAAGCCCCAGGCTAAAATTTAATTATGTCCCTATTTCATCATTTTTTTAGCGTATTATCTATTTTCTTAGGAACGTGAAAATAATACATTTTTCGATGTTGTTAAATGCATATTTTTTTTAGATTTTAATCTCGAAATTTAAATTTGAATTTCTGCAGTAATGACGTTTATGATATATATATGTATATATATATATATATATATATATATATATATATATATATATATATATATATATATATTTGTTGTTGTTGTTTTTAAGGAAAGCTTCCTCGATGAATTTAATAGTTTATAACAAATTTAAATAATTAAAAAAAACTACCAAAAAAAGAAAATTTAATTATACACCCTTAAATTACATTTGTAGTGATTTCAAATTAATACGATATATTTTCTCTGAACGAAATTTTTTAACCATATAATTTCACAGAAACATTATTTTTTTCTCGATTATGTTGTTAATCGATTAATAGATTAAAAAATAATAATGAATATTAATTTATCAATAAGAATAGCAAACTAAATGTTTTGAAGTATGCATATTTATTTACTGCCTCTGATGTTATAAAGAAATGGTTAAATCTACACTCTCAAACAAATCTGTAGATCAAAGGTTTTTTTTCGTTAAAGCACGAAAATTTCCGCTTTATCTACCCATTTTTCACCAAAATACAGAAAATTCATCAACGTAAAAAGTTATCCAAAATCCCCCATTATAAAGATGCATTTTCGTGAAATCACAAGGGTGTTCCGGCAATACTGCTACCTGTTACTTTTTTTAGTAATAGAAACGGATATTTTATGTATGTCCCTTGTCTCTCAAAACACGGAAAATTCACTAACTGAAGCTGAAAATTTTCTGAAATTCTATAGTGAAAATATGGCATTTTAGGAATTACTCAAAATCTGCCATTCTAAGGATGCATTTTCGTGAAATCACAGGCTTGTTCCGGCAACTGTGTATACTGTTACTTTCTTTTGTTAGAAACTGATTTTGTTATGTTCATCCTTTTCTTCTCAAAACATCAAAAATTCGCGAACCGAAGATTGAAATTTTCTGAAAATCTGCAGCCACAAGACGGAATTTTTTATACTACAGAAAAATCGTTACCAATCAGAACTATGTTCGGCAATTTGCTGCCTGTACATTTTACGTTTTTCGGAGAAATTTGTTTGTGAGCATGTTTGCAAAATGATTTATTTTTACTTATTCTTGTAATATTTAAATGCTGTAGATTTTAAGAAATTAAATACATCTCAAAACATTTGATGTTGTCAATGTAAAAATATCTGTGTGAACCTCTTCAGCTGAATTACTTTGAAGAATCATTGCTAGCATTTAGATTATATCGACGAAGAAATAAATGCGTAATAATCTCCAAAATTTATATCTCTATGTACAGTGTCTCATTTATTTTGCAACCCGCGTAAACGCGAAGAAAATGAACAGCACGAGTGCACGCGCACACCGTTAGCGCAGGTAGAGGTGTGGAGGGGCGTGCGAGCAACACTACCAACACGCTAGAAAACCGCATGAGACACTTCAGTGCTAAGGAGAACGAAGTGAAAGGTAGTTTTGCGTCATGGTGCTATGTGCAGAAAAACGCGCGTTTATTAGCCACACACAGGGTGGCTTATTCTTTCAATCTCTATCATTTTTCATGTTTATGAAAAGTCACTGCAATCCATCGTTGCCACAGATTAATCTCGGAAAATGAAACATTTGAAGTTACTTAAAAAATTAATAACTCGAAAAGTATTTGTCACAAAATTGTTTTACAAACTGCGTTAGAATGATAAAAAATTGTATTTTTCTTGATATAAATTTCAAATCTAATGATTATGTCGTTTTTCAAATATTAGATTTCAAAAATTACAAAACTTCACAATGGAGTACCGTAGCGAAACTTTTACGCGTAAAAAGATAATGATAAAGGCATTGTTGCTCGACGTGTATCGTGTATACTGGCCATAGCATGAGTAACGAATTATAGTAAACTTATTATTCTGTTAAAATATAAAAGTGAATTATGTATATACATTTTTAAAAAATAAAGAAAAACATTTTATCCCAAACATGAACAAAAATTTTTCTTCTATTTATTCCCTTATTCCAAAGATATCGTTTTATCGTCTGCTGCCATAGCAACATGAATTAAATTTCATTAAAAAAAATTGCTCAGTGGTAGAAAAATATTTTTCTAAATCGAATGGTTATTGAACAACTCAACACTTTAACAGGGGAATTTTTATTTGTTATCAGTTAGATATTTTAAAATTGTATGTTGTCATTGAGTTTTTATTCTGAGTTACAGCTAGTTTATTTATTTTTTAAATAAAAGCCGTGTGTGGCAATCTATATTCGGCCTTATAGCAGAATTTTCCCCTCTTGTTATTGAACATTATTTTCGAACGTCTTCGTACAATACAGTCAAAGAACGATATGAAAACAAGTTTCCAGACTCGGTGGTTCTGCACAATTAAGCGAATCGTGGACCATTTTCAAACAGAATGGACTGTGGAACCGAAAAGAAAGAACCGTCTGTCGTCTGTCCTAACTGACCCCAAAATGAAGGAAATCGAGACGAAAGTCAAGGAGAAACCGGTCACGTCAGTAAGAAATTTAGCAGATGAACATTTCGTTTGGTTTCAACAGGATGGCGCTCCTGCGCATACGGCCAACGACACTCTGTCATTTCTCCCAGAATTTTTTGATGATCGGCTAATTACAAAAGGACCGTGGCCTCCACGCAGTCTAGACCTGTTACCGCCCGATTTGTTCCTGTGGGGGCTATTTGAAAAATCGCGTGATCCGTGAACCGGTAGCCTCGATTACTGAACGGAAAACTCGCATTACGGAAGAGATAAACGCTATCACACCAAACACATTACAGAATGTGTCTCGAAACCTCCTCAAACGGACCCAGATATGTAAAGATGAAGACGACGGTCACTTCCAACACCTTTTGTAGTCGTTTAAACACTTCTGTAAAATAAAAATTAATGTTTGTACATTCTTCTTTTTTGGGGAGTTGCAAAATAAATGACACACTCTGCATAACACCGGAAAATGTCAAAATGTTTATTTTTTGAAGTGTTTTTAAGGGCTAATGGAAGAAGTCAAACGGGTTATTCGAGTGCAACACAACAATTTTTCATTAATTTACTTTATTTTCTAAAAATAAACATATCTCAGAATTATAGATATCCGTACATGTACTGTAAAAAACCATTTGCCAATACAATTACCGGATATTAATTTGGAGCTTAGTGTGATATAATTAAAGCAAAAATAAAATACAACGTTAAAACACCAGTATAATTGAATCTGATTTCGGTAGCATATAGCATACCCTCCTCAGAGCACTGAGGAGGATATGCTATATGCTACCGAAACCGGTATGCTGTAGATTCAATTATACTGGTGTTTTAACGTTGTATTTTATTTTTGCTACAATTACCGGATTTTTACGGGGTTTTTTTCTACTATGAAATAATTTCGTGAATGTGTCAGAAATTGGTGAATATGGGGTTAAATAAGAGTGCTAAATAAGCCTAGTTAATCTGACGTTCTTGCTAACGCTTTGGCATTATTATTATTATTATTATTATTATTATTACCCTCTATAAGGATTTTCCATATTTTGACAGTACACGTTTCATATTTTTACGGATTTAATTATTTTCTTTTGCAGTGTAATTATGTGCATAAATCCTACAGCTTTATGAAAATAAAAATTTAGCATTATCCTGTCAAAGATAAGTCTCAAATACACCCTTTTTGACACATTCAAAAAATCACTTAAAACAAATTCGTTAAAATCAGTAAATTTTACTGACAATAAATGGATTATTTTTTTAAGTGAGTTAAAAAATGGGCAGATTTGTTTAAGACACTGAAATGGATTTTAATATTCTTTACTATGAAGAAAAATGGTTTTTCACACACACGGGCTTTTCACTAAAAAATGGGTGATACTTTGTTATTAGTTAATAATCTAATCGGAAAGAAAAATATCAATTTGTTATATTTCTAGGACACTTCCAAAGAGTTTAATATGAAGTAAAACAAGATGTCGTCCAAGATGGCCGATTAGTAACACTTGAGGAAACAAAATTTTGGTAAAAAGTTGGGCTAAAAGACATTTAATAAAACACTTTAAAAACTAAAATAAATAAAATGGAAAAAATATTTTTCTCGTCAAACTCTGCCCGAACCCACTCCCCCCATTTATTAAGATTAAAGCAAAAATATACTGACATTTATATCCCGCTCCAAATTATTAACAAGAAACATTTAATTAATTTAGGCAAAATAACATAATTATTATCAAGATACCCAAATAAAATATTTTTATGATAAGAGCATATTCTTTTTAAGCACTTTTAAATTATTTTAAAATACTATGCATAATTTTACCCATATTAGCCTAGCGTTGCATTAAAGCAACACCATAGCTAAAACAAATTTTTTTGTTTGCACACCAGTAATTCTGAAGCGAAATACTTTATTTAACCCTTTCCGGCACAGTGATACTACTCCGGGAACACCTAATTTTAATTCCAAACTTGCATACGGCACCAAAAATATTTTAATAAAATTTTGTTTCTATAATAAAAGCTTAAAATAGTAAATTTTGTAAAGTTTGTAAATTCCGGTGTCAGTCAGTAATTTCTCTTTTTACGAACAGAATTTGTCTGTGCCGGAAAGGGTTAAGATTTTTAAAAAATCCTCCTAAAATAGGACATCAATTTCTATTCTAAAATAGTGGTGTGAAATGCATTTTTCTATTTTTAAGAGAAAAATAATTGCGGTCATAATGAGTCAATATTTACATTAATTTAATATTTACAAAAGGTACGGCTGATTACATAAATAAAATTATTAAATATTAGATTATTGAACAGAGAGCTCACACTTTCAAAGTTGTCGGCGAAATCTTGAGTCTAATTTCTCTTTCACAAATATCCATATTCATAGCTGCCAACTTTTACGCTTTTTTGCTACCGTTAAAATGTAATAGAATTTTTTTCCTTACGTAATCACACGATTTTGTCGATTTAATAATATAAAGTTTACTATCAAATTTTAGTGGTAGGAAAAAAGGGTAAAAGTTGGCAGCTATGCATATTACTCAGCGCACAGATCGGATCGACTGCCTCCGCCTATGAATGTACGAAGCACTCATAACAATATCGCAATGTAACATTATGCATGATAATGGAGGCATAGTATGTAGTTCCTTCCAAGGAATGTAAATGTAATATTTTCCGCTTATTTCTAGGATATATAGCATTGTTTTGCTATTACTGAAAATCTGTTATGCCACCACAAATGAAATAAATCATTGCAAAGTACAAAATTATCGTTTCGTTTGAGTTTGATAACAAGCGGTGTTTCAAAATTGGGAGAGAATACGTTTATTTTTTATCCAAACATACTCAATTTGATATGAGTACATTGATTTACTCATTTTTGAGTACTTCATTTTTTTTCATGGAATTGTCAAAGAATATGGCATCAGTATTTCTAATTAGAAAAAAAAATATTTAGTATATAAATCGTAGATTTTTAATCTCATTCTTTAATCGTAGGATTTGTAATATTTTTATGCAATCACATAAGACAAAAAATTCTATTAAATATTGTGGTAGATTTGTAAGCATCCTGATAGCTAGATAAAATAATGTTACCTTAATTGGAATCATTTCCTTTCTTTCTTACATAATCTTAAAATAAAATTAATCTAAACGTAAATATATATATATTTTAAATTCCCCTTCTCATTTATTTAGGAAATCTAAATTGTTTTTAAAAGAAAGAAATAACTACAGTTTTCTTTTACTGTAATCTTGATTGATTACCATAAAAAATGGACCTGACTAAAATTTAATTATGTCCCTGCTTTATCACTTTTTTCCCCTTATCATCAATTTTCTTAGAAAATTGAAAGTGATACATTTTCTTTTCGGTTAGTAAAAGGATGTTTTTTTTTCCTTTAGTTTTTTTTTCTTTTTAAAACTTTAATTTTGAATTTTCTTAGAATCGACCTTTTCTATTTCTTAAGATTGCTTTCTTAAAGATCTTGCTGATTTTGAAATTTTATTATTATTTAAATTATTCGAATTTAATTCTTATGTTAGAAAGTAAGATAATTATAATAAGCATGATTTGCTTAAATTTAAACTTTTTCAATTGAATACGAGTTTATTTTTCTTTTCTAGAATTATAATACTGATGAAAAAACTACGTAACAAAAATAATTAAACAATATTAAATAAAATATAAATAACAATATTAAACACTTTTGGCATTATGAATAAACAATAATAATAAAATTCTCAAATATAATATTTTAAAAACTACTTCTTTACATTAGAATTATTACACATATTTAAAGCTTACTTAAGAATATCATTTATTATTATTTATAAAAAATAAAATTGTCATCTTTATAATGAATATGGAAGATACAAAATAACATATTATAGAAATTGGCTAATATGTATTTTGAAAACTATTTTCTACATTATTATTTAGTATATAATCTCTTTTAATATGATCCTACAACAGGACTTATAAATTTCATTATTAAATGTAGTCGATTTAAGTCTTTATATGGAAGGATTAGCAAAATATATGAAAGGTTAAAGCTTTTAGAATTAAAACTGAGCTTAGAAATTAAGCGCAAGTTCTTTATTTATGTAATAATTCAAACTTATTTGAATATTCTACAAAATCTTATCTATGTAATTGTGTAATTTCTGCCTAAATTTAACAAAATTTGTTTTAATTGGATGCCTGTCTCTACAAGGGTTTGTATATCACTACACAGCCGTTCGAGAACTAGAATATTCATTCATATTACATTAAATGTGTCCAAAGAACCATAACTCTAAATCGCATAGTTTTCGAGAAAAATGTGATAGTAAAAAGTATGCCGTCAAATCCGGAGCACCAAAAATAAGTTTTATTGAGCCTTACAAAATTGTAAACAAGTTGAGAAACAAGATAAAAATAAATAAATAAATAAATAAAATATAGAATGTGAGCCATAAACTTGTAAAAAGGGATCAATTTAAACAAAAGATGGCCATTAGGCTGGTTTCTATTATGTAAATAAACAGCCGTGGCTCGCTTTAAAAGGCGACAGCTTGAAACTATAGGGAATATTGGCATGGTGATCATCTATTACGTTCATAACTGTTGTAATATGCAGTTTACTTTCGGTCAGTGCGAAGGAAATAAATTATACACTGCTAGAGCACCGCCCTCTGAATAATAGGCCTGCGCGCTGATAAAAATGGTGGCTGTCGCAGGTGGATTTTTTTTCAGCGTTTGAACGGTCCCTCGAACTTCAACATCAATAATTTCTATAAATTGTCTTCGCCTTGTCTTTCTGAGTTTAAATAAGTTAAATATAACTTTTAGATTTTATTATTGTTGAAGTTCAAGGAACTGTACAAACACGAAAAAAAAATCCGCCTGCGACAGCCGCCATTTTTGTCAACGCGCAGGCCTAGTATTCAGGGGGCTGTGGCTAGAGCACCGCGCCCTGAATACTAGGCCCGAGCGCTCACACAAAAATGGCGGCGCTCTTGGGCCGATTTTGCTAAACCTTTGTACGGTCCCCTAATTTTACACACCAGTATTTTCTAAAAGTTTTCTTTCACTTATTGAATCTCAGACAAATAAGGCGGAGAAAACCTTTAGAAATTATTGGTATTGAATTTCAAGAGACCGTACACACACTGAAAAATTTCCGCCTACGGCTGCTTCAATTTTTGTGTCAGCGCTCAGGCCTAATATTCAGTGGGCGGTGGTTAGAGCACCGCCCCCTGAATACTAGGCCTGAGCGCTGACAGAAATGGCGGCTGTCGCAGGCCGATTTTTTTTCAGCGTTTGAACGGTCCCTGGAAATTCCACACCAATAATTTCTAAAAGTTATTTTCGCCTTGTTTTTCGGAGATCAAATAAGACAAAGATAACTTTTAAATATTATTGGTGTTGAAGTTCGAGGGACTGTACAAACGATTCCGCCTGCGACAGCCGCTATTTTTTTCAGCGCGCAGGTCTAGTATTCAGGTGGCGGTGTTTAGAGTGTTTATGACATCATACTTTTTCTTTGGTATTTTTCTCAAAAATCATGCGTCGTCAAGGTGCTTTGGAAAACTTGTATATTCTCATAGCGAGGGTTATTTTACCGTGCGCTTTGTGCGGTGATATTATTTGTGCATTGTAATGCATAATATATATATATATATATATATATATACATGCAAACATGCAAAAACATGACTACATGCAAAAGGAACTATTTTTAACCGAAGGACATTCGGTATATTTTAAAATAAATATAAAATAATCATTAATAATACATTCGCATGCATACATGTATAGATAAATTAATGATGAAGGTCTTAAATAATTTTTAATTAATAGAGAAACCCATTAAAAAAATATGAATTCATGATTGTGAGTTTACATAGAAGATCGGCGAGCCACAGATTGAGTATGATGTATTAAATTCATACGCATGAAATTTTGATAAAATCTTTTGTGCAGAACAGAAACAAATTTCATCGTAGGCGGATTGTCCTACTGGATATTCGAAAAGGAAATGTCTCTGTTATCTCTTGTTTTATTTTTTCACAAAAATTTTAGATCTATACAAGGTTTACATGATAGATAGGAATAAAACGAACGCATGCACTGCACACTTTACCGTGGGTCATTTTTTAATGCAACCTCATATGAGATTGAATGCATGAAAGGTCTAATGTACAGTTACAACTATTTTCGTACAAAAAAAATCTTTTCGTTATCGCAAAATTTCTGAGATTGTATACAGCGAATTTTTCTATCTAAAAATAGTGGTATTCAAAATTTGGAGGCTGGCTACTATGTATAATGTAATTGACATATTTAAATACAATAGTTAGTGCATTCGAATAAATTATCTGTTTGATTCTAGTTAGTGTTAACTTTAAGTATTAATAATCGTACATTATAATAATCGTATTAATAATTGGAACACAGAAAGTTGTTCTACTTCGTTGAAATGTTTTAGAATTACCTAATACGAAAACATGCATTTTTAGTACCGGGAATCATTGAAATTTCATACAAATTCAAAATTTAAATCGGCAAGTATTGGTCGTAAAGAATGTAATTATTTTTATTCCCTTCTTTGACTCAGAACAACATTTTTCTTTATATGTGTAACCGTAAGTACTCGTGTAAAATACGCACTTTTTTCTCCAACATTTTAGGACTAAAAAGCGGAGTGCGCATTTTACACGGAATATTCCCAACAACTGTGAAAAACGGTGTACTTTCTCTAAATTACTTAATCACCGCTTCAGGGGTGCCTCTATAACCCCATAAAGGACTCACCGTTATCGAATTTCCTGTTGAAGCTATTTTGACGTTTTATTTAGCTTGGTATAAAAATAAAATTTTGAAAGCAATGGCGTAACTGTTTGCCTTTCGCATCATAGTCGTACATTTTCTCAAAATAGTATAAATACAGGCACTCCCAAATCTATATTAAAAGAGTCTTATCAACCCCCTATAACAAAATTTGATAAATTCTAGAACTAGAATATTTCCGGTATTGAATTATTTTAAAACGAAGTTTTAAATGTAAGAAAAGTCTATATTGCGCAAATCCTAATTTTATGATATTTTAATAAGGCTGCAAATTATACAACGTAAAAAATGGAAATTGGGGTTCACATTTTTTTTTTTCCATTTTGAGTTAGAATTTTTACAGAATTTTTTCCTATTCTAATATTTTCTGCCATTAAAATACTTTTATATACGAGATATAATCTTTTCGATTTTCTTCATCAACAACAGTGAGTAAGCATTATACTTAGAGTATATACACATACAGTATATGAAAACGGGTTGTATTAGAATTAAATTCCGTATTTTAATATGCTTACATCTGTTACGATGTTTTTCAATATTTAAATTTTGAAAAAAGACCCAGTACTTAATTTAGTGAAAAAATAGCCAAATAAAGCAATAAACCCTAAAGAAATTCCAAAATAAACAAATACAATTTCTTTAAATATGTTAAAAATTAAGTATGAGTTTAACAAATAAAAAAAACTTCAACAACCACCACCAGTAATTTTAGAATGCGCTGTGTTTAAAGACCCTTAAATTAAAATTATAATAACCCAATAACATCTCTCCTGAAAAGTAAACAGGAGCCTTGTTTAACTAATTCACTCACTTGCTAATAACATTGTAATTGAGAAAAGGTCCATTACCAGGTATATATAATACAAATCTTAATAACAGTGCCTTAGATGAATTAAATTTACATCTTCAAATTGGTTATACTTCAACAAATCTTACTATTTTCAGGTCTATATAATATACTTAGACAAAATTTACTTTATTTCTATTAAAGTCACCTATGGATTTATTAAAATTCATATAGTAAATATAAAAAAAGAAAGCATTTAGTTCACCAATCAATACTTAATTTCTATTAATAACCAACTGCATAATCCATAATTAATTAACCCATTAAGCGCCGCTATATATATTAAACTATTTTTTTATGGAACAGTTGTTTTTTTCTTTATGAATAGGAAGTCTTTAAAGTATTTCTGAAGAAAAAATCAAAAAATATTCGAATATTTAAGAAAAATAGCATGTTCCCAAAATGGGAGCAATGGCTCTTAATGGGGGTAAATTTTTTCAAAAATTTTACTTATGCCTCCGTGCATTTATGGTTGTTATTTCACTGTTCTTTAGCTATAAAAGAGGTAATATCATTCTGAAACTGATATTTTACGAATAATTCATATAAATTAGTCCAACATCTACATTTATAATAAAAATAAAACATAAAATTACCGATTCCATAAGCATTTTCATTATCCATCTCTTTATTTTTCCCATTTACATAATTTCTGTCCTACTATTTTACATGAAAATGATGGAACATTTTTTATGCAGCATTAATTTTTTTTTTTTTTTTTTTTTTTTTTTTTTTTTTTTTTTTTTTTTTTGCTTAGTTTTTCCATATTCCGATTTGAAGATTCGTCTGAACTTTCATCTGAAATTTCATAAAGTCTGTCTTTTAATACTTTGTCTTTTTTAAACTCTAAATCAGATATTTCTTGATTGTCTGTTGATTTAGAATTTACGGAAAGTTCTACTTCACCAAATATAACTTGGGATAAATCGTCGCATAAATTATTTTCTATTACATATGTAATAGAAAATAATTTATGCGACATACATATGAGGAAGATATCTTCCTCGTATGTTGCAATACTGCAATCAGGGGGCAGAAAAAAAAACGATTTCTGGAACAGCCGAAAAATCATCCAAATCTAAAAAAATGTTCAATCATCTTCCATGTAAAAAAATCAGAATAAAAAAATAATGTAATGATGGAAAATAAAGAGATGGATAATGAAATGCTTATAGAACTGGTAATTTCATTTTGTTTTTTTATTATAAATGTAAAAGTTGGAATAATTTATATGAAATCTTCTTTAAATATTAGTTTCAGAATGATATTATCCCTTTTATAGCTAATAAACTGAAAAATAAATACCATAAATGCACGGAGTCATATGTGCAAGTTTTCAAAAACATTACCCTCATAAGGAGCCATTGCTCCCATTTTGGGAACAACTTATGCTTTCGGTAATTGTGATTGATCAATTATACATATTAATTCTGGATTGATGTTGGTTAATATAATACACTGTTATAAACATATTTTAACTAAAAAATATAATTTTATTATAGAGTTTTTTTTTCTTTCGAGTACGGCCAAAAAGCTATTTTTCGACTTTTTTAACTCATTTTAAAAAATAGAATATTTTAATGAAACTTTAAAAAAAAATCAGAAGTCGTCTATTATATTCAAAATTTAAATAACACGAACCTTTTAAAAATATATAAAATACTCACTTTAGAAAAAAATCTTAAAGCAATGTTCCCAAAATGGGAGCAATGGCGCTTAATGGGTTAAATTATTTTTTCTTTACAGTGTTAAATCTTAACGTTTAATCCATAAAAGAGTCAAGCGATCTTAACCAAATCATATTTTTAAATTTTCTCCTCTAAAGATTAACAAGTCTTTCTCAACTTATTTGTCCTTTTCAAGATATAATAAAGAAAAATGAAGTCTCATTTGAGTTAAATGAAATGATTACAGTTATTCATTACACAACAATAAATACACAAAAATATATAAAATAAAGACTATTGTAAAGGTTAAAATTTAATAAAAGTTATTTTGATATAAGTAGCAGAGACAAATCTCCAACGTAAGAAAAAAAAACAATGGAATTACTTCCATATCAATAGTCAAATCAATACAGATGAAAGGTAGCACTGTATCAAACAGTCATCAACAATGTATGAATAAGAGTATTTAAAATTATTATAAATTGTAGAATCATTTTTTCGATAAATATTAATAACCAACCAAAATGTGGATATGTTTGTAGTTCACTTTAAATCCTAGGTAACCAGTTCATAGTATTGGCCGGAATAGGTTTCCACGAAAAATTAAATTTCGAAATAACTTACCCAGAGTCAGGCGAACCAAGGTGTACTAGGACATTTACATACTCTGAGGAAAATTCGGGGGGGGGGGGGGGGTTCTCCTTTCATTGGCACTTTAAAGACATTCTGGCCGCTCAGGAGGGTTTCTACCTGACACCCACGGAAGAATCTTCGCAAACTCCCGCGAAGGGGGCTCCCTTGGGTGACACTTCAGCACGAAGAGGATAACAGCTTAGCCACTACTTAGGGGGGGGGGGAACCTTCTAAAGATTCAATCTTCAGCTTGCAGTCACTTCCACAACAGAAACAGGGCCTCCTGCTCTACTCGATATTTCCGGAATGCTTAAAAGACGCCACGGAAGGGGCTCTTTTTCATTTCATTTCGATGTTGAAAACGTTGACATCAGGGTGCAGAAAATCTGTAGCTCGGAACTTTCTCGAAACCGGGAATAACGGGGCTAGTGTCTGGGCATCATCCCCAATTAATTTTTACGTCCAACTCCTCCGACGATTTCTTTCGATCTCCCTGCTACTTAAAACTAAAACACACAACCAAAAAAACTGGTTCTACACTTGCCTCCCACTTGAAGGACACTTGTCCAATCACGAACACAAGGGGCGTAACATTCTAGAACCCCTTGCATTCCCACCTTGAATACAAAAACCAGATGGCTCCCACTGCAAGCTGCACTTCGAAAACAAACTAAAATGTTCATTCCAGACATCCAGGGAAGCGCGGGACCTCCATGAAAACTTTCAATTCTGGGAAACGCATCTAGAAAACAGCCTGTTTTTATAATTTTTTTTTGTTTACGCAAAGTTCGTTAACCGTTTCACAGGCCCCACCGTAAAACAACTGCAAAAACACTTAACTTTCCTCCACTGATACCGGGAAATATTTCTGTCATGATACCATGGGAACCTCCGACTAGTCTCAATGAACTTTACTCCTATGTTAAAACGGATGTTTACTTTTTAACAAACTTACTGACTAAATATTTTTATATTATTTTTAAATAATCCTTAAATTTTGTATATTTACATTTTCCTTAAAAATTCATTGATTTAAATTTTTCTCAACCAAAAAATCCAAAATTCGTATGAATTTCCACCTAACAACATCCCCCTCTGTAGTAAAAAAATTTTGAACGTAGAGAAATTTTTTATAACACTCTACTAACGAAGAAAATCAAATAACGACATGATAAAGAAACCGCGCTCAAAAGTAAAGCACCTGCGGAAATAATCTCACAAGCCCTACATCGACCCGTTATGATAAATCTCCCCCAGGGTTCTCCACTTGGAGACCACTGACCAGGCCCCTACCTACCGGGATTCGACCCAGTTTGACGGGTTTGAGTGCCTGGTCATTGGGGCGAAATTCGCCTGATCGCCCTATTGGGGCGGTCCACAAAGACAAGTACCCAGTTCGGCCAATCAACTGAGTCCGGATTTTTCTGTGTTGTTCACTCCTAAATTTAAATGTTCTGAGATCTGACGCCGCACACCACGTACTCGTCATGACAGTTGAAATGGGGCTGGACAATTTAGTGCCGAAACGTTGGTACTGAACTTAGCTTGAAAAAGGGGAGAGAATTTTGAGGGAAACTAAATAAAGAAATTAACTAGATAATGAAACCACTGAAATGAAAATATAATCAGCCAATAGCTAAGTCGTACCATCGGCGAAAATGTTTGGGCTGAGTTGCAAGGCAGACGAAAACGCTGCGGGGGCTGACGGGACTGCGCCTTTCTACCGTACCCCACCTGGTAAAAACTGGCTCCGTGGGCTGTCCCATTAGAGCGGGTCCGGTAGCTTTTGCGGACAATGTCCAATTGCACCTAATAAAGAGGCGAACAGTCAAAAATAAAATGAATAAAAAAACTGCTGCTAAAAAAAAACCCCTTGTGCTACCAGTTGGGGCCGGCCATTGGCTCGTCCCAACCGGCAGCACGAGGAACTGCAAGGGGAACCTGGAAGAGAAGAATGTTACATTTTAAACTGAACCAGGGTTCTCCACTTACAAAGTCGCTAGGATGATGCGTCCACCCTCTAGAAAACCTGCCGTCCAAAACATGTAACCGAAAACTTCGCTTATATCCTACGGGATGTAACACCCGCCGCTGACGTGATGGTTCACCAAATACCACAATTTTGGAAAAAGGGAAAAGGAGGAAGAGGAGGAGTAATCAAAGGTTCATTTAACTTAACATTGCTTAACTTACGAACCCTGTGGGCACGAAATTTAAAAGAAATTGAACTGGTTGCCTTTACATATATATATATATATATAATATATCATGAGTGCCAATAATAAAACATATAAAACCAAATTATTGATATGAAATACAGCACATTTACAACAAATAAAAGGTAAAACAAAATCAGAACAGAAAATATGAAAAATCTACTATAAATTACCTACAAATACATTAATAATCAAATATGAATCCAAACTTAGTTCTAAATATGCCGATTACAGATCATTTTCTAAACTGAAAAATTCACAATATACTGATTGTTGGCAATAAAAGTCCTATGCCAAAAATGCTTCTCGTAATGTCTACATGTATACTTTACGTTTGTTATTATGCATACAGAAAAGTGAATTACCAAGGACTGGTCACGCCACCATTTTTGTTACGATGTTCTTCAATATTTAAATTTTGTAAAAAGATCCAGTACTTAAGTTAGTGAAAAAATAACCAAATAAAGCAATAAACCCCTTTAAAGAAATTCCCAAAATAAACAAATACAATTTCTTTAAATAAGTTAAAAATTAAGTATGAGTTTAACAAATAAAAAAAAACATCAACAACCACCACCAGTAATTTTAGAATGCGCTGTGTTCAAAGACCCTTAAATTAAAATTATAGTAACCCAATAACATCTATCCTGAAAAGTAAACTGGAGCCTTGTTTAACTAATTCACTGACTTGCTAATAACATTTTAATTGAGAAAAGGTCCCTTACCAGGTATATATAATTGTAATTTATTACTCTTAAAATTCTTCATAGTTTAACAAATTAATACAAATCTTAGTAACAGTGCCTTAGATGAATTAAATTTACATCTTCAAATTGGTTATACTTCAACAAATCTTAATATTTTCAGGTCCATATAATATACTTAGACAAAATTTACTTTCTTTCTATCAAAGTCACCTATGGATTTATAAAAATTCATATAGTAAATATAAAAAAAGAAAGCATGTAGTTCACCAATCAATACTTAATTTCTATTAATAACCAACTGCATAATCCGTAATTAATTAAATTATTTTTTCTTTAGAGTGTTAAATCTTAACGTTTAATCCATAAAAGGGTCAAGCGATCTTAACCAAATTATATTTTTAAATTTTCTCCTCTAAAGATTAACAAGTCTTTCTCAACTTATTTGTCCTTTTCAAGATATAATAAAGAAAAATGAAGTCTCTTTGGAGTTAAATGAAATGATTACAGTTATTCATTACACAACAATAAATACACAAAAATATATCAAATAAAGACTACTGTAAAGGTTAAAATTTAATAAAATTTATTTTGATATAAGTAGCAGAGACAAATCTCCAACGTAAAAAAAAACAAACAAACAGTGGAATTACTTCCATATCAATGGTCAAATCAATACAGATGAAAGGTAGCACTGTATCAAACAGTCATCAACAATGTAAGAATAAGAAAATTTAAAATTATTATAAATTGTAGAATCATTTTTTCGATAAATATTAATAACCAACCAAAATGTGGATATGTTTGTAGTTCACTTTAAATCCTAGGTAACCAGTTCATAGTGTTGGCCGGAATAGTCTTCCACGAAAAATTAAATTTCGAAAGAACTTACCCAGCGGCAGGTGAACCAAGGTGTACTAGGACATTTACATACTCTGAGGAAAGTTCGGGGGGGGGGGTGTTCTTCTTTCATTGGCACTTTAAAGATATTCTGGCTACTCAGGAGGGTTTCTACCTGACACCCACGGAAGAATCTCCTCAAACTCCCGCGAAGGGGGCTCCCTTGCGTGATACTTCAGCACGAAGAGGATAACGGCTTAGCCACTACTTAGGGGGGCTCCTTCTAAAGATTCAATCTTCAGCTTGCAGTCACTTCCACAACATAAACAGGGGCTCCTGCTCTACTCTGTAGATAATACCGGAATGCTTAAAATACTCAACGGAAGGGGCTCCTTTTCACGGGGCTAGTTTCTGAGCATCATGCCCAATTAATTTTTACGTCCAACTCCTTCGACGATTTCTTTCGATCTCCCTGCTACTTAAAACTAAAACACACAACCAAAAAAACTGGGGCTACACTTCCCTCCCACTTGAAGGACACTTGTCCAATCACGAACACAAGGGACGTAACATTCTAGAACCTCTTGCATTCCCACCTTGAATACAAAAACCAGATGGCTCCCACTGCAAGCTGCACTTCGAAAACAAACTAAAATGTTTATTCCAGACATTCTGGGAAGCGCGGGACCTCCATGAAAACTTTCAATTCTGGGAAACGCATCTAGAAAACAGCCTGTTTTTCTATTTTTTTTTGTTTACACCAAGTTCGTTAACCGTTTCACAGGCCCCTCCGAAAAACAACTGCAAATACACTTAACTTTCCTCCACTGATTCCGGGAAATATTTCTGGCATGATACCCTGTGAACCTCCGACTAGGCTCAATGAACTTTACTCATATGTTAAAACGGATATTTACTTTCTAACAAACTTACTGACTAAATATTTTTATATTATTTTTAAATAATCCTTAAATTTTGTATACTTACATTTCCTTAAAAATTCATTTATTTAAATTTCTCTCAACCAAAAAATCCAAAATTTGTATGAATTTCCACCTAACACATCACCTTGTAAACCAAAGCCATATCTAAAAGATTTGTATGCTGATTAAAATTAGAAGTATGATTAGAGAACGATAAGACAGGACACACTGGTTATGTGCGATGTATATTTTGAAATCTAATAAATACAGTTGAACCCGTTTAAGAAACGCGATGCAAGGGACTGGATAATGAGTCGCGTATTCAGCGGGATCGCGTATTAAACATCTAATCGTCTAAAAGAACTTTAGAACTATCATTTATATGTTTTTGGTCGAAAATTGTGTTTTATGCAGATTTAGATTAAAATTTAACTGTATTATTGTTTAAAAGACCAAATTACACGTGGTGTAAATAACTCACCGGTCATTACTAAATCAGGAGCAGGTTGGCATCAAGAGAAAATAATTAACTGAAAGCGAAAGAACGTTCAAATGCATTTAAAAGCACACAATACTAGCGTGGCTTTATTTTCTACATTCTACGAGAGAGAAAAAAAATTGAAAGCATACACCGAGCAAAGAAAGAAGAGTAAGTAACAAAATGCGATAAAAATTTGCCTATCTGTCTCTTGCAATGTTGCTAATTTAGCGGAGTTTTTTTTTTTCAAATAGCTACAACGATTTCCGGTTAGTAATATTAGCCTGTATTAATATGTTATTAAATAAGGATAAAATTATTATTCGAAAATAGTGTTTTTTATCTGAAAAAAATCTGTTAGATTAGCAACACTGGAAAAGAGAAAATAATTCGAAATTTAGTCTTTATATCAGGGTATGTACGCTTTTACCACAAATTTTTCTATTTAATCTTTAAAAAGCAGAAATGCAGATGCCTCGTATAATTGCAGGCTTTATAACTTTTTTTCTGCATTTCTATCTTTTTCATGAAAAAATCTATTAAAATATGTGCTAAAAACGTAGGAATCCTGTGTATCAATTCTAATCTTAAATGAGATTTTTTTGCCTAAAAGGACCGAAGCTGTATCGCGTCTTTAGCAGGATCGCGTGATAATTATTCGCGTATTAAACGTGATATTTTTACATTAGTCTAATGGCGATGTTCAAGAGACCGGAAATATCCACCCTTTAACCCCTTGAAGGGCATCGGTATATTATATATACCACTTAATTTTAATCCCAAAATGCCACAGGGACACCATAATTTTATAATCAAATTTTGAATTTATAAAGTACATGAGGAAAAGTTTTTACTTATTTTAAAACAAATTCGTTCGTAAATCCTGGTGTCAGTCAATCATTTCAATATTTTAGCTACAAGAGTACTTTGCCCCTGAAGGGGTTAAGCAGGATCGTGTATTAATCGGGACCGTCTTAAACAAGTCCGACTGTATATTTATATAAATACTGTATAAATCATTTAATTATTAAAGTTTTCTGTAATTCAATATTTCAAATGTAACACTTTTATGAAATATACTATATATAATTATCTCAATTGAAAATAAACTTTTACCTTTAAAGATAACTTACTTAATTGAAATTCCGAAGCAGCATTTCTAATTATCGTTGTTAAATGTTCATGATTAAAACATTCCGAGAGAATTTGCAGAAGATATGAAAAGACAATCCAGCTACAAACGGAGTGAATAGGAGTCGTTTGTTTATTCAAATAAATCAATAGAAATCAATTTCTAAGCATTTTCACCGAGGACTTCTCATTCTAGGCTTTCGTTTAGCGAATGTTTCTTGAATGAAACCAGTTCCAAGATCTCATTAATTGTGATTATCTTTGAATAATAATTATCTTAATTCAATCAATGCAATTTCTAAATTTCATATACTTGTTTTGAATTTTAGATATGATAAATGTATTAATCGGTGTGATTTATAATTTCTTATTGCATTATGCAGGATTTGTATGAATGTTCTATATAGTAATAACGGAATTTAGATAGATATAGAGAGAAACATCGATAACGGACACTCCCGAATAGAGAACACCTCTATATAGCGGAAACTGTTTTCATGTCCAACACCAATTTTCTAAGGTATGGAACAGGCATGTCAAACTGGTTTACCACCGCGGGCCAAATTAAATATTATATACAAAGCCGCGGGCCACATAAAAATAAAGTAGATAATATCATTACCACTGAAAAGAATAAAATTTGTACGCACAAAACAAAACCATGTTAAAGAAATATTCACGCAAAGTTCCAAAATTATTATTATACATAGTTTATTTTATTTTTCGAATAAAATATTCAGAATTACTTTGCATCAACTAAATCTATAAAATTTAATTGAATTTTATAAATTGTATTTATTTTGAAAATTGATCGCACACGCTGGTCTGTTACTTTCGATCTAGCAAAAGCATAGCTGTCAATCTTCCGTATTTTCTTCATGCAAAAAATAAAAATAAACATACTTTGAATCAGAAAATGTGTCTTGTACAAATTCGCTACTTATTTGGATTTCATTTATTAAATACATTTTCTGGATCAAATTATGTTTATTTGACTTGAAATATATCAAAATTTTGGCAGCTACGCACAGATGTCGTATAAAAGTGCGCTAGCAAAACTAATAAAACTATGCCTAATTTCCCACAATACTTCAAAAAATCGGTCGATTAATGAATAATTACAGAAATTTGGAAACCCCATAGCCATATATTTTCACTCTAATATGGAATCGTACTGAGTTTTGATTAACTGCAGTAATCAATTCTGAAGAATAATTTCAACATCAATAATTGGAGTTGAAGTAAATAGACTAAACTGACTTTCATATTTCTTGAAATTCAAAAATTCTTCTTTTGAATTAATTATTAAATAAATTTTATTATATTCTAAAAATTACTAATGAGGATTTATAATAATGCTTGGCAATATTTGAAATTAAACATATTTTCCTTTTGAAAATTATTTTATCAAAGTAATAAATTCCATTTGAAAACGCTAATACTATCAAATAATAAGGTAGCATTATGAAATTTGACCTGAAGTTAAAATTTACTCAGGTGCTTTGTAATTTGAAAGGAAAACTCCAAGTACTTTTTCTATCGGTGGTCTTGTAATAATACACACATTCAGAATTTAAAATAAAACTTGTAACCTTGCTTAACAGTTAAAACTTTATAAAGGAAAGCCGTCAAATATCTCTACTGTAAGTAGCTAGATCTGTTTATCTTCACTACCAATATTTCCAAAATATTTTCTGGATTGACAATGATTAAGAATACGCGCACGAATATAAGTTAAGTTTGTAAGCGCTATAAGTTTCTTTAGCACATATTCGACTTTTATAAATCTATCCGCTATATATAAATCTTTCTAACAATAGTACTTATGCTTATAGTATTTTTAAATTTCTTTAACTGCTCTTTACATCATTTCTTCACTTTTGTAGTGAATGATTTCGACTCGTGGGATATTTAATGTAATAAATATAATAATTAATGTATTTTCTTCAATGGGCTTGGTGAAAGCACTTTGATTCTCTTTTAAGAAGTATCAATTTCAATTCTGACAGTTATCCTACCGATGTTTGGCCATATTTTTGTGAGTGTTCCTTATAATTTGTGCTGTAGCACTTCTTAATGTTACATTCATTTCAAACTCACACAAATTCAACAGTGTCTACATATCAAACATAAAATTTCAGTTTTCCTTTGAATATAATTGTATTGTTGAAAAATATATATATATATATTTGCGATGTTTATTTTCAGTTTATAATACTTATTCAAAGTGGTACAGAGCTTTAACATACTTTTATATAAATCTAGAGGAATATGTCAATAAAATGTGTGTATATCAATAAAAAATGAAAGAAAAGAAAGATCACGCATTATTAATTAATAGTGACACAATTACTAACCTAAGTAATGAAAATAATTAAAGAGTTTAAATCCAAAATCCGTATGTTCGACTAATGCCCAAGTGAAGAACCTGAATGACACATTCGAAGTTATGTATCAAAAAGAAAACTGATAATTTGTACCACTTTCAAAGCGAGTCATTTAAAGCTATTTAATTTTATATTTTGAGTTTGTTACATTTTTAATGTTCTTAATTAGTGCCGAATTTTACTAATTTCACAATATATTTCTTAATATTAAATAAATACAGAATATTATAAAATTGTGTAATAAAAGAGTAGTAAAATAAAGTATTAATTTCGATATAAAACAAATAAAAATTATCTGTAAAATATTGTACAAATTTTACAAATCTTTAAATTATCAGACTCAAGATCCGCGCTTTGGTACGTTCCGATTGGGTTATCTTTGTATACACAATTCTTTTGTGTTGAAATGTAAAATTGAGTTATATCTGTCTATGTTGAATTACACCACTGTTGTCAGATGAGCCTGATTTTTTGTATTCAGAAAAAATTCTCTTCTTTAAAGACAGAATGAACAAAATAAATATTACTATTAAAAATATTGGTAGCATTCTGAATTAACTAACAACTAAAAACAACTCGAACAACTCAATTAAACACGAGACAGGTAAAATGCCAAAGGGTTCGCGGGCCAGTTGTAGCCCGCAGCAGGGCCTGATTACCAACGGGGCACACTTCCACCAGTAAAAAAGAATGGAATTTTTTCCGTATTCTCGGCAGTAATTTTGAATGAATACGGCGTTTTAATAAGACGAAAATTTTTATTAAATTTTACTGGTGGAAGTGTGCCCCGTCGGTAATCAGGCTCTGGCCCGCGCTCCACGTGTTTGACATGCCTGCTATGGAAGGATACAGTACTTAAAATCTCTTGACTAAATATGGTGATAAGGAATTGTTAATAGTAGCGAAAAGGGAAAGCTTAATGTAACAATGTTAAGAAGTGCCAGCGAATCTTTAAACTTGGTTTGAAGCAAGGGGGTAAATTTATATATGTACCATAGCTGCCAACTTTTACGCTTTTTTCCTACCACTAAAGTTTTACAGTAAATTCTTACTTAGTAAATAGTCGAAATCATGTTATTCAATAATGCAAAAAATTCTATTAATTTTTAGTGGTAGCAAAAAAGCGTAAACGTTGGCATCAATGTATGTACGCTTCGCGTACATTAACCGAAAAGAAAACCCTGGATGCATGAAACTCGCTGTGCAGCATTCTCTAGAATGCATGAAATTAATTCAAGCAGCGGTTAGTAAGTTATATGTATGTACGCCTCGCGTACATTAACCGAAAAAAACCCCTCTGGATGCATGAAAGTCGCTGTGCAGCAGTCCCTAGAATGCATAAATTTCATTCATTTATGCTGAAAACTCTCCATAATTCTTTATGGCCTTAATATCAAATAAACATTTTATGGTTAAGTACTAAGGAAACGAATATCAACAAAACAACGTTCCAAAGTCGGCTGCGGATTTTTTTTTTACCATATCGTTATGCTACACTCTAGTTCACGCATGCGCACTGAATTCTTAAAAGGCAGTCGAAGTTTTAATAATATTGCATTAACAACCACGCCCTATCGGCGAGTATTGTTAATCGTACTTTACATAACATTAAAGATTAATTTGAATAGTCGACATCATTTTTCTTCTACGTAATTCTATTTGGAGCAAGGAGTGTCCTGGTAACCACAGACAAGTGTTTCAGTAAACATTATAAAGAACTGGAACATTATGCGTTATTATGCGCGAAAATGCTATTGCAGTTATTTTCTTTTTTTTAAAGTGTCATAACACTTACGCATCGAGAAACGAGAATTCTCGTGTTCGTTAAAAAAAACATCTTTGTCCAAGCGCGGGGCTTCTATCCTACAGTAAACGCATTTATGTCATGTTGTCCATATATTTCTTTAGATTGTATGACATTTTATAAGAAATCCGTCCGTTGAATGATATTTACTGCTGTATAAACTTGAAAAACCTATCTATTAAACGCTTTACGAAAGAAGGAGGAGTTTCTATTGATTTAAAACTGAGATATCACAAAAACATCCCGATGCGATGTGTTTATGGATTGTTTAAAAATTATTCAAAAGATTAAAAACGCTTTACCAGTAATTTAAATAAATTTCTCTATTTTAAAGATGATTTAAAGAACAAGATAGAGAGATAAAGGTAAAATTTGTAAAAGCTATTTTTAAAAATCTAGCACATTTTGGTAGATATTAGTTTACTAATATTATATTTCACTAATATCTATCGCTTGACATTTCTTGAAACTACAGATTTCAGAACAATCATTATTTATGAATTCCTTTATATTTAATTTAATCGCATCTTCTGAGAACAAACCCTTCTCCCATAAGTTGTAGTTATGGCAAATATGAAGTAATAATTGCGACCAAAATAAAATGGTAGGAATTTCCAAAACTATTTACTGAAATATTTCGGAAAACCTTTCTAAGCTTTGGAAGGATGAACTTCAAATCTTATGAGTAAATAAAGATATATTGATTGATATACGCGCACTTTACATGACGTTAAACATTTAATTAACTAGAGGATATAGGGCTTTGTTCAAAAGAGTTCTATCAACAGCAAGGAATTAATATCCATGTCTTGGAAACTGCATGTATGTGTTTTTGTAATCCTGAACGACAATTAGGTAATAGTTTTTAGGCGTTAAAATGCGATCGCGGTTATTTTCTTTGTTAACACGTTCACTACGTGGTTAAAATTAACATTATTTTATTTTATTCAGAAATTCCGAATTCACACCAGAAAATACTAATAGAAATAATTATTTATTTAATGACAGACCTTTTGCGCAGGACTACCAGTTCGGCTTTTTTTCTAAATTCCGAAATTTCCCATTGATACCAGAAATTTTCTACAATGTTCTTTTCTTTGTATAATGACAGACATTTTGTAATTATTTAAATTAAAAATTCTTCTTTCAGAATTTACTGTACGAATTCGAAATTTCGGAATTAAAATAAAGGCCAAATTGACATCCCTGATTTTGTGATTACTTTAAATAATTTCTTTTTTTTTTAAATATCCGGTGTGAATTCGTAGTTTTGGATTAAAAATGGAATGTCAAATGAGTGACCAAGCGACGACGCCAAGCATGCGGCCTCGGTAGCGAATGTGTTAAACTGCTATAAGAGAGTTCATTAAAATTATACAAACGATTAAAAAAAACATTACGAGTGGTGAATTTTTGTAACCTTCTCCATTTTGAAGATATATTTTTTTATGAAAGGCAGAGATAGAATGAGAAAAAACTGTAACATATTAGAAAAACAATTTGGCAAAAATTTATAGATATTATTATTTTTTCACTAAATTTAATATCTGTTATTCGAAATTTAATTAATCTATAGGTTTAACAGCTTTAAGTTTTAATAAATGTATTCATATTAAATTAAATAGTATGATTGTGGTACAAATTTATCTCCCGTAGATAACACTTATGGTAAATATGAAGCAATAATTGCGCTCAAACTAGAATGGCAGGAGTTTCCAAAACTATGTAGAGAAATGTTTCATAAATGCTTTCTATGCTTTCGAAGGAAGTGCTTAAAATCTCCTGAGTAAATATTGATATAATGCACTGATATATACGCATTTACATAACGTTAAAGATTTTATTGAATAGTCGATGGTTATTTACTTCGCCATAATTCTATTTGGAGCAAGGAATTATTATAAGCGCTCTTGTAACCCACGCCCATGTGTTATTATAAACTTGAAAAAGGACTATAAAATAATACATTATTATGTTTGAAAATGCAAAATTCTTCTTTAAATTTTCTTTTTTCTCTATTTTGTAGATTATTAACCCTTAATTACATAGTAATGTAAATTTCCATCACTGTTTATTTAACTTTTAATAAATAAATGAATTTCTTAGCCACCACTATATTTATATAGAAATATTAATCAAGTAAATTTCCCGTGAATTATGTTGCTGAACAAAGTTAAAAATCTATCTTAAAATTTCTGGTGTCTGATATTTAATATATGTATAAAAAAACACAATTGTAAAAGAAAAACTCATGCAAAGAAGGGTTAAAAAAAATGAAAAAATAACAATAAATTAGCAAATTTTTACTAAGCTATTTTATTAAATCTAATATCTGACACTTAAAATTTGATTAAACTAAAGGTTCCACAGCACTAATTATTAACAAACTCGTTCATATTATATTTAATAGCATATTCTCGGAACAAATCTTTCTTACTTAAGAAATAGTTATGAAGCAATATTTACGCACAAAATACAATGTCAGGAATCTCCAAAACTATTTGCTGAAATGTTTCGAAAATTTTTTTCAAGCTTTTCAAGGAAGTACTTGAAATCTCTTGATTAAACATGGAGATAAAGCATTGATATAAGCGCACTTTAAATATCATGATTTAAATGAATAGTCGTTTTTTTGTCATCGGGTTAGTTTTGTCTACAGCCAGGAATTATTATACGAGCTGTGCTAACTCACGCCCACTTATTTTAGTAAACTTGATAAAGAAAGAACCAGAAAATGATACGTTATTATGCTTGAAAATGCAAATTTCTTCTTTAAATTTTCTTCCTTTTCCTATTTTGAAAAGGATTTGTTTAAACATGGCAGAGAAAATAAAACATTTTTGAAAAGAAAAGATTAGCAAAGTTTTATGTAGCTCACTATCTGTAATATCTGCCACTGAAAATTTGATTATATACTAAAGATTTCACAACAGCAATTATTAACAAACTCTTTCATAGTAAATTTAATAGGATATTCTCATAACAGATCTTCTTCCTTAAGAAATAGTTACGGAGCAATATTTACGCACAAAATACAATGTCGGGAATTTCCAAAACTATTTGCTGAAATGTCTCGGAAAACCTTTCCAAGCTTTTCAAGGAAATACTTGAAATCTCTTGAGTAAATATGGAGATAAAGCATTGACATAAGCGCACTTTAAATATCATTCAATGATTTAATTAAAGAGTCGATGTTTTTTTTTCCTTCGGTAAAGTTCTATTTGCAGCAAGTAATTAATATACGTACTCTGGTAAACGCGGCCACGTGTTTTAATAAACCTAATAAGGAATTAGAAAATAATACGTTAATAAACTTGAGAATGCAAATTTATTCCTTCAAGTGCTTTAATAGAATGTTAAAAAAAACAATCTAACGTTATAAAAAAACCCAATTAGTTGTCAAATTGAGCGAATTGAAGATTTTCAAAAGAAAAAAAGAATGGAAAATCGTGCATCAATCATACATTATGAAACACTTTCCAACACTTACAAAATACTTTAACGAGACTTCACCGTTTAAAAAGATGAAAAATAATATCTAAGAGAACAATTTAGAAAATACATAACACATTTGAAAACCAGATTTTAGCAATGACCGGCCAAAGCTGGAAAGATACTCGAATGCTTTTCTGCAATTCTATATATGATATATAGATTTCTGTGCATTCTACTTAGTATTCTAAAATTTCTTTTACTAAAACAAATGGGTAACATAGTTGAAAAGTCATCTTGAGCAATTTCTGCCAATAGACGGACATGTACTTGAATTCTTTTGTACAGCCCTGTATATTATATACATATTGTCATACATGCAACAAATTAAGACTGTTAGTCAACTCACCAATTCCCCTCGCTAATGTTAAGCCTATGGGCGTGGAATACGTTCCCATATTGAAAATATCTCCTCAGAGAAGTAATATTTTTAACTTTTGTTTTCTGTATACTCTTCTTACAGGATATCTCTCTCGTTCTTAGATCTGAAAATAATTCTAAAATATATACTTAATTTTATTTGAAATGTTGAAATCTTATTCACAGTTCGTCAGCTTAAAAAAAATATATATTAAATTAAGCATGTATTTTAGAATTATCTTGAGATCTAAGAACGAGAGACACGTCCTTTAAGAAGAGTATACAGAAAAGAAAATTTTAAAATATTAATTTTCTGAGGAGTTATTTTAAATATATGCATGTATTCCAAGTCCATATGTTTAATATTATCCACGTTAATAAGGGAGTTGACTGACTAACAACCTTAAGCTAAAATTTAATGCATGCAACATACGGATAACACTACTAAAAACACACTTCCAGAAATTATCCTGAGAGACAGAAATGTAGCCAGTTCTTTGAGAGAAGAATATTATATATATATATTCTAATTTATATATATTCTATATATATATTCTAATTTATATATATTCTATATATATATTCTAATTTATATATATTCTACAGACTGTTTTTAATAATAAATATAATTTACCTGAAAAATGCGTATTGTAATTAAAAATCACTGTAAAAACGACAACATTACTTACAGATTATTTTGTGTAGCGCGGCATACGATCTATAAGTAGCAGAGCTGTTCAACTTGACGCACGCTAATCACCAGAAAATTGTTACAGAAATATTTGCCTTATTCAATCTAGTGATGGGCAGAATGAATGATTTTAATTTTCGAATGAATCATTGGATTATGCCCGAAAGCGTATCTGCCAAATTTTCTAAAAAAATTATTCAACTGCTACCAGAAATTTGGAAAATAAAAGAGAAATTTTATATTTTGATTATAACTAGATAAAGAGCCAGGAAAAAATAAAAATGTATTTCTTAATGGAAAATTCCTGGGGGAATTTGATTAAAAGGAATAAGAATTTTCGCAACCATTCTTTTCCTTCTTTTTTGCTTACAAAATCTCTGGTTGTGACTGATTAAAAGAAAAAACGAATGTTGGAAACATGCTCTTGCGCATGCCCGAATGATTCATTCGAATGAAAAAAAAATCATTCATTATGCCTATAACTAATTCAATTTCTGAATATCTCCAATTAAAAAAGGCAAATATTTCTGTAAGAATTTTCTGGTGAATAGCGGGCGCCAGGTTGGACATCCCTGCGTCTATAGAAATAAGTGTTGCCAGTAGGCTACTTTTTTTAAATTCCGATTGTTTGATTTCCACCACTTTTTTAAAATAGTGTAATTCAACTTATTCTCACATTAGTTAATAAAAAAGCCGAATATTTCTACTTTAAAAAAGTCGTGGCAATCAAGCACTCTGATTTTTATTTAAGTAGCCGACTGGCAACGCCGATAGAAATTATGCACACCACATAGTATGCAAAACTTTAGTTTAAATTAAAAACGCATAGTATAATTGAAAACGAACTTCCCAACAATTATCGTAAATAGACAGTACTGTAGTCAAATTTTTTTGTGTTTACCTGTTTACCTTGTGCTTACCATGCTATTCCATGCTCCATCTCGTATTCTATGGAAGTACCTTGTAGCATAATTGAAAACGAACGTCCAGCAGTTATTGGAAATATACAGTACTGTAATCGTAATGCTTTGTGTTTACCGTGCTATTCACATCATATTCTAAAGAAGTACATTGTAGCATAATTCAAAACGAACTTCCAGCAATTATTGGAAATAGACAGTACTGTAATCGTAATGCTTTGTGTTTACCGTGCTATTCACATCATATTCTAAAGAAGTACATTGTAGCATAATTCAAAACGAACGTCCAGCAATTATTGGAAATAGACAGTACTGTAATCGTAATGCTTTGTGTTTACCGTGCTATTCACATCATATTCTAAAGAAGTACATTGTAGCATAATTCAAAACGAACTTCCAGCAATTATTGGAAATAGACAGTACTGTAATCGTAATGCTTTTTGTTTACCGTGCTATTCACATCATATTCTAAAGAAGTACATTGTAGCATAATTCAAAACGAACGTCCAGCAATTATTGGAAATAGACAGTACTGTAATCGTAATGCTTTGTGTTTACCGTGCTATTCACATCATATTCTAAAGAAGTACATTGTAGCATAATTCAAAACGAACTTCCAGCAATTATTGCAAATAGACAGTACTGTAATCGTAATGCTTTGTGTTTACCGTGCTATTCACATCATATTCTAAAGAAGTACATTGTAGCATAATTCAAAACGAACGTCCAGCAATTATTGGAAATAGACAGTACTGTAATCGTAATGCTTTGTGTTTACCGTGCTATTCACATAATATTCTAAAGAAGTACATTGTAGGATAATTCAAAACGAACTTCCAGCAATTTTTGGAAATAGACAGTACTGTAATCGAAATGTTTTGTGTTTACCTATTTACCTTGTGTTTACTACGCTATTCACATCATATTCTAAAGAAGTATCTTTTTGTAAACCTCAGTCATATATATGAATTTCATTAAATTTGAAAAAGTGGTAACATAATTAAATTACCCTGAAAAGAAATTTTTTCCGTAGACCATTATGTAACTGAATTTTTGGATGACCTTATAAATGAATGATGAAACTTTTTCGCTCCACACTCTACAGCAAGCATGTTTCAGTGCAACTCAGAAATTCATATCAATTTCATTATGAAATAGTGTAACATCATTAAAATACACCGCAAACGATTTTTTGTCCTAGAACACAATATAATGGAATTGTTTGTGTGACCCTGTAAACGAGCTATATTTATTTTATTCATTTTATCACTTTATTTTCTGTAGAGAGAGAGCCATAGTAAATCTCAGTATGATACATCAGTTTCATGGGAAACCGAATACATTTACTAGAGTTAGAGCATGGACAGACGGCAGACAGACAAACATAAATTATAAAAGCTTTTAAAATATGTTAGAGAGTATTAAAACAATGTAGAAAGATAATGAGAAATAGGTGAAATACAAAGAATGTGAATTATCACTTTACTAAACAGCGTAGAACCATTAGAGTGAAAAAATGTCCAGACTTCTGCTGAAAAATTAATAAGTGCATAATGAAAAATTACTATAACAAATTTGAAAAATTAATTAACACAATTTTAGATACAGGGTGATTATAATTAAAGTAGCACTTTCAAAATACTGTGAAAAAAAAAGAACCACTTGTCAGAATGACCTGATATTTCATCTGAGTATATGTGAAGCAATGGAAACTTGTTTTATGAAAGAAAAAAACAGTTCAAAAGCTGACCGATAGATGGTGCCGTACTGGTCATAAGATTCTAATTAAAAGACGTGACATGCTATTGTGGCACTTGTTGAAACAACATGTCACGTCTTTTAATTAGTGTCTTATGACGAGTACAGCGCCATCTATTGGTCAACTTTTGAACTTTTGTTTTCCTTCGCAAAACAAATTCCTACTGCTTCACGTATACGCAGATGAAATATCAGGTCATTCTTTCCTGTGGTTGTGTTTTTACAGACTTTTGGAAGTGCAACTTTAATTATAATCACCCTGTATAATAATCTTTTTCACTCTATCTAATATATTTTATTTAAAATGTCATTAACAACATTAATTATTAACAAATGTCTTCATATTAAATTTAATAGCATATTCGGAACAAATCTTTCCCCCTTAAGTAATAGTTATGGAGCAATAATTGCGCAAAGTAGAATGACTGGAATTTCCCAAACTATTTACTGAAATGTTTCGGAGAACATTTCTAAGCTTTTGAAGGAAGTCCCTGAAATCTCCTGAGTAAATATGGAAATAATACATTAACATAAGCGCACTTTATATAATGTAAAAGATCTAACTGCCTAGTCGATATATATTTTTCTTCGGCATAGTTTAGTTTTCAGCTAGTAATAATTATACGTACAAGGCATGCCAGATTGCCCTTTTTTTATTCAAATATTCCGAATTCAGACCAGAAATTGCGAATAATAATTTATGCTGCATTTAACGACTGATATTTCGTGATTACATTTAAAAAAAAAATCGGAATTTCTTGTACGAACTCGGATTTTCTAAATGTTTTCTCCTTAATGGTTCTATTTGCAGTAAGTAATACATTAACATAAGCGCACTTTATATAATGTAAAAGGTATAACTGCCTAGCCGATATATATTTTTCTTCGGCGTAGTTTAGTTTTCAGCTAGTAATAATTATACGTACAAGGCATGCCAGATTGCCTCTTTTTTATTCAAATATTCCGAATTCCGACCAGAAATTGCAAATAATAATTTATTCTGTATTTAACGACTGATATCTCGTAATTACGTAAAAAAAAAAAATCGGAATTTCTCGTGTGAACTTGGATTTTCTAAACTTTTTTCTCCTGAATGCAGTGCATATATGAATTTCCAGCAAGCAATTAACTAACTAATTCACTGCCAACTACGTGTATACTCGTTGTTTTTCAATCTAAAATTATGAATTCGTACTGGAAATTTCGAAAGAAGGATTTTTATATTAAATGATAACGAAATGTCTGTAGTTAAATAAAGTAAATATTGCTATTAGTATTTTCTGGTATGAATTCGAACTTTCTAAATAAAATAAAAAGCTAGAAAACATGTATTATTTTCTTAATAATTTAATAAAGATTTTAAAAAAGTATTCAGATTATTAAAAAAACATTACCAGTTTTAATTAGAGTATCCCCCTCTATTTTGAAGATGATTAAAAAAAGGGTAGAATCATAATGGAAAAATGCTACTATATATTTGAAAAAAAAATCGAGCAAAATTTATTAGAACGTAATACTTTTTCACTAAACCCAAGATCTGTCAATGAATTGCTAAGAAAATACAGGTTTCAGAACATTAATTATTAGTAAATGCTTTCATATTAAATTTAATATCATATTCTTGGAACAAATTCTTCTCCCGTAAATAACACGTATGGTAAATAGGGAACAATGATTACACCCGAAACAGAACGGCAGGAATTTCCAAAACTATTTACTTAAATGTTTCGGAAAACATTTCCAAGCTTTTAA
Source organism: Maratus michaelseni (assembly GCA_963931845.1). Lineage (NCBI taxonomy): Eukaryota > Metazoa > Arthropoda > Arachnida > Araneae > Salticidae > Maratus > Maratus michaelseni. Next base: position 395,306,194 of record OZ007591.1, on the reverse strand, counting down.
AGGAAGTACTTGAAATATCCTGAGTAAATAGGGAGATAATACATTAACATAAGCGTGCTTTATATAATGTTAAATATTTAATTGCATAGTCAATTTCTATATTTTTACTTTCTTCTATCTTTACAAGAAGAAAGTATTGGATTCGTGAAAAAATTCGTCTTCCGATTTTCGTCGGATGTGTATTCTAGAAAATGCCTGTCTTTGATTCTCTGTATGTGACAAACATTTTGTGGACGCTCTACCATAAGAACTAATGCACGGAATTTTTTTAAACTTTAGATTCCGTTAGACCCTAATATAAATTGGTTCTGATTAGTTTTTGGTGTAAATCACCCAACAGGTGGCGCTGCTATGTAACATTTTCCACGATAGCTATGTCTCAAGAACTAATGCACAGAATTTGATCAAATTTCAGAGTCTGTTAGCAGAGATGCCACGATCCGACCAATCTTCTGTAATATGTGGATTAATTTGACCCAGTTTAACCCCTTAATCGCCGCGCCCAAAACATTCAAGGGCAGTCATGTATGAACAAATTTCGTCGCGCCGGTGACCCTCACGAGCTAAGCTTCTAATGACTTTAGCTAATATTTTCTGGTATCTTCTTTGAATTTTGCGTTCGCAAAATTACTTTAACACGAGAAGCATCAAGAGCAGTCAATTTGTTAGGTTACACATATGAAAATAGAAAAAATATTATGGTTATTGGAAATGGAAAAAACAGAAAAGATATGCCAGAAGGTTTGCGAGAAAAAATAGTTAAAAACTGGTGAAGTTCATGCGTTTAGACGAGGAAAACTTATGGCGTTGAAATGGAAAGACAAAAAAGATGTGACATTGTTCCTAAATTGTTGAAGTTACAACTCAAAGTAAAAGAATGACAAAGAATTCAAAATCAGATGTAGATTACAACCAAACTATGGGAGGTGTTGATGTAGTAGATCAATTTATTTCAAGCTACCATGTAGCTAGAGATGGTAGGAAGAAATATTATAAAAAGATATACTTCCATCTATTGGACCAAACTGTTCAAGTTTAAAAGAAAGAAGGAGGCAGAAAATCTCATCTAAAGTTCAGACTCTATTGGGTATTTCCTTGTTACTATTTTTTTAAGAAGTTATTTTAATGCATCTTATGACTATAATCTTACATTCTACCACTTCATAATATTTAACTTCAATCCAATTATACAAGAATTTAAATTTAACATTACACCAGGTGAGAAAGACATACCACCAACTGAATATTGTTACCATAAATTTATTACAAACACCAGGTAGTTAGATTTAAGAAGGGGCACCAAAATTTAGTACAAGTTAACACACATAATACAAAATATAAGAAAAGGGAGAGAATGGCTAAATAAATTCATTTACTTTTAAATTTTACTTTTAAATAAAATCAAAGGAGGTAACAATATTCTCATATCTTTCACAACCTTAAAAAAAGGAAAAACACCCAATACTTCTAAATTTCAAAAACATAAAGTATTCATAAATAATGACGAATAACAGTGAAAATTAAACTAATTTTGAATAACTGAATGGAGACAAACTCTCATATTTGAGAGGATAAAACTCAGAAAATTTGCAAGTTAAAACCAAAATGACATTACTCTATGAATACATTTATACCCTTAAAATTTAGGGACCAATGAAATCGTATAGTTGAGCACACTACGTCTTTTATAAATCATTTGAAAAGCTGTGATTCAAGATGATAGGACACATTTTTAATTACCTAAACAATAATATTTCACTTAATAAGATTCTCTTAATACTCCATAAATTTATTAACTCTCTTTAAAATATATAAAATTTCACGATTAACTTAATTCAGAATAAACAATTTATTTTAAGTGCATCAATAAACTTTAATCTATAAAATTTACTATCATCTGTTTAGCTATTTAGTTCTATTTACATTTGGATATTTAGATTAGGTCTACACATTTCATCTTAAATCCACATTAATTTAAAATTATATTTGTCATATATATATATTTCTTACAGAACTAATATATTTAAAGAAAACATGTGTGATTGAATTTCACTCCATATGAATTCTGTTATCAATTTAAAAAAACCAATGAAGGTGGACTATTTCACAGAATAAAAATATAAGGGCAACAAAGCTAAAAACAAGGAAAGGGGGTTTAATTTACTATTAATTTACAGAATTTAAACTAAAAGTGCAGAAAAGAATTACTTATGAAATAATATTTATAAACACAATTGAATAAAACAATAACAGAATTCTAAATTCAATTTTTTTTACACATGTATTTGCTGTTATTATAATCGAGCAGACTACTATTAAAGTAGAATTTAACATTACCATTTAAAGTTTGATAACTTGAATAAAATCTTTTAAGCTACTGTTATAATACATGAGAAATGTATTTAAATTAATCAGAATAATAGATGCAAATTAATAAGGGAAAAACAGATTCTTGGTTAATTGTGGGTTTATTTACAATTAAACATTTTCATATCAGTACTAGAAAGAATATTATAATTATAGTATGACATTATAGACAAACCAAAATTTACTCACATATATTTTTCTTAGACCACAACAGTTATCTCATCTATAGAGATTTTCATCAGGATGACAGATTAACAATTTTATATCAGATCACCACATTATCGTCGAAGATGGCCTCTACTTCATCGGCAGTCCCCACTTTGCCGAAAGAGAAATTCTTCACCACCTAAAACCGCATCTCACTGGTCACGTACTGCTTTCACATGCAATTCGGGGTTGGTATTTGTAATACCGATGACATTTGTGTCGATGATGTCGAGAGAAATTCCGCTTACACTATCGGGGTTGGTATTTGTAACACCGATGATATTCGTGTTGATAATATCGAAAGAAATTCTGCTTACACTAATTTAGTTTTAATGTAGCAGCAGGATTATTAGAAGTATAACATTAATTCCTCCTTCTGCTCTTTAATACGATCCTCATCCAACACCTTCCGAACTTTCATGTACTACCTCGGCTCAAAGTTGAGGAAAGCTCATATCTCCTAACAACCTCAGTAATGGAGATAGCAAAAAAAAACTTATAGGACCAACATCCTTTTTAGTTAGCCTCTTCTGTAGTACCAATGCCTTTTTTTTCTGCGCTCATGCTTCGGAGCTCAGGGGTAGCGGGGCGCATTTTCCCGCCAAAAATCCCCCTCGCCCGCTCCAAATTTTTTCGACTCGCACCTACATCATACGTTGTTCTCTGCTTACTGACTGACCTTCTCGTATCACCTTTACTCCTCGAACCTATATGGGGCCTACCCATTATAAAATTAAGGGGAACGGGAGCCTTACGCTTCTGTTACTATGCGCTAACCACATGGTAACAGGAAAATTTTCGAAGAAACGGGTTGCTAATGGTCCTTTTTTGACCGAACGTTTATTTGAAAGGTTGACCGTTTGTCCTACAAGGTTAAACTTTGCGGGTATTTTTCCTGGAATAAGTGGGGTTGAACAACAAGGTCACAACAATTTACACTTGGGGTTGATACTACGAAAAGGGAAAAAAAAAGAACATTTAACTAGAATTTGGAAGAAAGAACTGCATTACTTACCATGTTATAGATTAAAAAAAAAAAAAGAAAGTGAAAGAAAAATTAACTGAAAATTTAGAGAAATGAAGGGTTATGTTAATATAAGTTAAAAAATTAGAATTTGCGAAATATTCTACAACAAGACTCCCCTATCCTGAATAAAAAAAAAAAAATTTTGACTAAAAAAAAAAATTTTTTTTTTTTTTTTTTAAACAAAAAAAAAGAAAGTATAAAGCTAACTCCCAATGGAGAACTCGATTTCCTACTCCAAGTTAGTTAACCTAGACTTGTTAAAACCAAAAAATTGGAAAAATGAAGGTAAAATGGTTTACTGCCTGCTGGAGAAACACCTACGTGGGTCCAAGATACTCGAACAAATCAAACAGCGACTCGAAGAGCTTCCAAGCATCACATAGTTGAAACCCCGCTCGTCACACTCCGGAATGTGCAATTCGAGCTGCACACAATGAACCGTCCACCTGACCACATCCCTAAAAGAAAAATGGAATTGAGTTTAAAAAGGAATTTATACATAAGTAAAAGCTGTGAGCCATATAAGTAACCATGGGGTTTATCACAACCAACTGAGCCTCTATCCTTGCCTTCAGATTTGCCTACAGTTATCTGTATTAGATGATACCTACTGAAAATTTTCACCAACTTCCCGAAACAAACCAGATATCCAGACGGTGAAGTCTCATTTCACCACTACTACTTTCTACAAGTGAGTATGCCACTCCACCGTAATTGCCATGTGTAACTGCAGCTAGGCCCCAAAATTGTTGCTACAATTAAATAAATTTAAGTTTAAGGTTAATTAACATGTGAAGGACTGCCAACTGGTAATTTTCACAATTTACATACACATCAAGACACAGGCTGGAGATGCAGATGTAGATATATATATACATAATACACAAATAAAATCTTTTACTCGACATATAACAGTGTGTGAGTCAAAGGTAATAAAAAAAAGTATTTAAATCAAATTCATAGAAATAGCACTAGGTTACATACAGGTAAATAGCATAACACAAAAAAAAAAAACACAACAGAGATGCAATATTTCATTTTCAGTTTAAAATGCTTTACAAAAAAAAATACATGAATGCAAGTTCATTGTATTAGCAGGGAACCCCTATTCATTTGAAAAGTTCATATTTTGATTGTTGGGGTTTTACTTGGAGTGTACAAATGCACTTACAGATCATTGTGCATACATTAGTGTATGTCTGCAACTCTGTATTCCTATGGGAACAATTACCATAGCCTAGACAACTTTAAAAATGCAGAAACTAAAAACAACATGCAAAAAAAAAATGTGAAAAACAAATTCCACTACTACCAGGTAACTCTGCCAACAAGATATAAAAAAAAAAAAGGGAAAAAAGAAAATATAAACACAATTACCCAAATTTACAGAAGAGAATAGAATATAGAAGGCATAAAAATGTACACACCGAAAGTGTATATGTACGGCTGTAAATAAGTCACACCCCACATACAGAAATGTATAAAATATCTCTGTAAGATTTGCACATATACCCAACAAATTACAACTTCCGAGAAGGTAACACAAATAAGTAAACTAAATAAGTGTTAGAATTAGCTATATATATACAATACAATTATATTTTCAAAAGGAAGTAAAAAAGGGGAAAAAAAAATTTACCCAAATCCCTTCGCTTGCATCACGTAATTTTCAAAACATCCCCCAAAAAACTCCAAACATCCCAGAAATAGCACGAATTTTGGTTAAAAATTTATAAAAATTTACAAAAAGTGGGTGCGGAGCGGTATGCATGCCAAAATATAACATAATACCCAATACCCTTCTAAAAAAGGTACATATAAAGCTCCAAAAACGCTTACTAACACTTCCGGAAAGCAATCAAAACAAACCCATTTTAAGTTGAAAAATTTTCAATTCCGAGTTTTAATTTCGATAAATTTCCTCTAAAACACATATAAATACAAATTAATTAGACTATATACAGAAAACATTGAGTGAAAAACAGATAAAGTCGTTACTCTTTATAAATGGGACGAACGCTTCTGTCCCGAAAGGAATAATCGACCCGTGGAGTCGATCTAGAACGACCGAGGCGTTTCGATTTCGCGACAGGCCGTATCGAATCACCCTCAGTTGCTTTTTCGTTGCTATCGGACTGATCAACCTCTCTGCCTCTTTCAGCAATATTAGGCTCCTCTTGTGTGCTACCCGAACTTTCCCCTACCGGAGCAATCTGTGGATGTGACTCTTCCCCTCCCGGACTGACCTGTGGTTGTGGGGAAAGAGCACCAATTTCGGTTGAAACGCTGCGCGCCTCCTCCTCGTCTTCCTTAGTTACGGTTTCAGTGTTGCAATCATTCTCGTTTTCTTGCGCTAAAGGGGGCGGAACCCATGCGAAATATCGTCTATGTCTAGTAGTACGGAGGTGGGTTGGTTGCTCGCCACTCTGAATCGGTTCTGTTTCATCGATGGGCGGATTGTGAATCGAATTTCCGTTAGTCGTTTGTTGTTGTGGATTGTTTTGGTTAGTAATCTTCCTGTCTTTGAATAACGTTAGTCTATCAACATGGACAACTTGGGTATTTTTCGGGTTAGCAACTAAAGCGATCTTAAAATTTACATTATTTAATTGTTCAATAATAGTAAAAGGACCGTTATTTAATTTACTTAGCTTTTTAGTCTGTCCTGGCTCAATTCTAGGTGTGTAAAGCCACACTAGATCACCTACTTTTAGATTTTTACACACTGCTGTTTTTTCTCTGTATTTCTCCTGAGTTTCAGCTGCTTTAACTAGATTGTTATGGACTTCTGCATATACTTTTTGGAGAGCAGGAATTACAAGTTCACAGAAAGACGGTGCATCGTTGTAATTAAGTTTAGGTGGTTGTGAAAATACATGATAGGGAAGATTTAAGTTTCTACCATACATGACAGCTGCCGGTGTTAACTTTGTTGATGAATGTACAGCGGTCCGCATTGCTAACAGAGCAAATTTAAGTTTAGAGTCCCAGTCTGTTTGATTTTGATTTACAATATGAGAAAGTGCATTCTTTAACGTTCTATTTTGGCGTTCCACCTGAGCATTTCCGGGTGCATGATAAAAAGATGTTCTGATATGTTTTATGCCAAACATACTGTATACATGCTCAATCGCATCCGATATTAGGTTTTTTCCATTATCTGTCGTTATATAACACGGTGCTCCATATCGGGATATGAAATCTGCCAACGTGTCCGCTATTACATCAGAAGTAATTGAACTGACAGCATACGCCTCTGGCCATTTGGTAAAAGAGTCTATGTATGTGACTATATATTTATTTCCTGAAAATGTTTGTGGCAAGACGCCTATGATATCTAAGTGTACTTTATTTAGAGGAAATTCAGGGGTGGGCATACGCTGAAGGGGGGCAAGCTGATTTGCCTTATGGGCTCTTTTCTCTTGACAACTAACACAAGATTCTACCAGGTGTTTGACATCTGCCGACATCCCTGGCCAGTAAAAGTGCTCTCGGATGCGGTCAATTGTTTTCTGGAAACCTTGATGACAAGCAGCTAGAGAGTCGTGTGTTAGAGTGAACACTTGCAAAACCAGTTCCTTAGGAACCACTAACTTGATGGGGTTGTTTAAAATCAAAGATTCTCTAGTATACTCCATAAATTTATTAACTCTCTTTAAAATATATAAAATTTCACGATTAACTTAATTCAGAATAAACAATTTATTTTAAGTGCATCAATAAACTTTAATCTATAAAATTTACTATCATCTGTTTAGCTATTTAGTTCTATTTACATTTGGATATTTAGATTAGGTCTACACATTTCATCTTAAATCCACATTAATTTAAAATTATATTTGTCATATATATATATTTCTTACAGAACTAATATATTTAAAGAAAACATGTGTGATTGAATTTCACTCCATATGAATTCTGTTATCAATTTAAAAAAACCAATGAAGGTGGACTATTTCACAGAATAAAAATATAAGGGCAACAAAGCTAAAAACAAGGAAAGGGGGTTTAATTTACTATTAATTTACAGAATTTAAACTAAAAGTGCAGAAAAGAATTACTTATGAAATAATATTTATAAACACAATTGAATAAAACAATAACAGAATTCTAAATTCAATTTTTTTTACACATGTATTTGCTGTTATTATAATCGAGCAGACTACTATTAAAGTAGAATTTAACATTACCATTTAAAGTTTGATAACTTGAATAAAATCTTTTAAGCTACTGTTATAATACATGAGAAATGTATTTAAATTAATCAGAATAATAGATGCAAATTAATAAGGGAAAAACAGATTCTTGGTTAATTGTGGGTTTATTTACAATTAAACATTTTCATATCAGTACTAGAAAGAATATTATAATTATAGTATGACATTATAGACAAACCAAAATTTACTCACATATATTTTTCTTAGACCACAACAGTTATCTCATCTATAGAGATTTTCATCAGGATGACAGATTAACAATTTTATATCAGATCACCACATTATCGTCGAAGATGGCCTCTACTTCATCGGCAGTCCCCACTTTGCCGAAAGAGAAATTCTTCACCACCTAAAACCGCATCTCACTGGTCACGTACTGCTTTCACATGCAATTCGGGGTTGGTATTTGTAATACCGATGACATTTGTGTCGATGATGTCGAGAGAAATTCCGCTTACACTATCGGGGTTGGTATTTGTAACACCGATGATATTCGTGTTGATAATATCGAAAGAAATTCTGCTTACACTAATTTAGTTTTAATGTAGCAGCAGGATTATTAGAAGTATAACATTAATTCCTCCTTCTGCTCTTTAATACGATCCTCATCCAACACCTTCCGAACTTTCATGTACTACCTCGGCTCAAAGTTGAGGAAAGCTCATATCTCCTAACAACCTCAGTAATGGAGATAGCAAAAAAAAACTTATAGGACCAGCATCCTTTTTAGTTAGCCTCTTCTGTAGTACCAATGCCTTTTTTTTCTGCGCTCATGCTTCGGAGCTCAGGGGTAGCGGGGCGCATTTTCCCGCCAAAAATCCCCCTCGCCCGCTCCAAATTTTTTCGACTCGCACCTACATCATACGTTGTTCTCTGCTTACTGACTGACCTTCTCGTATCACCTTTACTCCTCGAACCTATATGGGGCCTACCCATTATAAAATTAAGGGGAACGGGAGCCTTACGCTTCTGTTACTATGCGCTAACCACATGGTAACAGGAAAATTTTCGAAGAAACGGGTTGCTAATGGTCCTTTTTTGACCGAACGTTTATTTGAAAGGTTGACCGTTTGTCCTACAAGGTTAAACTTTGCGGGTATTTTTCCTGGAATAAGTGGGGTTGAACAACAAGGTCACAACAATTTACACTTGGGGTTGATACTACGAAAAGGGAAAAAAAAAAGAACATTTAACTAGAATTTGGAAGAAAGAACTGCATTACTTACCATGTTATAGATTAAAAAAAAAAAAAGAAAGTGAAAGAAAAATTAACTGAAAATTTAGAGAAATGAAGGGTTATGTTAATATAAGTTAAAAAATTAGAATTTGCGAAATATTCTACAACAACTCGTTTTAGTAGATGAAAGCGTTGAAAAATATCATACAGAAGGAAATTTCCGTAAACGGGGCAGTCCTTCGGACGACGCAACATCAAGTCGTTTTTATGAACGCTATTTTCCGGATGTTATAGACACTACGGGCAAAAAAAGGTAAACCTTACAGAGAATGTAAAGTTTGTTCATCCCATGTGAATAAAAATGGAAAGAAATTTCGAAAAGAAACAGGATATTATTGTAAGGACTATAATGTTTCAAAGTTTTCCATACATTGAAAAATTATTAAATTTAGAAAAATATATTGAATGGCAATTTTGAAATTAAAATTGAATAAAATTATTGTCTTTGTGGTAATATAGCAAATTATTTGATTTTTATATCTTTACCTTAACCCTTTCCGGCGCGGAATAAGTATGTTTATAAAATAATGAAATAATGGACTGACACCAGATTTTACAAACGATTTTCTTAGAAAAGAAAAACTTGCTAATTTTCCCGTACTTTATAAAAAGAAAATTTTAATTAAATATTCTGGGTGCCGTTTGTCAGTTTTGGAATTAAAATTAGGTGTCCTTTTTTGTGACTACCGCCCGCTAAAGGGTTAAATCAAAGTGAAACCACAAATTACAACATTCCACCAAAGCTTCCCTGCGCGTTATGTGAGTGCAAAAATTGCATAAAAGGTAAGTGAAATTGTGATTTTAAAAAATATTATCCATACTTTCACGCTTTCAGGGGCCAAATCAGATGGGATTTCTAAAAAGTTGAAATAAAGGATTGACACCGGAATTAATAACAGATTTATTTCAAAATTAAAAAAAAAGCTAAATTTCGCATATATAGCAAAGGAAAATATTTGTACCAAATTTCTGGTGCCAGTATAGTTATGGGTATTAAAGTTAAGCGGTTTCATAAACATACCGCCGCCCCTGAAAGGGTTAAATATGAAGAAAATACACTATTTCTTTTACAAATGAATTCAGATTTTTATGAATAATAAAACCGGGCAATAAAAAAATCGACGATTTTTGAAGGGATTTTCCAAAATTACGCGACGATTAAGGGGTTAATAACTTTTTGAACCAGAAAATTTATTTGATGAATCTTTATTTAGTTGACGTCTACGCGGAATATATTTAATTACATTTCTTAAAATAATTTCAGGTGCGATACGTATTAAACCTGGGTAAAATTAACCCATATATTAGGGAAGATTAGTGAGAGCTTGATACTTCTGTGTTAGACTTGACATAAATACATGCTGGTTACATTTTGATGTAAACAGCACAATAGGTGACGCTGCTATACTTCTTTATTCATAATTTTCACGATAGCTATATCTCAAGAACTAATGCCCAGAATTTCATCAAATTTCAGATTCAGTTAGACGTTTACAGAATTTCATCAAATTTCAAATTCAGTTAGACGTTGACATAAGTCGTTGTTTAAATTTTTGTGTAAATCTCCCAACAGATAGCTCTGCTATGCTGCATTTTTCAGGATTTACACGATTTTAGCAAAAGTCCTACCTCAAGAACTACTGCACGAAAATTAATAAAATTTTAGATTCAGTTAGACCTTGACATGAATTGGTGCTGATTCGTTCTTGGTGTATGTGAAACTTGTATGAAATAGAAGAAAGTTTTGGGATTGGCACGTCCGACTAGTTTTCTGAATGCTTCTATTTGCAGCAAGGAATTAATATACGTTTCCAGCAAAGTACCGGCATGAGTTATAGTAAACCTGGTAAAGATCTAGAAAATAATATGTTTTAAGCATAAAAATGGGAACGGAATTATTTTCTTTTTTAACCCTTTCAGGGGCAAAGTACTTTCATTGGTAAAATGTTGAAATGAATGAAAGACACCGGAATTTACGAACAAATTTATTTGGCAATTAAAAAAAAGCTATGTTTCTCATACGTAATAAACAAATTTTGGATTTTTTTTTCAAATTTCTGTAGTTTTTGTGGCATTTGGAAATTAACAGTATGGGGTTTCATAAATGTTCCATTGCTGTTAAAAGAGTTAAAGTACTTTAACCCTTCTTTGCATTGTGATGGAAATTTCCATCAATGTTTATTTAACTTTTAATAAATAAATCAACTTCTTCGCCACCACTATATTTATATAGAAATATTAATGCAGTAAATTTCCCGTGAACTATGTTGCTGAACAAAGTTAAAAATCTATCTTAAAATTTCTGGTGTCTAATATTTAATATATGTATAAAAAAACAATTGTAAAAGAAAAACTCATGCAAAGAAGGGTTAACAGAAAGTTAAAGAATTATTCAAAAAATTACAAAAAAGCATTACCAGTGTCAATTTGAGTAACCTCTTCTATTTTGAAGATGAATAGAAAAAAGGTGTAAAATCATAATGAGAAAATGCTACTATATATTTGAAACAAATATAGCAACATTTAGTAGACATTAAAAATTGGAAGTCTAATATCTGTCCTTCAATTTTTATATAAATATCAGGTTTGAGAACAGTAATTATTCGTGAATGACTTCATATTGAATTTAATAGCATCTTCTTGGAACAAATTCTTCTCCTGTAAATAAAACTTATGGCATATCGGAATAATAATTACTCCGAAAATAGAATGGTAGGAATTTCCAAAACTATTTACTAAACTGTTTCAGAAAGCATTTCTAAGCATTGCTAGGATGTACTTCAAATCTTGTCAGTAAATAGGTGCAATATATTGCAAATAAGCCAGTTTACATAGCAGTAAAGATTTAAATGAATATGCGGTACTAGGCTTTTGTCTTTGTAGCTCTATTTGTAGTAAGGATTTAATATACTCATTGTCATTGCTTACAGAGTTCCTAAATTTTTCACACTTTGCTAACACTATTTTGAAATAAAATCTTTATTATAACCTTCTAGTGTTGGTTTAGAAGAAATTTTCCACGAACATTTTTGGTTTGAAATAGTGGTAGAAAATGTAGAAAATGTTAGTAATGTTTTGAGCAAAACCCTTTATATATTTATCCTGCGCAGATGGATGGAAGAAATTTCGCAAGTTGAAAATAGCGCCCTCGTACGACTGGTTGTCTTTTTGCACGCTGGAAATGGAAAAGTTTAAACCGGAAATATAATAAAGGGAAATCGAGAATATATATCAAACCCAAAGCAGTCAAATGTCAAATTTAAATGAAAATTTACGCTTCTGAGAAATCAATGGAGTGGATTGAATTGATAGAAGAAGTAGCTGTTTTTGCCTTTTGCGGCGAACTTCTGTTTTGAGAACTCGCCGAAGGAGAGGAAAGTGGTGCTTATATATGCGAACAAAATTTACATGTGGTACGCACGCAGCGCTTAGGTTTTGACAACCAGCCGCAGGACAGGAAAGTGACGCTAGTGTGTTCTAACAAATTTAACACGTACTGAATACTCATTACTCGCAGCGTTCCTGAAATTTTCTCACTCTGTTACCACTATTGTAAAACAACATATTTATTATAATTTTCTATTTTTAGGTGTTAAAGAAATCTGCCACGAAGATTTTTAACACTTCGCCGTCCGCATGTCTCGTAAAAATACTTCTATTCGTAAACTGTTGAAATGATTGATTGACACCAGAATTTAGAAACAAATTTATTCGAAAATAAGTAAAATCTCTTCTTTAAGTACTTCTTAAAAGGGCATTCTTCATTCCAAAATTCTGGTGCCAATGTAGCATTTAAGGATTAAAATTAAGTTACTTTACGTACGACACCACTGTGGTGTCGTCGGACGGCAAAGTGTTAATATTGGAATTGTGGTAGGAAATTTAGAAAAGTTTAGAAAGTGTAGAAAATGTATACATTTTTTTAAAAATTTTAATCTATAAATATTATTTGCTATTGATACTCAATAATGTATTTATATTTTACATAAATCATATTCAAAATTTAGATGTCATTTGACGTGGCGAGAGAAGAAGAAGCTGGGGGGAGCAGACAAAGAAACGCTTAAAAATATTTAAACAAAGCTAAGGATATTTCATCTACAAGTTTTGAATTTTTTTTCATTAAAACAAAAATAGTTGCTTTGAAATTATGAGAAATTGAAGTTTTAACACATTAATTTATTAATAAAAGCTGTCGTATACAAATTAATGACAGCTTTGTGGAACAGGTCATTCTGCCGTAAATAACAATTGTGGTAAAAAGGAGAAATAGCTGCACCCATACTAGAATTGCAAAATTTTCCAAAACAATTTACTGGAATGTTTCGGAAAACCTGTCTAAATTTTGGTACAAAAAAAAATTGTTCATGAAATGAAACATATATTATTTATGTAGGCTATGGACGGTAGTTAAAAAAAATATTTTTATTTTTGTAGCACGTCACAATTCTGAGATATGAAGGTCTTTGTTTTTTAAGTACCCGCAATTGTTTAACCCTTTCCGGCGCAGACAAATTCTGTTCGTAAAATGAGAAATTACTGACTGACACCGGAATTTACAAACGAGTTTTTCAGTAAATAAGAGCTCATTATTTTAAGCTTTCATTGTAGAAACAAAAGTTTATTAAAATAATCTTGGTGCCTATTGTTTATTTGGATGTAGTTTTTTTGTAAAAATCTTCTTAACCCTCTAAGCGTGTAGAACGTAATATTCCGTTCACTAAGCTCCAGGTTTCACTGCAATATATGCAATGTTTATTATAATATAATTCTATAGATTTAATGAATTTTCAAAACATTGAAGAATGATTAATACTCTCAAGGGTTACATTCATATTTGTAATTAAGTTTTATTTATAATGCTGAAAGAATCATATTTTTTTAGCATTTAAAACAAAATACAGAGAAAACAACATTACAATTTTACCCTTTTTTAAAACGCTCAGAGGGTTAATGAATATTTCAAAAATCTGACGTGCTGGATTTTTAAAAATATTTTTTCCTAGATGTAGAGACCCAAAGTAACGTAACCGTATATTTTTCATTTCATGAACAAAAGTCATGTAAATTATTGTTACTCTCAGGTACTTGCTAACATTCGCATAGCTGCCAACTTTTACCCTTTTTTGTTACCACTAAAAATTAATAGAAAATTTTGCCTTATTGAATCACATGATTTCGGCGATTTAATAAGATAAAATTTACTATAAAATTTTAGTGGTGTGAAAAAAGCGTAAAAGTTGGCAGGTATATTCGGTATTACAAATTATATTTGGCATTCGGTATTTTTTAAATGAAATAAACATACTTTGAACCAGAAAATCTATTTTCTCTTCGAATGACTCATAATATTTAAAGGTTTAGATGTTCTAATTTAGTAGTAGCTTTAGATGTTCTAATGTAGTAGTCTATTTTGCTTCTTTTCTATGTATAAACCAGCTGATGCAGCCTGTGAAAATTGTTTGTAGTTTTGTTATACGACCTATATAGTTACATATGGGAAGATTTAAAGTTTTAAAAATCTCATGGAAGAGGCCTTCTTTTTTATGTCTGACATTTTGGACGAAGGTTGAAAAACAAAAGAAAATTCAAAGTTCTTAATTCAAATTTAATTTTTTGCCGCGCTCTTCGGATTTCCAAGGAAAAATCTATTAATTGTAGTGTAGAGGGCTGTGAGTTAGAAGTTATATATTTTAACAAAGTATTCGAAAAAAAGTTTTATTTTTGTTTAGCTACATATTTATATACATAGGAGAAACTTTAGTAGTGGTAAATACGTATGTACAAAGAATACACAGAGATGCAGGGGTGAAACTGTTTAGAACTTCAAAATAGTAACCAGCGTTATCTAACAGCCATTGCCAGAGTTGTGAATGCTACAGGATGCCGTTGGCAGTACCGTTCTGTCGATCGCTCAAATAGTGTGGTCTACAGCTTGCAGAATCTGTGGAACGGTATGAAAACGAATGCCACGGAGCGGTTCTTTCATCTTGAGGATGAAATCAAAGTCACATGGACTTATCAGTGTTCGTATGTGTCCTGGAATTTTAACCCTTTGAGGGGCGATGGTATATATTATATACCACCTAATTTTAATCCGATTCAAACCAGAAATTTTTAATTAAATTTTACTTTTTTTAATTTTGACGAGAAAAAGTTGAAAATTAGCTTATTCTTATTTTGAACGAAATTCTTTCCTAAATTCCGGTGGGAATTCAACGTTACAGGAGCACAAGTGCTTGCCCTTGAAGGGGTTAACATCAGGAAATTCTTCGGTACCAGTATTTTCTTATAGATAATCTCTTCTTAAATAAGGTGAAATTTCGCCCGTTTGAATTTGGTGTATTTTTTTTAGAAAAATATACTGGTATATCACCTGGAAAATAACGGTACCTGTACGAACCCTGCTTATGTCAAGGGACTATGGGGGATGGTAACGCTCTTCTTATCCTCACCAGGAAACCACGCCATAGTGTAAAAATGAGAAATCTAAGTAAGCAGCAATCGAAAGAGAATAGTTAAATGTATTTTTTAATACATAAATTGTTTCCCCTCGTCTCCTCGTTATCGAGGTATAAAGTCTTTAAGTTTGTTAACTTATTTGTTTAATTTAAGAAGAAAATGCGTGGTTCTGATTCAGAAATTTTAATAATCAAATTAATATAAAATACAAAACATATTTAGATATAGTAATATAAAAATGAAATAAGCCCGCAAAAAAAAAAAAAAAAATGCTGTTGACAAATATGGTACTGAACCAAAAAAAGATTGAAGCATAGAAAATTTTGGCACCAAGAACATTTTATAAACTTATTTCTAGTACAATGGTCCACCTCCTGCGAAAAATAAAATTGCAAGGAAATTTAAAATGGAAGTGAGCCAGTTTGCACTAACCCAGACTTGTACCAAGCATACAGAATCATGTCGGAGTATAGCGGCGCACTAAAGTGTAAATGAAAAAGTGACTGGAGTTTGATGATGTTACGTTGAGAACCTAATGACTCCTCCTTTCATCCTATCGACTCCTCCTTCTATCCTACTAAATTAATAAATTAGCAAATTTTTAGACTTTATATCCCGATATCGAGGACACGAGGGCAAATAATTTTGCTTCAGAAAACACGCTTCACTATTCTCTGTCGATTGCTGTTTATTTAGATTTTCTCATTATTACACTAACGGCCTGGTTTCCTGGTCAGTAAGCAAACTCACCAGCGACAGCTAGTGCTGTATTCGAACGAGCATTGTCATGCAAGATACAGGGCATGTTCTGCAGAAATTGTCGCTGTTTCTTCCTCAACGCTTATTGTAGGTTGTGTTCCAGGAACTAACAATATTACTACGCGTTAGGCTAGTTGATAGACCGGTAACTAAAACACGGTTTTCTTTGTCACTGCGCAGACGTGTGACGTTTGGTAAGAAAGACTCGTGACGAACGTGTGGGGTACGCTGCTTTCCTCACTTCTTCTAGGCGGCGGCGTCTCTACAACAGTGATGTCCATATATATATATATATATATATACAGGGTGTACCTGAAATGCTTCAACATACTTAGACGGATGATAGTACTCATGAAGACGAACAAAAAATTCAATGGAACATGGGGTCGCAAATGATGTTTAACCCTATCAGGGGCAGTGGTATATTTATGAAACCACCTACTTTTAATTCCAAAATGCCACATTGGCACCAGAATTTTGCTAAAATCTTTCCATTTAATATGTATGTGAAATATAGCCTTTTTCTTATTTACAAACAATTTTTTTTGTAAATTCCGGTGCCAGTCATTTATTTCAACATTTTAGTACTAAAAGTACTTAGCCCCTGAAAGGCGTAAAGGATGAAAATCGAGAAAATGCGTCGGAAAATGGAGTGGCACCGGAATTTACAAAAAAAAATTTTTGTAAATAAGAAAAAGGCTATATTTCACATATGTATTAAATGGAAAAGATTTTAGCAAAATACTGGTGCCATTGTGGCGTTTTGGAATTAAAATGAAGTGGTTTCATAAACATACCACTGCCCCTGAAAGGGTTAAACGTCATTTTCGACCCCATGTGCCATTGCATTTTTTGTTCGTCTTCATGAGTACTATCATCCCTCTAAATTTGTTGAAGTATTTCAGATACACCCTGCATATGGGAACAGTGGCGTAGCCAGGGAGGGGGGGTCCAAACGCTCTGGATACCAGTAAAATTATAAAGTTTTATTCGCCTTGATTATCGCAGAAAGGTCTCCGATTACATAAGGTAAAGAAAAGTGTAAAAAATTAGTGGTATCAAGAGCATCTGGACCCCCACCCTGGCTACGCCGCTGTATGGGAAGGCTTCCTTTCCACTAGGTCATGCGTAGTTAATTTTCGATTTGCGGACACTACTCTCGGATAAACGCTCTCTACAGACCGCCTGGATGTTGGAAGAGTGGCTAAAGAGCCAGCAGCTGAAATGCAGTGATATGATTGAAAAGGGAGTGACTATCATGTTTTAGCGCGGAGAACTGGAGATGAGTGCAGCGAAAAGAGATGTTCTTTTAAGATACAGACAAATGACGTAGAATTACGAATTATGTTTTAAGCCGTTTGTTTAACGGGATGTATATATTTTTGTAAATATTTGTGTTTATTGTTTAATACATATAATTAACTCATTCAAGTGTTACTTCATTTAATTCTTAATTACATGCCCTGATCCTATATATATACAGGGTGTCCCAAAAGTCTCCGTTCAACTTCAAAAATTAATAAAAAAAAATAATACAACAGTATATAGAGTAACTTAAAAAGTCAACAGTAACAGCAACAGTAGTTACAACTGTTTAGATCTTTTGTTTCAATTCCACGATACTGTTCACTTGAAACAAAAGAACCAAACAGTTGTAACTACTGTTGGTGTTAGCTTGCTGAAACGTACATGGATGGAATTGGAATTTCGACTTGATATTCTTCGTGCAACGAAAGTATCTCATATACAAGTATACTAGGGTAGTAGAAAAAAACTTTTTAAGTTACTCTATGTACTGTTGTAATTATTTTTGTTGCAGGCCTATTATTTTTTTTTTTTGTAATTAATTTTTGAAGTTGTACGGAGACTTTCGGGACACACTATACATATAGATTTATGTTTCATGAGTAATTATTTATATAACCCAGCATTCAAGTCTTTAGCCTTGCATTCTGTCTCCAATGGTTGTGTTCTTTTTGTTTATAGTTTTGTTTATAGTTTCGTTAGTATGAATTTTTTATGGTTACTTGTTAGTTTTTCTCTGTTGTTCAGGTGTTTTCGGATTAGATATACAGTATGTGGTTTTGGTATTATATATATGTTTATATATATGTATGTATGTATTTATGTATGTCGAAACAAATTTCTTTTAAAAATAAATATCTGAATGCATTAAAATCTTTATTTTTAACTCTACCTACAGAAATCTAATACATTTTTAAATGTTCAACAATTCAAAATGAATGAAAACAAAATAATGCTCAAAGTTATACTGAGCGTTAGTAAAATATTTCAATGCACTGTTGCTCTAGTAAATCTGACAATGCAAATTCAGCATATTTTTTCTTACTATTTTTCTTTTTAAATTCTACTATAAAACACTACAGTATTTACTTTCCTAAGCCTTTTCAGCGAATATTTTATCAAATATTGAATGATACCGTATAACTTTAAAGAGATTTAAAAAGTACATTTCTCAAACTTTTTGCACTTACACGAAACTCAAATACTCTAAAGTTTAAAATTTATAGGGGAAAAAATGGGTTCTTTCAATTTCTGTTTGCTTGGTGTATTCTCACGAGTCAATATTGTACCTCTGAAGGTTTTAGCCAAATAATATATATTTTTTTATAACAAAGCCAATAACTATTTTAATTAAAATATATTTCTTAAAATGTTGAATAATGTTGTGTTTTATGCGTTAGAGTAATTATAATTTTCAAAAATTTGCATACTTTTATGAAAAGCTTTCATAATTCATGAAATTTTAAATTTCATAATGCATCTTGTTTTTCTTATGTAAATATGTATTATATAAAATGTACACGGAGTTATTAAATCACTTAAAAATCTGTATTAATAGAAAAAAGATGCTTGTTTGTAGGCGTGTGCGTGTGTGTCTGTTTTTGGCGATAGCTAGGGAAATCTATCACACGTAGAAGTCTGCAAATTTGGTTCCGCATAGACAAAGACAGGTTCGAATGCACCTAAGTCTCCTAAGACCTAAGTCACCTAATTTTTTTGAATTTTCTTTTTATTAGATTTTTTTGTTGAACCGAACGTTTTTTCTTCCGATTTTTCAAGTTTGCCAGCGATTTTGAGCAACAAATAAAACATTCCAAATGCAATCATTTTGCCTGATATACAAAATTTAGTGCTTTTTTCATAAAGCTTATTTGAAATTTGTACAGCAAGTTTCAAATTTTAAGCGATTTTTTAAATTAAAAATTTTCCAAAAATGAGACGTTTGTTTTTATCAACCAATATGTATTTAATTAATTTTTAATTACATATTATTTGTAATTATTTATTAAAAATAGGTGCAAAGATCTAGGCGTCAATGGGCTGATTCCCACCACTAAATTTTGTTAGTATTCTTCGTCAAATTTTATTAGTATACTTCGCGTAAATTTGATCAGTTTTCAAACTAGGCGAAGAATACTAAAAATTTAGTGTTGGGAATCGTCTCATTGACGCCTAGATTTTTGCACATCTGTTTTTGAAGGTTAAATAACTAAACAGGACTGTTCGAAAACTTTCGAAAATTAAATTATTTTCGACAATAGAATGGAATTAGACACAATAATAAAAATTAGTAAACTGAAAAATTAGCCTTATGAAAGGTAATTTTGTAAATTTTTATCTCTTAAATAAACCCTTTCCTTAAAAAAAATATTTTACAAAACTATTAATATGAATCTTACAGAGTAATGCCTCACGCATTATTAATTTTAACTTCTTCGAATATTTCATCAAAATATATTTAAACAACTAAAAAGAAATGTTCTAAAACTGAACAAAATTAAATTATTTTCCACAATGAAATGAAACAATAAAAAATAATAGAAATTCTAAAAGTTAATCAAAATATTTCAATAAACTATGACCTTACAAAAATAATTTCAGCTCGTTCAGCACTATTTTTTTGCTTTTTCAAGATCGATAAAAATACTAAAGAATTTACTTTTCTGTATGAGTTTGAAAACTATTTGGTCAAATATTGAAAGTTGCCGGATTATATTGAAGTATTTGAAAATATACTTTTCTCAAATTTCTTTCTGTAGATGAAAAGGCAGTATTTTTTATTAAAAAGTTTCATTTAAAATAAGTGGCATTTTTTTTCTATTTTGATTGATCAAACGTTCTCTCTTAAAGATTTACTTTTCCGAACAGGGTAAAAGGAAATACTAATTAAAATTATACAAGTATGCATTTTTTAAATTTGGCGACAGTAAGAATAATTCAGATTTTGATTTTATTTGGTATTTCTAAAAGAAGGTTGCAATCTCCTTAGAACTAGTGTGCAAATATAATCGTGATTTATATTAAAAACAATTATCTCATATATGTTAGAAGGACTGATCGCCTAAAAGCTAACAAATTTCTCAATATCTATAACAATGTTATAACAAAAAGTAATATATTTTGAATTAGCTACATAGCGTAATTTCCGACGATTAAGTCGTGAATCAAACATGTACGTTTGACATCAGAATGTTATCTATTAAAATGTAACATATTCCTATGTTTAATTTCCTCTATTAACCCTTTCCGGCACAGACAAATTCTGTTCGTAAAATGCGAAATTACAGACTGACACCGGAATTTACAAATGACTTTTAAAGAAAATAAGAACTCCTTATTTTAAGCCTTCATTATAGAAAAAAATTTTATTAAAGTATTCTTGGTGCCGAATGTAGGTTTGAAATTAAAATTGGGTGTGCCAGGAGTGGGACCACTGTGCCGGAAAGGGTACGAAATTTCCCTTTTAAAACAGGTTTATTTAATCCGCGGCTTATGCGAAGGAAATTACAGTAGCTGAAACATAGTTGCATGATTTTAAAATGCATTAATTACATTTAAGATAAGACAACATTACGTCTGGATACACTATTAAAAGCAACCTACATTTAAATTTCAGACATTTCAGATTAAAAACGTACACATAATACACAGTAAAAACCTTTAAGGAACATTTCGGAATAAAATCCATTCTTCATGAGTACTATGCAAAGTAAAATCACTAAAGTTCACATAAACAAATTACAAATTGAAAACAGGTTCAGAACAGTTTAATTCTAAAGTTAAAGTTATAACAAAACAGAATATTCAGATGGGATTTACCTGCTTCATTAATTGGATTAATGGTTAGATTCGTATACCGTGACTCAAGAAATATCCGACTTTTGTGACTGCTGCAATTTAGTTTAATGATCCTGGTATTCGCAAAATCAGGAGCGTGGTGAGTCATCACAGTATGGACAACTAATTTTGAATTAATACTTTGTTTGAAAATTCCATTTGTACCACTATTTTTAAGGAGTGAAATTTATTATATATTTCTTTTGCATATGTTGGTAAACATATGTTAATGTTAAAACTTTTTATTTATAGAAAGTGGTATAAATCGAATAAAAAAATAGTCCCAAGTGGCAAAATGTTGCTGCGATATTTTCGCCCATCTGTGGCGAAAAGGTTAAGCCTGATTTCCAGGATACGACTTGTTTCGCCGATGCATCGAATCACGGTGTTTACTGGGGATTCCGTATACTAAGTCATTTTAATGCTCACTGGGAAATTTATACTTTAATTTACAAAGAAAACTTTGCAATGGCATCTGTGGGCCAAACGCTGTTTTATTTTAAATGACTTAAGAAGTATTATGATTTTCTCAAAAAGGTTTTTGTAGTACGGAATAGATACAAATTTTCGACGTTCCGCTGAAAGGCAGGATGGCTGCTGCATTTTATGTTTTAGCTGCATTTTATGCTGTAGCTGCATTTTATGCTGTAGCTGCATTTTATGCTGTAGCTGCAATATCGCTGTAGATGCATTTAGAACTTTGGGAAGAAAACTCTTGACAAGATATTGGAAATAAATTTAAGGTGACTAAACAACACCGAATGTCGAGGAAGAAATTCGGTCTCAGACAGTCAGCCAATTTCAGGTTATTTGATTTATAAAACTTCAGAGTTGCCAAGTCTCTGGCTTTTTGAACACCAGAAATTTTTTTGAGAAAATGTTGTTCTTTTAAATCGCAAAATGCTCCGATTCAAGAAAACAACATTTTCTGTACAACATTACTGGTATCCAAAAAGCCGGAGACTTGGCAGGTCTGGTTAAACTTATTCAGTTTTAAAAATGTTATAGATGTGTGAAGTTTAAATTAATACAAAGCTGAAGAATTTTTAAAGTTTTAAATGCTTTAAAGTTGATTTTTTTTTATTTAGACACTTTATTGAATTTTTAAATTCTTTTCAATATTCCAGAAAATTTGAAATTGACAAGACAAAAAGTTCAAAGAAAATGTTCAAGTATTAATTATCGTAAAATACATTGATTGTTCCGTAAACACAGATTTTAAAAAAATACCGAGGAATTAACGATAAAGAGATTCAATAATATTTTGGAATGGATCACATAACATACGCATAGCACATGATTTTGTGCTTTTCTTTCTTATATAAGAATATATTGTCTAAAGAACTGAACTGAGACTTTTGTCACATCATTAGTAAATCATACAAAGAATATCTATCAAATTAATAAGGAAAACATACACAGTTAAAATATTGCAGCAAACTGTCCGGTCATTTGACCGTTTTTGTAGAAAACGGTTACCTAACCGTAATTTAACTATATTCTGACGGTATTATTGCTCATTTTATGGTCACAATATAGTTAAATTACGGTTATGTAACAGTTTTCGACAAAAGTGGTCAAATGACTGGACAGTTTGCTGCAAATTTAACAGTGTATATTATTCAGTTTATAATATAATGTTACTTTTAATAGAATGACTCTCATTATTTTTCTTTCGAAAACATTGACGAAACAACGTAAAAATCCACAACACTTTGTGTTAAAAAAAGCAAGCTTTGTTACAAAAAAAGATAATTGGTTTTATTGATTATCTCAGTTAACCCCCTTTTTATATTGACGGGGTCATTTTTTCTTTCATTGTTCCGACTTTTTTTCCTTTCACAAAAAAAAAAAAAAAAAAAAAAAAAAACGTATATTTTAATTAATTTGTTTAAGATGAAATTGCTTGCGAAATGACAAAGCAATATTTTGTTCATATTTTTTGAAGAATTGCACTGTAAAACATTGACGTACAATGAATCACATTTAGTTCATTTGAAAAGAAAAATGGTTATGATTTTTTTTTCTAGGCTTAATATATTTTTCTCGGCTAATTGGTTTCATTTTCCGGTTGATTAGATTTAAATTTTATAAGACGCATTCACATTAAAGTTGCCAATATGCATTTAAAAATATTGGAATATTAAATCATATTTATCCTAATAAAAAAAAACTGTTTAAGTGCTTTTGTCTGATATTGAAAATACTTTTTACGCTCAAAAAATTTCATTTTCCGGTAGATTTCACGTACATTTTATTATTATCTATAAGTGATAAATCTGTCAGCATGCACTTTATAAAATTCGTGTATAAGAAATCATACTTAAATAAGTAAAAAGAAATTCCATAAAAAGTTTCCATAAATGTCATTGATGCTAATTTGCATTTCGGTGTTCAAAATTCTTAAAATTAGATTATTTGTATTTAAAATTATTGGGTTGTTTGGAAAGTTCTTTCCATTTGGGAAATTTGGTTAGTGCCGGAAAATTCTATCATTTAATTATTAGATTATTACTGGAATTATAATCATTCTGAATTCGTATTACATTTTTCTGAAGCACCTTGTATCATACGCATACTGCACGGATTACAATTAGTATTAAAAAAAATCTCAATAACAATGTAATATATTCAGAAGCGCACAATTAACGCCGCATCACAAAGAGTAAGCCACTCACTTTAAAGGCAACTGTTTAACTCTTGACTCTGGATTTTCATTCACTGTACTATTTATGAATGTCCGTACTTTTGACGTAAAAGCTAGGTAAAATTCTTTGACGACATCATTCCATATTATTCAGAACATCGAGAATATATACTTTCTATAATTCGCAGAACTTATAGTATAAACATTAATTCTAATTACTTCGGCAATAAACAAACATTCTATACAAGACTTCATCCCCTTCACTTAAACTTAGTTTCATGCTAATGAAATCCATTCAGTAGTGTCCTTTCAGTTTATAACTGAAACACTTCTGTAAAAATATTTTTGAATTTAGTAGCAGCATTCAACACGTTCACTGCCGGGTTAAAATTGCCGGATTTGTTTTATTTAGAAAGTTTGAATTCATACCAGAAAATACTAATAGCAATATTTATATTATTTAATTACAGATATTTCGTGATTACTTAAAATAAAAATTTTCTTTCGAAATTTCGCGTACGAACTCGTAATCTTAGATTGAAAAACCACGATCGTGGTAAACAGCGAATGGGTTAAGCATCTCTCTGACACGCAAGTGTTAATACGTTCACTAAGTTCCAGGTTTCACTGCAATACAAGCATTATTTAAATTAATATAATGCTACTAACCCCTTTGGGACGAGCGACACCTATACATGACGCATAACATGCTCAGAATCCTCGATTATTCCGACCAGTTATTTTTTATTGTAAGCTTTGCCTTATATAATCTTAGCATTTCTGCGATTCAATTAGGCGAAAATTTCTGTTTTAAAAAACCGGTGGTAAAAGATAAAAAAATTATGTAAAGGACGCTCGTCGCGAAGGGGTTAATATAATGCAGTTTTAAAACATTGAGTAAGGATTAATATCCTCAAGGATTACATTCATACATTTAATTAAGATTTTTATATAATTTTGACATAATCGTCTTTTTTTAGTATTTCAAATAAAATTAAGATAAAACAACATTACAATTATGCGCTTTTGCTGGACTGTCAGGGGGTTTTAACAAATAATATTCTGTTAAAGCATCCATTCTTTTGACAAAAACAATTCTTCTTTCATATATCAAAACATCAGGTAGAGTGTTGAAACTAATAATAAAATAAAGACTTTCTTTTTAAAGAATTTTTTTTTTCTTAAATGTAGTATATTCATGCTCAATTTAAGATTTTACGTCGTTGTAGAAGAATATTCGTCCAAGTGTTATTTAGCAAAACGATTAAATGCGTATAATATTTTTTTAAAAAAATCTGTATAATTTAACTAAAACTGCCAAAAAAAAGGTAAAAGAAACAGTTTGACCTACAATTGGTTTATTTTTCCTACTATTGATTCAAATTCAATATACTTATCTTTTTAAACATTTGATTTATATTAAAACTTATTTCAATATTTAACGCATAACACGCAGTTGAAATTTTAATAAATAATAATGTTGCATTAAAGTTGAAAGCATTACAAAAAAAATTGTATAATAAACTCAAACAATATAGCACCATATTTGCCAACCTCTCATTAATATTCTGTAATATGCGGGTTAATTTGACCCAGTTTAACAACGCATCAAACCAGAAAAATTATTGGATGAATCTTTATTTATTCAATTTCAGGTTTCTACGCGGAATTCATTTAATTTCATTTCTTAAAAAAAATTCTGGTGCGAAAAGTGTTAAACCTGGGTCAAATTAACCCGCATATTACGGAATATTAATGAGTGGTTGGCACCTATGTAGCACCAAGCCACCTATAATGAGTATACATAGCAAACGTGAAAATAGATTTTAGCACGGCGGATTTTACTTTTTTTACTTGCCAAGCTTCCAGTATTCTTTCGTAAAATGTAAGTTTATTTGACACAAGTTAAACGCGTTTTGAACAAGAAAACTGTTATAGAAAATAAAATTATTATTATTATTTCTTTATACAGAAAGAAAACATTAAATGTTATAAATAAAGATAAAGGAAATAAGTTTTCTGGTTCGAAAAGTTTTTACTATGGGTCAAATTAAACTAAATTTTATGAATATATAGCGATTGTCAAGTATGGCTTTGTGTTTTAGATTTTATATCTAATTTAGATCTGGGATATCGCACCTTCAGACCGCATTTGAAGGACAATTTTGTCTCAATACGCAAATGTAATTAAGTAATGATATATATATATTATAATGATAGTTATTAAGCAAAAGTGTTATAAAATATAAAATATACAATGCAATGAAAATACAAAATATCGAAGGAAAACAATCTTTTTTAGCTTCCTTTCTTTCAGAAATGCGTTTAAAATTTTAGAGTATACTGTAAAAAAATACAAATGTTACTTAACTACGAAAATATAATATAGCCACGAATGAAAATATACAATAACCTTTTTCAAGTTTCGGGGGAACTCGGCTGAAGGCATAAGGTCCGGTTTCCTCTTTTGATTTCCGTCTCCAATGCTGTTGGGCGACTCAGGCACTCTCCCCAAATATTTTGTAGTGTTTTCCTCTGAGTTTGGGTTCCTCGACATATTGCAACGACCTCTGTCGTCAATTCATTTGGTATAGGGGAGTGATATGCAGGTAACGTATATTCCCCCTGGCCGAAGAGCACACCTGTGGAGGCTCCCGGGTAAACTGGCACTACCTGGCGGATTACTCTCCTGTAGCTTCAGGAGAACCTGGAATTGGCGATGGAGTATATTCGCCTTCGGAGGCGTAGCTTGTTCTTCCGAAAAGCGTACTTTTTAAAAGAAACATCGGAAACCAATATAGTTTCAAGATTTAAAGAAACATTTATGAAAACAAAGTTTATTTTTCTGCCGCTGATTTTCGGAAACGTTTTTGGATAGTTCTTATGTTGTATTAATTATTCTCCTTAAACCGGAATGTAGGTTTTACGGATGCTATCAATTCTCATGTAAACATATTTATTTTCAACAAACATGTTAATAGACTTGATATTTTTAGTCAGCACAGTTTGCCTAATTTCAATTTAATTGCCATAAAACAGTGAACTTTTATTTTTTTAGATATTACATTTTTAATTTTAATTAAATGCAACAGTCATTATACATCAAGAAATATAAAAAACTTTAAAACCTAATGCAATGTTTTCGTTATTTTTACATAATATTAATAAAAGTGTGCTCAATATTACATAAAATATTGGGTTGACCGGAAATTTTGCGCCGATTGGGAAAATCAATTCGTACAAGAAAATTCTGTCCATTAATTATTAGACATCGGAATCAATTTGTAATAATTTAATGAAAGAATTCTCCGGTACGAATTGATTTTTCAAAACCGGCACAAACTTTCTGGAAAACCCAATATATATTTTTAGCTTGTTCACATTTTTTTGTTTTTGTCCTACAACTGGAGATATATGCAAAAGAAATAAAAATCAAAGAGATCCATTGGAAAAATGTTTAAAAATGACAAATTAAAGTTTTACATAATATAACTATACTTCTTTATCCGTTTTAGATCTTTTTCTTACCAATAAATTGGATAAATTTTGTAACAAAAATTGTGTTCGCTGAAACCTCTGAGAAAAATTTATTACAGAATAAAAAAAATTTCCCAGAAAAATTAACAATTTAATAGGTGTAAAAATATTAAGAAGCCAATGTCATTATTGTTGCTTCTCTCTTTTGATAGGTTTACGCATTTACTTATCCAGTAAACCATGTGCTTCTGGTGGATGGTTATATAGTAAAATTGAACAATTATGTGGTTCAGTAGTGGTAGGTTATTACTTATTGATCGAATGGTGTAATTATAGTATAATTTCATACTTTGAAAGCCGTAATGTACTTATTTATTTTAAGCATATTCAGAAAATTTTGCAGTTTCGAAGTCATAAATTAAGCAGGTAATTTTAAATATATTACTGGATATTTTTTTTTCTACTAACGTGCTAATTAATGACGAAGTCTTAAATAACAATGATAATATTTTTTTAATAATAATAATAATTTCTATACTTAAAAAAAGAAATAAAAAAAAGAATTCTTTTGTTTAATTTGCTCTAATCTGGCATGGGCTTGCCAATTATGGTAACTCTGCCAGAACAAATATTTATTGTTAAAATAGATTGTTTAAAAACTTGTTGGACTATAATATAGTTGCGTTGTCATGATGTGTTTATCACAATTTACTTGTTAGCTAGTGTCGGCAACTATAGTACGAAATTTTTACCAAACTTAATATACAAAATGTTTATTAAATTTATTACGATCCATTTTTTTAAATCAAAAGAAGACACTGCCGTGCTTTTTATTATTAATAATTTTTTTCAATGAAGAGTAATACTTCTTGCCGCATGTTGGTTGACTGCAAATTGTATTTTAGTGATAAATGTGTGAGAAACATGAAATTGTATAACACAAATCACTTTTTTATAACACTCTTAAAATGTCAAGATAAAACCTAACTTTGCATCGGAAGTATTAAGAATCTCTAACGGCCGCAGAATTTTCTTGGTAAAATTTTTCTATAAATAAATTTGAAAAATACACACACATATATATAAGTTTGATATTATCCTTATTTATTTCAATAGATAGTCAAATAGTAAAACCTTAAACATATTTCTATAATTATGTAAACATATAAACAATTTGATATTGATGATGTGATTTTGCAGTGACTGTTGTAACAATAGAAATTAAGTATTTAAAAAATTACCTTTTTATTCCATTTCTCGCTTAAAATTAACATATTTTTATGGAGATTGATAGATTAAGAATAGGTTTTAATTTAATAAGCTGGTATGATATATGGATTATTATTAAAAGTAAAATTTATCAATACTATTAACCTTGGCGAAAAAATTTTTAATTTTGTAAAATATATATATACAGGGTGTAACTGAAATGCTTCAACAAACTTTGAGGGATGATAGTACTCATGAAGATGAACAAAAAATGCAATAGAACACGGGGTCGCAAATGACATTTAACCCTTTCAGGGAAAGTGGTATGTCTAAAAAACCACTTAATTTTAATTCCAAAACGCCATAATGGCACCAGAATTTTGCTAAAATCTTTTCCATTTAATATTTATGTGAAATATAGCCTTT
Organism: Maratus michaelseni; assembly: GCA_963931845.1. Taxonomy (NCBI): domain Eukaryota; kingdom Metazoa; phylum Arthropoda; class Arachnida; order Araneae; family Salticidae; genus Maratus; species Maratus michaelseni. Next base: position 395,277,017 of record OZ007591.1, on the reverse strand, counting down.
TTCTTATTTACAAACAATTTTTTTTTGTAAATTCCGGTGCCAGTCCATTTTCAGACGCATTTTCTCTATTTTTATCCTTTAAGCCTTTTAGGGGCAAACTACTTTTAGTACTAAAATGTTGAAATAAATGACTGGCACCGGAATTTATAAAAAAATTTGTTTGTAAATAAGAAAAAGGCTATATTTCACATACATATTAAATGGAAAAGATTTTAGCAAAATTCTGGTGCCATTATGGCGTTTTGGGATTAAAATTAAGCGCTTTCATAAACATACCACTGCCCCTGAAGGGGTTAAACGTCATTTGCGACCCCATGTTCCATTGCATTTTTTGTTCGTCTTCATGAGTACTATCATCCCTCAAAGTTTGTTGAAACATTTCAGTTACACCCTGTGTATATATATATATATATATATTCCACTTAAATTAAAATAAGATTTTTTTTAAATTTTCTCTTTTGATGATATATCTTATGACTTAAAAAGTAACAGATGTAGGAAAATAAAATTAGATTACATCAAAGATTACCTAATGGTAAGGAATACTTAAAGAACACTTAAAGATTATGTGTTACCTTTTCTAAGAAACTTGTTATATCTATCATTGGATTTCATAAACATTTTAACTTGAAAATATGATTATTTAAAAATCCTTCGATACCTTTTTGTGAAGAAATAGTCAGCTTTTAAAGAATATTTTCACAGTAAATCGTGATTCTAATATCGAAATTGATAAATCTAGCTTGAAAAAGATCCGTTCATTTCAATATTTTTTTTTCAGATGTAATGATGCATAAAATTGTGTATCCTGTCTACGTATATATTTTTCTTTAGCATATAAAATGCTTTTCGAATCTAACTCAGATTACCATGAAATTCTACATAAACATGCTTAACAAGTTAGTACTGAGTGCAAATGATACGTAAGGAAAGACTTTCGAATTCACAAAATGTTTTTAAAGTGTGTGATACTCAAATAAAGTACTTATTAAATAAGCAAATTTTTAGGTGGATGTTTTTAAACTACCTTATAAAATGATGATTATAATCTAATAAGATGATATTTATATTTTATATGTATTCATACATAATTTTTGAATGGATGCTCAAAATGCATTTGTGCCGTTTATTAACCCTTTCAGAGGCAAGCAATTTTGTTCCTGTAACGTCGAACTCACACCGGTATTTACGAAAGAATTTATTTCAAAATATGGAAAAGCAATTTTTCAACTTTTCCCGTCAAAATTAAAAAAGTAAAATTTAACTAAAAGTTTCTGATTCGAAGCGGAATAAAATTAGGTGGTATATAATATATATCACCGTCCCTCAAAGGGTTAACGGCCGATTATAACGGCCATTTTCATTTAAACGAATTCATCATTTTATTTCCTGCCAATCGCGGAAAATATTAATACAATGGGATATCAGCTACTGACTAAGGGTTTTTATCTACCAAGGGTCCAGCTATTTTCAGCCTGTAAGTTGAATCGTTGATTAGTTGTTTCATGGTGCTGTGGTTCTTTTTATATTTCTTGTTATTTCTTGTTTAAATATGTCTTTATATATCATTTAACCTTTTAACTATCATTGAGCATTTATGAGCCTACGTTAATAACGCGTAAATATTAGCAAGCTAATGTTAAACCATTGACATCGAAATTTTTACATAGCTGCCAACTTTTAAAATGTTTCCTTTCCACAACATAGTTGCCAAGTCTCCGGATTTTTGCACAGCAGTAATTGTTTAGAGAAAATGTCGTTCTTCTAAATCGCAAAGTATTCTTATTAAAGAAAACAATATTTTCTGTACAAAATTACTGGTATCCAAAAATCCGGAGACTTGGCAGGCCTGCCATAGAAATGTAATAGCAAATTTTATCTTATTTAATCCTGGAAATCTTAAGAGCAAATAAGGCAAATTTTTCTGTTAAATTTTAGTGGTAACAAAAAATGCGTAAAAATTAGCAGATATATTTTCAAATTTTTTGTTTGAAATTTAATTGTTTTAACACTAGGTTTTGTATTTTTTTATTAATATGATTTATGAAGTCAAATTAATTTTTATATAAATGTTTGTGGCATATTAAAATATCTATACCAATATCGACAGTACATTTTCTTAAAAAAAGAATAAATTTCTTTTGAATGCAAGTTTGTGAAAACTATATTTCTGAAAATATAGATAAAAAAGCATTCAAGAAATATATAGGATCTTTAACATGTTAAAACTTTTTCGTATATATATATTTTTTTTACTCTTGTTGATACAGTCAGCAAATATACCCAAATTAATTTTCCTTAGTCCATATCTATCAGCATATACTATTTTCTGATACCACTAAAATTTAATAGAAATATTTCTTTTAAATAATTATCACATACAAGTTGTAAATCTCCAACTGGATGAAAAATGTCCGGGCAAGGATTCGAACCTGGGATCGCTTGGCTGAAGCCGCCACGCTCTACCACTGAGCTATCCCGGTCGAATCTGGAGGGCATAATTCATCCAGTTAACCTTATTGATCAAAGCATCTGCTCTGATATTTTAATCAGCTCAACAGAAAAGATCACAGGTAATGGAACTCCAGTAAACGCTGGATACGTGAATACACTAGATTATTTTTTAACACAATTATTTCAAATTGGTAAAGCAATCATACAAGTTGTAAATCTCCAGTTGGAGATTTACAACTTGTATGATTGCTTTACCAATTTGAAACCATAGACCAGATGCTTTGATCAATAAGGTTAACTGGATGAATTATGCCCTCCAGATTCGACCGGGATAGCTCAGTGGTAGAGCGTGGCGGCTTCAGCCAAGCGATCCCAGGTTCGAATCATGGCCCGGACATTTTTCGTCCAGTTGGAGATTTACAACTTGTATGATTGCTTTACCAATTTGAAATAATTGTGTTAAAAATAATCTAATTATAACGTTTCAATGATTAAGATTGGCGAAATTTACTATTACATTTTTGTGGTAAGAAAACCTTGTAAAAGTTGGCAGTTAAGTTTAATACCAAAATTAACTCATTTAGTAAATCTCAGCCATCACAAATAATATCTTATGCATTAAAAAAACTAATTTTAATAAAAAAAATTACATAAAAGGAGTCTCTTGTGACATGTGGATGATAAAATGCCTCGAGAAAGGTTAAAAAAAAGCACTCCCATACTGCAGTTTCTTTTGAAATAAAATATCTTAAACATTTCTTTCGTTGAAAATATCTCGATAACCAAGTGAGCTTTGTGAAAAATAGTAAGTGAAATATAACTTCTTCTACATTTTACAGTTGAAGCTATGATCAATACCAAAATTAACTTATTTATTAAAAATCAGCCATCACAAATAATATCTTATGCATATAAAAACTAATTTTATTCAAAAAATTATTAATATAAAAGGAGTCTCTTGTGACATGTGGATGATAAAATGCCTCGAGAAAGGATAAAAAAAGCACGCCATTACTACAGTTTCTTTTGAAATAAAATAGCTTAAACATTTCTTTCGTTGAAAATATCTCGATACCCAAGTGACCTTTGTGAAAAATAGTAAGTGAAATATAACTTCTCCTACGTTTTCAAAAATAGTTTGGCTTGTATTTTTCAATGCAAAGTTTTCAACGTTTGTTTTGAAATTGTATATGTTTACTGGATTGAGTTTGAAATATTTCAGGCTCTGCAGATGGAAATTTTATCTTTAATACCTCTATCATAGCAGAGAAAAAGATTTTGAAGAAATTCGAAAAGTTAAAATTAAATTTACAATTCAATGTCATTGTGAGAAAACATAAAATACTAAATTTTTCTATTTTCCTGGTTTTTAAGGTCGCTTAGGTTTATTCTGCACAGCTAACATGATTTTTTCGGTGCTTGTGTGTTATACCAAAATTAACTCATTTATTAAGTATCAGCCATCACAAATAATATCTTATGCATAAAAAAAACTAATTTTATTTAAAAAATTGTTTAGGAGCCTCTTGTGACATGTGGATGATAAAATGCCTCGAGAAAGGATAAAAAAAAAAGCACGCCCATACTCCTGTTTCTTTTGAAATAAAATATCTTAAAACTTTTTTTTCGTTGAAAATATCTCGATACCCAAGTGACCTTTGTGAAAAATAGTAAGTGAAATATAACTTCTCCTACGTTTTCAAAAATAGATTGGCTTGTATTTTTCAATGCAAAGTTTTCAACGTTTGTTTTGAAATTGTATATGTTTACTGGATTGAGTTTGAAATAATTCAGGCTCTGCAGATGGAAATTTTATCTTTAATATCTCTATCATAGCAGAGAAAAATTTTCAAAGAAATTCGAAAGGTTAAAATAAAATTTACAATTCAATGTCATTTTGAGAAAACATAAAATACTAAATTTTCCCATTTCCCTAGTTTTTAAGATAGCTTAAGTTTATTCTGCGTAACGAACATGCTTTTTTCGGTACTTGTGTGTTAGCCTTGCGCAAATCTCGCCAATAGCAGCTTTTACTTTTCAGCTGTGTAAATTAAAAACAATGTTTTGATGATAAAATAAAACGTTTTGGTTTATTCTACTATTTCTTCAAGGTTTGTACACTTGTACCACAATTTTTTAATAGAATTTTTCCATTTTATATTTAAATAGCAGAAAATGTGGACATCTCGTTTAATTCCAGGATTTGTAATACTTTTTTGCATTTAAATAAACCAAAAAAATCTATTAAAAATTGTGCTACAACCGTACGAACTCTGTTCTTATTATTATTTTGTGTATTTTATATGAAATCAGGGTACTTATTGTAACAATTTAAGATACCGTATATCAGGGGTGTAAAAATCTAGGCGCCAATGGGCCTATTTCCACCACTAAATTTTTAGTATTCTTAGCCTAATAAGAATACAGACAGAATTTTGGCAAAGTATACTAATAAAATTTGAAGAACAATACTAATAAAATTTAGTGGTGGGAATAAGTCTATTGGTGTATAGATTTTTTCACCACTGCCGTATATACTCGCGTATAATCCAACTCTTAAATTCGAGGTTAATAACACGTTTTTCCGTTTCAATACCAATATTTTTTTTTTAGTTTTCTATAAATTAGTTAATGACATAATACCTAATAATTTTCTGCAGTTAAATCAGGTAAATATTTCAATATGGAAATACCGGTATTCAAACGTAAAGACATGTTACTTTTCTCAAATTTTCAGGTCGGCTTATACGCGAGAATATACGGTATATATTTTAAATGTATGTAATGTATGTTCAAAATAAAGCTTATGTGTAACCCTTTGAGGTGCGGTGGGATATATTATATCCCACCTAATTTTACTCCGATTTGAACCAGAAACTTTTAATTAAATTTTACTTTTTAAACTTGGATAAGACGGGAATAAGTTGAAAAATTGCTTTTCCTTATTTTGAACGAAATTCTTTCCCAAATTCCGGTGATAATTCAACGTTACAGGAACACAAGTGCTTGCCCCTGAAAGGGTTAAATGAAATTAGTGAAATATTTATATTTTAACCCTTTCAGGGGCAAGCACTTGTGCTCCTGTAACGTTGAATTCCCACCGGAATTTAGGAAAGAATTTAGTTCAAAATATGAATAAGCAATTTTTAAACGTTTTCTCGTCAAAGTTAAAAAAGTAAAATTTAATTAAAAGTTTCTGGTTTGAATCGGATTAAAATTAGGTGGTATATAATATATACCACCGCCCCTCAAAGGGTTAAAGGAAATTGATGGGAACAATGTTGGTGATTTATCAGCTGCGTTGGACTAACGTAGAAGTACCATTTTTTCCTTAGGTATTTGAAAAATAACCTTTGAAATTGAAGAGAACTTTCAAAATTTAAAAGGTTACATTAATATTTCATAAACATTTATTGTATATCAGCAAATAATTTCTGCATTTTTCTGAGTGTATGGAAACAAATAGTGTATAATTTCTTTTTAAAATGTATTTACCAGAAGTACATGAAAAATATATTTATATAAATTAAAAAAAAAAACCTGAATAGATTTAATAAAAATATGGATTCTTAAAAATATTTCAATTCTTTTCTTATAGCCCTTTTAGTTGTTGGCGTAGCAGCGAGTTATGTACAATAAAACAAAAATTTCTTCGTTTCCGAAATCAAGTTATTCATTGAAATTCGGGTATCATAAATAGATCAAGTTATTCATTGAAATTCGGGTATCATAAATAAATCAAGTTATTCATTGAAATTCGGGTATCATAAATAGATCAAGTTATTCATTGAAATTCGGGTATCATAAATAGATCAAGTTATACATTGAAATTCGGGTATCATAAATAGATCAAGTTATTCATTGAAATTCGGGTATCATAAATAGTTCAAGTTATTCATTGAAATTCGGGTATCATAAATAGATCAAGTTATTCATTGAAATTCGGGTATCATAAATAGATCAAGTTATTCATTGAAATTCGGGTATCATAAATAGAATCTATTGTATCAAAATAGCTAATTTAAGTTTTAAAAATACGAAGAAAATGAAGTTATCTCTACGCTAGCCATATGGATGACAAAATACTTAGAGAAATGATAAAAGATCCACCTCCACGCTGTTGTTTTTTATAAAACGAAGCATTTTAATCATTGTTTTTTTTCCTCTAAGCATATTTTGATGCCCAAGTGGCCTTTGGGATGCGAAAACGAATAAATAAAATGTAGCTTTTCCAATGTTTTTAGAAATATATAGGCTTGAACCTTTAAAAACAAAACTTTCTGCATTTGTTTTCAGCTTATGCATATATTCTGGATTGAGTTTGAAATGCTTCAGTCTGCGCAGATGAAACCTTTTTCTATAGTATATCAAAAGAGAGAAAAAAATTTGAATGTAATTTAAAATGATAAAGAAAATTTCTTGATTGTTTAAAAATTAAAAAAAATGTTAACAGAGATTTTGAAATTTGAGGTGTCTCACATTTTTATCGCAAGATTTTAAGATTTTTTAGATTAAATGCAATGTTTTCTCCATTCGTTTTGAATTTGTGTATGTATTCTGGATCAAGTATGAAATGTTTCAGTCTGCGCAGATGAAAATTTTCTCTATAGTATATCAGGAAAGAAAAAACAGAAGATAAATTTTAAGTGTTAAAGAAAGTTCTTTGATGATTTACAAATAGAAAATGCTAACAGAGATTTTGAAATTGGTGACCTTTGAAATTTTTATACCGAGATTTTAAAATATCACTTGGATTAAATAGAAAGTTCTTTGCATTTGTCTTGAATTTGTGTATGTATTCTCGATTGAGTTTGAAAGGTTTTAGTCTGAATAGATGAAACATTTCTCTATAGTATGCCAGTAAAGAAAAGAAAAACCACATTTGGGAGAAATTTAACATGTTTTTTTTTTTGTTTTGTTTTTTTGTAATTTACAAAAAAGAAGTAAATATAGATATTTTAAAATTTGATCTCTTTGAAATGTTTATCACTATATTTTTAAGATCATTTAGTATGAATTCAAAGTTTTCTGCATACGTTTTGAATTGTATTTTTATTCTGGATTGCGTTTGAAATGGTTCAATATGCGCAGATGAAACTTTTCTCTGTACTATATGAGGAAAGAAAAAAAAATTGAGAGAAATTTAAAATGTTGAAGAAAATTTCTTGACGATTTACAAATACAAAATACAGAGATTTTGAACTTTGATATTTTTAAATTTGTATTTTGTAGAGTTTAATATCTCTTAGATTAAAAGCAAAATTTTGTGCATTTGTTTAGAAATCGTGCATGCCTCATGTATTGAGTTATATTCACACTGTGCAGATGCATATCCTATGCATCATTTATCAGGAACGAGAAAAAAAAACATATAAAATCTTAAAACGAATATTTACAAATAAAAGCTATTATGAAAAAAAGTATGATATCTTTAAAACTTTTTTTTATCTCAATTTTAATAAGAATTAGTTTTATTCTTCTCAGCGTGGAAATATTTGAAAATAATATGCTTTAATATACGCTACTTATTTTACTTAAGTATTTTTTATAACTTGAGAGGCGTCTCTGAAAGGAGTCTTTTTTTTCTTTTTTGAGATGCGTTCGACCTTCAGTAGGTTTCGTCTGTCATTTTATTTATTTATTTATTTTTTAATCTATGACATTTTTTTATTTTTTTATTTATTTTTACTTTTTTTGTTATATTTCTATTTCATTATTAAATTTGTAATTTATTTTTATTGAATTATTTTTTTAATTTCTTATGGCTCCCTTTTTCCTCACAAGTCAATTACCTTTAACCTGGAAGTTCAGTTGGTACACAACTAGGTGCTGCTAACCATTGTTCCATTGTTCCATTGTTACTTTTTTTTCTTTAATTAGTAATTTTTCTTGCGATTTTTTTTTCTCTGTAGTGCATGTAAATAAATAGAATGTATCTGGCATTGAATGCAACAACTTGTTCAAAACTAAAATGGAAAAATTGAAATTTTAAAAATTGAAATTTCAAAAACTGAAAACTTTATTAAATATAAAAGATCTTAATTATGTTTTAGCTTCGTTTCATGCAAATTTTTCTTTTGTTCATACTCTTTGGTTTCTATTAATATCTACGAAAGAGTTAAAGTTTCTTTATTTCCGAAATTAGTTACAATCCCCGTTATCACAAATGGAATCAAATACAGCAAAATAACGTATTTTGTTTAAAAATAATATTTTAACATAAATGATGCGTAGATATCAAAACCTCTAGAAGAAATACAAAAAAAGCACGTCGAAAAGGAATTTTTATTTTGAAAAAAAAATATCTTAAACATTTTTTTCTCTAAAATTATTTTGAAGTTTTCGTGAAAAAAAAATTGTGAGTGAAATATAACTTCTCCTGTGTTTTCAGATATAGATTGGCATGTATTTTGGAATTCAAAATTTTATGCATTCTTTTGCAGTTGCATATCTGCTTCTTGAAATTTTTTGAGGTTGTGTAGATTGAGAAGTTATATTTTTAGTAAGGTTACTGAGGGACAGTGTTGCCAAATCTGACAAATTTTTTATTCATAAACTTGAAACTCACACCAGAAAATTTTGAAAAATAATTTCATTAATGTATTCATGTTATGTTTCATATTATGTTAACCCTTTCTTGAGCATACACTTGTGTTCCTGTAACGTTGAATTCCCACCGGAATTTAGGAAAGAATTTAGTTCAGAATAAGAATAAGCATTTTTTTTAACTTTTTCTCGTCAAAGTTAAAAAAAGTAATATTTAATTAAAAGTTTCTGGTTTGAATCGGGTTAAAATTAGGTGGAATATAATATATACCACTGCCCCTCAAAGGGTTAAAGTAAATTATAATTAAAACTTTTCGGTGAAAGTAAGGAATTTTGGAATAAAAAGTTCGCCAGTTTTCGCAGTACTGCTCAGGGCGGTAACTCATATTTTAAACTAATACAGTGATGGTTGTGATAAAGTTATAAAATAATATTAAACATAGTTATAATATATATAAGTTATAAGAGTTATAATAGTTGTCTTTCCTCTTAAGGATTTAAGAAGAATTTTGTGTTTCATTTTCGATTTACACTTTTCAAATTAAAAATTTTCAAAACATCCTTTTAAAGAAATTAATATGGCCGTTGAAAGTTAATTTTGTTTGTTAATGTGGTCAAGAATTATGTCTAAAAAGGCATAAATATTTGTTTATTTAAAAAATTATATTCGCTTTTATAAATTCAGGTATCACAAGTGCAATTAATTACATCAGCATAATTTATTTTTTTAGACAATATATGTAATTGACATGAAAAAGGCTTTGGACACGCACTTTCAGTTGTGACACGCGTTTTTTAATTTAACTAATTTTTGTATATTGCTTTATGTGTATAAATTCTGTAGATCATATACAGGATTGCACAAAATATGTTGAGTACATTATCGTTCATTGACCGAAATTGCCGAATTGAAATTTTGAACTATGCTGTGCGTTTCCTAACCGAACTAAAGTTTAGCATGCTTTGTAGCATATATACAAATTTATTAATCATATACAGGTTTGCACGAAGACATTAGGATATTTTTTCCGATTATTGCTGACAATTACTAAAACTAGAGTTTCAAATATGTTATATGTAGTTTCAAATTGTTTACTTAAATAGCACATTTCACCTTATTAATCTATGAAGTTTTGTTACAGTATTCTGAATGTATTGGAAAATGTTTCGTATTCTATGCTTGACGCATTATTCACCGTTCTTGTTTCATTCGCGTTTAATTCAATATATATATATATATATATATATATATATATATATATATATATATATATATATATATATATATATATATATATATATATATATATATTCAAATTCAATCTGTTCAATTCAAATTCAATCTGTCAATTTACAAATTAAAATTGTAGTCCTAATAAAAGTAACATTATTAATTCAAATTAAGAAGAAGAAAAAAAAAATTAAATAAATAGAAAATAAGGAATGAAATATAAACCACACGAGTATATACACAAATAAAAGCTTATAAAGTAATTTACTTTTTCAAGGGCAAGAAAATCACATTTATAAGCAAAGAACGATTGTTTTCTGTATATGACACCAGCTTTTGCTAAATATAGTGCCATATCTTGCCCGAACAATCGCTGAAACAATATTGAATAACAAGACCTTTACAATGGAATATTATAAATTATACATACAATTTGAAAAGAAGTGGGAAAAAGAATTAAAAAAATTAAAAAATATATATATTACTTATATTGATAATATCCCAAGATATTTAGTATATTGTGAGCACATGTACAAAGTTGTATCCAAAAGAAGAGGTTAAATTCACAGTTAAATAGAGAATCCTTCAGATCATAAATTGTAACCTACAGTTACAGTTATTTTTATTTAACTAAATAGATTACAACATTTAAAAAAATGTAGAAAAAAAATTATGATATACATATAAATAAAAACCATTAATTATTTTATTTTAATTTTAATTTAATAAATTAAAATATATAATATTACTTGATAATTTGAAAGTATTTCATAGATATTATTACCTCCATACTAAATTTCCAAGTTTAAATATTTTAAATAAGCTATACTACTGCTATCTATTGTAAAAATATTAGACTATTTTAGCATACTATCAAATACATTGCTGCTGACATCTGGTGTACAGATATTCTACTAAAACTTTAATATTGTATGTATAATTACTTATATGCAGCTGTAATGTAGTGTAAATATATTAATTTTACTAGTTAATATTAATGATATATATAGAGAATAAGAGTTACTAGTATAATATAATTTATATTTTAACTAACCCATTTAAAATATATCTTAATTTAACCCAAACATTAATGTAGAATCCATATGATGCTTTCATTTTATAAATTAGTATTATACTTAGAAATAACATAGATTATTCAATATGGTAATGCACTTATTATAATTTAAATCCAGCTATTTAAATAATATCTACCATGAAAAAAAATATATATAAAAAACATAAATATTAATTAAATTAAATGATCTAATAATAAAATAAAATAAATAATATAAAACTAAGAGATATGTTTATTAGTGTACTATATTTAATAAATATTTAATATTTACTAAAATTAAATATGTTTAACATATTAATATTATATTGTATTGATTAACCCATTGTAACATCCTTGATAATTTTAACTTTTGTTACAACCCCAATAATATTAACTCCATATAATCATAACAACAATTATAGAATTTGCCCGCATGTAAATTTTAATTTATGAATGACTTTTAACTAAGATGATCCTATGCAGCACATGCTCTTAATATGAGTTATAATTTAGCGAAATATATCAACAGTCAAAGTTGAAAATTAACGTTAAATTTTAAAATATGAATGACATTAAACTAGGATAATCCTATGCAGCAACGCACACAATAGGATTCATAGTTTAGCCAAATATATCAACAATCAAAAGTTGATTATCATTTTTATCAAGGAGATTTTAACAAAAAAAAAAAAAAAAAAAAACAGACATTTAACCCAAATTAAATCTATATTTATATGTGTAAAATTGATTTAACTAAATAGTAAGGATATCCATAAACTTGTGCAATTTGAAGGATATGTTTTAAATTTTGATTTTTAAAGTTATTTGAACAAAGATTATTAATTCTATGTGCAAAATTTAGTAAAATATTTACAAATACTGATTTATGTATACATGACAAATAGTTAGTAAATAAGTTAACCTTAAAAGTAAAATCATTTCGCTTGTCATAAATGTCAAACAAAAGTTTATTATCTTTAAGAATTATCTTAAGATCAAGAAAATTAATTTCATTATTTGCCATAACATTGAAACTATAAGTTAAATTTTTATGATATTTTATAGGTAATAAATAATTTGAATTACTATTAAAATAGAAGACAATAATGTCATCTATATAACGGTATATTTTACAATTAGCAATATTAGAGTTACGTTCATAATAATATAAATACAATTCTGCAAGAATTGAAGAAACAATGCCACCTTGAGGGAGTCCACAGCTTTGTATATATATAGTATCATTAAAAACAATATAATTATAATGGAGAATAAATTTAGTTAATGTTTTAAAGTAATTTAACGAAATTTTATTTTTTAATTTAATAGAATCCTTGTATTCCTTATATAATAAATTTACTATCTTGAACATATCATTAATATCAATGTTATTAAATAAGTCATTAAAATCAAACGTCTTCATGTATTTTATGTTATTTAAATTTTTAATATTATTGACAAGTTGAAAACTATTTTTTATGCTATACAAATTATCTTTTTGTTTTGTAAGTTCAAACAATTTAGTGAGAATACTTAATAAAAATTTGCTTGCATTATTGTTATAAGTATTACAACCGATTGTTACAGTTCTAAATTTTAAAGGAGTTTTGTGGAATTTAGGTATAACAACTATGTATGGATAATTAAAGTTATAGTTTTTAATTTTTAGTAATTTATAAAATTGAAATATATGTCGATTATTAATGATTTTATCTAGATTAGTTATTTTAAAGTTTAAATTTGTATTTATAGCTTTAGTTATTAACTGCGAATAATAATATTTGCAGATGAAAGCATAATTGTTTGGTGATTTATCAACATATGTAATAATAAATTTGTTTTGTAAATTCGTTATTTCACTATTTAGTTGTTTAAAATTAAAATTATATATGTCCAAATTCCTATGAAGTTCAGCATTTAAATTACTTAAAACATTTAATTTCCATTCATTAAAAAATTCAAGAGGTTTATTATAATCTATTGATATTTTATAAATAAAAAGGTCAAGATCCAGATTAAATTGTTTTAAAATAGAAAAAATTGTATAACATGAAGGTAATCGAAATTTAGTCCCATTAGTCATAAGATTACGCAAGTAATCATTCTCTACAATATTAATATCCCCTGTAATAATGTGACCATGTACCTTATCTACATAATTGCTATAATTAGGATTATTACATAAGCAAGGAGGTTTATCATTTGATGTTAGAAATTTTGCAAATTTATTGTAATTGAAAATCCTACGTCCTAATGTAACGTTGTATTTGTACGATTTATGTATTGTAAAATTTTTTATGGGGAATTTGTTCTCAATGTTATTAATTACATTGTGTATATTTATTTTATTAAGTACAATATTGGAAAAAGTAATTATAAGTAGAGTGTTGTTAGTTTTTTTGTAAGTGTTTTTTGAAATTTTTACATTAAGTTGATTAATTCTAAATAATAAAAGATCAAAATAAACATCACTAAAATGTGGCGATAGATTTAATGATAAAAAAACTTTATAATACTTGTTAAGATTTTTCTTTTTGATCGAAAAAATATTTTTCCTAATGTCAAGCCAATTGTAAGAATTATTGAATTCATATTCCAAATTAGATAACTGCCGTTCAATATCATTACTAGAGATATACTGTGAACTTATATATATAACGGTTTATGTTTTAAATTTTGAGTACTTAAGATAACTTTTGCAACTGAACTTCTTTACCACCAACTTTTCAATTGCAAGTCTAAAATGGATATTCCTTATCTTTCGATCGCTAGCCCCTATCTGCAATTTCAAATTGGCGCAGATGTTTAACGATGTTTCTTTTAAAACATGTCATAACTATCATAAGCAAAAATATTTTCTTTGAAGTACTATTTATTTTTTTACGCATTTGACCATCCCTATTTAGTGTTTGCTCTGTAAGCGAATTACAGTGATCTCTCACTTATACGCGATGTTCAGTAATTACTTTTTCATACCACTATTTTAAAAGAGTAAAATTCGATTTATAAATTCTGCGATTTAAGAAGCCGAAAATTACCTTATAAATAAACTGGTGCGGAAAACTGACTTCCATGTATCGCGTATAAGTGAGATATCACTGTAATATGTTTTCATTAACCCTTTCTGCCGCGGAGGAAGTCTGTTTGTAAAATGATGAAATAATGGATTGACACCAGAAATTACAAACGAATTCATTAGAAAATAAAAACTTGCTTATTTTCCGGTACTTAACAAAAGGAAAATTTCAATTAAATATTCTTGGTGCATTTTGTCAGTTTTGGAATTAAAATTAGGTGTCCTTTTAGGGGGACACCGCCCGTTAAAGGGTTAATAAAGAAATAATGCATTTACGAACATTTTATTTCATTTCTGTTTTGTGTAGTAACTTTTCTAATTTATCCTTATTATTTTAACAGACATATTTAATATCTCTAACGGATCTTGATGCGTTAATTGATCCTTTGGAAGTGTTGATTCTTCTAACCAGCAATCACTGTAGGCTGCAGTTACTGTATTAGGATTTTTACCTTTGTTACATTGCCAAAACATAATCATTTAGTTAATGATCATTTTTAAATTTTGCGTCAAACGAAAGACATCCGTTTAAATATGATGCATTTTACCATATCAATTTTATGTTCAATGGTTCAATGGAAGAAATTCACATATTTGATTTGATAAAGAATATTTTATCATTCTAAAACGTTTTCAAAACGTAAGACGTTACGTATTTATCTAACATGAGTGACCTTTAAATTAACTTAATCCTTTAACGGGCGGTGGTCACAAAAAAGGACACCTAATTTTAATTCCAAAACTGACAAACGAAACCAAGAATATTTAATTAAAATTTTCTTTTTCTTAAGTACCGCAAAATAAGCAAGTTTATATTTTCTAATGAATTCGTTTGTTATTTCTGGTGTCAGCCCATTATTTCATCATTTTACAAACAGACGTACTCCGCGCTGGAAAGGGTTAATACAATTATTAGCAGCGAGAACAAATTCTATTTCATTTATTAACATTGTTAGAAGTTTTATTTCTGTTCTCCAGATATCTCTATGTCTACAGGAAAATAAGTCAATTATTTCAAAGACAGTTTAACAAATCTGAAGCGTACGAAAAGAAAAAGATTTCAAAGTTTAGTTGTTTCTGAAAAGGGATTTACTTCACTAATTAATCATTGTTTAATTCCAAATTTCAAACAAAGTTAGAGGAATGAAATTATACAGCAAATTAAAAGTTAACGTTTACATATATATGCTTCAATTTAATACATTAGACAGTTTGTATTTTTTTGAGTAAATTGATTTATAAAATAGTGAAAAATGTTTAACAACAAGTAAAATATCTTGAAGACATCCGGAAGAAATTGTTTATATGTATAAAATATCAAAATATTAAAATTCAAACGAGCATATATTAATTTCATAATTTAAATCCTACAAACAATTAATAAAACTCTTCATATTAATGTATATAAAACTACAAGATTATGGACTCCATGTTGATGGTCTCTCAGAAGTCGGTGTATGTGAGAAAGGTACCGAACCTGGAAATTCGTCCTTCTGTTGAAGATAAACATCCTCGGAAAATGTAGAGACCTACTCAGTCTCCCACCGTCTCTGGCGCATGTTAAAATGAATGTTGCAACTTATCAGTGATTTCCATGTTTATTGTGATCACAGACTAATCTTTGCCTGCGCAGGCGCTATGCCTATTGAAAAGTCTAAAATGTGTAACAGGGTTATCTAAGTCAGAGTTCGTACGCTTTTATCACAATTTTTGAATATAATTGTTCTATTTAATATTTAAATAGCAGAAATTGTAGACGCCTCGTTAAATTGCAGGATTTGCAATACTTTTCTGCATTTAAATAAGGCGACAAATTCTATTAAAAAATTATGGTAACAGCGTACGAACCGTGCAAGTGGACCAGGTTATTCGACTTCCTTCATTATCTTATTGCCATGATTTTATAATAGAGTAAAACACTTCTCTGTCACCTTATATTAGTCTACTTTTATGATTTGGAATATACAAAAAATAAATATTTTTTACTAAATTTATAAATATTTTTATAAGCTTCTTAATCTTTTCCATGTTTAAAAATATGAAAACTAAATAGTTTTCGTTTTCAAATTATATTAAAGTTCGTTCAATTAATCGAAGAGGGTGAAAAATTACTGTCTTTGATAACAGTGTCATATTTTTCTTGAATTAGAAAACGCTTGGTGAAAATGCTTTTAAAAAATATTTCTTTAAAGTGAAATAGAATTTTATATATATTTTCATTATAATACGTAACTGAAGTTTACAATCATTACTGTTAAACTATGACACAAATAATTCCATTTATTACTCGATTTAAATCTCGTCTACAGACCATAATTTTCAGGTTAGTGCGTTAAGCTTTGGAGTCGGTTTACATAAACGTGCTAACCACATAATTATATCGTTTCACTTAATCATGAAGTGAGAAATTTAGTCACACTTCTCGAATTTTCATTGTATATTAAACCTTCAAAGGTCAGATCACAATAATTATTATTGAAATTTTGTACATTGGTTGATATTTTGCTTATAATGCCTGATATTATATGCAGGGCGCGTCAGATCAATTTATACAAACGCTGCTTAACGGGTCATAACTTTCTAATTTTTCCTTCTTTTCAAAGTGTAATTAATTAGAAATAATGTATGAATGGACCCAGATCAGTTGAGGCTCATGACTGACTATTTTTGAGGAACTAAATACATACTTGAAAGATTTATTTTTTTCGTACCACAATTTTTTTAAGAAATGCATTGTCTATATTATAAAGGACAAACATGTCCGTGCGTAACACTGACGTCATTTTGCGAATGGCAACAGTTGACGATGAAATTTCGGTTTTGCGATTTTTTGTTAAATTTCTAAACATCTCGCATTTTAAATTTTTACATCGTTATATAGCATAGTTGCCAACCTCCCGATTTTTTCCATACCAATATTTTTATATAAAAATATTTGTTTTATTTAATCTTAAAATTTTATCAATTTAATAAAGCGAAAATTTTTTTAAGATTTTACTGGTACTAAAAAAATCGGGAGGTTGGCAACTATGATATAGGGAAACAAATCTACTTTGAAATGCAATTTGTTTGAAAACTATATCTTAATTAGCTGATTTACTATAGTTTTTAAAAATAAAAAAAATTGGTATTTTTTTTTTCTTTTTTCGTGTTTAATGGTTGCCATTGGTAATTTTTTTCCTTCTTGGCGACCGCATATTATCGTTGATTAAATAATTGAAATTACTATTATTAGTTATAAATTAATACAGACACATTGAAAAGTAAAAGAAAAAAAAACTTTTACTAATTTTATATAAAATATGAAAAAGAAAAATAATAATAATAAACGTTTTGATGAGCGATAATTTTACAAATCAAAATAATTTAATTTAAAAATTAAAGGAATGTTTGTGATACATAAAAATATTTTTCAATTATGACTCAAAACAATATTTGTCCATTTATCGTTAGCTGTTGCATCTTTGTTATTAGATCAAGGTAGAATAGCACATTCAAAAATCAAAATACTACTGAATTTGAACGAAACATCTACGTGTGCCATTAGTAAGCAATCTAACCTTACTGAATTTATAAGAGAAACGAAGTTAATGGTCTGGGTTGCAGTACACTTGTTTCTTTAATGGTAGAACTTTCTGACCAATAAATAAGTCAAAGATTTCTTTTAAAATATAGTGATAAGAAAAGAATAAATTTGGCAAACATGCATTTAGTTCTCCAGATAAAGCTAGTCACGAGCCGTCACTGACCCACATTAACTTTTCAAAAAAGAACATTTTCTTAAAAATATACTGTTGTAAGTATGAAAATATAGCAGAAGTACAAAAACAGTAACACAGGGTTTTTCAGGTAGATCCACCTATGCGACTTAAAAATCATCGGAGAAAATAGAATTTTGAAACGAGACATAGACAACGTTCATAGACAACGTTCCGTAACTGCAGTTGAGTAAGATACATATACAGGGTATCCGGAAAGTCTGGAAACGGTCAAATAACTCGATAAATATACATCGAATTGAAAAACGGCAAAATGCACGTTCAATATTTTTGAAAAATCTATTTAGGGATATGAAGGTTGCCCCCCCCCCGGGGGGGGGAAGGGGGGCAACTTTGAAATCTTAAATGATGACCCCCATTTTTTATTGCAGATTCGGATTATACGGGAAAAAATACGTAACTTTTGTATTGAACATTTTCTTCGAAACATTGTAGATGGCGCTGTATTCGAGTGCAATGCTGTGAGAATCGTTACCATTGCAATGTCTGGAAACGCTCGAATAACTCGAGAAATATACCGTAATTTCCGGCGTATAAGCCGCAGCTCAAAGAGTCGTTTTTCGACCCAGAAATTTTATCCAATAATTGTAGTTAAATATTTACAGCGATCTTTTAAGTTACATTTTATAAAATAATATTTCTGGGTCGGAAAACGACTCTTTGAGCTGCGGCTCATACGCCGGAAATTACGGTACATCGTATTGAAAAACGGAAAAATGCATGTTCAATAGTTTTGAAAAAGCTATTTAGGGATATCAAAGTTGCCATTTTTCTAAAATATTAAACCCGTATTTTTCCATTTTGCAATCTGATGTATATTTCTCGAGTTATTCGAGCGTTTCCAGACATTGCTATGGTAACGATTCTCACAGAATTGCACTCGATTACAGCGCCATCTAGAATGTTTCGAAGAAAATGTTCAGTGGCGCGTGGCCGGAACAGGTTTCTTGTGTAAAACCTTTGAATTTCTCCTTCATGGGATACAAGAACCAAGAGCATTTTTACAAACATTCTTCTTTAAACTTAGTTCTGAATGCACCTTTCAGTTTTTACCTCTCTTTTGGTCTGTAATTCTTTGAAAATCGACAGGTAGGTTCAGAGCCATCTAGTTATTTACACGTTAGTTTTGAGCGAACAAGTTAATAAGTATTATTTATATTTAAAAAAAAGTCATATTTTAAAATGTATTGCAACAAGAAAATATTTAAAATGCAGAACTTTGATTTATTCTCAAAATAAGCAAGTTATTCATGCCCCGTGTTATGATTGGAAACAAATAAATGAAAATGTACATAATGTATATGAGAAAATACAATTTAAAATATTAGGTGTATAACTATGTCCCCGTCTTTTTTCTAGTTAAAGAAAAACTCTTGTTTTTTGCCAGAATCAAAAGAAAATTTATTCACAGTTTTTGCCATCATAAGGTTCAACATTCGCGCATCTGTCAGTAAAACAGTGAATTTCTCAATGCAAGAAGACTGTTTGTTTTGGAGGAACGCACTCATAATGCCAACTATAGATTTTTACATAAGAACTGAATTGCTGTTCAAAAGTGGTGGTAATCTGAAAAAGCAACATCTGATGATTACAACATGGAGAACAACTCATCCAAATCAATTATTTCTAGAGTTTAACTGACTAATCTTACAATAAGTGGGTGAGCATTTACACATTGGTTAACATTCTGCTGTCGTTCGGCTTTATTCTGAACGTTTTACGTTCAAATTGATTTCTGGTTGCTTTTGATATTTACCAATGATTGCCATAGTCATGCACCTAATATAATAAAACGGTAAAAATATTACCATAATTTCCGGCGTATGAGCCGCAGCTCAAAGAGTCGTTTTTCGACACAGAAATATTATTTTATAAAATGTAACTTAAAAGATCGCTGTAAATATTTAACTACAATTATTGAATAAAATTTCTGGGTCGAAAAACGACTCTTTGAGCTGCGGCTCATACGCCGGAAATTACGGTAGGTGTATAACTGTGATTCCACCGTTTTTCGAGAAAAATAACACTTGTCAAAATAAAGGAATATCTATTTTTAAAAAGTCATATTTTAAAAGGTATTGCATATGAAACTATATTGATTTATTCTCAATATCAGCAGATTATTCAAGCTCCGTGTTATGATTGGAAACAGATGTATGAGAAAATACATAATGTATATGAGAAAATGAAATCTAAAATGTTAGGTTTAAATTACAACTAACAACTAACACGTTGGTTAACAACCTTTTACTGCCTTTCGGAATTTTTCTGAACATTCTACTTTTAAATTGGTTTCTGATTGCTTCTAACATTTACCACTGATTGTCTCAGTTATGCACTTAATATAAAAAAGCGGTTAAAAGTATATATAAGTATACAATCTGCTCTGATATTATCTGCACATAGATATCCAGAAATAGATAATATAAATCATTAATATTTATCAATATTATAAATATATTTTTTTAACATTTGTATACTCGTTAGCTTATCATTCTTTATTCTAAAAAATACATTTAACAAATTAATAATTATTTTAAACTAATATAAATAACATGCTAACAACACTAGAAATAATGTGATACTTGGATAGTATCTCTATTTACTACAGTTTTTGTTAAATAAGAAAATTAGTTAGATTTAAAATGAACGTGTTTGAAAATAACTAATTTATTACTTGTCCCATTATTTCTAAGAGACGGACACCTACAAAGAAAAATTTTAAATTTTACTTTAGATATAGATAAATATTCTTCAACATATCAGCTCATGTTTGAACATATTTACAAAAAAAGATATATAACGAATAGAAACTGTATCTCTTTTACCACTAGACAATATGCTTTTATTTCAACGTCGATGTTTGTGTACGACGATTCGTTCGATAACCAACTTCAAAAGCTATATGATGCAATATTTATTGTAGCCCCAAGCATTAAAACGTTTTGATGGATTCCGGTTCTCTTTGTATCTTTTATTTCAAAATTATTTTTAGAAGACATTGAAAATCTGATTGATTTTTAAGCGATTTCAAAAAAAGAAAATCCTGTTTTTTGTCATCACGTACGCTTTTTTAAAATTCATATTTTTCTATTTCCATCCGTTTTTATAAGTAGTATAGATCACCTTATTTTCGTATTATTTAATCTGTTATTAACCCCTTCGCGACGAGCGTCCTTTACAGAATTTTTAATCTTTTATCACGGGTTTTCCAAAACAGAAATTTTCGCCTAATTGAATCGCAGAAATGCTATCATAAAATAAGGCAAATCTTAATATAAAAAGTAACTGGTGGGAATAATCGAATGGCAGCGTACCACTGCTTTAAACTATTTTTCCAGAAAAATTCGACTTTTTAAAAAGTCTTATAGTGAAATTTGCACCTCAATACATTTGTTTTGAGAATTATTGAAATCTGAACGCATTTGAAGGACATCCTGTATTTGTACGAAGTTCAATGACATATAAACCATATATATTTTTTCATTTATTGAAGAAACATTCAAAATTGTCGATATAATATTATTTTTCTACTATATCCCTTGACTGCAAAACATATTTTACCCAGCTCGTAGATTTTTCTATCATTTGTACTTTACTACTTCTTCTTCACTTGTTGGGCTTCGGTAGCTTAATAGGAACAAAATATTTCACAGGGCATTATGATGCAGTGTCAAAAAAGCTTGCAAATGCTACAAAAGACATTTGAAAAGTCTAGACACTGATCATTTTCATGACTAGATTGAAGCTAAAGACCCCAGCGAGACAAAAAAATAAAATAAAATTTAAAAAAATCCTGAATTATTATTAATGATAGTTTCAGTACTTCAATGCTTCTTGCAGTTTAAAGCGAACTTTTGAAGCATTCAGATGGCGAGAACTTTCGAAAATGTTGTGTAATGTATGGATATAATGGGTGTGTATTGCAATAACTGTAATGTTTGTGTAATGTGTGAAAGTAACGGTGATGTAATGTATGGATATTTTAACACTGGTCCGAAAGTACAAAAGTGAGTTTTCAATAGCTAACGTTTCTTTCTCTGAGATTTGTATGTCAATTATAAGCCTTATTTTTCTTAAAACTTGTGTCTGGACACAGAACCTTAGAACGACGCAAAATTTCGGCAGTTATACGCATTCACGCACAGAAAAATATTACAACAATCCTTTTCTCAACAAAGCTCGGCTCATTTACAATGATATTAATTGAAAAATTGCTTTAACTGGACGGTTCTATGATGTCCCTGGCTAGTACATTCACATTCCTGAACCTGGTATCACACTTTTAGCAACTGTTAGAACGAGATTCTGGTTAACACTAGAACGACCAGGAGCGGTCATTTTGACCGCTACCAAATGAATATATTCCGATACAAACCAGAAATTTCTTTTAAAAATAAATTAAATATAAACTCGCATGGATATGTTAAATAAACAAGCTAAATAGGTTTAAATAAAAATTCTGGTGTCAGACAGTTTTATAAAACTTGATTAAAATTTCCGGTCGTTCTAGTGTTAATAGTTTGTTTACAATCGTACTATTTTTCAAAAAACAAATTACTTCAATTTACGATTTAGTATTGGTATAAAATATTTAGAAAGAGGCCCTGGTATTATTTTTCGTAAAAAAATATGCATGAATATACATTTTAGTCTTTGTGTAAAATATGTAGATAAGTGTGCCGGAAAGTCAATTTCTCATTAATAGATATATCTTTATATTACGAATAATGCACAACCCACCCTAGAATGTTTCGGTCAAATATGGATTAATAAATACACTAACGAGTTTGTTATTCGTAATCAAACTTACATTTTGGAAAAATACGCTTTATTAGATAAATTTCAATTTCACTGAATAGGTATACGCTTGTGTTCAACAAACGATAAAATATTATCTTTCACTGGTTTATTCGTTTTCAATATCACAAAAACTGACTTCTAAATAAATGGATTATTCTGCTTAGATTAGAGAGCTTTGAAAGTGTCTATAGAGAATACTGAGGCGTAACTAAGAGGTTTGGCGTACCTTACGGGATAAACTGAAAAATATGTGACACTAAATCTAAGGTATCTTCCTATGGTTTTTTTTTCCTTTGTATTTCTGGAAATACTGAAAATAAATGCCGGAAAAAATACATTAGAAATTAAATTATAATATAAAAATATAAATAAGTTAAATCTGATTGGATGCTTTACGGAAGCTAATTTTGACTGGCTATCTTACTTATTTCGCATTGGCTGATGAAGTTGACCGTGAAATCCTCTGCTTTTCTTTCATTTTACAGTGCATTTTTGCTACTTTTATACTTTTTTTTCATGGCTCCTTTAAGATGTGATACTCAAATACTCATATACAGGGAGTGGAGTTTTTATCAATTGGGAATCCCATTGAAACAATCTACTGTTTCTGTTTCTGTACTGTTTTAAGAAGCATCGTATATTTTAAATTTAGTTATTTAGCTGTGCGTATTCGCCGGTTAGAAAAGATGAAATATTACATTAAAGTGAAGCATTACATTAGCTGAAAGTTGGGTCTGACCTGTCTTCAACGGAAAAAATATGTATGGTCTTGTCGGAAGAAGTACAGTAAAATAATACTAATTATGTTAAGAAGAAAAAATAGAATTGTTTTCTTATCTATTGCAGTTCCGTCTTAGCACATTTAACTAATAGAATATATATTATTGTTTCATATACACAAGCAATTTTTTCAATATGTATATAATTTATTTATTATAAAGTGTCAATTTATCTATTTTTGTATAAAAAAGAAGTAAATTGTATATAAAAACAATAGCAATATATATATAAATAAAATGTTTATACATGTACATATTCATATAGAAACAAGCATAAAAGTTCATTTGGTTCGTTTTCACAGCTGTTTGTATCATCAAGCTACAAATCTCACTTTCTGAAGCCCGAATTAAGCCATGATTTTTCAAAAAAATCCAACGTCCCTATAGTGGAAAACTACCTATAATTTAATACTCGTACAGGGATGATTGTGTTCCGATATTTTGTACATCACTAAATTTATATAGCAATATTCTTAGTAAAACAGCGCAGAATTTATCAATTAAAGTAGAAAACGATTGCTACATAAATTTAGAGGTGTACAAAATACCGGAACACAATCCCCCTTGCTCGTATCTGAACAACATCGGAATAGACGTTTACCGTATAGTTAGAAATTAGAAAGATGGCTCGCATGAAGCGTTTGGCAATAGCTGTACTTTATAGTGGATTTATACCAAAGAATTAAAGGGGGAAATATACCATTAAACAAACAAAAAATTACTGTTTTCTATATATTTATTAAAGTATCATAACGTTTTTAAGGTATTATAATAGCAGTAGTATTATAGCGAAATTAGTAGAAATGCAATCTCTCTATAACAGAATGCTGTCTTCAACGAAGAAAGTTCATGGTCAAGACGAAGTAAAATTGATAGAATTACACATATTCTTATCGAAGCTTCTTTAACCCTTCTTTGCATGAGTTTTTCTTTTACAATTGTGTTTTTTTATACATATATTAAATATTAGACACCAGAAATTTTAAGATAGATTTTTAACTTTGTTCAGCAGCATAGTTCACAGGAAATTTACTGTATTAATATTTCTATATAAATATAGTGGTGACGAAGAAGTTGATTTATTTATTAAAAGTTAAAAGTGTTTATTAAAAGTGTGAAGTTATGGACATCTAAGTGAAGGGCAGCTGAATGAGTTTACCGGAGTGCTAAATCGGTTTCTTACTCGAGAAATTGAAAACATTATAACAAAAAGTAACAGAAATATTCCTACTTTGTTTAAATTTGCATAACAATAGGTAATTAGAATAGGCACCGGAAAAAATATATTGTAAACTATTTATATAGTATATAATTATTTTGAAAGTCATTGTATGTTAAATTCAGTTGATGACGATCAGGCTGCCTAACTGTGTCTAAAGACCGGTTAGAGAGGCTAAAAAATATTTTAAAATAAAAGTTATATGAAAATAATGGTGGATAAATCTCAATAAGTAACTTCGCTAATTTTAACCCTTTAACGGGCGGTGGTCACAAGAAAGGACACCTAATTTTAATTCCAAAGCTGACCATCGGCACCAAGAATATTTAATTAAAATTTTTCTGTTACTCAGTACCGGAAAATAAGCAAGTTTTTATTTTGAAATAAATCCGTTTGTAAATTCCGGTGTCAATTCATTATTTCATCATTTTGCAAATAGAGTTACTCCGCGCCGGAAAGGGTTAACGGAAAGAATACCATGTAATAATACCTTCTAAGACAAAACACTGTCTAAACCGAAATTTGTTTCGGGTTTTTTGAGATTCCATCTTGGCATGATTAAATAATATAATGAAACCTACTAATTTAAGTTTATATTTGTAACTAGTAATATAAATTAACTATTTCATGACATTTAGCAAAATACTAAATTTAATACTTGTTTCGCAAGAACTTCCGAATGCATGTTAATCATACATGTTCAACTATGCTTTTTGCTAGTTAAGGAGGTTTACCCAAAGGCATAAGTTCTTCAAGCTCCACCCAAAATTTCACATTCAGAAATAAAAAAAAATCCCTGACGGCTCGGCCTACAGGCACAGGTAGATTTCTAAGACGCAGAGCGTGGGGCGCCTGTTTGTTGGGAATTGCGGAAGAAATGACATTTTTGCCATGATGCGACAGTTGGAACCGCCTACATCGAAACCTAACTTGTTTGCAGGCGGAGCCAGCAGTACTTTTTTTTGTATTTTTTTTTTGTATTTTTTTTTTTTTTGCTATAAGAGTTGGTTTTATAAAAAAACTTATCAATATAAAAGTTTTAGATAATATTAAGAGGATTTATAATAAATTTAACCGGATTTGAAATCTTGGGAATTGATGAAGTTATGACTTTTTTCTTCTAAAACCCCCTTCCCCCCCCCCCCCCTTGGGGCCATTTTTAACTATATCACAAATCTGTCATACATAAATTTTCGGGCCTTCTCCTAGAAGTAATAATAACTTCAAACGGATTCGATACGTATCATAATTAAGAAATTATGGGTTTTTTCTGTTTTCACAAAAAGCTCCCCCCCATCCCCCCCCCCCTTTGGTTCGATTTTGCCCATTAACGAACTTGACCGACATTTTATGACCCTTGATTTTATGTATCAGTTTCGAAAAGATGCAGGAGTTGGTACTTCGAAAAATAATTAGTTTGCAGGCGGAGCCGGCCGGGATTTTTTTGTTTTTAATTTTTTTTTGCTATAAGGGTTGGTCCTATAAAAAACTTGTCAATATAAAAGTTTAGGATAATATTAAGGGGATTTATAATAAATTTAAGCGGATTTATAATAAATTTAAGCGGATTTGATATCTTGTGAATTGACGACGTTATGAATTTTTTTTCTAAAACACCCCCTTCCCCCCCCCCCTTGGGGCCATTTTTAATTATATCAAAAATCTGTCATACATACATTTTCGGCCCTTCTCCTAGAAGTAATAACTTTCAACGGATTCGATACGTATCATAATTAAGAAATTATGGGGGGTTTTCTGTTTTTACAAAAAGCCCCTTCCACCCTCCCCCCCTTGGTTCGATTTTGCCCATTAACGAACTTGACCGAGATTTTATGCCCCTGGATTTTATGTATCAGTTTGGAAGAGATTTATGCAGAATTTTTCCAGTTATCGTGTTCATAAAAAAGTGACATAGATAGATTGATAGATAGATAGATAGATAGATAGATAGGTAGATAGATAGATAGATAGATAGATAGATAGATAAAGTTTTGAACTGGGGGTGGTTTTGGGTTCTGGCAGTCATGATCGGCGTAGATCTGCAAAAAATTTTCAAAAATTCCAACTTAGGTCAGGATGTAATAGGTAGTATTTCTTACGAAAT
This sequence comes from Maratus michaelseni, assembly GCA_963931845.1. Lineage (NCBI taxonomy): Eukaryota > Metazoa > Arthropoda > Arachnida > Araneae > Salticidae > Maratus > Maratus michaelseni. Next base: position 395,249,972 of record OZ007591.1, on the reverse strand, counting down.
CTACGGTTTGGACTTATGCCAAACCATGACAGGGTGAAATATGCCATTGAACCAGAGAGCGACATAAAAATAATCTCGAGCTTTTTTAATCGCAGTAGTTCTGTCATTTAGTGATCATGTGAATATTAGTCTTTGCAAATAGTAGTATAAGGATAAGTTTCACAAAAAGTAGTGAGTACCAATATATACATATTGTCACCTTATACAGATTTTTACATACAAAAACCAGATGTTACGCAATGGAATTTATGTAGAAAAAATACATATAGACACAGCGTTACAGTTACACTTGTGAATTGTGAAAAAGACTATAACGGGATCCCGTCTTAAACGAAAAAAAAAGTTAATGCTTCAGATGAAATAAATGTCATGCAATTATGCCTGCATTTCAGGAAACTTCTTGAAACACATTTATTTCTATTTTTGCTGAAAAAAAATGGAATCATTTGAATATACCCAAAATGGTTGTATTTCATTTTTTTAAGTATTTATTGAAGATGCGCTCATAAATATTCATATGCGTATGAACTTTTTTTATGAAGATATTAATAAATAAGAAATTATAACGAATTGAAATCATATTTGTGTTCTAGAAGAGATAATATTATTGTTTTACATACTGATTCTCCTTTTCTATCTCCTAATTTACAGGCTATTGAGTAAAGATAAATAAAAAATAACGTAATCTAAAAGAATTAGGCAAAGGAATATTTTGATGAATTCCGCATTTATTTATATCTTTTATTTCAAAGTCTATTGCCACAATAAAGACCGACGTCGAAGTGTCGTTTTATTTTAAAAAATGCTTTCGAAATATATATATACAGAATTGATCTTACGCTTCATAGCAATTAAACATCGATCATAATTTTTAGACACAAATAATAATCATAAAAGAAAGAAGAAGAAAGTACATAACTGAAAAAGAAATGTTGAACATCAAATTTATCTAACTTTATAAGTTGATTTTACCGCTTCTTTTAATAAAAATAACGTGTTGGAATAAATTTCAGAAGGAATGAAGATATTCAATTTATTTTCGTCTTTGATCTTAAGCAAATGTGATGTTCTTTTCATGTTTTTAAAGGAAATATTCTTCTGTAGATTTGATATCCGTTTTCCTAAATTAAATTTCAGCATTACTAAATCTTATTTGATTGAAGTTGATTAGAAATAGACAAATAAAAAAATATTTAAAAAGATTCTATTGCTATACATAAAATGCGTTTCTATTTATCTTTGTAACTATGCAATTTCTTTTTACACGGTTCATACTCTTTTATCAGAATTTTTTAATTTAATTTTTCTATTTAATATTTAAATTGCAGAAATTATAAACACATCGATTAACTGCAGGATTTGTAATGCATTTCTGCATTTATCTAAGACGAAAAATTATATTACAAAATTGTGGTAAAAGCGTACGAACCCTGTATCTAGATATCCATGTATACAGCTTCAAAGGATTTTTTTTTTAAATATGTATACCCATTTTTCTTTTATACTTAATACGTTTAACCCTTCTTTGCATGAGTTTTTCTTTGATAATTGTGTTTTTTATACATATATTAAATATTAGACACCAGAATTTTAAGATAGATTTTTAAGTTTGTTCAGCAACATAGTTCACGGGAAATTTACTGAATTAATATTTCTATATAAATATAGTGGTGGCGAAGAAGTTGATTTATTTATTAAAAGTTAAATAAACAGTGATGGAAATTTACATCACTATGCAATTAAGGGTTAACCCTTTCAAGGGCGGTGGTATGTTTGTGAAATCACTTAAGTTTAATTTCCAAATGCCACAGTAACACCAGAATTTTGGTATTAGTTTTTCTGAGTTCAAATAAGCCGAATAAAACTTTCAGATATTGTAGGTGTTGAAGTTCGAGTGACCGTACAAAGGCTGAAAAAAATCCGCCTGCGACAGCTGCCATTTTTGTCAACGCGCATGCCTAGTATACAGGGGGCGGTGCATCAATGCTGAGTGGCGTCAGTTTAGGCCTAGACTGAGCAACAATCGCTGCCAGTGAAATCGATTGTTTGAAATTCTGAACTAAAATCAAGAATCAGGGTAGGAAAACTCCCGACATCATACATAATCCTCCTGCAATTTTTTAAACTTCTGTCACCGTTTGCTAATTATTGAATTTTAAAATCCATCAGTCATTTTTGGGACACCCGGTATATAAAACATTTTATGCTGGGTACCGTAATTTCCGACCTATAATCCGCGGATCATAGTTCCACCCGTATATTTTATTTTATAAAATGTAACTTACTGGATTGCTGTAAATATTTCACTTCAATTATTAAATAAAATTTCTAGGTCTAAACATGATTGTTTGATCCGCGAATCATAGGCCGGAAATTACGCTAATCAGGTTATTCCATTATCTTCAGCTAAAATCTAATAAGTCTAGCTTGATACGAAAAGTGATATCATTTAATTTTTGTTTGAGATATATGATATATATACATGAATCCGTAATACAGGGTGAGCACAACTCCTATCTCTGATTATAAATATTTATTGTGTGAAAGCTATTATAATTAGACATATAGCTGTTTGGCTAGATTGTAAGCACTAGTAAGATCACTTACTTCATTAAATTTCAACATGTGCGCCTTGGTAGTTCGGAGAATATCAACACAGTATTCACCAGTTCTCGCCAAGTGTCCGCTAAAGTGTTTTCTCTAACAGTACACACATCGAATTTTATCTAAGACTTCAGTTCTTCAACGTCAGCGACTGGTGTGGCATAGACTCTGCTTATGATATAGCCCCAAAAGTAAAAAATAAAGAGGTGCAATGCCAGGTGTAGGCCATGGGGTTGATCCATCCCTTCTAATCCACCGAGCTGAAAACAGCAACGTCAAACCGCACACTGAACAAAAATGGGCAATTTCGTTTCGCGGAACCAAATCACAATTGTGTTTTCTCATACATCGGCGTCATTTGGGTCAAAACCGATGCTTCCCGTAACAATATACCACAGATTCAGCACTGACTGACGTAAAAGTGGACGTATTGTGCCATCTATTGCACACAAAAAACTGTTCAAAGTGAACTCTCCAATGACACAAAAATTACATTATTACATACAACGGTCATTTTGTAATATTTTTTTTTATATTCAGGGCACGATTTTGTGTCTACACTATACATCCCCTTCTACAATAGAACTAACTATACGACAATGGTACCTTCCCAAGATTGTGTTCATTTCATCGACGACCTATTCACGGCGAATTAAAGCAATATAGAGTGCTTTCAGTGGTCTGTTTTATGAATAGAAGTATTTCCAAAGAACTAATTTTGTCGTATGTGTCTACAGAATTTTTAATAGAAACAGCCTTAGGCGTATGTTTTATGCAAAAATTGTAAAACAGAACTAAAAAGAAGATCAATTCTTGAAAAAAAGTGGTATTTAAAAAACGGACCGAGTGGAAGCCATGAATAAGCAATTATATCGTTTAATAAATTTCAGAATTAATGAAAAACTCCAATTTGTTTAAAGAATTACCCTTTTTTAAAAATAAATCCTAGTTTATAAGTTTTAATAAATTGCAGAACAAAATATCAAAACATTTAACGCATCACAAACAAAAAATTATACATATATTACTGAGTAAAAATAAATAATTTACCTTATTCTATTTATCAACTATCCATGAAAATGAAAGTATATTCCTTATGAATAAATAATTACATTTCCAATTAGTTGTGAATCTTATTTCCCTAGCATTAGTTGTAACAAAATTGTAACCAGACTATTTCCTTCTTCAGAAATTGAAGGAACACTTTTCAGGAACAAATTTGTGTTCAGACAGTGATGTGAAAATAGCTGTCGAGAACTGGCTGAATTGGAAGAGACGTGACTTCTAACAAGCCGGTTAAACATATTGTTCCTGCGTTCAGATAAATGCCTAAATAAATATGGTGATTATGTGAAAGGGTTATCAGTAAGTATGCCACTTAATTCCTTTTTATATTTTGTATCTATTGCTAATAAATAGTTTTTTATTACTATTATAACCCTTTTTTATCCATCCTTGTGTATATGCGCTACTGATGCAAATTGGTTAACTGAGCTGAGTAAAAAGGTTATTTATGTTTCTTTTTTAGATTAAACATCGAACTTTTTTAGATTTTAACAATCCATCAGAATGTTTGCACAATGTAGTTCTTGTTTATTGATTAATTTAATTTCCAATATTTAGTAATGCAGTTCCATGGCTGCCAACTTGTACGCTTTTTTCGAGTCAAATAAATGTATTTGAACCAGAAATTTGATTTAACAAATGAAACAGAGAATGCAGTACCATATGTAATCAAATACAGACTACATTTTACAAAAACATTTTCTGGTTCAAAACATATTTATTTGATTTAAATAGGCGTAGTAGTTGGCAGCCCTATTCACTAGGCTGTCCACAGGTTGTATGCGGAGTAAACAGGTTGTATGCGGTGCTTAATCACTCAGAAATCACCGGCTCGTATACGTACTGTTTACGAAACACGAAATCCTTGCATTTTAACATCGCATAATTTGGGAGTAATTTTTTGCCTTACCTAGACATGGATTTTTAGAGATTTGATGAGGCAAAAAATACTATTAAAAAAATCCGGTGTCCGCTTATTAACCATTGCGTTAATTCTAAATTTTTAATAAAATAATAAATAATAATACAATTAATAAAATAAAAGTGTATCTACGTATCTATCGTTCCGTTATATGCGGTATGTATTATTGAGATATTTCAGAAAACAGACCAGATGCTATTGCCGAATGGTCATCTGAGTAAATTGTGTCAGCTGGTTGTCGGTCCGGATAGCTCAATAGGCACGACGTTGACAACGTAATCCAGAAATTTTGGGTTTGACTTCCAAACTGGACACTTTTTTATTCCATTTGAAAATAGTTAACTCGTATGATATATTTACCAATCAGTATGATTTAGTTAAAAATAATAATAATAAAAGTGTACGATGCATTCAGCATTTACTGGCGGTTCATTACTTGCAGTTTATGCTGTTGTGCTGTTTCAGATATCAGGCCAGATGATATTGCCAGAAGATTGTCTGAGTGAATTTTTCGGCATTCGTTGAAAATTCGTTAAAAAATGTATCTATGAATATATTTTTTCAGAATATGAAAAAAATATTGAATGGAATCCATATCTATCATACCGTCATTGTGTTGTTGAAAAACTTCACATTTATAAAAGTTTATTTGTTTATTTATTTATTTTTTGTAGAAAAAAAACAATCTTTTATAATGAAATGTTAAATAGGGAATAGATGATATTAAAAATATACTTCCTCAGTTGGATTATCAATGGAAAGCAAGTTCATAATGTCAATCTTAAGAATAGAATAATTGTATTCGAAATATGCCCCTTCATCGCTATTAACTCATTAATGCCGGTTTGTACGAAAAGTTACCAATTAAGTTACGCGAAACTTTTAAATTTGAAAACCAGTATCTTAGTTAAAAAAAAGCATATTATCTAATGTGAAACTATCAGAGATTCAATCAGTTAAATTAACAGTATGGGAAAACTGGTGTAAACCGGTATCAAAGTATTAAAAGAAGTGTAAAATAAGTCGTCGTTAATGGGTTAATATACATTTTCTTATTTTAATTATAATTTTCACAATATAAGGTTAATATTTTCTCTAATACCAATAAAAAAAATCCTCCAATTTCGCATCACAGTCCGTATGATACACGACAATAGTAGGTTTTACTTTCATTGTACTAATAAGCCCTCAGTGGATGGCTTACGTTCTTGAATTAACCTTCAAGCGAGATCAGGTACATGCCACAGATATTGGTATGAAATACTTTCATAAAATGTTAGTTAATATTTTCGGTATTAGTTTCTTATTCCAAACTTTATATCAGAGACAAGTTTTAAAAAAAACATAAAGATGAATTAAAATTGCACTCGCTGTGTAGCAACTCTATTTGTTCCATTTACATATCATGAGGCCTTTCTAGTTTTTTTGAAGGGGATTTTAATTTTACTCTACATTTATAAAATATTTGTAAAATTAATTTTATTAGATTTCTTATTATAATATAAAAAATGTTATTGAGACGGAAATTTAATTGAAAATTACTTTTTGCAAGTTACATGACTTTGATAGAGTTTCTAAGCCTCCAGATTTTTTAATACTAGTATTTTCGTATAGATAATTTTGACATTTAACAAAGAAATTACATAATGTGATTAAATAAAGCATAATTTTCCATATGAAAATATTGGTGTTAAAAAATCAGGAGACTTAGTAGTTCGGTTGATGCAATTATAGTGCTTTTATAAGAGACTGACGACATGTTCATTTTTTTCCTACCACTAAAATTTTATATTTTATAGGAAATTATGTGATATCATAAAGCAAAATTTTCTATTAATTTTTAGTGGTAGCAAAAATGTGTAAACGTTGACATCTAGGCATATGGGCACTGGACAGTACACTTTGAGTTTTTTGTAAACTTTTGGTGAATTTGTCATTATCTTGAAATACTCATGTTTATTTACGTGTTTTGCCGTAACGAAGGTGTCTAGTGTAGTATCGAAAAGTTTTGATGTTTTTATTGATATCTTTTGGACAAAAAGTCCTATCTTAGCATGCACTTTTTGCGTATGTTGCCAGATATTTTTTTTTATAAAAGGACTTCAAATTATAGTAATATGAAGTACGTTTCTGTGTGAATAATACGCGGCATCAATAACCTCATTTTCAAAACTAACTTCCATACAAAAGTAAATATCCTCCTTCGAAGAAATACGGAGCTGGTGAAATGGAAATGATGTGATTTTGATGCACTTCACATCCCCCTGAACACTAGGCCTAAGCCTCTAGTGTAGTATGGAAAAATCTTGAAATACTCATGTTTATTTACGTGTTTTGCCGTAACGAAGGTGTCTAGTGTAGTATCGAAAGGTTTTGATGTTTTTATTGATATCTTTTGGACAAAAAGTCCTATCTCAGCATGCACCTTATGCGTATGTTGGAGGTTTTGGTTTTTGTTTTAAATGACTTAAAATTATAGTAATATGTAGTACATTTCTGTGTGAAAAATATGCGGCATCAATGACCTCATTTTCAAAACTAATTTCCATTGAAAAGAGAATATCCTTCTTTGAAGAAATACGGAGCTTGTGAAATGGACATGCTGTGATTTTGACGCACTTCACACCCCCTGAACTAAGCCTACGCGCTGACATAAAGCGTCAATCGTAGGCGAGATATTTTTTCAGTGCTTATGCAGTCCCTTGTATTTGGGCACCAATAATTTCTAAAAATATTCTCCGTCTTTTTTTTCTGAGATTAAATCAGTCAAAGAAAACTTTTAGAAAAACTGTTGCCAAAATTCAGGGGACCATACAAACAACAAAAAATGCGCCTACGTCAGTCGCCATTTTTGTACCAGCGGAAAGGTATTCAGGGAGCAGTACGCACTTGTAAAACAACATTTCAGTTTTAATAATAAATAAATTTTTAAATGATATTAGTCATTTTTTTCATGCAATAAAACATTCCGCTATTAGGATCCTTCAGAACAGACTTACACAAAACTATACGTATTATGCATATGACGTTGAGACTGCCGAATTGGTGCTGTAATACAACTCAAAGTGGTACTTTTTTGAGTTGTACTTTTTTAAAAAATTATATTATAAAATTATAAAAATTACAAATTTTACTTAGTTATGTTTGGGTTTTTGAGTATTGTAACCAAACAAAACATTAGCACATTAGGATTATAATTTCAGGTGATATTAATAAAAATATGAAAATGTAATTTAACATTAGAAGTTCTAAAATTTGAATGTTTATAAATCGAAAACTTATCATCCAAATAACTTAAAATTTAGTATCTAGGCATAGTTTGAAACGAAAATTGAAAATATCATGTCAAAATCGGGTGTTGCTATAAACAAAAATAAGTTTAGGCTGGTTTTAATATGTAGATGGCCCCCTAAGCAGATTTTATATGCATAATTTAAAAGTAGACTTTATTTCCAATCGTTTGGTACCAGTCACTTTCTTCTACAATAATTTGTTGCAGAGTTAGTAGAGGGTGTTCAGTTTTTTTTCCGCGACTGTACAAGAGTTTTACATAAAGGCCTAAGATAAATCCGAACTAATAATAAAAATTACAAATTTGAATATGACCACTATTAAGAGTTTGTGACAAAACAATGTACTCTTTATTAGGTAAAATTCCAATTTTACTGAATATGCATTATCATGTTTAAAAATAAGTTTTAAAAAATCTTTCATTCGCTCAATCATTTCCATCATCCTGAAGAGCAACAGCAAAGGAAATATGTATTTGACAGAGAGTAATGAATTTGACACGCCCGGCCCGTGTCAAGTTACGGACACCTAAGTGAAGGGCAGCTGAATGAGTTTCACGGAGTGCTAAATCGATTTCTTATACGTAAAACTGAACAAATTGTAACAAAAATTAAAAAAAATATTCATTCTTTGTTTCAATTTCCATAGCAAAAGTAATGAAAATACGTACCGTAAAAAATATATAAGTTATTTATATAATATATAATTTTTTTAAAGCTAAAATGCACTGAAACTAGAGTAACATCCATCTAGCTGCCTAGCTGTGTCTAAAGACCGGTTAGAGAGGCTAATGTAACATTTTAAAATCATTGTCATAGGAAAATGGTGTTAAATCCCAATGAGTCACTTTGATTACCTAAACGGAAAGAATACCATGTAATAGTACCTTTTAAGAGAAAACATTGTCTAAACCGGAATTTGCTTCGTGTTCTTTGAGATTCCGTCTTAGCATGATTAAATAATAATATAATGAAACTTACTAATTTAAGTTTATATTTGTAAAAAGTAATATAAATTAACCCTTCTTTGCATAAGTTTTTCTTTTACAATTGTGTTTTTTATACATATATTAAATATTAGACACCTGAAATTTTAAGATAGATTTCTAACTTTGTTCAGCAACATAGTTCACGTGAAATTTACTGGATTAATATTTCTATATAAATATAGTGATGGCGAAGAAGTTGATTTATTTATTAAAAATTAAATAAACAGTGATGGAAATTTACATCACTATGCAATTAAGGGTTAACTATTTCATAACATTTAGCAAAATACTGAATTTAATACTTGTTTTGTAAGAACTTTGGATTGCATGTTAATCGTGCATGTTCAGCTAGATAAGGAGGTCTACCCAAATGCTTTACAAGACCCACGCAAAATTTCACTTTAATCGTACAGTCAGAAATAAAACAGACGGTTTGCACCTATGCCAAACCATGACAGGGAGGAATATGCCATTGAACCAGCCATTCCATATTCTCTAAGCGAGCCATATAAAAATAATCTCGAGCTTATTTAACCGCAGTAGTTCTGTCATTCAGTGATCATCTGAATATTAGTCTTTTCGAATAGTAGTGTGAGGATATTTTTCACAAAAAGTAGTGATTACGTATATATACATATTTCTATATGTACATACATTTTTACATACGAAAACAAGATTTAACGCAATGAAAGTTCTTGGGAAAAAATTATATTAATATTTTGCATCTAAAACCATAAATGAGATCGAAAATATTAAAAGAGACAGCGTTACTGTAAAACCTGTGAAATCGAAAAAGCTAGTAACGGAATCCCGTCTTAAACGAAAAAAAAAGAGTTAATGCTTCAGATGAAAGAAATGTAATACGATTATACGTGCCATTCAGGAAACTTATTTAATCCCATTTATTCCTATTTTTGCGGCAATTAAGAAAAAAGAACTTGGAAACATGAGAATATGCCCAAAATGGTTCGATTTCAGAATTTTTTTTTCCAGTATTCATTGAAGATGCCCATAAATATTCTTGTGTGTATAAACTTATTCATTATGATAGTAATGAATAAGAAGTTGTCACTAATTGAAATCGTATATGTTTTCGAGAAGAGGTAATGGTTTTGTTTTACATATTAATGCTCCTTTTCTATATCCTACTTTACAGACTATCGGGTAAAAACATATATATGAAATAACGTAATCTAAAAATTTTAGGCAAAGGAGTATTTTGATGAATTTCGAAATTTTTTATATTTTTTATTTCAAAGTCTATTACAGTGGTTCCCAACCTTTTTTTAACCGCGCCCCACCAAAACATCTCTAAAATGATGATGCCCCCCCTCCCCCTATAACATATAATTCTCATAAAATTTTAAAAGAATTTACTCCTGACAGAGTAAAAAGCATTTAACATTGATCCTGAAACGTTCCGAAGGTAATGGATGAATCAAATATTTTTTATACTCATCTGATACTCCTCGTAGTTTACTGGCACACGGTATGCGTGATGTATAGAGTGCTCAGAATCCTTGATTAGAAAAATCAATAATTTTGAATAAAACATCTTTGTCTTACTTAATCGCAGAATTTCTGCGATTAAATTACTAATCAATTTCTAATCAGAATGAAACATGATAAAAGATTCGGTAAAGGAAAGTCGTCAAGTAATTGTTAAATATACACTTGAATAGTTTCATGTGTAAAATTGATTTTCATGTGACATATTGCAGTGCGACTCATTCAATAAATAATCGAAAAAGTTGTTTAAAATTCTAAAATACTTATAAATCAGAAAAATTATAAAGAATTTTTAAATATATAAAAGTATCTAAATATCTTAAAATATTTTTTTCTATAATTATTCTGGTGGGACTGTATTTAAAACTTTTGAATGGATACTTTTTAAAAATTGAATAAAAAACTATTTTTTTTTAATTTTGTTTTTGAAATTTGAATGTATAACTTTTATTTTCAGTCTACAACATTACTATTAGAAAAACAATTCAGAAGGTATGGGTTCACAGAAATTCTGAATTGTCCCCTTGAAAAGTTAAATTGCCCCCCTGAAAAGTCAAATTGCCCCCCTGTGGGGCGTACGCCCCCCGTTGGGAAACACTGGTCTATTACCACAATACAGAACGATGTCAAGGTTTGCTTGATTTTTTAAAAAATGGTTTTGAAATACACATTTTTTTTTCTTTTTTACTGAATTGATATTACGCATCGTATCCACGAAACAATTCCCCTTTTCTTTTATACGTACGTATGGATCCTTATATATGGATTCGTTCATGTATTTTACTTACAGATACCCCATCACATGTAAACATAGACACATACAACAGCTCACAATACATAAGATATATATAAAAACATTCTTATGCTGGGTACCGTAATTTCTGACCTATAATTCGCGAATCAAACAATCATGTTTTCACCCAGCTATTTTATTTTACTAAATGTAACTTAATGGATCGCTGTAAATAATTGACTTCAATCTATACTAATATTATAAAGGAGTAAAGATTGTTTGTTTGTTTGTTTGTTTGTTTGTAGGGGGTAATCTCTGGAACTACCGAACCGATTTCAAAAGTGATGGTGGCAAATTGATAGTGACAACGCCTGCTCCAACATAGGCTAGATTTTATCTCGGTGCCACAACCCCAGGGGGTGCAGGAGTGAAAAACGTTCTAAAATTGCGATCTTTTCTATACTGAAGCAGCTAGAAATTTGAAATTTGGCGTTGTAGTTACTTATAAGATGTAAATGCTCTCTAAGAACAAAATAAAAAAAATCGAAATTTAAAAGGGTGAAATGAGTGAAAAGCGTTCTAAAAACATTCTAAATTACAATTTCTATGGAATCTCTAGAACTACCGAACCGATTTGAAATTTGGCATTGTAGTTACTTATAAGATGTAAATGCTCTCTAAGAACAAAATAAAAAAAAATCGAAATTTAAAAGGGTGAAAAGAGCGAAAAGCGTTCTAAAAACATTCTAAATTACAATTTCTATGGAATCTCTAGAACTACCGAACCGATTTGAAATTTGGCGTTGTAGTTACTTATAAGATGTAAATGCTCTCTAAGATCAAAATAAAAAAAATCGAAATTTAAAAGGGTGAAATGAGCGAAAAGTGTTCTAAAAACATTCTAAATTATAATTTCTATGGAATCTCTGGAACTACCGAACCGATTTCAAAAATGATGGTGGCAAATTGATGGTGACAACCCCTGCTCCAACGTAGGCTATATTTAATGTCGGTGTCACTAACTCCAGGGGGGGTGCAGGAGTGAAAAACGTTCTAAAATTGCGATTTTTTTTATACTGAAGGAGCTAGAAATTTGAAATATGGCATTGATGTTACTTATAAGATGTAAATGCTCTCTAAAAAAATAAAAATGAAATCGAAATTTAAAATAGTGAAATGACCGAAAAGCGTTCTAAAATCATTCTAAATTACAATTTCTACGGAATCTCTGGAACTACCGAACCGATTTCAAAAGTGATGGTGACAAATTAATGGTGACAAACCCTGCTCCAACATAGGCTATATTTTATGTTGGTGTCACTAATTCCAGGGGTGTGCAGGAGCGAAAAACGTTCTAAAATTGCGATTTTTTTTATACTGAAGGAGCTAGAAATATGAAATTTGGCGTTGTAGTTACTTATAAGATGTAAATGCTCTCTAAGAACACACAAAAAAAAATTCGAAATTTAGAAAATTCGAAATTTAGAAGGGTTAAATGAGCGAAAAGCGTTCTAAAAACATTCTAAATTACAATTTCTATGGAATCTCTAGAACTACCGAACCGATTTCAAAAGGGATGGTGGCAAATTGATGGTGACAATTCCTGCTCCAACAGCCTCTTTAATAAAAAAATATGCGTTTCTGGCGATTGGGTTTTTCGCTAATTGTTGCCACAGATTAATCTCGGAAAATGAAACATTTGAAGTTACTGAATAAAAAATAGTATCTCGAAAAGTATTTGTCAGAAAATTGTTAGGCAAACTGCGTTTGAAAGGTAAAAAATTGTATGTTTCTTGATATAAATTTCAAATCTAATGATTATGCCATTTTTCAAATACTGAATTTGAAAAATTACCAAATTTCACAATGGAGTACCATGGCGAAACCTTCATGCGTAAAAATATAATGATAAGGGCGACGTGTCCTGGCGTGTATATTGGCTATAGCACGAGTCACAAATTATAGTAGCCATATTATTCTGTTAAAATATAAAAGTGAATTATGAAATGTCAATATTTTGTTGGATTAAAAGTTCGTTATAAGAAATTGACCAGCGTAGCGGGCGTAGCTTGCTAGTTATTAAATAAAATTTCTGTGTCTAAACATGATTGTTTGATCCTCGAATTATAGGCCGAAAGTTACGGTATTAAGATTCTTCCATTATTCTCAGCTAAAATCTACTAACTCTAGCTTTATACGTAAAGTGATATCATTTAATTTTTATTTGAGATGTATGATATATCACTAGAACCATGATGACGGGTCATTTTGACCCGTACAAAATTAATAGATGTTGATTCGATCCAGATTTTTTTTAAAATAGTAAAATATTTGCTGCCCAAAAATAAATTCAATAAATAAGTTAAACAGATTTAAATAAAATTTCGGGTGTCAAATATTTTTATAAAATTTGAGTAAAATGTCCCGCGGTTCTAGTGTTAAATATACCGGGTGAACCAAAAGTTCGGTAAAACTTAAAAAATTCATAAAAAAGGAAGAAATAGTGATAAAGAAGTGCGGTTTGCAAGAAAGGGCTGAAGAAGAAGACACCCACCCGGGAATCCCACCGCAAAGTATAAGTAGTTGATGTCCCGGGGGAAAAAACCCCACTAGCACCCAGAGAAAACACCGCCGCAAGGACAAGCCCAGAAAATACGGACAATAATTTAAACATAATGCACATCTTCAACAATACGGACAATAATTTAAACATAATGCACATCTTCAACAATACGGACAACAATTTAAACATAATGCACATCTTCAACAATACGGACAATAATTTAAATATAATGCACATCTTCAACAATACGGACAGTAATTTAAACATAATACACATCTTCAACATATTTCAGAATGTTAGTGGCACATGCGAATAAAAAAACTAAGACTATAATAATAATAATTAAAAAAAAATTACCGTAACTAAAGAATAAAATTCAAAATTCAAAAAAGTAAACAACTTTATAGTCAATTCTGGTTACAAATGTCTGTTTAATCTACATTAAAACCTACATTATAACCTGTATAACCCACATTATTTTTTTCCTTCCTTTTTCCTTCACTCTCTTTTTTCCCTTACTTTTTTCTTTATTTATTACCTTTTCCTGTCTATTTCACAACTAAACATAGACTAAAATGTATAATACACATAACTGAAATGCTGCCAGAAAAAGTCCAGCCACCCATATTACTGTATTTCGAAAGTTCTTCCGAAATCTCCAAATCATAACATGAAAGTCACTGTTTTAAAGTTCCAAGCTGCAACATATAAGGAAACTGTTCAGATGCACATCCATAAAAGCCATTCCAAAACCGCTGGCTTATGTTATTACAAGAAGATTCAACACAACTGTAGACACAAAGTTCTTCTACATCCACTCTGAAAGGATCCGCAATGAAACATAGCACTGTTAAGTTATGTTCTAAAACTTATATCTTATAAACGAAAACCTCTCATTTAATACATTGTAGATATCACATTAGTCTCTGTAATTACTGGTTGAAAACAGAACATTTTTCATATTCTTTCTTAATGTCCTGTTGGAATCAAATCCAAATGATTTTGGCATCAGTGGGCATCTACCAAATAAGTAGTGTATAACATTCCCTCTCTCTCCACAGTCACACAAATCATTAGCCCTTTTACCAATCTTAAATAAGTGAGATGGTAAACTCCCATGGCCAGTACAAAAATATTGAACAACTTGACTGTGACAAACAAACTCCACACTGACTTTATTAAAAATTGTATATGTATCTCTACCCAGTGTAGAATTGCTCCATTGATTTTGCCATAGTTCCAAGATATTACTTAAACAGATTCGCTTCAACAATGACACATGAAATGGCAAAATTATTTCTCCATCAAAAATATTATTTTCTATAACACTCTTTGCCAAACCGTCAGCTCTTTCATTCCCTTCCAGACCAACATGTGCCTTTATCCATCCAATTCTTATCTCTTTCTCCTTATGTGAATCCATGCTCAGAAAAATCTGATGTATTATTTCATTTGCCGGAAATGCATTCTGTATACAGGGTTCGTACGGCTCCTGAAATTTTGTGAATAGGTAATTCTTCTGTACCAGTATTTTCTTACAGAAAATCTCTCCTTAAAACAAGCCGAAGTTTCGCGAATTTAACCTATATTTCTTTTTCTAGAAAGAAAATACTGGTGACACTCCTGGATAATTCCCTGATCCGTACGAACCCTGTGTATAGCCTTGACTGAAGAAAAACTATCAGTATATAAAATTACTGTATTAAAACTCGATGATAAAAACCATTTTACTGTCATCAAGATAGCTCTTAATTCAGCCTGATAAATTGTATTGAATTTATGCAACAAAATCCTGTAATCGTAAATAAACCGATTATTATAAAATACCGTGAAAGCCGCCGCAGTACCCTCCTCCATCTTTGAACCATCCGTGTACACAATAGGATAATTTGAAGCTGGGACAGTATCTGTTACTGACTTTATAATTTTAATATTACTCTGTAGATAATAATTAGAATAATCACAAGTGTAAATTTTTTGTTCAATTTTCTTACTTTCAAGAACCACATCACGGTAACATATTGTTTTTTCACCTTTCAATACTTGATATTTTTCAAAATAATTACTTAATTTTATGTAGATTGGGGATTACCGGCCAAAACACAAAGAGCGTCAGTGGACGTATTTCGATAAGCCCTAATTATGGAAAAGAGACCAGCTCTTTGACATGAGCACAATCGACGTATACTATGAGATTTTAAATCTGGGAACCAAGCTTCCCAACCATATATAATCTGCTTTTCAATGATGCTAGTGTACCAAATTTTTCTTAAATCTGTCCCTAGACCCTTTTCTCTGCATCTTGTAAAAGCAATATTAATTGCTAAATTGCTATTTTTTTCTCTTATATATTCAAAATGGTTACTCCAAGAGAAACGTGCATCAAGAACAAAACCCAAATACTCCACAGAGTCCCTAACAGGAATAGTATTCTGCCCCAATTTAAAAATGGGGCGTTTGTTTGGCAATGTAAAACGACCCAGAAGCATTGATACACTCTTGCCGGGACTCAATGTAAGTAACAGAGTACCACAAATATTTTTTTAATTCAGAAATTGCATTATTTAAATTATGCTCCAAAGATCGACGACTGTCAGCACCTTCGAGAACAACAAAATTATCAGCGTATGAAACAATGTATTTTTTATTAAACTTATATCTTTTAATTATCTGATCCGCAACTATTAACCACAACAAAGGGCCGATACATGATCCCTGAGGTCAGCCCTTCGAAAGAGTAAACCAAGTCATTCCCTCTGCAAGCATAAGGCCGATCTGCCTGTGTGAGATATAATTCTTCAATATCGATTTTAGAAAGTCAGGAATTGGTAGATCCTCCATAATTTGTGACAAAACTTCCCAAGTAATATTATCAAAGGCCCCTTGGATGTCCAATGAGGCCAAGGCACAATATTTATTAACTAGCAGAATTTCTTTTGAAATATTCCTTACATCCTGAACAGCGGTAATCGTGCTCCTATCCTGCCTGAATCCATGTTGAGAGTTATCAATATATTTCACAGCTTCTATACTCGTCATTACTCTGATCTTTATTATACTTTCCAACAATTTTCCCAAAATTGACAGAAGTGTAAATGGCCAATAGGCCCTTGGAGAGGCAGAATCCTTGTTACGCTTACGAAAGAAAATCACAGTTCCAGCCTTCCAAACCCTAGGGAAATGTCCTAACATTTGTTAAACAATGCTATAATTAAAGAAGAATAATTAGTACATAAGTACTTAACTTTTACAGCATCTAAATTATCCGGTCCTGGGGCTTTCCCATTTGCATGTTGTTTCATGACATAGTTCAATTCTCTACGATTAGTTCCATTAAAACCCACGTCATTTGAATAGTCCCTTATGGAAACAAATTCATAAGTTGGAATTTGACTACTTGAAACAGCAAAATGCTCTTCCATCAGGTCCCTCGCAACATCGTCATAGGTCGCAAAAGGAGTAGAATTCTCCAAACGAGTATGTATAAAATCAGTATGTCTAAGTGATTTATTATTTACAAATTTATACAAATTACCAAAAGCCTCCGAAGTATTCTCACAATACATATGCCATGCTTGTTTTCTTGCTTCCGGGGTCAATTTCTTATATTTCTGTCTAGCACTTTTATACGCAGCAGCATACTCCTCAATATCTCTATTCTTATTATATCTTTTGTACAGAGCATTAAGTCTCCGTCTTTCTTTCCTTATTTCCTCAGTGTACCAAGTTATCGTAGGTCTATGTGTCAATTTGCCCTTCTTAAAACATTTGCTCAGTATATTTTCCAGTTTACTACTAAATCTTTCCGTCCATTCATCCAGTTGATTATGTGTTTTTTCATGTAAAATATTATTCTTCCACATTTTCATATTTTCATCGATATAACTTCCAAATTTCTTCAAGCTTTTATTCTTTGTTTTATATCTAAGATTTGATTTTAATAATGGTACAAAATCTAATGAAAAGTTTATATAACGGTGATCGCTATAAGAGAATGTTTTATCCGCCACTGTCCAACCGTCTAGATGTTCACATATGTTAAGACCAGCTAAAGTTAAATCAGGTCTACCTGATGACTGACCCTGAACAAAAGTATGAGGGGCCTCTGGATCATTTAGAATACTCAAACTATAAGACAAAAGATGTTCCATCAGTTCTTCCGAACGCTCATTTTCCCTTATATAACCAAGAGTTAGAAGTGGAGCATTGAAATCACCTCCTATCACCACATCATCCAAGTCAGAGAAAATAGATGACCAACCTGACAAATCTGTATCCAAATCTCCCGAAGGAGCAGAGTACTGGGAGCCAATGAATAAAACTCTATTCTGGACGTTAAGTGAAACAAAGACACTATTGTCCAAACACAGAGTTTGCAAACTGTAGTAATCAGGGTTAGTAATTATTATTGCAGCGTTATAGTTAATAGAAAAATAAATAGGCCATTCAACAGGAATACCCGCAGCCCTGTCCCTAAAAATATTAATATGTTGACAAAGAATTATATCAACACCATTATTAATCACATATTCAGTCAAAGAATCACTCGCATAACAACAAAGGGCTGACAAAGTAGTCGAATTTTTTTAGCAACAAAATTTTTTTTTAAATATGTCACTGGTAGAGAGCGCCGACGACCCGAAACACAATGAACAGGTCAACAGTACACTCCATCCATTTATTCTTGCAATAACAATTGTTCAACATTTTATCATAATCTTTATTGCTACTAATACAACTTTTTTTATTTTAATTATAATTTTTTGAACAGGGACAGTTGTTACAGGGTTAGTTGTCACAACAGCCAATCGGCTACTTTTGTTATAAGGTATTAAAAAAGGGAAACCAAGGCGAATTATACCATTTGAAAAAAGTAGTACAAATCAAGCAAAAAAATTGTCCACTGGCAACACTGAACAGGGTAAGCCTTTTCTTTAAGTCGAGTAAAAAACCTTTAAATTCGCTTCACTCTATAACGTACTTTTAATTTTATTAATAAGTCGTCCATATTCATGGATGGCTTACGTTCTTGAATTTATTCATTGATTTATAATTCATGCTATTCAAATGATGTTTTGAAATATTTTAATAATATGCTTAGTTAATATTTCCGGTATCAATTGCTTATTCGATATTTCATTCCAAAAACAGATTCAGAAAAAATAAATAAATACAGGTGAATTAAAATTGCACGAGCCGTATAGAAACCCGATGTGTTGCATTTACTTTTCATGAGGTCTTTCGAGTTTTTTTTGGGAGAAAATCGATTTTTACTTCACACTTGTAAAATATTTATAAAAAATTTTATTAAATTCTCCATTTTAACTAAGAAATCTTATTTAGAATGAAACTCAATTGAAAATTATTATTTGAAATTTACATGATTTTGAAAAAGAATTTCAAAGACTTCATATTTTTTAATACCAGTTTTTTCTTATAGATTATTGTGCTTTCAGGCGGAGAGATTACATAATACGATTAAATAAAGCAAAATTTTCTATATGAAAATACTGGTATATCCGGAACAAAATCTGGAGACTTGGTAGCTTTGTTGATGCAATTATAGTGCTTTTATAAGAGAGTGACAACATATCGTAAGTAAAATTTCATTGGTCAAGAATATTTTGTAAACATTTGGTGAATTTGCCGTTATCTTGAAATACTCATGTTTGTTTGCGTGTTTCGCCGAAACGAAGTTGTCTAATGTAGTATCGTAAATTTCTGATGTGTTTATTGATATCTTTTGGACAAAAGATCTCAGCATACCCTTTGTGCGTATGTTGAAGGTTTTTTTATTATTTTTTTTTATGAAAGGATTTTAAATTATAGTAATATGTAGTTCTTTTTTATCTCTGTGAAAAATTTGCGACATCAATGACCTCATTTTCAAAAATAAATTCCATTGAAAACAGCATATTCTTCTTTGAAGAAATACGGAGCTGGTGAAATGGAAATGATGTGATTTTGACGGACTTAAAATCCCCCTGAACACTAGGCCTACGCGCTGACACAAACATGGCGGCAATCGTAGACGAGATATTTTCAGTGCTTATGCAGTCCTTTGTATTTAGATACCAATAATTTCTAAACATATTCGTTGGTTCATTTTTATTAGATTAAATCAGTCAAAGAAAACTTTTAGAAAATACTGTTGACAAAATCAGGGGATCGTAAAAACGTTGAAAAAAAAATCCGCCTACGATAGTCACCATTTTGGTACCAGAGTAAAGCTATTCAGAGGGCAGTGCGAAATTGTACAAGACTATTTCAGTTTTAATAATAAATGTCTGTTTAAATGATATCACCAAATTTTTCATGCACTAAAACATTTTACTATTAGGATCCTCGAGAAAAGACTTACACAAAAGTACACGTATTCTTCGTATGACGTTGCGACTGCCCAAGTGGTGCTGTAGCACAACTCAAAATGGTATATGTTTTGTGATGTGCTTGTTTGTTTTTCTTTACATTCCAGGCTAAACGTTTCTCAAAAATTGGTGATTTGCGGCGAAATTTCAATATGTTATTAAAATGCACACTAGAATTTTATGTTTTTTATGTAATCGTCTTATCGTATATATTATTTTAGAGGGGCACGTCAAAAATGTAGTATATGACCGATATTGATAAAAATGTAATTTAAATCGATCGTACATAAAAATAAAAAGTTACCACCAAAAACTGTCTTGTTTGTTGTTCTAAAACACTGTTGTACAACTACCCCAACTAGCGTACAGTAAGTTAGGAAACAAGAACTTGACATCGGTTTTATTTTATTTTTCCTTAAACATATTTAATTTTATTAAAAATATTTGAGGAAAGATTGCGAGCCATAAAAATACATTTTCATAATTTTCATCCCTGCTTGAATGGCAGGTCTATTGAGACTTTTCAGTCCGGCCAATCGTAAAAAATATACTTTGGTATCAATTCCATTAAAAACTAAACAATGTCATTGCAAATTGTTATTCATATTTTACAATCCTACAGAACATTTATAATTCTAACATATAATTACAGATATCGACTATTAGAAATTTTGAAGGCCACCAACATTCTCAATAAGTTCACATATTCATCTCCAATTATAATTAGTGATGGGCTTGGGCATAGTGAATGATTTTAATAATTGTGTAAATTACTCTTAATAGAGACATTTGTGTAGAAAATGCCCAGCTAGAAATAAATTGTAAGAAAAGTGTAAAAAGAGTGCACACAATCCGAAAATATTTGGCACCCCTGATTATGCATAAAAAGTGCAAACTGAATTGTGCATAAAAAGTGTATAAACTGTATTATACATAAAAATTTCATTAATTGAATCTGATTAATTTGTTGCTGAGAATTTAAAAATTTTGAAGTGGATTTTGAGGAGATTATGTCAGTTTGAAATGTTGGTTAGGATTTTAACACTTTAATATTTATAGGGTGCGGAGGATCAAGTATACGTATTCAATTGTTATGAATATATTTCATAAATAAAAAAGCGCACCTTGGATATGGGTATTTATTTGTCTAATTGTTTCACCTATTTTAGAAAACTCAGTAAATTTATTCTTTTCAAGTTAAAATAATTAAACATCAAGAGAAAATAAGAATATTCCGTTGGGTGTAGGTTTCCCTAAATCCCCCATAGAAATTTATTTTTATTTCTTTTTCTATGCTTATGCTTTAAACTTTATCTCAAATGGGTGATTCAAGGCAGTGTCGAATTCACTTGGTGGTAGCCTGACGGGGACATCTCCCTCAACCCACCTACCCGGACTATGAAATGTAATAAACTATTTTTTTCTTCTTCGATTTTAAAATATGTAGTGCATTTTTTTTCCTTTCGAGTAACAAAAAATATTTAAATACTAAGAGAAAGACTAAGAATTTTACGTTTAAAGAGGACTTCTCCCATGTAAATCCGCAATGTGAGTTCAGTTGTACATCCTGCCAAATTCGAATATACATATCTTTTTGGGTATAATAAATTAACAATTTTACAAACGTAGAATATGCACTTATTTTATGCAAAACTGTGCACAGTTTTTGAAAAAAATAGAATATGTACTTATTTGTATGCATAAAAAATACAGAGAAATTGCGCAAAATTTATATAATTTTTAAATATCCAAAAATATAATTTTTTTATGCCTAAAGTGTGTACAATTTATAATTTTTTGTAAAAAAAAAAAGGTGGAAACTTTTTCTACTTGCTTGTAGTTTAACCCTTCTTTGCATGAGTTTTTATTTTACAATTGTGTTTTTTTATACATATATTAAATATTAGACCCCAGAAATTTTAACGTTGTTCAGCGACATAGTTCACGGGAAATTTACTGGATTAATATTTCTATATAAATATAGTGGTGGCGAAGAAGTTAATTTATTTATTAAAAGCTAAATAAACAGTGATGGAAATTTACATCACTATGCAATTAAGGGTTAATATCCAAACCTAAATTTTTATTTTGCATATCGCATAATATATAGACTCATAGCAGATTCATTTTTCTGCATGTGTCTTTCTATTAAATCTTTAAAATAAAATATACAGTTTATAGGAATGAAAGAAACGTTTAAGGAAGTAACAAAAATAATTAACAAATGAATGTTGAAATAGCTGTAATGATTTCACTACATTTACTCTACATGACGAAAATGTTAATATTCGCTTCAAAAAATATTCAGCAGTTGTTAATGTGCAGAGAGCAGGTCATTACCATTCAAGCCTGGAAATCCATTAAAGAGCCCCTAGAGAAGAATCGAATTAAGTGGAAGTACCTCATTTTTATTCTAAATACATCTCACAAATGTTATAAGAGTACATTTATTGATAACTTTGTGGCATTTAATGAGTAAGTGTGACTTTTCCTATGTTAGATTATGTATATGTACATTTTGGTATAATAGTTTTTACGTTAGTTAAATCATTCGCTGCCAACCCCGAGTATACTCGTGGTTTTGTTTTTCAATCTAAACTTACGAATTCGTGCAGGAAATTGCGAAAGAATAATTCTTATTTTATGTAATTACGAAATGTCTGTAATTAAATAAAGTCAATATTGCTATTAGTATTTTCTGGTGTGAATTCGAACTTTCTAAATAAAATAAAATTCCGGTAATTTTAACCCGGTTGTGAATGTGTTAAAAATAAATAAATATTATTAATTAGAATTCATATCATAGCAAATCACCACGCATCCTATAAATCCCACTGTAAAAAAATACGAATGTTTCGTAATATAGGAAAAAATAATATAATCATGTTCTTACGTTTCAACACCACAGTTTTCTAAGAGAAACCTTCGACTTATTTAATCCTAAAAATTATCATGAAATCGCATAAATTCTGCGATTAAATAAGAAAAAAGGAAGTCTGTTCGAAAATAGTGTTGCTCGAAAGTAATGAATGTCCGCACCCTGCTTATGAAAGAAAGATCACTTTGACGTAAAAATGCTAAGGCATAAAGTTTCAGTCTAACTCTTTCAGTTCTTATTCCATAGCAGAAATTGGGAATTTCCCATCGAAATCCAGTCTTTAATCTCAATGAATAAATCTCTTTTTCTTGCACTATATCAGTGAACTTAACCCATTCGCTGCCAACCACGAATATACTCGTGGTTTTTCAATCTAAAATTAAGAATTCGCACCGAAAATTTCGAAAGAATTTTTAGTTAATGTAATCACGAAATGTCTCTAATTAAATAAAGTAAATGTTGCTATTAGCATTTTCTGGTATGAATTCGAACTTTCTGAATAAAATAAATTTCCGGTAATTTAACCCTTCTTTGCATGAGTTTTTCTTTTACAATTGTATTTTTTTATACATATATTAAATATTAGACACCAGAAATTTTAAGATAGATTTTTAACTTTGTTCAGCAACATAGTTCATGGGAAATTTACTGGATTAATATTTCTATATAAATATAGTGGTGGCGAAGAAGTTGATTTATTTATTAAAAGTTAAATAAACAGAGATGGAAATTTACATCACTATGCAATTAAGGGTTAAACCCGGCAGTAAACATGATAACAGATTGAGGACGGGTGGTTTTCATCTTTTAAAGAGGACACCCCGCCTATGGGCATATTACATTTGCATGTTACATTATTTAACTAAACTATTTTCTTACTTTGTGTTTATATTATAAGTGAATGTGTATAATAATGGTATTGTCTGTAATGGAACTATTTATATGCATAGTACTCTAACTGTAAAAATACGAATTATGTGTATGTTTTTCGAGAAATAATTTATAATATGAAACGCATAAGTACCGCCTATGGGCAGAATTATAGATGTCCAACAGACGTTAATTCATGTCTCCCGTCCTTAATGTGTTAACTTGGTTCATGTACGTAAAAATGGAATTTTGTAATCGAATTTTCCCTCATGTCCTAATTTACTACAATTATAAAAATAGCGTATACACATGTGTTTCCGATTAAAATACAATAATTTAACAATTTTAGAACTTAATAATAAACTAATATATAAATTTTAGGGTATTTTTTTGTTAAAAAAGCGCCAAATATCCTTTATGGTTACAACTGCATACGAGCTACAACAACAATAAAGTTTATGCAGTAAATTACACTCGGTAAAATATTATACCTCCCAACTTTTACGTTATCATTTTTTTTGTTGTTGTTTTTAAATTTAAGAGTAAATTTTGCCTTATTTAATCGTCGAAACCAGCGACGAAATACGTCAAAAAATTTCTTTTAACGTTTAATGGTAAGAATAAAAAACGTAAAAGTTACCATCTATAAATTATGCCAACTGGCTGTGAAGCTGCAACAATCAAATATTTTAAACACTAAAAGGTAGAAAATAACACATAAATGTGAAATAAAGAGTGTAATAATTTTCTTTTTAATTGCACTTTTATTATTTAATTCTCACCCTTTTAACAGATTCATACATTCCTAATCGCAGAACTACTAAATAAAAAAATAAATATTGATAAAATTATTGTGAAACCTTTTGTTTGAATGACACAAAAATGCAAAGGTTAGTGAAAAAGGGTGTATGGTTTTTGTTTTCATATTTATTGGTGTAGTTAATATAAAGACATTATAATACTTCATACAAAAGTAGAGTTATTGGAAAAAAGCAAGTAGTTTTATAAAACTAAATTCCCGGCTATACTACTAAAACCATTTTAATCCAGTTTAGTTTTTTCACATTATATTAAAAAGACGTATAGTTTAATTAAATTGTTCAAATCAATCGTAGAACTATTAGATAAAATATTAAGCATTGATAAAATTATTAGGGAACCTTTTGATTTAGTGACACAAAAATGAAAATAATTCTGAGAAAAAAAGGTTATAAGCTTTTTTTTCATATTTATTGAAAGAAATAATAATACATCAGAACTATAACTTAGAACTTAGAACATAAACTTATTGGGAAAAAAAGAAATCGGTTTTTAAAACTAAATTCCCTGCTATACTGCTAAAGCCATTTTAATCCAGTTTCTTTTATTCAATTTATATTAAAAAGACGTATAGTTTAATTAAATTCTTCAAGATTAAATGAACTATAGTACGAAAATAATTCAGAAATATGCAGTTTTTTTAAATTAAAATTTTACTTTTCTAAGCTTTGTGCATATAAGAATAGAATTATAAAAAATGTTTTATGATTTTTTATCTCCTTTTTGTATTAATAATCTTTTATTATTCTTTCGGGCCAATAATTATTTTGTACACGCCGGTCAAACTTTTAAGCTTATATACAGGGCAGGAGGAAGCCTATAAATATTTTGAATGGGTAGGACTGGTCTTGAGCTTGGTAATTTCGGCCGGTACAGACTTCTAACTGAGTGCTATTAAGGCATTTTAATCTGATACAATATGGAACAGCATATCAACGCGAATGATTGCTACCCCCTGTCATATGTCGTCTTTCAGTGGAATTAAGGATTGGGGATTTTCTTCACAGACCCTTGATTTTAAATAGACACGCAATCAGAAATAACAGGATGATTTTCTATTATCTTATTATTGCGATCCTATTATTGTGTAAACGAAATATACGGTGCGTCATAAATTGGAACAAACTTTAAAAAAAAAAAAAATCATACTAAAAGTAGTGAAGCTCAGAAAATATTTCGTTTTGCTCGAATATGATGAGAGCAGAGGGACGTTATATATATTTTTTCATGTATAAAAATGTTTGCAAAAGTAACCGAAATAAGGCGCTCACACGTCATACTAAATCGTTTTATGCAAATCAGGCTAGCAATAAAACACTTGGCTGGAAAGTGATTCGTAATTCGATCGCGGTGGCATGCTTTTCTTACCCGATCGAGCGATAGTTGTTAAAGTTTTCGACAAGGATTGTGGTTAAACAGCTATTGCAATTGCGAAAGCTTCGCACAGAATAAGGAGTGATGGCGCAAAAAAGCCCTATTTCAGTGAATGGGATACTGAATTTAGTACGACGTTTTGAAAAAACGGGGAGTTTGGATGATCGTGCACGAAATGTTGGCCTGATTTGCATAAAGTGTCTCAGTACGACGTGTGAGCGACCTCTTTCGGTTACTTCTGCAATCCTTTTTTTATACATGGAAAAAAAAATACAATGTCCCTCTGATCATATTCGCGCAAACGGAACATAATTTTTTAACGGAAAATAATTTTTCCGAGCATTACTTCTTTTATTATGAACAGTTTAAGTTTCCATGAATTTATGACGGTCCATGTACAAACTATATCACTATGGCATTATTAACGAAAGTACCTCTATTTCCATGATTTTGAACTAATTTTTTATTCCATACAAAATCCCATATGTCGGCGAATTTAATTATCAACAAAGAAAGTGTCACAATGATCGATAGATCCTTTCTAATCACATTTTAGATACCCATTTTTTTTTTACTATTTTACCTTAGTTAAAAAAATACCGTAATTTCCGGCGTATAAGCCGCAGCTCAAAGAGTCGTTTTTCGACCCAGAAATTTTATTCAATAATTGTAGTTAAATATTTACAGCGATCTTTTAAGTTACATTTTATAAAATAATATTTCTGGGTCGAAAAACGACTCTTTGAGCTGCGGCTTATACGCCGGAAATTACGGTAATAACGAAATAGGTTGACATTAAATAAAGAAAAAATGGTCTATTTTAAATTTCTGGTATGGATTCAATATTTATGAATAGAAAGGGAGGCCAAACTGACAACCCTGGTGATTTTGCAACCCTCTTAAAATTTAGTGGGGACAATCGGTCCATTTTAAAAAGCAATGAAAAATGCATTTTTTCACATTCGATAGTTTGACATGGTAGCAACGAATATATAAATAGGTGTTTATTTATCTTCTTTCAATTTACAAGTTTTGTATCACATTTTTTACTTAACAGGGCTCACTGCCGGGTTAAAATTGCCGAAATTTTATTTTATTTAAAAAGTTCGAATTCATACCAGAAAAAAACACCAGTATACTCGTGATTGGCAGCGAATGGGTTAACGCTTGATATACGAATATATAAAAAATAAGTATTTTTTTCTCTTCCTTCAATTTACTAGTTTTGTATCACATTTTTATACTTAATCTATATTTTTACAGGATGCTTAAAATATTTATAAATTTAACATTTTATTTCATAGTACAGTTTCAGTACAAAAACCATTTATTATGTATTTGCAATACAAAATCCCTTCGACTGATAATGCATCATAGTATACGGAAATCTTTTTTCAATGCTGCGTCATATAATAACATTTAGCATTGATAAATGGAAGCTTGAAATCTTGTTGAATTTTAAAATATATCGGTAGTATAATAATGCATAACTTTAAATAAGCCATACACGTATCTACGTTCTTTACGATGTAAAATACGTTCGAAAAAAATATTTTTGGACTATTATGCAAAAATACACTGATGTTTAATTCAAAGCTAATGTAAAAGTTTCTTTAAAGATTAACTTAGTGAAAGTGTAAAGATTTTTTTAATGTTTACTTTCAAATGAATATTATCTTACCTTAACAATAACGTTTTATACACATTGCAGTAAGATGTAGAATATTCATGAATGTTACAAGTATCTAAAACATTTAAATACATGTGCTGGAAAAATATTTAACTACCTAATTATATTTTTCCTTATTGGAAAATTTCCACACAGCTTTATTATGCACAAATAGTACTTACTTAATTTTCATTTTAAAATTTCTGGTACAGGTAGTAGTAAATATATTTCATGGCTATTTCAAAATATAATAACCTCTGAAAGCTTTTGTTCGATGAAAACATTAAAATAAGAAATAACATATATAAATAATATAATTAAAGTTAATGTGCAATGACATTTCATTTCTAAAATTTAGCCAGACATTTTAAAATTCAACTCTTAATTTTCTATATAGGATTTACTGAAGCAATTTTCATTTTTTTAATTCTATTTTGTTACTTACATTCTACATGAGACAAATATACAGGACGTCCAAAAAGATTGTAACGCGCTTTAATTTTTTACTCGTTGAATATATGCATGCAAAACATCATTGCAAGAGTGTTCTAAAAGATAGGAATCAAGATTGCGTTGCTGAAACAGGAGTGCCATGAATTTTCACAGCGTAACACTTTTTAAAATTTTATACGGTACCTGGTTCATATAAGTTACATACAGAAACATTTTGTCCATCCTCTAACAAATATAACAGTAAAAATTACCCTTCCTCTATGATAAAATTTCACATAGTTATCATTGATTTATGAATCTTTGAACTTTATGAAATTTTGGAGCTTTCCGGAACTAAAAGAACGGCTGTCTCTTCTTAGTGCCGTAAAGCTTCAAAATTTTCTAAAATTCTAGGTAGCAGAACTCGGTGAGTTTTAGTCTTAAAAGAAAAGAACTTTCACTTAAAATTGATAAAGATACAACTAAATGTAAATATATTGCTTGAAGGTGCATAAAAACATACATAAAAACGTTTAAAATCACATTAAAGTCCTTTTAAAATCAAAACGTTTTCAACCGAACTTTCTCGGTCATCATCAGTGAAAAACTAATAGTTAAGTTGAGTTGTTGTCTCTTCGCGTCTTCTAGCTTGTTGCGAACAGACCATTTTACTTCAAGGGTATGGAATATAAGGTGAAATGGGAAAAGTCATTCAACATTTCATAAACTAGTACAGGTTAATCAATCATGTATTAATTCATTCCGGACTGCGTGGGTATCATATGATAATACATAAATTTCTTTTTAGATATTATTTCCAGAGAATCTCTTATGATAGCTTCCTGGTGATTACTTGTGCGGAATATAATTTTGGATTCATTGAAATTTACTTTTATAGGTTCAGTTTGTGATAATCTTGCTAACGAACTTTCACTGTTTTACTTCTAAGGTCATGGAGCAAATGTTTTAATATAACTTATAAGACCTGGATACCGTACAGTGTTCGTACGCTTTTACCACAATTTTTAATCAGAATTTTCTCTTTAATATTTAAATAGCAGAAAATGTAGACGTCTCGTTCAAATGCAGGATTTGTAATACATTTCTGATTTAAATAAGGCGAAAAATTCTACAGTGACCTCTTGCTTATATGCGATACACGGTAATTATTTTTCAGCTCCAGTTTCTTTATAAAGCAATTTTCTCCTTATTTAATCGTAGAATTTATAAATCGAATTTTACTGTTTTAAAATAATGGTGCGAAAATGTAATTACTGAACATCTCGTATAAGTGAGAGGTCACTGTATTACAAAATTATGCTAAGAGCGTAGAAACCCTCAGTAGTACCGTAAAAAATTAAAGAACTGTAACATTTTGAAAAATTATTGCAGAAATATTTTATCAAAATTTTCTTGAATCGTACCACATTTTGAACATTTGTGCAATTTATATTGCTTAGGTATATCACACATGTAAAAATTTAAAGCTCGTTTCAAACGTTTTGGGACACCTTGCATATAAGCTTAATTTAAAAAAAATCATGTAATAGCACCACATACTATGATTTGCATTAAACACTGAGACTAATAGTTTCTTGACAGTTCCTTCGTACACGAGTTCTAAAAATACTATACTAACAATGCATTGCAAACATAAATATGTCTATACTCAATTTTTACATGTCATGGTAAACACAAAACTTAGTCAACGTCAAAGTGTCATGTGAGAAAAATACACGGGGATGTTAAGAAATTTATTAAAAGTGCCCGTTTATAACAGCAAGTGTTGAATAGCTATAAACCTCTTTACTAATTCCTCAAGAAACGAGTAGATGTGCCTCGCTGAAAATAGTCAAAATAAGTTTAGCTTAAAATTAATATACTAATCTGGTATTCTTCTTTTCATGATGTATCTACCGAGTGTCCCAAAAATGACTGATGGATTTTATCAATTCAATAATTTGCAAACGGTGACAAATATTTAAAAAAATCTTGCAGGAGGGTTATTTATGATGTCAGGAGTTTTTTTACTGTTAGTCTTGATTTTAGTTGGAATTTCAAACAATAGATGGCGATGACAGCGATTGGCGCTCAGTCCAGGCTGAAATTGACGCCACTCAGCATTGATGCACCGGCAAATAATTTCTAAAAGTTTTCATCGCCTAGTTTTTCTGAGATAAAATAAGTCAAAGAAAACTTTTAGATATTATTGGTGTTGAAGTACGAAGGACCATACAAACGCTAAAAAAAATCCTTTGCGACAGACGCTTTTTTTGTCAGCGCGCATGCATAGTATTCGGCAGGGCGGTGCATCAATGCTAAAGGGCGTCAGTTTCGGCGTCGACTGAGCGTCAATCACTGTCAGCGACATCTATTGTTTGAAATTCGAACTAAAATCAAGAATCGCAGTAAGAAAAATCTTGACATCATACATAACCCTCCTGCAAGAATTTTTTAAATATCTGTCACCGTTTACAAGTTATTGAATTTTAAAATCCATCAGTCATTTTTGGGACACCCGGTACATGCTGATATTTGTTAAGGAAAATAAAATCATCTTCAAACAGCATTAGAAACCATTTCAAAGACACAAAAATATTTATTTACAAGATGTAGAAAAGCAACATGATGTTACACTGTAAACAGTCGACATAATTATGTTCATATTCTAAAGTTATTATAACTCATCATCAAACAATTCTACACTGACAACACGAACAGCGCCTTTTATCAGATTCATTTTAATTCAATTCTTAACCGCTTGAAATTCTCTGTGGTTATCTTTTCAAGTATTACGGAACAAAAATGAAAAACACTCCAGAGAATCTATTGACAGGGCTGCAATTGGTGAGCTTTTTTCTTTCTATTTGTACCACTCCTTTTTAAAAACTCCTTTTTACATTTCTCTTGCACGTGTTGTCAGTATATATGTTAAATAGTTTTATTTTGAAAAAGTGGTATGAGATAGAATTAGAAAATAGTCTCCCTGCATTTTGATATGGCAGATTAAATTATTTATAATTTTAACTTTTTATTTTATGACATCAGTTTTTGTGTGAAAATATTTCTTAGCATTTTATAAAGTAGAAATTTTCTTCTACTGATAATATCTTACTATGTGAGAAATTTACTTTGAATGTTTCGACAGAAATACAACATTTAGAATTGATAAATGTGGCTTAAAATCTTATTTCATTTAAAAAATGTGTCGGAAATATAATGATGCATAAATTTAAATAAGTCATACACATTTGTACTTTACGATGTAAAATACGTTCAAATAAAATTTCTCTGAACTATTATGTAAAAATACTTTGATGTTTAAAGCAAATCTATTGCAAATGATTCGTAAAAGAACAACTTGCTGAATTTTTAAGAGTTATTTAAATGTTTACATTCAAATGAATGTCACCCATCTTTAACAACATCGTTTTGTGCAGATTTTTGTCAGAGAGATATGTTTTTTATTTAAAATTATTTTTGTTATATAAAAATCTAAAATATGTGAATCAAATCGCTAAATCATCGAAATATATTATTTTCGCCTTTTATATATTTACTTGTAACGCCCGAATTAGTATTCATTTATTTACATTAAATAAATGTAGTACTGTTAATGAAAAATACACTTAGCCGAAAGTTTTAGACTCCACCATATTTTTATTAACGCGTTCACTGTCGGGATAAAACTACCGGAATTTTATTTTATTTAGAATGTTGGAATTCACACCAGAAAATACTAATAGCAATATTTACTTTATTTAACTACAGACACTTCGTGATTACATAAAATAAAAATTCTAGTTTCGAAATTTCCTGAACGAATCCGTAATTTTATATTGAAAAACCACAAGTGTACACGTGGTTGGCATCAAATGGGTTAATAATAATTAAAAGTGATAGTTAGATACAAATGTAGGAAACAAATA
This sequence comes from Maratus michaelseni, assembly GCA_963931845.1. Taxonomy (NCBI): domain Eukaryota; kingdom Metazoa; phylum Arthropoda; class Arachnida; order Araneae; family Salticidae; genus Maratus; species Maratus michaelseni. The sequence continues at coordinate 395,217,958 of OZ007591.1, read as the reverse complement.
GTAGGTGACAAAAGGTACCATACCTCCTATGGGTACAAATGACCACAAAACTAATTTAGAATATAATTTTTAAAAAGGGAATCTTACATTGACATTATCCCTTCCCTAAAATAAATTGCATACCTCCCAACTTTCAACTAAACTTCTGTAAAATGTGAGTTAATTTTATCCAGATTAAAGACGTTTCTAACCAAAAATATATATATGAAGAAATAATATATATTTAATCTCATGTTTATACGAGAAATTTATTCGAATGTATTTCTTAAAAAAATTCTGATTTGAAACGTGTTTAACCTCAGTTTAATTAACCTACATTGTATAGAAGTTCAGTGCAATGTTGGTAAGTATGAAATTTGATTTGTGGTCAAAATATTAATTTAACGATGTAAATGCATTTTTAGTGCTTTCATTTGCTATTTGATAGCAAGAAACCCGAAAAGAACATAGGAAAAAAGCTTTCAAGTACAATATATTAAATAAAGATATAAATAATCTTATATTATATATCTGTCCACATAAGTATAAATTCACGGATAAATGTTCAGATATTCATTTTATATCATCAACATATTTTTTAGATATCATCATTTAATATAACACAGCGGCATCTGGTAACTAGGAAACCATGAAACAATATTCGCTGACCGTAAATATTTGCTCTAGATACACTTTTTTTTCTTCGCGGAAATTCGAAGAAACGTGCAACAATGGGTATGGAATAAATTGGAAGGAAAATTCGAAGCGAAGAAATTAAATTTGTGTGAAATGGGAGATGCTTTTTGGAAAAAGGGAAAAACATATGAAGTTGGATAATATATGAAGTTGGAAGTAAAGGACACTTTTTTAAAAGATTATTTTTTAAATATTATATGCAAAAATTATAAGGATGTTATTTTTGTAGATAGCTTTTTTTAACATCTACACACTTTCTTCAACATATTGGGAAGGTTTTTATTTATTTTTATTCTTGTATAATAAGAAGAATTAATCCCGAATAATGCACCAAAGTTATGTTACTTTTCAATCATGTGAAAATCTTGCCCTTCTAAATTCTTGTTTAAGGGGATCCAAATAAATGTTAGTCATAGGTGATCGACTGATTTACAGTGAAATTTTTGTGTATAAGTTATTACATTGTTTACTTAGAAATTGAACAAATGGATCGAAATAAAGCGTTTTTATGAACGGTTTTCAGCATTAATCAGAATTAATCATTTCCAAAGTTTAACATTAATATACTGCATTACATGTACGTCGTTCACGAAGACACTTGATGCACGAAATACAGCTAAAAATTTATTAGCGAGAACTTTGACAGTTTTTGCATCAGTGAAACAATTGTACAATTTGTGTGTTATTCTATACTGACGGCTTTGTTTCAACTTCTTCACGGCCATTAATTAACCCTTTGAGTGCTATGAATCGCGATAGCGCCGCAATGTATCTGCGGATCAAACAAATTGCGTTTCAACGCAGAAATTTTATCTTATAAAATGTAACTCAGTAGATCGCTGTAAATACTTAACTGTTGAATAAAAATTAAATGATTTCAGTTATTGAATAAAATTTCTGTGTTGAAACAAAATTTGTTTGATCCGCAGATACATTGCGGCGCTATCGCGCTTCACAGCACTCAGACGGTTAAACAACTTCTTCCATCTACATACATGAGACATTTGTAAGTTGTCATTTTCGAAGTTTACATTTAATCTGTGTCGAGTTTTAATTGGTTCGATATTTTATTTTGAAGAAAGTTTTCTAATTATACATTGTGCAACCGCACTAGGTACTTTGTGTTTATTCATAATGTTAGATACTAAATAAATTAATGTATAAATAATAAAACGAGGATTTTTTTTTTTGAACCGTAAACAGCTTAACATAATTGACACGACAACAAGCATAAAAAGTCTTTTGATATCAGGCAAGTCTCGTTTACATTTGATCATCCTCGTAAATATGCATATGGAGGATTTTATAATATTTTCTTTTAGAGCTTTATAAATATTTCTTAATGGGGTAGTCTGTAGCTAAATAGGGATACACACGTCGCCAAAATTGAGTAATCTTTAAGCATTTTTTTAAAAGTTGTGTTTTTCTGATTGAGTTATATTTCTAGAAGTTAGAAATTGTTTTTTATTTTGTTAATATATATCTAGCCATCTGTTTATTCTTGTTTTTAATTATACATACACACACACACACACACACACACACATATATATATCAATTAAAAAAAGTTTAGAGATATGTGAATTATGTGCACCAGGCGCTACGCAACTCTTATGAGCACACTAACAATACACGCTTTAAATCGTGATGTAAGGAAATGTAGTTTTATGAAATGTATTTGCAATAACAAAAAACCTAAATTTAAAAAGCACTGAACATAAAAATATGTTCAAAAAGTCAGAAGCTCATAGTTCGGAAGAGTATGGAGTATAGATACGTATGTATACAATTTGAAGAAATACATATGTGTGAATATAAGTGGAAAAATAATTAGAAAATTTATTAAACAATGGAAAGTGACAATACAACAAAAAAACTATGAATGTGATACGGTATATTAAGAGGAGCTTCGTATGCACAATTCATAGTAACGATATATTATTTCATCGAATATTGTGTGCATAAGACCTAAAAATGATAATATACAACTTATACAACATAGGAAAATATATATATGCGACTTATATGTGACTCATAACATATCGCGAAACACCCAGAGATTATTGAAATGTAATAACTAAGGAAAATTGAAAATTCAACAAAAAAATGACTAAAGAAAATAAAAAATAACTAAAACAACTCACCAAAGTATGAAAATGCATCCAGATTCAAAATTATAGAACCATGTACTATGAAATGGCAGAGAAAAGGGAGTAAAGAGAGAGAGGTAAAAAAAAAAAGAAAGCGCTGCCATTCAGAATTGAAATGATTATATACATTTACAATTAACTAGATGTCAATCAAAATAGATGTGGAGCAAATAGATAAGAAAAAGAAAAATAATATTGTATTGCTAAAAAGCGAGATAGAATTTATGATTTTAAATTAATAACACATAATGAGGTAATAAAACGGAAGTTAATAAAGAAGAGTAATTTATATAAGTTCATATATACATATAAAATACCTTTTAATTAAAAAGATAACGAACAAGTTCTTTTACTAAATCTCACAAAATCTTATGTATATTCTGCATGCGTATGTGTAAATTCCTAAATGTTTCAAAAATTAATACCAATGTTTGTTTGGAAGAAATTTTATATTCATTTGTTTGAGCTTTTGTTTACAGGCCACGACAGACGACTACTGTCGCATTCATTTTTACCACAATTAATTCAATTTTTTTTTTTAGTAGATATTCGTTAAAAATGTCCTATTAATTGTCTACGGCAGATATTATTTTTTTAAACTGGTACAAATAGAATTTTACAAAAGTTGCTGTGACGTACGATACCCCGTAATCAAAAGATTAAAAAATAAATGGGTACAGTTCACTTTTATTTTAATTATAATTAGAATAAATGGGAACCAAACTTTCTTCTTTTTCTAAAAAAAGAATTTTTAGTGTTAAAGGCGTAAATTATTAAAATTAATTACTTAATATTAATTTATTATGCACTAATTATAATTTTTACAGTTCATGTTATTTTTTTTAATTAAATACATAAAAGCAAGTACCAAAGAAGTTACAAATAATAAAAAGAAAACTCAAAACGTAATGCATTAAATGGGGATCAAACTCTAACATGCCTTTCATATCCACATAAGCTAGAATTCAGTTACTGAAAAAATTATCAAAGTTCGCGTATTTTTAAAATACCATCACATTATATAACACAGTGTCACCTAGTAGCTAGAGAGCAATAAAAAAATATTCGCTGATCGTAAACATTTGCTCTAAGGTGCTTCCCTAGTAGCCAACCAATATTGGGCCTATATTGGCTATATCTTGGGGCAATATTGGCATATTGGTTAAATATTGGCATGAAATATTGCTCCAATATTGGGGTGTTTACATTTTGAAAACATTTAGCCAATATTTGTAGCCGCCAATATTGGTTATAAATTGGCAGAATATTGGTACAATATTGGCATGAAAGAGTGTCCCAATATTGGGATGTTTATATTTTGCACTTATTTAGCGAATATTTATAGCCAATATACCAATATTGTGGTCTTCATATTTTGTATTAATCCATTTCTGGCAATATTTCCTACCAACATTGCCGTTACATCGATAGTAGCTAAAAATATTTGCTAAATAAGAGCAAAATTTGGTGTAATATTGGCTAAATAAGGACAGAATGTAAACACCCCAATATGGGGCAATATTTCCTACCAGCATTTGTACAATATTGGCTAAATAAGGGCATAATGTAAACACCCCAATATTGGTGCGATATTTCCTACCAACATTGGGGCAATATTGGCTAAAAATATTGGCTAAATAAGTGCAGAATGTAAAAAACCCCAATATTGGGTTAATATTTCCTAAATTTGGCTACAAATATTGGCTAATTAAGGGCAGAATGTAAACACTCCAATATTGGGGCAATATTTCCTATCAGCATTTGTGCAATATTGGCTAAATAAGGGCAGAATGTAAACACCCCAATATTGGGGCAATATTTCCTACCAGCATTTGTGAAATATTGGCTGAATAAGGGCAGAATGTAAACACCCCAATAATCGAGCAATATGTCTTCCCAACACTGGCGCAATATTGGCTAAATAAGGGCAGAATGTAAACACTCCAATATTGGGACAATATTTCTTACCAACATTGTCGCAATATTTCTTACCTATATTGGCTAAATAATGGCAGAATGTAAACACCCCAATATTGGGGCAATATTTCTTACCAACATTGGCGCAATATTTCTTACTTATATTGGCTAAATAATGGCAGAATGTAAACACCCCAATATTGGGGCAATATTTCTTACCAACATTCTCGCAATATTGGCTAATTAAGGGCAGAATGTAAACACCCCAATATTGGGGCAATATTTCCTACCAACATTGAGGCAATATTGGCTAAATAAGGGCAGAATGTAAACACCCCAATATTGGGGCAATATTTCTTACCAACATTGGCGCAATATTTCTTACTTATATTGGCTAAATAATGGCAGAATGTAAACACCCCAATATTGGGGCAATATTTCTTACCAACATTGGCGCAATATTTCTTACTTATATTGGCTAAATAATGGCAGAATGTAAACACCCCAATATTGGGGCAATATTTCTTACCAACATTCTCGCAATATTGGCTAATTAAGGGCAGAATGTAAACACCCCAATATTGGGGCAATATTTCCTACCAACATTGAGGCAATATTGGCTAAATAAGGGCAGAATGTAAACACCCCAATATTGGGGCAATATTTCTTACCAACATTGGCGCAATATTTCTTACTTATATTGACTAAATAATGGCAGAATGTAAACACCCCAATATTGGGGCAATATTTCCTACCAACATTGAGGCAATATTGGCTAAATAAGGGCAGAATGTAAACACCCCAATATTGGGGCAATATTTCTTACCAACATTGGCGCAATATTTCTTACTTATATTGGCTAAATAATGGCAGAATGTAAACACCCCAATATTGGGGCAATATTTCCTACCAACATTGAGGCAATATTGGCTAAATAAGGGCAGAATGTAAACACCCCAATATTGGGGCAATATTTCTTACCAACATTGGCGCAATATTTCTTACTTATATTGGCTAAATAATGGCAGAATGTAAACACCCCAATATTGGGGCAATATTTCTTACCAACATTCTCGCAATATTGGCTAATTAAGGGCAGAATGTAAACACCCCAATATTGGGGCAATATTTCCTACCAACATTGAGGCAATATTGGCTAAATAAGGGCAGAATGTAAACACCCCAATATTGGGGCAATATTTCTTACCAACATTGGCGCAATATTTCTTACTTATATTGGCTAAATAATGGCAGAATGTAAACACCCCAATATTGGGGCAATATTTCTTACCAACATTGGCGCAATATTTCTTACTTATATTGGCTAAATAATGGCAGAATGTAAACACCCCAATATTGGGACAATATTTCTTACCAACATTGTCGCAATATTGGCTAATTAAGGGCAGAATGTAAACACCCCAATATTGGGGCAATATTTCCTACCAACATTGAGGCAATATTGGCTAAATAAGGGCAGAATGTAAACACCCCAATATTGGGGCAATATTTCTTACCAACATTGGCGCAATATTTCTTACTTATATTGGCTAAATAATGGCAGAATGTAAACACCCCAATATTGGGGCAATATTTCTTACCAACATTGTCGCAATATTGGCTAATTAAGGGCAGAATGTAAACACCCCAATATTGGGGCAATATTTCCTACCAACATTGAGGCAATATTGGCTAAATAAGGGCAGAATGTAAACACCCCAATATTGGGGCAATATTTCTTACCAACATTGGCGCAATATTTCTTACTTATATTGGCTAAATAATGGCAGAATGTAAACACCCCAATATTGGGGCAATATTTCCTACCAACATTGAGGCAATATTGGCTAAATAAGGGCAGAATGTAAACACCCCAATATTGGGGCTATATTTCTTACCAACATTGGCGCAATATTTCTTACTTATATTGGCTAAATAATGGCAGAATGTAAACACCCCAATATTGGGGCAATATTTCCTACCAACATTGAGGCAATATTGGCTAAATAAGGGCAGAATGTAAACACCCCAATATTGGGGCAATATTTCTTACCAACATTGGCGCAATATTTCTTACTTATATTGGCTAAATAATGGCAGAATGTAAACACCCCAATATTGGGGCAATATTTCCTAGCAACATTGAGGCAATATTGGCTAAATAAGGGCAGAATGTAAACACCCCAATATTGGGGCAATATTTCTTACCAACATTGGCGCAATATTTCTTACTTATATTGGCTAAATAATGGCAGAATGTAAACACCCCAATATTGGGGCAATATTTCCTAGCAACATTGAGGCAATATTGGCTAAATAAGGGCAGAATGTAAACACCCCAATATTGGGGCAATATTTCTTACCAACATTGGGGCAATATTTCTTTCTTATATTGGCTAAATAATGGCAGAATGTAAACACCCAATATTGGGGCAATATTTCTTACCAACATTAAATAATGGCAGAATGTAAACACCCCAATATTGGGGCAATATTTCTCTTACTTATATTGGCTAAATAATGGCAGAATGTAAACACCCCAATATTAGGGCAATATTTCTTACCAACATTGTCGCAATATTGGCTAAATAAGGGCAGAATGTAAACACGCCAATATTGGGGCAATATTTCTTACCAACATTGGCGCAATATTTCTTACTTATATTGGTTAAATAATGGCAGAATGTAAACACCCCAATATTGGGGCAATATTTCTTACCAACATTGGCACAATATAGGCAACAAATAATGGCTAAATAAGGGCAAAATGTAAACACCCCAATATTGGGTAATATTTCCTACCAATATTGGTGGAATATTATCTAAATAAAGGCAAAATATAAACATCACAGGAACTTTATCGAACTATGGAGGAGTAACTGGGAGGAGTATGGATGTCTAAATAACTGAATTTGAACATTGAAAATTGATGCTAAAAGATTCTGACTTCGAGTCCTTGGAGACTTTTTCATTTAGATGGAAAAAAATACAACTTGTATGAATTATTTAGCAATCAGTTGATTGTAATTAAATTGTATAAATTTTCATTTTTATTACATAATTAGTGTAAATGCCCGTCCTAGCACGGTATATAGAAATTGTGGTTTTCACTTAAAATTTGAAATAACTGTTACAAATATTTCAACTGACCTCAAACGGGTCATGATCTGCAGCTCAAAACCCGATTAATGCAAGAGCCACTGCGGTTTTAACACCACATTTGTAAATCAAATTTTATGTAAAAATGGGGACAGATGAGACAGATTTTTAAAGTTTTGAACTGATGATTTCTTTGTTTGGTTTCTTTTTTCTATTTCCATATTCAGGATGGCTGTCTCTTTTCCTTAATTGAGGATGCTTAACCAACATGTATTCAAATAAAAATATATTTTATATCTAATATGAGTGAAAAAATAGCATCAATAAGCATAAGGATAATATGAACCCATTGGATAATGTTCTCGTAATGTCACAATAAATATGAAGCAGATGTGGATAAATTTATCTTGCAAAATGTATCTAAATATGTTTCATTTTTTCTTTTGTCTGCAACAATGGAAGATTTTTTTAAATCAATGAATCTCAAAAATGAATTAATCACAAGTAAACACAGCCATCTAACTAACAATGTATTAATGTCCTATGTTTAACAAATATACAATGTTGGTTAGATGGAGTGTTGTTGCCCAAAATTGTTACCAACACTTTGCAATTCTTGGGTTTTATTATAAGTAGATTATAAATTGCTAAGTCTTCATTAGGCCAGAATTTCTCAATCTTTTTTAAGTGGGAACCACTTACGGATTGAACATGCATAATTCTTCACTCTGAGGTTTTCAGTTATAGTGTGTGACACACAATGGTTGTTTTTTATTGAAAAATTGATTGTACCCAAAAAGAAAAAGTGTGCAGATAATAGTTTCAGAAACAATGTAAACATATTGAGAAATATGTTATTGTCAATTAGAAAGTGGCAATTATCATTGTCAAAACTACCTTTTTTTTTCTCACGGTAGGTATACTTGGGTTTTGGGACCAATCTCTCATACAACAAGTTTTATGAAACTATCACTTCTACCACATTTCCTATTAATAAACTGATTGTCCTACTATACTTTCCTGAACCTAACATTTCCTCTTTATAATTTTCAAAATTATAATAGTGATAAAAAAAAAATGAAGTTTATTATGTATTTTATTGTGTGAGTATTCTACCTCTTAGTGTATGTCCCAGACAGCTGACAGAACTTGCCCCTGGATCTGGATGTAAAAAAGGTAATTGTTGAATTAAACAAAATATTTTTAAATTGCATATTTTCCTCTCCTTAGTTTTTAGTGTCCAAGGTAGTTACCACAATCTTTTTATTTTTTGTCAATTTTAATGTACTTGGCTCACTTTTATTTTTTAGATTTTCAAGCTGCAAAATATTTTTAGCCAAATTTCATAAATTCCCTGTATGAAATGACAAACCAAATCTTCATTTTGCTTGCCCTTTGTTTTATGTTCTGGCACCCGGGGCACATGCCCCCCCCCCTAGTTTTGACCCTGGCAATTATTTGTGTGAACTTATTTTGCACCTATTGAAATTTCCTTTATATATAGTAATAAAAATTATTACATAAGTATGCATATTTATTGAAAAAATATATTAAAATGCTAATTATGCTACTTAAAAATATGTTTAAGTAGAATATGTTAATTAAAACATGTAGATATTCAACAGAATTTATTTTAAATTTTAAAAGGAATGCTTTTTATTGCAGCTTTTTACATATTTAATTTATTGTTCAACTTTTGTTATGTACAATCAAAGTTGAAAATTTTTAAGCTATCAGTCTCATTGACAATTTATTCCAATGATATTTTTATTTTTAGAGAATAATATTTTATCTCAATAATTAATTTATTCTTTTTCTTCCTCCCTTTCTATCGGCTGCAGTGACCAAGAAGATTCCTATTCTCTTTTCAATATCCACTTGAGAGGTTTCTGGAACTCTCTTTAATACAGCTCCTGTTAAAAATATACATACATATATATAATTATAATTATGGAAAATTTTAATGAAAATACAAATGCTAACCTTCTGGGAAATGTATTAATTTGCACATTTATTAATAAAATTATTAAAATTGCTTTTTCACCATCCGGTGTAGACACTGATTTCAAATGCAATGCATTTTTTTTTTTTTTAATTGTGTGCTTATAATTTAAATAATTTTTAAAAATACAATACATTTTGAAAATGATGGAGAATTACTTTTTTAAGAAAATTTGGGAAATATTGAATTGAGATTCCCGATTTTATTAGTGCATAGCAAAATTGGGATAATAATTTTTCAAAAAGTAGAACTAAAATTATTGGACATCAACCCTTTAAGCAGCTGTAAAGTAATTTCTTATTTCCCCCAAACAAGTTTAATCAGCTGTAGATAAAAATATTTTTAGAAGAAACATGTTTTAAAGGTGTATAGGATGAAGTCAGGGTTTCCCCCACGTTGAAAAAGGGGCAGGTTGCTGCTGGTGAGAAAAGGGCACTTTTTTTATTCTTAAGGGCCCTTTTTGGATTTTTGAGGGCACTTTTAAGATTTTTAAGTGCAATTTTTTTAATTGTTACATGTATTCTTTTGATTTTTAAAGCCACTTTTGATATTTCAAAGTCAAAACACTCTTTTTAAGACAACATTGAAAGACACATGAAAGCAATTTTTTTAATGCAAAAAGGAGAAAGGGCACTTTTTTTACTGAGGGCAAAAAGGGTGCTAATTATTTTACTGGAGAGGGCAAGAAGGGTGCTGATTGTTTTATGAGGGGCAAGAAGGGTGCTATTTTGTAAACCAAAGGGCAGGCAGGGTGCAGCACCCTTCTGAAACTGTCTGGGGGAAACTCTGATGAAGTGATATGAAAAGATAATTTTGCATTAAACTGGAAATGAAATTTAATAATCATGGATATTATAACTGTTTATATGAAAATGCATGAAAATCCTCAGGCGCTAAAAGGGATATCTGATGATGAAAACAACATTTAAATAACTGATTAGGTAATCAAAAATCTTGTTTTAATTTTCCCATAAATTAACATGTGATTTATGGAAGTAGTTATCTGTTACGAATAACTGTTATGAATATATTAAGAATCTGTTATGTATAATTGTGTTTCTTTACAAAAGAATTGATTTTTCACATTTAATATTATTATTAAAAAAAATATATGCCGTTTTCTGGGAAAGGAAGACACAAAAAGTACAAAGAAAAAAGTACTCTTTCATCAACATATATTTCCAAGATGCAATAAACAACTGACTGCTGCTTTCCATAAAAAATACTTTTATGTGTACTATTCCATGTAGTAAATAGTATAATATTTTACTTACTTGTTCATCTTTCACCTATTTCTGTGGTATACTGCTTTCTCATTGTTAATACTTTTGCATACTTAATGTCAAAAATTAAGAAAATTTTAGAAAAAGTTAAGAAAAAACGCTAGAAAAACTTACATAAATATTCTATAAAAATATATGTAGGATTTAAAATATATATATATATTTATATTTAAAACGAAAAGCGCATTCTATCAAATCCAAACTGTCTTTTCCACACAAAAGTCGTCTCTTTGCGCATGCTTCAACTTTTTTTGAAGGCTTCTACTCTCAGAAACGGGAAACTTGATTGATTAACCCTCACTTGTTTAGCCCAGGGGGAATGAAAAGAGTTGATTGAAAACGGATGAAGCCGTACCAATGCATTGAAAGCTCACTTTCTAATATATTATTGCTCTGAGGTTGAAAGCTAAAGCTTTTTAAAAAAAAAGAACTCATGTTTTCACTATTAAATATGCATATTTTTTTGCAAACTTTTAAAGAGAGCTTGAATACAGTTATATTTATAATTGATTCAAATTTCAGAGAGTTCGGAAGATGAGACCATTTTTTTATTGCTATATTCAAGGAGTCGACGCGAAAACTAACAAATAAGCAAAAAAGCGAGACGAAAATATTTATTTTACAACTAGATGACAATATTTTTTCACGAAACTTTTCACGTGCTGTAAAACCCTTTTATTTATCACCAATAAATATTTCAAAGAGTTCGGACAAAAAGAACTTTTTATTTTAAAACTACGAAACTGCCCTAAGTAAAAAACAAGAAAATGAGCACTTTTATCACTAAATATGAATATTTTTTCATGAACTTTTCATTTTAAAATATAATTTCATACAAAATCGGGTTAAAGATATAAAATAATAAAAACTTGTTATTATTATTATTATTATTATTATCATGGGACCTGGCAACGCCGGGCGGGGGTCAACTAGTATGTATTGATAACATTTATAGTAATTTGAAGCTATAAAACAAAATTCACAATATAATACAGTTTAATTTTATTATTTTGAAGATACTTAGTTGCCACAGTAATTTTTTTTATAGAAATGATGCAACAAATTAAAATTAGTGAATGGAATATTTATCTGAATGAAAAGTATGTTCTTTCATATTAAACTGTGATATAATTATTTCTTTATAATTTATATGTTGATTAGCACATTTATCAATCAAAAACAATTCAGTTAACTTAAATAATCTAACTTTAGTCTTCAATCTTCAATTAACTTAAACAATTAAGTGTTTAATAAAAAATAAATAAACGTTGAATTGCTGTTGATTACCATCCCCAAAAAATTGCCACCCTTAAATTATACATTTTTAAATGTTAAATAAATAATTGAAACATCAAAATAGCTGAAATAATCAAAATAATTAAATAATTTAAATAATTAAGTTTGTAATCAAACGCATAAATATTGAGATACTGCTGATTTCTACAAGAGGGAAAAAAGTATCTCTCGCAATGTAATTTTTAAATGTGAAATAACAATGACCATTTTCAGTTTAAACTTTTAAATATGAAATAAGAATGAACATTTTCGGTTTAAACTTTTAAAATGATTCTAATTTAATCTTAAGTTTCAATTTTCTAAATATGACAAATTATGTAAAAGAAAAACATGTAATTTAGTTCTAATAATGAAAATAATGAAACATGTTAATGAAAACATACCAATACAGCTTAAATAATAGTATTATTATTATTAATTATAACTAGAGATGCAACGATTATTCGGCCGAAGCCGAATATTCGGCCCATTCGGCTTATATGCCGAATATTCGGCTTCGGCCGAATATCAAGTCCATTATTCGGCCAAGGCCGAATAATTTTGTATTTTGTGCCGATTTGTGTGCCGTGTTTATATTTTTGTGCCGAATAAGTTGGGTAATGTATAATGGACACATTTACATTACATTTCATCCATTATTCGGCCGAGGCCGAATAATGGATGGAATGTAATTTAAATGTGTGGAAAAATGTGAATGTAAGGAATGTTTTTATATTTGCACAGTAAAATTTTTTAATTTGACACTTTATAGTCATCATGTATAATAAAAATTTTATTTGAAATTAACTAACACTTTTCCCACCCTTAATTTTCATACCCTGAATGGGTTTTACCTTCCCATTTTGTATAAGAGGGTAATTTAGGAATCATGTTAAAACTTTTATGCTATATCAATAAGTACAAATAGTATCTGTAATAAGCTAAGGTAATCAATCTGTTAAATTTAAAATTAATCTATTCAAAATTGTCCTAACAGAGCCATACAAGCAAATTCTAAATTTTTTAAGCATAATGGGAAGTTTAATATTTATCCCTTCTTACATAAAAAAAAAAAAAAAAAAAAATGGTTTCAATGATATTTTAATTATACCCATAAAGAACATAAACATATACGATAGGTTAGATATAGATGTATTGCATGTATAACATAAACAGAGTTTCCCCCAGCTTTAAAAAAGGGCAGGGTGCTGCTGGTGGAAAAAGGGCACTTTTCTAATTCTTAAGGGCACTTTTTTTAATTGTTAAAGGCATTATTTTGGTTTTAAAACCACTTTTGATATTTAAAAGTCAGGGCACTCTTTTTAAGACAACATTGAGTCAGTTTTTATTATGAAAGCAAATTTTTTAATGCAAAAAGGAGAAAGGGCACTTTTTTTACTGAGGGCCAAGAAGGGTGCTAATTATTTTTATGAGGGGCAAGAAGGGTGCTATTTGGTAAACCAAAGGGCAGGCAGGGTGCAGCACCCTTCTGAAACTGTCTGGGGGAAACTCTGACATAAATATTTAAATCGTATATGCTGCAATACTTAGGAGTTTTTTTTTTTTTTTTTTTTTTTTTTTTTGGGGGGGGGGGGAGTAAAATACACTTAAAAGTTAAATATAATTTAAGTGATTTTTAAAAGTGTGTTACTAATATTAAATAATGAAAGAAATGTAAATATACTAAATTCTTTTAATTATTATATGCATCATTGTAATGTTTAAATTTATATTTACCTTAAAATTTAAAGTTAAAATGTTTTTAATAAATGTAGATTACAATGCAGAAATAATAATAATTCAGTATTTTCAGGTTATAGTCTTATTTCTTTTTTTTCATAAATGATAAATTATTCTGAAAATAATCGCTCACTATATATGGTACTTCCTGGTGAAGAAAGGTATTTTTTGGCTAAATATGAAAGGTTTAGAAAGTTTTCTGAATTTTTCGCCCACCACTCCAAAGGACACTATTGTCTTTCTAGTAGTGACTGAGAAAGAAAATTACTAATTTATTTTACTTCTTCACATTGAGGGGAATTTTCTATAGAAGCTTCACTCTGTGACTGGCTTGCAATTTCATTAAAGCATACCCACAAAGAATTTGAAATTTGAGTTTGAGAAACTGGAATGGTTATGTTGGAAATATATTGTTCAGATTCTGTTACTGGTTTTATACTAGCCTTTCTTAGTCTTACTATAACAATTAATTTGGACTTTACATCAACATCCTTTGCTTCATCTTTGTTGAAAAATAACACTTTAAATCTGGGGTCCAAAAGAGTTGCAATGGAATAGTGTTCCTTGTCTTGAATCGATCCAAAATTCTTCTCCAAATTTTGTAGAACGGTGTCTTTCATGGTGCCTACAGCAAAAAAAATCTTCAGATTTAGATAAATATAATTTTAATGTTATAACTATCGGGATAGGGATGATTTCAGAAATTAATGATCTTGATGAGGCAATTTGTTTTGTTATTACTTCAAATGGTTTTAATAGATGAGCAATTTTTCTAAAATATTCCACCGGTTTGTTGTCAGATTATTTATTTCTACAAATTTAGTTGTATGTAGAGAATGTGCATTTTTTTGTTCCAGTAATCTCTCTAGCATATAATAGGAACTATTCCAGTGTGTTGCCACACTTTGAACTAATTTCTTCCTAGAAATTTTCAACTCATTAATTTGTATATAAGTTAATCTTGAACATGCTAATGGCGAATGATTAAAATATGTAACAATTGTTTTACCTCAATTTTTGTGCATTGAAATTTATGCTGTCTAGTACTTTTAAAATGTAACAGCGAAAACATAATATCTATTAAAATGTAACATTACAGTACCTAAGATACTACATATTCATTATTTTGATATTTATATCTATTTTGCTTTTCCTTACAGATATTTCCTTCCTTTGAATCTGAAAACTTTAATTATACACTTCTTAATAATGCTGTCTACTGACATAGCAAAATAAATAAATAAATAAATACATAACTTTTTTGATAATTGTGAACTTTATAAAGTCTACACTGATTTCTTTTCACCCTTTTAGAGGATATTCTTTTCTATCAGTGATTTTTTTCTTAAGATAGTAAGATTTCTTATTTTTTATTTTCTTTCATCAGAAAGTTGAAATTTGTTTTCTAGTATCTTTAAAATTTTGTCATTATTTTAAAATGTAACAACATATATACATAATATCTATTAAAATGTAACTAGACAGTACCCAATGAGGAACTTTTGCTAAGAATTTTTTTGGGGGGTCGAATTATATTACTGAGGCAATATTTAGGCCGAACATAGCCGAATATTTTTTCAGAATAAAATAATGCTTTAAAAAAATTAAAAATTTGCATATAAATAATTTTTAAAAAGAAAATAATACATTTTAATTGTGAAATATACAATAATTGTGCATATAGTGCATACTATATTTTGTTTTTAGACAAAAATGAGTTCATTATTCGGCGGCCGAATAAGCCGAATTCGGCTATAGCTAGGCCGAATAATCGGTATTCGGTTATTCGGCCAAACCATTATTTGTTGCATCACTAATTATAACAAATTTACAATCAATTATTGAAACAGAACACTGTGGAGTAGGAAAATTAAATGATTTTGTAGTTCCTTCAATCCACTATGATTTGGTTTCAGTACTACTAGAATTTTATGAAAAAGGTATTGAAAATGTTTCTTTAAAAAAAAAATTCTGTAACACTTTTATAGAAATGAAGCAAGAAATTAAAATTAGTTAATGGAATAATTATCTCCATAAAAAGTATGCTATTTCCTATAATTTGCGATGTAATTAATTTCTTTATTATTTATATATTTTACCCTCCAAAAATTGCATCCCTTAAAATATATATTTTTGACTGTTAAACAAATAATTGAAACATCAAAATTGCTGAAATAGTAGTAATAATAATAGTCAATTAATTTAAATAATTGTTTAAATTTTTGACATTATTCAGATTTAATATTTAACTGTTATAATTTACTAAATATGACAAATTATGTAAAAGAATCACATATAACTTAGCTCTTTTAATATAAACGTTAAACTCAAATGAAACATGTGTATGAAAACATATCAATACTGCTTAAATAATAATAATAATAATATTAAATAAAATTTGCAAACAACTGTTGAAACAGAACTCATTGGAGAAAGGAAATTAAATGCTCTTGTAGTTTCTCCAATCCACTATATGATTTGATTTCAGTTATACAAGAAATTTATGGAAAAGGTGTTAAAACTTTTCTGGAAAAAAAAAAAAAAATCTGTAAAATTTTTATAGGAATGATGCAACAAATTAAAATTAGTGAATGGAGTATTTTTCTGTATGAAAAGTATGTTCTTTTCTATTAAATTCTAATGTAATTATTTCTTTATCATTCCTATGCTGATTAGCAGATTTATCAATCAATTAACTTAATAATTTATGTATTTAAACAAACAGGCAATTAAATTGCTGTTGATTACCACCCCAAAAGAAATTGCATCCTTTCAAATAAACATTTTAAAATCTTAACTTAATAATTAAAATAATCGAAACATCAATATAGTTAAAATGATAATAAAAATTATTATGCATCTTCAATTAATTTAAATAATTAAGTTTGTATTCAAACAAAATAAAGTTTAAATTACTGCTGATTACTACAAAAATAAATAAATAAATTAATTAATAAAGTATCCTTTAAAATGTATTTTTTAAATGTTAAAAAACAATGAATATTTTCGATTTAAACTTTTTATTTAATCTCATTCAATCTTTACATTTTGCAGTTTACTAAATATGAAAAATTATGTAAAAGAAATACATATAATAATTTAGCTTTTATAATACTGTAAAAGTAAAAAATCAAATGAAACATGTGAATGAAAACTTATCAATACAGCTTAAATAATAATAATGTTATAATAATAATAAATATTCAACCATTGAAACAGAACTCAGTGTAACAGGAAAATTAAATGCTCAGTAGTTTCTTCAATCCACTATAATTTGGTTTCAGTTATAATAGAATTTTATGAAAAAGGTAATCAAAGCTTTTCTTGAAAAAAAAAAAAAAAAAAAAAAAAAAAAGTCTAAAATTTGCATGATGCAACAAATTAAAATGAGTGAATGAAATATTTATCTCTATACAAAATATGTTATTTTAAAAAAAAATTGCATACCTAAAATATACATTTTTAAAATTTAAATAAATAATTGAAACATCAAAATAGTTGAAATAATAATGATAATAATAATAATAATAATAATTAATTATTTTAAATAATTAATTATGTAATTAATCAAATAAATATTAAATTACTGTTGATTACTACGAAAAAAAAAGTAGCCCTTAAAATATATTTTTTAAATATTAAATAACAATGTCGGTTTAAACTTTTTAAATATTCTGATTTAATCTTTAAAGGTTGCAATTTTCTAAATATGACAACTTATGCAAAAGAAACACATGTAATTCTGCTCTTCTAATAACGTAAAAGTGAAATCTGATGACAGACGATCAAATAAAACATATTAATGAAAACATAACTATACAGCTTAAATAATATTATTGTTAACTATGATAAATTTACAATCACCTGTTGAAACAGAGTCTGTAGAGCACGAAAATTAAATACTTTTGCAGTTCGTTCAGTCCACTATGATTTAATTTTAGTAATTTTAGAATTTTATTAAAATAAAACGATGTTCAAAGTTTTTCTTGAAAAAAAAAAATAGTCTGTAAAATTTTTGTAGAAATGAAGCAACAAATTAAAAGTAGTGAATGGAATAATCTCTATGAAAAGTATGTTCTTTCTTATAAATTACGATGTAATTAATGTCTTCATGATTTATATGTTGATAACACATTTATCAATCTATTAACAATTAAATTAAATTAAATAATGTAACTTTAGTCTTCAACTAAATAAGTTTTTCATTAAAAAAATAAACATTTAATTGCTGTTGGTTACCACAAAAAAAAAAAAAAAAAAAAAAATGCATGCCAAAAATAAACATTTTTAAACGTTAAATAAATAATTGAAACATCAATATTGCTAAAATAATAATAAGAACAATATTATATTAATTTAACTAATTAAGTTTGTAATAAAACAAATAAATGTTGAACTACTGCTGATTCATAAGATAAGGTATTCCTTAAAATGTTTTTTTTTAATGTTAAATAACAATGAATATTTTCGATGCAAACTTTTGAAATAATTCTTCTTTAATCTTTAAATTATACAGTATAATAAATATGACAAATTATATAAAAGAAACACGGATAATTTAGCTCTTCTAATAATGTAAAAATGAAAATCAAATGTAACTTTTGAATGAAAGCATATCAATATTTCTTAAATATTACTGTTACTAAATAATAATAATAATAATAAATTTACCATCAATTGTTCAAACAAAACTCAGTGCGGCTGGTAAATTAAATGCTCAGCAGTTTCTTCAATCCACAGTGATTATGTTATATACTAGAATTTTATGAGAAAAGTATTGAAAACTTTTCATGAAAAAAATAGTCTGTGAAATTTTTATAGAAATGATGCAACAAATTCAAATTAGTGAATGGAATATTTATCAGCATGAAAAGTTTGTTCTTTCTTATTAAATTGCAATGTAATTATTTCTTTATAATTTATATGTTGATTAGCACATTTATCAATGAATTAACTATTTAATTAACTTAAATAATCTAACTTTAGTCTTCAATCTTCAATTAACTTAAACAATTAAGTGTTTAATCAAACAAACAAACATTGAATGTCTGTTGATTACCACCCCCAAAAAATTGCAACACTAAAAATATACATTTTTAAATGTTAAATAAATAATTTAAACATCAAAGTAGCTGAAATAATAATAATAATAATAATAATAATCAATTAATTTAAATAATTAAGTTTGTAATCAAACACATAAATATTGAATTACTGCTGGTTACTAAAGAAAAAAAAGGTAGTCTCCCTTACAATGTATTTTTTAAATGTGAAATAAGAATGAAAATTTTTGGTTTAAAGTTTTAAAATTATTCTAATTTAATCTTTAAAAGTTGCAATTTTTTAAATAAGACAAATTATGTAAAAGAAACATTATGTAAAAGAAACATATCTAATTTAGTTCTTCTAATAATGTAAAATGAAACTCAAATGAAACATGGTAATGAAAACATAGCTATACAGCCTAAATAATAGTATTATTATTATTAATTATAATAAATTTACAATCATGAAAAGTATGCTAGTTCCTATAATTTGTGATGAAATTAATTTCTTTATTATTTATATATTTATTAGCACATTTATTTTATAATTTTTATTTTACATTAATTTACAATTCAATTAACTTAAATAATGTAATTGTAGTCTTTAACTTAATAAGTTTCTAATCAAACAAAGAAATAATGAACTGCTGTTTATTATCACCCCCCGAAAAATCGCATCCTTTAAAATATACAATTTGAAATGTTAAATAAATAATTGAAACATCAAAGAATCTGAAATAGCTGGATAATACTAATCTTCGATTAATTTAAATAATTGTTCAAATTTTTGACATTCTTCTGATTTAATCTTTAAATGTTGTTTTTTACTAAATACGACAAATTATGTAAAATAGCCAAATATAATTTAACTCTTCTAATATAAAAATTAAATTCATATGAAACATGCGTATGAAAACATATCAATATTGCTTAAATAATAGTAATAATAATAATAAATTAAATTTGTAATCTACTGTTGAAACAGAACTCGTTGAAGCAGGAAAATTGAATGTACTTGTATTTTTTTCATCCAAAATGATTTGATTTCAGTTATACGAGAAATTTATGAAAAAGGTGTTGAAAACTTTTCTTGAAAAAAAAAAAATTTGTCTTTAAATTTTTTATGGAAATGATGGCAACAAATTAAAATAGTGAATTGTATATTTATCTGCATTAAAAGTGTGTTCTTTTCTATTAAATTTTGATGTAATTATTTCTTTATCATTTGTATGTGGATTAGCACATTTATCAATCAATTAACGATACAATTAACTTAAATAATTAAGTGTTTAAACAAACAAACAGACACAGAATTGCTGTTGATTACTCCCCCACCAAAAAAAAAAAAAAAATTGCATCCTTTAAAATGAACATTTAAAAATCTTAAATAAATAATTAAAATAACTGAAACATCAATATAGCCGAAATGATAATAATAATTAATATGCATTTCCAATTAATTTAAATAATTAAGTTTTTATTTAATCAAATAAAAGTTTGAGTTGCTGCTGATTACTACAAATAAATAAAGAAAGAAAGAAAGAAAGAAAGAAAGAAAGAAAAGAAAAGAAAAGAAAAGAAAAGAAAAGAAAAGAAAAGAAAGAAAGCAACCTTTAAATTGCTATTTTTTATTATGTTAAACAATGAATATTTCGATTTAAACTTTTGATTCTATTATGTTTTCTTTCACACTTTCATTTGATTTCCACTTTTACAGTATTAGTAAAAGATAAATTATATAAACACATATAATTTATCTTTTCTAATACTGTAAAAGTGAAAATCACATGAAACGTGTGAATGAAAACATATGAATACAGTTTAAATAATAATAATGCTATAATAATAAAAAATTTGCAATCAACTGTTGATTGTAGTTTTTTTTTTTTTTTTTTTTTTTTTTTTTATCCACTGTGATTTGGTTTCAGTTATACTACTAGAATATTATGACTATAGTGTTGAAAGCTTTTCTTGAAAAAAACAAAAAATGCCTGTAAAATGTTTATTTAAATGGTGCAACATATTAAAATTAGTGGATGGAATATTTATCTTCATGAAAAGTAGGTATCTTTCATCTTACATTTTTTTCAATTAACGATTCAATTAACTTACATAATGTAACTTTAGAATTCCCTAACGTAAATAATTAAGTTTTAAATTTTAAGAAATAAACATTGAATTGCTGATTACCACTAAAACAAAATTTGCATTCCTTAAAATATACATTTTTAAATGTTAAATAAATAATTGAAACATCAATATGACTGAAATAATAATAGTAATATTAAAATAATATAAATAATTTGTAAGGAAACAAATAAGTATTCAATTACTGCTGATTAGTACCAAAGAAAAAAAAAATGTATTCCTTAAATTGTATTTTTTAAATGTTAAAAATAACAATGAATATTTTGGCTTTAAACTTTTGAAAATATTCCTAGTAGAAAATACATTTCTATATTATTTTATGCTGTACTCACCTTAAATATAAAGTCAATGAGTTGAAAATGACGAAAAAAATAGTTCCAGAAAACTTTAGCAGATATCACGAATTTATGAGGTCAGGTGCATCTCCATTAGCTATATATGGAATGAAAGGAAATAAAAATAAATATAAAGCATGACAAAAAATAATTTAACAAAAAAATGATTATACATATCATCCTAATTTATGTTTAGAGCTGTTTTAAAGTTATTGGAAAAATCAAAATTATTGGAAAATCGGGTTCTCAGGTCTGAGGCAATAAACTCTCTTAACAAACACTCTTTAAAAAATATATTTTCATTAATAGTTATAAATGTTGCATTCCAGTTATTATTATTATTATTATTATTATTATTATTATTATTATTATTATTATTATTATTACATTACTCTATCAGCAATATTTAACCGAAATCTCACAGTCATGTTTCCCATAGTGAATCCAAAATATATGCAATAACAGAAATAAATCAAAACCCCCAAAATTTCAGTAATGGATATCCAACATGCATATAATGGACACTCTACAAAAAGTCACAGATAAATGTTTTTATAATTGTATTTAGAACCAGAACTTTATGAAAGCATACTAATGAAAGAATATAGTCATTTTCAGGTAACTTTAAGGATTAGATATCAGTAATAAATAAAATATTTATGAGAATAATTAAATGTTCAAGTTAATTATTAATGTCATTAACACACGACTAAATATTTTAATTTATATAGAAGATTTGATATACTGAATCCCAGATAGTTACATTTATCAAAATATTGAAATAATAGGAGGGGGGATCACAGAAAAATATCTTGGAGTATCAGATGAATCGTATTTCCTGCTACAATTCTTAAGTGTTAAGTTTCGCAAAACTACTTGTAGCAATTAATAATTAAAGTATGAAAGAAAGATGTTTTGAATATTGCTTAAAATGATTTCGTAATAGAACTGCAGAAATGACATTTGTGATGCCTGATTTTCACATTTACTATTTATACTTAATACCTATAGTATTTTGTTCATCAGAGATTAATAATCAGTCATTCAAGAAATGAAGTAGTAAATTTTTAACAACTCCTGTGGCTTAGAAAACTGCCTTTATTTGAATGAATAGGGTTTGATCAACACTCACTATAATCAGGGGGTGTTGGTTTAATCCCCATGAGCCCCTTTTCACCTAAGCTCTTTAACATTATGCTGTGCTTTATGATTGGTTTGATTGATAGCCGGATTAAAAAATATACTAGTGAGAGTTATGAGAAAAAAAATCAAACTTAAATTTAAAAAATATTGATCACATGAATTATTAAAAGCAGCTATTTATAAAAACTGTGTTCTTATTACATTCTGTAAGTGCAATTTAAAATTACATTTGATTACATAGTTATACAGTTGAATCAGAAAAGAAGATTTTATGCACTATCACCATTTTTGAAATGATGCGTTTAGTGATGACTGTATGGGATTTCCATTATTGAATATTGACTAATAAAGCGTACTCCAGTAATGGACACTGATCTTAAAACCTTTACAAGAGATAAAATTTTGTAAATTACCCTTAGTATATAAAATTTTAAGTTCTATATTAATATCCAAACAAAAACATGCAATTTTTGCAAGAAAATAAAAAATAGATTTATAAATTAAGCCCACCTTCTGCCATCCCAAAATGCACAACGAAAAATCCTTAATTATTTTTTCGTTAATGTTTAATTATTTTAAATAATTTTAAAAGAATAAATTTCTTTTTTTTTTCGAAACCATAAAGAAATAGGAAATTTAATTAAATAAATTTTAAAACATTTCTCTAAAGCGCATTGTTCTCTTTATTTATGGAGCTTATAAAAAGTTTGTCTTTAATAGACTGAACCAAATGGTTTAATGTAAATTTAGTACTGCAAATGATTTATTTGAAAAATAATTTTTTAAATGATCTATTATTATAGAATATTTAATAAAAAAAATCTCCTTGCACGTTAATTTAAAAAAAAAAAAATTATTGATTTCTAAATTGTTATCAGTTTTCCTATTAATATATCTATCAAAAAGTAGTTACTCATAGTTTTCCTTCGTGGAAATTAGAATAGTAACAAACAGCTATTTTTTTTTTTTAACATTTATGCAATTATAATAATGCTTACTTTTAAGACTGTTGTATACTTTCTTCCATAAGACAGTCTCTGCTCAGTGTCAATAATGCTGTTGAAGACGTGAGAACCGTCCGTCAACTCCGTATGAATGACTTCCGAGAAATAGCCTGCAATTGGAAACTAAACTTGGAAGTGGATTGTAGTAGGAGGACGGACAACGGGGTCATCTTGTTCAAGGTCAGTTATTACTGCTGGTCGCGGGCAGTATTGGAATCAGTTGGAACCTCAGAGAGGAACTCTCCCCTCTTTTCCTTTATCTCGGATAAAATGTGAGGGACGTTTCGCGCTAATTTCGAAGGGTGAAAATATTTTATTTCTCTCGGTTGCAGAATAAGAAAAGAAAAAAAAAAATTTCAGCCAGTTTTTTTTCCCAAATAGTAAGAATAAAAATAAATTCCATGAATCAGTCACAAAATTACTATGAAAATTTTTTAAATGTTTGGATAATGTGTGTACATTTTAGAATAGGCAAGATTCTAGTTGTATTATTTTTTTTCAAACAATTTCAAGAATTATGTCTTCACTATCTGAAAGTTTTATGCTTGAATGCATTTTCAGAGAAAATAGGATAAAAAGAATCTCGAGAGGTAAAGTTTGAATTTACTTATTACGATCCTCTGGATATCGGAATTTTGTCCATTAATTAATAAACTGTGGTTATTTATGACAATTAATAATAAATATATAAATAACATAACTGGATTCGATTAATATTATTAATTTAATAATTAATATATTTATTAATAATATAAATACTAATATATTGAGTATTATTGCAGTTATTTTGTTATATTTACAAACAGAAAAATGACAACAGAAGTGAACTGAACAAGAAACTGAACAGAAAAATTTAAATGCCAAAATTGAAAGTAGAACAATTCCATCACAGTATACAGGGTAATTAGATTAGGAATCTTAAATAAAAAATAAATAACATACAGTGACATAAAAACTTGAGATATAAAACATTTCAAACAGGTAGAAAATTAATTTAAAAATGCTGAATATGACAGTTTAAAAAATCTTAAAAGCTACAAAGCGAAAACATGTCATTATATAATAATTCACTTATTAAACAAAATGGATAATCAAATGCACAAATTTAAAGATTTGCTGAAATGTGGAATTATGAAAATAAACGATTCATTCATAGGATTTCCTGTCACACAAGATACTTTTCCAGAATATTGAATAAAATTATCATAAATTTTATTCTTTCTGATAAAATGCAGTATGTTTAGAATAAGCGAGAATTAGCCATCGATTGCGTAGCGAGTGCTATGGTTAGCCAGCCACTATTTTAATTAATTTCGTCGCTCCATCTCCGTTTTATCTTTAGGTCTTTTGACATATCTTTGATACCACAGTAGGTTGTTTGTACTTTGTATACTGCTTTTCCTCGTCTTCTTTCAGTATAGTAGACGATGTGTGTGGCATGCCAGTGATAAAAAATATCAAGAAGTTATTTTTAAGGTTGAATTTGTTATACATTCGTAAAAGACTTAAAAATAAAAACCACTATGGTGTTTTAATCAAAATTAGTTTTAAAAACAGTTACAAAAAATGTGACAGCAATACAGAGTACAGGGTAATGTATCATTCGAGTGTAATAACCTATGACATAGGGGAAGAGAGGGGCAAAGAGCCCTCATGAAACTAAGATGATCAACTGACATGCCCTCCTGAATTGAGAACAATTTTTATATAGGAAACCAAGATAAGCAATCCGCTTATTCAGTCAAAAATAAAGGGTGTCTCACTCCAAACTGAACGTGAATTTTCATACGTAACTTTAACAAAAAAGAAGATATTTTAGCGAAATTTTTGAATGACTAACTTTTTTTATACGAAATGTAATGACATCTCTGGAAGTTTAAAAGTGTATTATAATTCAGCCAGTGACAACGTACGTGCAGTTAAATTCTGAATTATGGAGCGTCTATTTGAATATTATTTAGAAGCAAATTGTAGTTACTTACAGCACTTCTGCTGAGGACATCACATTTCACATAAAGAAAAATTAGCATTTAGAATATTTCGCTAAAATATGTTAATTTGTTTTACATTTATCGACCGAAATACAAGATCCACTTGAAGTGAGACACGCTGTATTTTTCACTAAATAAGCAGATTCCAACCCTAGTGTTCTGTATGAAATTTTTTCATAATTTTTGGTGCTATCGCCTCTTTTAATTTGTAAAAACGCTTTCCATGTGAAAACCGACCCGACTTGAACCACTGGTCTAATAAAATCGGATCCGATTCTAAATCCATATTTTCGAATATTTGTTCGTATATAGAATGCATGAAATTGCAATTTTATTTATTTTTTAACTTTAGATGACAGTTGCCGCACAAATGAAGATAGAAGACCCAATCTTGGGCACACACATTTATATCGTTATATATTATTATCATAAAATTATCCATTAAAATATACAATTTTATCGAATTATTCTTCTGATACGGTTGTATTTTCTCTTATCACAATCAATATCTGGAAAAATAACTAAAATGCAAATAATTAAAATATTTGGAAGTATCTATGCAACGTACTCTTTTCATTACAATCATAAATAATTTAAATCTCGGACAAGGGCACCGATAAAGGGAGAGAAAATTGAGTCTTGACCCCAATCCCCTTATCCGTCCTAGATTTTTGTACAGCTAATTTTTTTATCAATATAAATTAGTTGTAAGTTATAAAAATTTTAACAAATTTTAACTTAATCTTGTAAAAACACAGTATATAGTAAAAAAAAAAAAAGCTAAGACAAAAGCATCAGCACCGGCAGAAAATTCCGTATTTGTCAGGTTTCCGTCTTAGCAGGTATAATTAAAGAGAATTCCTTTTCTCAAAACCATGATTTTTTCCTTTAAGCAGAATTCCGTTACAGATAGGTTCTGTTTTCATGCGTTATTAACAAATCCCAAGTAAAAGTTCTGGATAAGGAAGGAATACGTTATACACTGGTTCCGTTTTCATATTACTGTACAAATAATTGTGCATGAACAAAGAAATCAGAAATTATAGACAGGTTTTTATAAAGCGTTCATGAGCCCCTATAGCTCACTACTAATTTAAATACTAAAATATATCAAATATCGTTTAAATATTTTTGTACAGATAAGATGTGAATGACACAGTGCAACTTTTTATTTCAAAATTCATTTGCCCGAAACTCCCATGAGTCGCGTTGTATGCGCCCGAACTCGAAAATTCTATTGGAAGTCAAACAGAACACGACAAAATATATTTAGTCGACTCGTAAGAAGCCTAATAATTCTTTTAAACATCGTTAGAGAAAACTTTATTTATTATAAGTAAAATAAAAGATCAACATAATATTAATGTTTCAGGAGTTTCACTTAAAAGGCTACTTTCACTCATGCGAAAACACCCGCTCGCTAACGTTAATCCTATGAAATAGTTATTTTATAATATCTTGTTTGCATTTCCATATTTTCAAAAGATTATTTTTTGCATCGGATAGCTGAGGTCGATCGCTACGGAGGCGTTTTTTTATTCTTTAAATTTTTTATTCAGGTATTTTTTTATTAGCATACTTTCACTTAACCCTTTCAGGGGCAAGCACTTGTGTTCCTGTAATGTTGAATTCGCACCGGAATTTAGGAAAGAATTTAGTTTAAAATAAGGAAAAGCAACTTTTCAACTTTTTCCCGTCAATGTTAAAAAAGTAAAACTTAATTAAAAGTTTCTGGTTCGAATCGGATTAAAATTAGGTGGGATATAATATATCCCACCGCCCCTCAAACGGTTAAGGAGCCGGTTTCGAAAGTGAAAGTATAGTCATTAAAATAATCTGAAAACAAAATCGGAAAAGTAAAAAAGGGCCTGCGTAGCGATCAGCCTCAGCTATTTAATGTAAAAAAAAAAAAAAAAATTAAATATTTAAATGAGAACGAGATATTATAAAATAAATGTTCAACAGGATTAACATTAGCGAGCGGGTGTTTTCGCGTGAGTGAAATAGCCTCTTAATCTATTATTTAAAACTGAGAAACATTCTTAACAAGATTTAAAAATGTAACCGCGTGCCGGGGAACATCCCGGGCGGGGCGCTAAAGGTATGGTCTGTAATCCAGACCGATCTGCCCCGCTTAAGGCATTAAATCACTAATGTGCGCAATTAATAAACCTCAATAGTCAATACAAAGGAATGGCCTTGTTAAGCACACCATAAAAACAAAAGAATTTTACTACACGATCAGAAAGGGGGGGGGGGGACTCTGTCATTAATATACCCACGTCCACTTTGTTTGAATAATTTGACAAAATAATTACTATTGAATTCAAATGAATTAAGCTGTACAACGACTGAAAAACCCATGGAAGCTGTGGTGGCAAATGTATACAAAGTTAATTTTCAAATGGCGAATGTCTTTTGTTTTTTAAGAAAAATCGATAAGTTTGTTTTTGTTAAGGTATTGTTTTGAGAATTATCAGTTTCACGTAAAATTTCAGTATTTATTTTATTTTTATACATGTATAATGCTCTTGAATTCTTTGTACAAATATCCCCACCCCCTCCTCTTCCCAGCGTTCTGATAAAGATTCCAACTCTAATATCAGCTATTCTAAAACATAATATATAAATGTATATATAATACCTTTATATATTATACATATAATACCTCTGAAATCCAAATACGTTAAACAAGTTCTATCAACAAAATCTGACTATTTTCTTTCTTTCCTTTTTTATTTTTTTTAAATCGCGTTCTCATTCCGGTTAAAAAAGATAACAAACTGAAGGTCACTTTCACTTCAAATTCTCTGCAAATGTTTCTCATTCTTACAAAAAGAATGCTGGAGATTTTAAAATAGTAATTTGTCCCTCCAAAAATTACTTTAATGTTAAACTTCTATCAGAAATTAGACTTTTCTTATTCCTGTTGTCTTTCTTAAAATTTACATTTCAATATTTTTCTATTTTCGTATTTGTTATTATTTTATGTAAATTATTATTATATAACAGTTAGAATTGTAATATTAAATACATATTAAATAATTATTAAAGTATTAAAGTAGTATTGGAGCTATAAATGACATGTAAAAATATTTTTATGTATCTGGATTTTTTTTCTGTTTCTTGGTTAGATCAAATGCAACGTTGGGATCTATTGGAAACTAGGGGGCTGCACTGATTTTTCTAGCCAAGTCAGGCTAGCAGTATATATATATATATATATATATATTTCTTTTTAAGCAGTTAAAAATTTGTATTCTTGTTCATTTCTTAAACGGAATCAAGAAGTTGCATATTTAATGAATTGAAAGTTATTTTATTTCATTAAATTGCAAAGTGATATTTAAAAAAAAATCTGATTTATTTTTCTTTGTCGAAATTCAATCAATTCTTTTATTTAACCATCTCTTTTCTCTCATTTTAATTACATTAATATTATTTTTTAAGTGTCTTGAATTCTTTATTGTCATATAACTGTGCAAGTTATAGTTAATATTGTTATTTTATATTCGGCAACTGTGGACATAAGAAATAAAAAGAAATACCATACTTTAGAATTTTTCTATAAAAATGTTTCATAATCCTTTTTAAAATAATTTTGATTGTTGGATAATGGTTGATAATAACGTAAGTTTCTGCAGAAATTGTGCCGGGCCTTCCAATAAAAACTTTTGTCCGAGTCTGGTCGATTCTGGGTCTGGAAATTTCAGCATGGGCAAACCTCTAGAATCTACTGACTTTTCATTCCCTTGAATCTTGAAAAGAGATAACTATAATGGCTTTCTATGAATTAGTCTTTTTGAAAATAGAGGAAAAAATCCAAAATTCCAATAAATTTTCGTGGCTGAGAGGTTCTGCTCTCGAAGCTGGTAGACGGGAAGTGCTGGGTTCGATCCCCAATCGCGCCCGTCGGCCTAATCGTTCGGAGTTTTCGTGGTTTTCTTCGAGCCGTGGATTTATCCATGCGTAAATACGGGTTAGGTTCCCTTAGAAAGACCCCCACGAAGTACACTCTTCCCCGGGCCTATATCCCAAGTGTAGGTAATTGGCCGTCAATAATCAACCCAACCCAATAAATTTTCAGTTATAAGCTCGAATATTTTTACAGTATCCGATGATTTATCCTTTAGGTTTATTCATTACTAAATTTCACATATTTACATTGAGTTATGCATTAAAATGGTAAATAATTTTGACTGTTATAAATAATAGAGCGCGAAAAATAGCTGTTACTTTTATATTCACAATGTCGGGGAACAAATCAAAATATTTTATTTAATTTTCACTAATATATTAAAAAACAAACAAGTTAATGTATGAAAAAAATGACTAAGAATTGACATGCCTGTGCCATATTTTATTTATTTATTTATTTATTTTAAAAGTAACATATAAAATTGTATTTTACTCTGTGAGAATACGCTTGCAGACAAATGTATAAGAAAAATGAAGCGAAAAAAAAATACTTATTAATTTGAGGGCTACTTTTCCTTGAAGTAACATCTCCGTATAGCTCAGAATCCTTGTTAGGTTATCTGTGTGTAATCAAACAAAAAATATTCATCGAATGCTTATTTTGGAAATAAATATCAAATACTTATTTTATCTTTGCTATTATAAAACAACAAAATTATGCTCTAATCCAACTGAAATTTTAATTAGTTAAACGTAAATTTCTAACATTTCTTATAATAGAAGAATAATTAAGCCTTATGCGATAACCGCCGAATTTGATATTTGACATTAAAATTATTTTTTTACAAATTTACAATGTATGCTTAATAACTGACTACTATTCTTTTCAATGATTTCCTAATTTATGTAATATATAGCAAACATCCTGAATATAACATTAAAAATTATAACAAAATGCATAGATTAAAATATTTGACAAAATCTATCTATTTCCTAAAATATTGTTTTAGAAAACCTGGAACATTGATTCTTTTTTAAATTTCTGTAGTTAGTGTTTTATTTATTTATTTATTTAAACTTTGTTCTCCCTTCCCCACAAAGGCTTTTCTTGGTGAAAGTTTAAAAATATATAAGGAGTTTTGCTTCTATATAAGGTACCTATGTTTACAGTTTAAATAATCTATACACTGTAATGTCTTTATTTTTAATGTGCTGTGCACCCCCTTTTAATTTACATACATCGAAAGCACCTCCTTGAAAAATATAGAATTTTTTTAAAAGTTTTACTCAGTAAAATGTCAAATCTAGTGCTGATTTGTAAAGACTGAAAAATAATATCATAATTTTATGTTACTGTCTTTCCTATTCCCCACTCACATTCTTTACACTGAAAATGTCAAAGTCGTAAAAAATCTTCCCATTTAAAAGATTTTTGCCTTTGTTACTATTTCCCTTTAGTTAATATTTATTTATTTTTTGTTTTCCTTTCACGTTCCTCTTCCCCTCTCTCCCCTAAAGAAAGGCCCTTTTCGTAAAAGATAAAACAAAAAGCATAAGGAGCTTTGCTTATATATAAGGAATCCATGTAGTCAGGATAAAGAATCTATAGACTATATATATTTCTTTTCGCATGCTCTAGCCACAAAGGACCCCTCTTGAACAAATAAATTACTTATAAAAAAATTCCTCAGAAAAACGTCAAAATTGGGCGTTCATGTTCGAAATCTAAAAAAAAAATACCTGATATTTTTTCACTTCTGCGTCGCTTACTATGAAATGCCCGGTAATGAACATTATTTACATTTAAAAAAAACCTCTGTTCGTCTTTACCTGATACCTTTTTACATCTTCATAGTTAGGATTTTAATTATTTTTAATTTCCCTCTCCCCCGACTCACCCAAAAGCTATGCTTAAAGAAAAATAAAAGTATACGGAGCTTAGCTCATAAGTAAGATGGTGATCGGAAAAAAAGGTGACCGGAAAAAAGTGGCAGAAAAAACAGGAGCGGAAAAAAGCAACCGGAAAAAAAAGTGACAAGGAATTGATAAATATTAAACTTATTGATAAATAAGTGTTAAAAACTAACGAGGTACCAAATGTCGGATTTATATCACTCCTGTAGGTGAATATTTGCTGTAAATATTTGTGAATTCTATTAGCAATAGTGTAAAAAAGTGGGAAAATCAGCGTACTAGGGTGTTTGTATTCCCCACTACGAGTATTCTCGTATGCAAATATTCACACCAATTTTCAATATTCGCATTCGTAGACATTGACGAAAAACATTCGTATTCGCGTTCGTGAATGTCTTAAATCAAGTAGTGATTAAAACGAGTATTCTCGTATGCGAATATTCACACCACTTTTCAATATTCACATTCGTAGACATCGACAAAAAGTAATCGTACTCGCGTTCGCGAATGACAAAAATCAAGTAGTGATAAATAGGAGCATTCTCGTACGCGATTATTCTCACCTTTTTGCACTATTGCTAATATAGCATTCACAAATATTTATAGCAAATTTTCGCCTACGGAAATGATAAATCAGACATTTGTTACCTCGTTAGTTTTTAACACTTATTTATGAATAAGTTCAATATTTATCAATTCATTATCACTTTTTTCTGCTCTGGTTTTTTATTTCAATTTTTTTCCGGTTTTTTTTTTTTGCAAGGTTAGTTTTTTTCCTAGTATCAAGTAAGGTATCTATGTATTACAATTTAAAGATTCTACAAATACACTGTAATTTCTTTTTAATGCACTCTTGCCTCCCCCCCCCCCCCTCAAAGGCATCCGCTTTGAAAAAAAAGTTGAATTTATCAGTATTTTTTGTACAATGTTAATGATGTGCGTTTTACGAATCTCACTGCCATTTTTTCCGTGTCCTTTTTCTCAAGTGCCTATATATATATATATATATATATATATATATATATATATATATATATATATAACACATTTATAGGAAAAGTGGTATTTCATACTTTCTTGTGTCCACTAAGAAACAGTGATTGATTTTTTTTCTGCTTGCTTCTAAAAAGACGGTTTCCTCTGACAGGAAATAGACACATAAACACTAAACAAAGCATCTTGGCAGTTTGCATTCTTGAGAATGTGGGGCTGAGGGTGTAATCCGACACTTATCTTGTGTCCAACGAATATCTTCCAACAGGAGACGAGGGGTAGTGAAGTTACGTATTCAAACAGTTCCAATAAGATTTTCCTCCAAGGTTACGATAAAGAGAAGCAGAAAGGAAAGACATAAGTGAGTTGCAAAAAGAAGACGGATGTAAACCCGGAATTTTTGGAAATATAAAATTTCGGAGAAATTTTGAAGATAAACAAAACCAGTAATTTTTCAATTTGAAAATTTTACTATTAATAAATTTCTGGCACTTTTCTGCGAAGTTTCAGCTAGATTTTTTTATTATAAATATACAAAAGTTATGACTCATTAGTTTTACAGCAATGGCGGCTGTGAATTGGTGAGGAATTGAATGTTTCTATAAAAATGAAAATTGTTTGATTTCTGCTAGCTAGCATATATACTATTCAGGAATACTGTATATTAATTTTCTTGTGAATTGAATTGTATTTTCGCATTAATTTCTTTTATATTGTTAATTTTCTTCACTCTGCTTGCTGGGCACAGAGTAAAGAAGAGAGCAGAGTTGAGTTACTATTGCAGTTACAGTTAAAAAGAGACAAATTGAAATAATTAAAAAAATGAAAAAATCCCTGCATAAACTTTCTAAAAACTCCCGAGATTTTTCAAAATGTCCCTAACAAACACCCGGTTTATTCCCGGGAATAAACCCGGTTTTCCCACCCGTTGCAATTCTACATATAAATGGAATAGAGAGAGGGCTTCTAAATAAAATTATGATTTTCAATATTATAATTGAGTATTGTAGTTGAGTATTTCCATATTTTTTAAAATAAATATTATACTCTTAGTAAGTGTACATAACAGAGGAAAAGTTCTATTTAATTTAAAATACTTTTCAGTCGCCGTACTTGAGAGCCATTGGTATATAATATAATATATTCAACATTTGCAACAAATCTAACATAACAGTATAACTTGAATATACCCAAATATATATGTATATTGGCTTGCAAGGTATTAAATTTAAATACTTTCACCAATTGAGAATTGGAATTTATATCAGCATATTTAAATATTTTAAATAAATAAAAATAAATTACTTTTCAAAAGAAATCTTTTTTCTGTAATTAATACACTTTTTTTTTTTTTTTAAGAAGTCAAATGGAGTTGCAGGTGCATAAAAACTGAAACACAAATAAAAATTACTGAAGAAAAAAAAAGTCATTAAAGTGAGAAATATACTATATATGTATATTTATAATATTTCTACATTTCATAAAAATAAAGCTATACTTAGAATATGCTTATTCTGTTTCTTTATTCTACGTTACTCTCTTTTTAAAAACATTATAATGCCTGAAGAAGATTGTAAGTTTTGTACTTTAGAGATAATAATAATATAAAGAAGAAATCTGAACAAATTGGTGTGAGAAACACAATTTTAGTTACAGTTTAATATATAAAATCCAAAATAGATAACTTAATTACCTATTAATTATTAACTTACTTATTAACTTAATTTGCAATATTAATAAATTTTAAATATTTATTATAATCTATCAATAACCATGAATTTTCGATTCTTTTTCATATGTACAATGAATTTAAAAATAAATATTTGTTTAAAGTCCCGTTTTATATATCTAAAAAGGAGAATTCTTATTATGTTCTTTTTTAAGAAAGATGTTCTACGCGAGATTTAATTTAATGCTATTTTCATACATACTATAGTGTATCAACCATTTGGCATATAATTAGTGATCTGTCTCCAGTAAAATGTGTATTAAGTTATCAGGCATAGAAAAAAACAAATGCTTTTCACTGAAAACGTGTGTAAAATTTTGAAATTCCTCCCACATCAATCATTTTTTAATTACACAGTCAAAATCTGCTGAAGAAGTTCAATTCGACAACAGTACTTACATTTTTGCAGTGATAGGTTTATGACATTATAATGGAATTCTATTGTATACCAATTATCAATACCTAAATATTAACTTTAACAAATGTCAACAATTTAATATTATAATTACGAGATAAAGTCCGTTAGTATTATGTCCGTTATAGAAGTCCGTAATAGATGTCCGTAATAGTTAGATAATGTCCGTAAAGATGAGATTCTTGAAGGTAAGACGGAACGCTATAGACTTTTACTCCAGGATTTAGGTTATCAATTAGAAAAATCTTGAGTGACTTCACTCCACTTTCCGAACATTTCACAGAATATTTTACATTTAAATACCAGGTAACACAAAAGTAACTGAAAAATACGTAACACATTAAGTGCAATGTATTCTATACTAAAATAATTTAATTATAGAGCTAAACAGCAGTAAGCGGATTCATAACCAAAGTTTGTGTCAAACATGAGAAATCTTGGCAACATTTAATTTCAAGTGTATGACAATTACAATCCTTTTTTCACCTAAAAGCAACAATTTTTCGCATATTTTGCAAAAGTATTTTGTTTGATTTTTTTTCTCTTTTTAATGCAGATATTTTTTTTCTTCGACAAAATGATTTCATAAACTTACAGTTTTATTTAGTAAAATTTTTTATTTCTTAAAAAGTAAAATATTTTTTTATTGTTAAAAAAAAGAAAACCTTTTATATATAGATAAAATATTTATATGTTTTGTATGAGCTTTTTAGGTGCGTTCGTAATTATATAAATACGTAGCACCTATAGTCGTCGTCTGGTTCGTCCGTCTGTCCGCATATAACAGCACAAAAACCAAAAAATATTTACTCCGTAAACAAGATTCACTCCCATAGGCGTAATGTAAAACGCATCGAGTCAAGTCGGCAGAATGAACAGTAATGCGCAATAGACAACTTTACAGGGGAGTAAGCGCAAACCAACCGGTGGTTTTAACTTTTTTTTTTCGGTCATTTTGCTTTTCGTCATTTTTTATTCTATTATTCTAAATTACGGAGATAATTACTTCATTTAAGTAGAAACTCCTTTCAAAACATCAGATAATATTTACAATTTAAATTTGAATGCTTAAATAGCTAAAATATTTCTAAAAAAAAACAGGTATATATATATTTTTTTAATCAGCCAATAATATATATCACAAAACAATAATGTGTGAAAGCTTATTGTTTCTTCGAAATGAGGGAAATGATATATATATTTTTAAAACAAGGCTTTTGTAAATCGACATTTGATTATTAGTAGACAGGGTTGATAAAAATCATGATTTTTTTTTAAATAAAAAAAATCTGATTTATTTGATTTTAATCGGATTTTTTTTTATTTAAATCAGATTTTTTTTTAATTAAAATTATTTGTGTACTGTGCATGTATTTATTTTATTTTCTCTGCATAGATAGACACATTTCTATTAATTTTATTACAGTTCCTAGATAAATTTCAAAATAATTTAAATAAAAATAAATTGTTGCAAACAAATTCAGATTTACTTAAAACTTAAAATATTATTCTACTATTAAATTGTTATAGATAAGATTATATCTATGTGTGTTGTGTCTATAAATTTGCAGTTAATTTAAGTTATTAAATTTTTCATTAAGGTATTACTCCAATAATACAGTAGACTGCCTTAAATCTGCATAGCTTAAAACCGGAGGTTATGCAGATTTTAGAATTTTGTTGATTTCTGGTTACTGTTTACATTTTTTAAACAATAATTTGAATTTAACAATGTACTCAAAATTATAATGAATGCTTACAATAAAGTAAAATAGTTAAATAAAATAAAAAAATTAAAAATAAAGGTCAAGTAAATAATTAAAATAATTAATAATGCATGACTAAATACAAATATGCATAATGATGAGATAATTTTTTCTTGAATTATTCAGTGAAACTCGCCTTATAAATGTACACTAATAATTCATATCAAAATCTTAAAATAACAAAGTTTTCTTTCATGTTTAGCCATGGATTGAATTCTAACATTATTAAAACCTTTCTCAGAATTTTTAAAAATATATATTTGTAAAATTCCACTATTGTTAAAATTTTAGTCTTTTGTGTCAATTGGAATAATATTTTGCATTCCCCCCCCCCATTCTTAAGTTGTAGTAAATGATTATTTACAACTCAGTGGCGGCTCGTGCCCTATTTCACAGGTGGGGCACCTATATGATAAGTGTGACAGTGCAGTAGATATCAGTAAACTGGAGTCATGTACTATATTTTTTACTATAATGCAAATAGTATTGTGTGTACCCGAAAACAAGATTTGCACAACAATAAAGCAACTAAATTTTGAAAAAAGAAAAAAAAATACACTTTGCATTTTATTAAAATTATTGCGGGTGTTTATTTTACGTATTAGATAATTGAAAAAATCTAGATACCGACATTTCTCATACTTTGAAAATTTATAAAGTTTTGATGATTTTGAAAATATAGAAAAAGAAATTGAAGTTTGAGATGAGATCTTCAGTCATGCAGTAAAGTTGTCACTGCCACACTTAATAAAACACTCTTTGTTTTTTACTTCTTAGAATTATTACTGCTAATATGCCACTATATAACTTACCAAAGATGTATAATACTCATGTTTAACGTAAAGCTATTATTCCAACAAAACAACTATTCTTAATAGATGTTTAATTAAAGTATTATTTTATTTTAAGGTTTAAAATCTAAATCAACATTACTATTTTTTCCTGTGTCTGCCGCCCTCTCAAGTAAAACGTGCACCCTAATTTTTAATACATTTCGCGAGAAAAAAAAAAAAAAAAAAAAAAAAAAGAGAAAACATTTAAAATTTATTCTGTTAAAATGTAAAAGTCATTTTTAAAGTTACAGAATAGTCACAAATAATTCCTTCATTGTTGCCTACCTTTGATGGTTTTGAAGCTTTCGGGTCAGGTTCGGATTGACCCAATTTTTCAAAAGAAAATCCTGAATATTTTTCAACTGAACAAAACTAAATAGTAAACTGGTTGAATATTAACGAGTGAACGAAAAATGTTTTCATTTTCATAGAAAAAAATATCAAATTGAGAAGATATATAATTGTACACTATTTTTCTATAATCAAATTAAAATATGATTTTTTTTTTTTTTTTTTTTTTTTGTTCGGGTTTGAATAATTTGTTTTCGGGCCGGGTTCACGTTGAAGTGAACTGGTCTCGTGTTGACTAAATTTTATTTGTCGTATTTCGAAAAGACTAAGCAGAATTTTCAGTTTCGGTTCGGGCACAACGCGATCCGTTTAGAATTTTAAAGGCCAATGGTAATTTTTACAGATACCAATTAAGATGTCAAATCCAAAATCTTCATGCATAAACTAAATTTCGATTGTTTAAAGTAAATTTTAGAGGGAAAAAATCACGCAACACAAGTAAGAAAATTACCGAAAAATAAGTTTAGCTTTGTATAATTAAAAATTATTGATTACCACAAACATTATTTATTTTTATTTAAAACACAGATTAAATGTAATGTATATAGTAATTCAATTATTTATATCCATTTATTCTGTCGATTTTGGCAATAATTATTTCGTAAATGAAAAAGTCTTAACAGATTCTATATAAATTAAAAATATGTAGTTTTAAACTCATATATCCAATTGCACTGCTATATTATTTAACATCAAGTTAACAATTAGATCACAAAAGATTTTCTGGCTGACACTTGTCTATAAAACCTAGTTAAATTAAAAAATAAAAACATTCATCATTGAAGAAAAATACCAACTACATAAACTCAAAAATATAATTAAAAAATATTTTTATTATTATTCAAAAAGTATTAAATGCACCATAAATAATGTAGAATTTTTTATTGGTATTGAAAAAAAAATAAAAAAGATTAGGATTATTAAAAAAAAAAGACTGGTTCCCATCAGTAAAAGTCGCCAATTATGTCGATAATTCTTAAACGCTGATATTTTCTGAAACAAACATAGTCTTTTTCTATATGGGGCCAGACAGATTTTGCCCCAAAAGCGTCCTATTCAAGCTGTTCCTTCACGCTGTTTGGCGATAAATACGAGGAAGACGCAAAGATGCGCGGTTGTGCAAAATGCCATAGAGCTCTATCGTGAAACGGGCACAGCTTTCTGGAGCCCTCCTGAATACCACTAGAACAGTGAGCGGCCAGTTGTCAAAAGGGTGATTTACGACATCCGGTGGAAGGGAATGATAACGTTCTTCGGGGATGGAAGCGAGCGAGCGAGAGAAAATTTTGGACTAGGCTGGAAAAGTCTTTAGTTGAAACTATCTGACATTGCTGATATTTTATTAAAAAGTAATGTTAAATTTAAGAAAATTTAATAGCGAAGTATAGGTGGGGCCGTGCCCCAAGTGCCCTATATCACGGGCCGCCCCTAAACTTAATTGAAAAAATAATTACACCACAGCGATTTTTTTCTTTCTTTTTTATTGCAAGTGGAATTATAATCGTTAACAAAGTTTGTATTTTTAGAAGATCCATTTCATATATTTTAACAATACTTTTTCCTGTATGTATAAGAATGATTTATGAAAAGTAAAGCATATTTCACTTTTGTATTTCTGAAACGAATAACTTCACCTTTGTTATTAACCCCATCATTCCATTTTTGCACCATATCCTTTAAATTTGTTTTTCTAATTTTAATTAAATGACAAAGACAGGTTTTTTTTTTTTTTTTTTTTTTTTTAATCAGCCAATAATATGTATCACAAAACAATATTAATTTGTGAAAGCTTATTGTTTTTTCGAAATGAGCAAAATTATATTTTGTTTTTTAAAACAAAGCTTTTGTAAATCTATATTTGATTATTAGTAGATATTGTGAATATACTAATTTCACACATATTTAAAAGGAAATACAACAACAAAATAATTTGTATAAGTGATGTTTTGAAATGAATTCTAACATTATTAAAACCTTTCTCAGACTTTAAAAAAAAGATATATTTGTAAAATTCCACTATTATTAAAATTTTAGTCTTTTGTGTCAATTGGAATAATATCTTGCATCCCCCCCCCCCCCCCAACATTAATAAATAGCCAAATAAATAGCTATGAAGCGATGGAAATTCTGCAAAATATAAAAAAAAAGAGAGAGAACAGTGGAATGTTGTTTGGTTGGAACGAAGGGTGAGAAGTATGTGACAGATTGCCGCAAGCGCGTTATTGTCGGCGCACCCTGTAAAGTTTGTTTTTCCGTCCTGAAAATGTTCTACCGACTTTACCCAAAGGTTTTACCCAAAGTAAAACTTCTTATCTATTCACAAAAACTACCCAACCGAATGGTTTGAAAATTAATATACATAATCGTTGCAGAATTTTGTCGAGTCATTTCAAATTTTATAAAAATCGAATCAAAACTTAAAAAGACATTAATAAAAGCTTTCTTCGTTCTGTTAAATCCTATCATACGTAATTAATTCAGTGATATCCCATGAGAGATAATGATTCTAGGTTGCCATGGTATGGTGATTGCCAGTCATATTATTTCCATATTACTGAATTTAGAAACCGAATTTGTATACTAAAATTGTTTAATTATAGCAATTTACCGACTGTTTTTTGGATAGATGTTTCCGGAAAAATAGGTATTAAATGGAAAAAGAGTCTAAATATGGATTTCAAGTTCTGAAATTTTCAAAGCTAGGCTTAAGCTTCCCATTGGAATTTTCAGTAAATTTCAAAAATTTTTCAAAAAAGATAAATTGTTGCCAAATTAAAATGTACTTATTTCAAATAATCATAATTCAACATTATTATAAAATTAATCATATTATAATAACAGACGATATAATTCATTTAAATGGAATGATAACGATGATTTTTTTTACATTGCCTTGTATTGAATATTTGTGCATAGTATAATTTTAATGTCACATAAGTGTAATTAATTGTTTTTAAAAGTGTATTGAAACTTAATTTTAGAAAATAAAATTCATATCTATAATATGAAAATCTGCACATAAAATAAATTTTGTATTCATGCATTTTTGCATAAGAATGCACCAGCTATTGCACACAAATCGGAATATTCATAAAATTAGTTATAGTGCGAACGCACATCATTTGTCACGTTTGACGATATACATATATGGATATATATAGATTTAATATATATAAATGAACATTTGAATGGAGGGTGGTTTAGAGGCCTGAAGGTCATGATCGGTGAAAATATATCAACATTTTTTGGAATTGCTATCCCCCGAACGGCTGCAATAGGTAGCTTTTTGTATTGAAAGCTACCTAATAAATGTTCAGAAAAGTACAAAAATGGAGTTTCCATGAGCATTATATATACATATATGATATTTATTTTTAACACATTTCAACATAGTTTAAAAGTGCTTATGAATGCGATTTTCCTGGCTGTCTGCCTGCTTCTCCGCACTCTAGCTCGCGAAAAATGCCGTATAATTAATATGATGTTGAAGTTTACTATGACATTTTAGGTATCGAAAATGAAGTATGTAGTATTTTTAGTTCGTTTATAGGGACACTCAAAATAATTCCGTTACTTTATAGTGTATGGAGAGCGGGGGTGGGGAATCGTTTGCGACATGTTTTAATGATGTTACACAATTTCAAATAAATTAATATTGGTATAGAACACTGAGGTGAACTACACGATGCTTACTGTTTAATAGGGTTTGCACAGTATTTATAGTTCATTTAGAGGGACACGCAAAATGTTCGGTTACAGTACTGTCTATGAGCGATAATTGCTGGAAGTTCGTTTTCAGTTGTGATATGCGTTCTTAATTTTAACTAATTATTTGAATATTACTTGGTGTGCATAAATTCTTTAGATCATATTCAGGGCTGCACAAATAAATTCTAGTAGATTTTCTTTTATTGACGGAAATAGTTGCAGGGAAATTTTCAACTCTGTTTTGCGCTTTTTAACTACACTAAATTATAGCATACTGTGTAATATGAATGGAAATCTACAGATCACATACAGAGATTTACAAAATGTCGGATATGTTTCCGACTATAGATGGTAATTTCTTAAATTGGATTTTCAAATGTGTTTTGCGTTTTCCAAATTGTTTACTCAGTTATCATCTGTCATCTTTATTAAACAGGGAAGTTTTGTTACACTTTTTTGGATGTGTTGGAAAGTATATTATAATCTATGCTTGATGCATGATTTGCATATTGATGCATGTATCAAAATCATGCGAAAAAAACCTATATTTTGGGTTTAAAAAAACTGTTTAATGCACTAAAAAATTTACTCGGAAATACTTCCGGAAATAAGTTGCAGAAAAAGAAAATTTGTTTTTATAAATGCTTCTTTAAATCTCAAAAATATAGTTTCTGGGCTTTCTAAAGTTAAAGAACGCTTTTAGGAATCATTAGTAACTCGGAAGTGGTTATTGTATGTTTCTGTTCGAGTTATATTATGTTTTCCTGCGATGTTATATCTGTCCTTTTTCCCTGTGTAGTTAAAAATTATATTTTGAAAGAATATCTTGAGAAAATAGAAATATTCTTTCCATTCACTTACAAATGCAATATGTATATGTATATATTAAAAATACATTTAATTAAATTTATTTATCCTTGAAATGGATAAAAATGGTAGTTTTTCTTTGTGAGCATAAGCAAATGAGCTTGACAGTTGGTATGCATTCGCAGTCCCTGATTCCGGACTCCTTAAATTCCGAGAAAATCCCAGGCAGGCAAATAAAAGGGTGTAACTCTCCCTTTCCCCAGAAAGGGACCTTTGTCCTTCTTTTGTGATGACAATGGGGAGCTGTGGAATTCAGTAAATAAGGAGAATGATGCAATGTTCAACCATCTGTTTTAAAAATAAATGAATAAAAATAAATTACTTTCCAAAAGAAATCGTTTTCTCGTTACCTTCAAATTTACTTTGAAAGAAACCTAAAATAAATGTTAGGTTAATAAAAGGGTAAACTTCAAGCAGCAATAAAAATGTAAATAAAGAAAAATTTTAATTAAAAATGACAATTTGTGAAAATTTTCTTTTAACACAGTTACTTTTAGAAAGCAACTGAAATTTAGCTCACACTATCGCTGATATCTTTATTGATTTTCACTGTTTTTTTAATGAATTTACTCTATAGATTTGGCTTTCAAATCATGAAAAGAATAATCGGTATTAGTTCGCCCATTCACACTTCAAAATTATTTTATAGAAATGTTTTAGAATGTATAGAAAAATTTTAATTAAAAATGACAATTTGTGAAAATTTTCTTTTAACACAGTTACTTTTAGAAAGCAACTGAAATTTAGCTCACACTATCGCTGATATCTTTATTGATTTTCACTGTTTTTTTAATGAATTTACTCTATAGAGTTGGCTTTCAAATCATGAAAAGAATAATCGGTATTAGTTCGCTCATTCACACTTCAAAATTATTTTATAGAAATGTTCATATTTCATCAAATATATATATTTATATTATAATGTTGTTTCTACTTTACTTAGGGCCTGGTTAACAATTGAATCTAGGGAAAGCAAGGTATTATTTTGGGGTCCTCTTTCATTTGGAGAAATTTTTTTCTTAATTCTTTATTCATGAAAACTTACCAATGATACTAACATTATTCCCGGAAGTAGCTTAACCGAGGTCGCATATATTTCATTAAACAGCTTTTTTGTATACCCTTATACTCTGTAAATACTTCAGATATATTTAGTACATATAGAGGTATGCTCAATTTCCCGGGTTGCTTCTAACAGGAACATCAGGATGCTATATGATTTATTAACATCCTATTGGTGACATTCATATTTCCCTGTTAAATAAGTTGCGTGAACTGCAGGGTTTTCCTCTTGGATTAAGCAAACTTTCTTTTCCAAAACTATTAAAAATATAATGTAAAAAAATAGAAAAAATGAAAATGTAAAATAGAGGGCCATTTTCACAGTGATTTTGGATGCCCTTTTAAATTTTAGAGGAGAAACATGCGCTTCACATGTTTTTTTTTTTTTTTTCGATAATCAAGCCCTGATTTCAGCGGAATGTGAGAAGCGTCAGAACTTTTACTAAAAAAACCCCCACTAACCAGGTGTATTCGCAGGGATTACTGAAATTAGAGAAATACCGCAAATCGTTTTAAGGTGCTAAAAAGTCATTAGTACACCTGTTTAAGGGAGGATAAATTTTCAGCTTTCATGTGAATGCGGTTAAAAGAAATGCTTGTTAAAACGGGACGGTGGAAAAAATGAAATTGTCTTTTTTTTTTTTTTTTTTTTTTTTTTTTTTATTACTTTAAGGAATACATTCTTTAAATTTATTTTAACGAAGGACAAATAAAAAAGGATTCATAATCTTTTATTTTATTTTTTTTATAAAATGCTTATAAATGTTTCTGGGTGAAGAAAATGAAATAGTTGTCCTTTTTTTTTTTTTTTTTTTTTTTTTTAACTTGACAGAATACATTTATTGGGTGTTTCCTTGTTACTATTTTTTTAAGAAGTTATTTTTAATGCATCTTATGACTATAATCTTACATTCTACCACTTCATAATATTTAACTTCAATCCAATTATACAAGAATTTAAATTTAACATTACACCAGGTGAGAAAGACATACCACCAACTGAATATTGTTACCATAAATTTATTACAAACACCAGGTAATAAGATTTAAGAAGGGGCACCAAAATTTAGTACAATTTAACACATACAGTACAAAATATAAGAAAAGGGAGAGAATGGCAAAATAAATTCATTTACTTTTAAATTTAACTTTTAAATAAAATCAAAGGAGGTAACAATATTCTCATATCTCTCACAACCTTAAAAAAAGGAAAAACACCCAATACTTCTAAATTTCAGAAACATAAAGTATTCATAAATAATGACGAATAACAGTGAAAATTACACT
This sequence comes from Maratus michaelseni, assembly GCA_963931845.1. Taxonomy (NCBI): domain Eukaryota; kingdom Metazoa; phylum Arthropoda; class Arachnida; order Araneae; family Salticidae; genus Maratus; species Maratus michaelseni. Next base: position 395,173,308 of record OZ007591.1, on the reverse strand, counting down.
AATTTTGAATAACTGAATGGAGACAAACTCTCATATTTGAGAGGATAAAACTCAGAAAATTTGCAAGTTAAAACCAGAATGACATTACTCTATGAATACATTTATACTTTTAAAATTTAGGGACCAATGAAATCGTATAGTTGAGCACATTACGTATTTTATAAATCATTTGAAAAGCTGTGATTCAAGATGATAGGACACATTTTTAATTACCTAAACAATAATATTTCACTTAATAGGATTCTCTTAATACTTCATAAATTTATTAACTCTCTTTAAAATGTATAAAATTTCACAATTAACTTAATTCAGAATAAACAATTTACTTTAAGTGCATCAATAAACTTTAATCTATAAAATTTACTATCATCTGTTTAGCTATTTAGTTCTATTTACATTTGGATATTTAGATTAGGTCTACACATTTCACCATATTTCATCTTAAATCCACATTAATTTAAAATTATATTTGTCATATATATATCTCTTACAGAATTAATATTTTTAAAGAAAACATGTGTGATTGAATTTCACTCCATATGAATTCTGTTATCAGTTTTAAAAAAAAAACAATGAAGGTGGACTATTTCACAGAATAAAAACATAAGGGCAACAAAGCTAAAAACAAGGAAAGGGGGTTTAATTTACTATTAATTTACAGATTTTAGACTAAAAGTGCAGAAAAGAATTACTTGTTAAATAATATTTATAAACACATCTGAATAAAACAATAACAGAATTCTAAATTCACATTACACATATTTAATTGCTGTTATTATATTCGGGCATAGTTATTATTGTAGAAATTTAACATTAACATTTAAGTTTTTATTACTTGAATAAAATATTTAACATTAATACTGCTACTTATGAGAGTCTATCTATAATAATTAGAGAAGGAGAAATGTATAAACAATGAGAAAAGGAAACATTTTTTTTTTTATCATCGTTTCTTTTTAATTAATTAACACATAATATGTAGACAACATTTATCCGAACACTCTATTTGGCATTGATACTGTAATTTCTTATATTGAAATCATTTAAAATAGTTTTAAAAAACAGTTCATATACATATAGGATAAGCACAATTCAACATTATAAACATATAGAAATGAATAATTTTACTCACATTCTTGAAGACAAAGCAAATCACCTTTGCACAAATACAAAAATTTCTTGTACCAACCAATTTTCATTGTATTCTTGGTCTCTCACCCAGTTGGCAGTTTAGGATACCTATTACACTCATATGGGGTAAGACTACTGCTGTTATCTATTTCCACTCATCATCCAACGATGTTATCTCCTTGAATTCTCATATTTAGCAGCAACCGCCTTTCAAAAGGGAGTACCTTCTCATAAATTTTTTAGGAGCCGAACCTTCTTATGTTATCTGCAAGACTCCGCTTTACCGATATTACCTCCGGGACTTATTTTTTTTGGAGATTCGCACAGCTAAATACTGCTCCACTACCAGTCCAAACTTATCAACTCAGGGATACTTTGATAACTTGGTAATTGTCGTCTCATGTTCATCTCTATCATCTGAACATCATACAGCATCAAGACTCGCCTTAGATATTTTCATAGAAAGGAAATTGTCACTTTCAAAAAAGTGTTTTCAACTCACACTAAGCGATATGCCTCATTCTAGAATCTAATTATGAGAGATTATTCAATCTCGACTTCTTTTCAGCTAGGTGTCATATCAACTACTAAAACACGATCCCTTCTCGGAGCTCAGGGGTAGAGTGGGAAAGCATCTTCCCGCCAAAAATGAACCCCCTCGCCCGTACCGAATTTTATTGGCTCGCACCTACATCACTAGCTGTTTTCTACTCACTGACTGACCTTCTCATATCACCTCTCTCTCCTCGAACCTATATGGGACCTACCCATTTAAAAAAAAGGGGGAACGGGGGCCTATCGCTTCTGTTACTATGCGCTAACTACATGGTAACAGAAAAATACTTGAAGGAACGGGTCACCTAATGGTCCTTTTTTGACCGAAATCCTGGGGGAAGGTTGACTGCATGTCCTACAAGGTTAAACTTTGCGGGTATTTTTCCTGGAATAAGTGGGGTTGAACAACAAGGTCACAACAATTTACACTTGGGGTTGATATTACGAAAAGGAAAAAAAAAAGGAACATTTAACTAGAATTTGGAAGAAAGAACTGCATTACTTACCATGTTATACATTTAAAAAAAAAAGAAAGTGAAAGAAAAATTAACTGAAAATTTAGAGAAATGAAGGGTTATGTTAATATAAGTTAAAAAATTAGAATTTGCGAAATATTCTACAACAAGACTCCCCTATCCTGAATAAAAAAAAAAAATTTTGACAAAAAAAAAAATTTTTTTTTTTTTTTTTAACAAAAAAAAAGAAAGTATAAAGCTAACTCCCAATGGAGAACTCGATTTCCTACTCCAAGTCAGTTAACCTAGACTTGTTAAAACCAAAAAATTGGAAAAATGAAGGTAAAATGGTTTACTGCCTGCTGGAGCAACACCTACGTGGGTCCAAGATACTCGAACAAATCAAACAGCGACTCGAAGAGCTTCCAAGCATCACATAGTTGAAACCCCGCTCGTCACACTCCGGAATGTGCAATTCGAGCTGCACACAATGAACCGTCCACCTGACCACATCCCTAAAAGAAAAATGGAATTGAGTTTAAAAAGGAATTTATACATAAGTAAAAGCTGTGAGCCATATAAGTAACCATGGGGTTTATCACAACCAACTGAGCCTCTACCCTTGCCTTCAGATTTGCCTACAGTTATCTGTATTAGATGATACCTACTGAAAATTTTCACCAACTTCCCGAAACAGACCAGATATCCAGACGGTGAACTCTCATTTCACCACTACTACTTTCTACACGTGAGTATGCCACTCCACCGTAATTGCCATGTGTAACTGCAGCTAGGCCCCAAAATTGTTGCTAAAATTAAATAAATTTAAGTTTAAGGTTAATTAACATGTGAAGGACTGCCAACTGATACTTTTCACATTTTATATATACATCAAGACACAGGCTGGAGATGCAGATGTAGATATATATATACATAATACACAAATAAAATCTTTTACTCGACATATAACAGTGTGTGAGTCAAAGGTAATAAAAAAAAGTATTTAAATCAAATTCATAGAAATAGCACTAGGTTACATACAGGTAAATAGCATAACACAAAAAAAAAAAAAACACAACAGAGATGCAATATTTCATTTTCAGTTTAAAATGCTTTACAAAAAAAAAAAAAAAAAAAAAAAAATACATGAATGCAAGTTCATTGTATTAGCAGGGAACCCCTATTCATTTGAAAAGTTCATATTTTGATTGTTGGGGTTTTACTTGGAGTGTACAAATGCACTTACAGATCATTGTGCATACATTAGTGTATGTCTGCAACTCTGTATTCCTATGGGAACAATTACCATAGCCTAGACAACTTTAAAAATGCAGAAACTAAAAACAACATGCAAAAAAAAATGTGAAAAACAAATTCCACTACTACCAGGTAACTCTGCCAACAAGATAAAAAAAAAAAAGGGAAAAAAAGAAAATATAAACACAATTACCCAAATTTACAGAAGAGAATAGAATATAGAAGGTATAACAATGTACACACCGAAAGTGTATATGTACGGCTGTAAATAAGTCACACCCCACATACAGAAATGTATAAAATATCTCTGTAAGATTTGCACATATACCCAATAAATTACAACTTCCGAGAAGGTAACACAAATAAGTAAACTAAATAAGTGTTAGAATTAGCTATATATATACAATACAATTATATTTTCAAAAGGAAGTAAAAAAGGGGAAAAAAAAATTTACCCAAATCCCTTCGCTTGCATCACGTAATTTTCAAAACATCCCCCAAAAAACTCCAAACATCCCAGAAATAGCACGAATTTTGGTTAAAAATTTATAAAAATTTACAAAAAGTGGGTGCGGAGCGGTATGCATGCCAAAATATAACATAATACCCAATACCCTTCTAAAAAAGGTACATATAAAGCTCCAAAAACGCTTACTAACACTTCCGGAAAGCAATCAAAACAAACCCATTTTAAGTTGAAAAATTTTCAATTCCGAGTTTTAATTTCGATAAATTTCCTCAAAAACAGATTAAAACACATATAAATACAAATTAATTAGACTATATACAGAAAACATTGAGTGAAAAACAGATAAAGTCGTTACTCTTTATAAATGGGACGAACGCTTCTGTCCCGAAATGAATAATCGACCCGTGGAGTCGATCTAGAACGACCGAGGCGTTTCGATTTCGCGACAGGCCGTATCGAATCACCCTCAGTTGCTTTTTCGTTGCTATCGGACTGATCAACCTCTCTGCCTCTTTCAGCAACATTAGGCTCCTCTTGTGTGCTACCCGAACTTTCCCCTACCGGAGCAATCTGTGGATGTGACTCTTCCCCTCCCGGACTGACCTGTGGTTGTGGGGAAAGAGCACCAATTTCGGTTGAAACGCTGCGCGCCTCCTCCTCGTCTTCCTTAGTTACGGTTTCAGTGTTGCAATCATTCTCGTTTTCTTGCGCTAAAGGGGGCGGAACCCATGCGAAATATCGTCTATGTCTAGTAGTACGGAGGTGGGTTGGTTGCTCGCCACTCTGAATCGGTTCTGTTTCATCGATGGGCGGATTGTGAATCGAATTTCCGTTAGTCGTTTGTTGTTGTGGATTGTTTTGGTTAGTAATCTTCCTGTCTTTGAATAACGTTAGTCTATCAACATGGACAACTTGGGTATTTTTCGGGTTAGCAACTAAAGCGATCTTAAAATTTACATTATTTAATTGTTCAATAATAGTAAAAGGACCGTTATTTAATTTACTTAGCTTTTTAGTCTGTCCTGGCTCAATTCTAGGTGTGTAAAGCCACACTAGATCACCTACTTTTAGATTTTTACACACTGCTGTTTTTTCTCTGTATTTCTCCTGAGTTTCAGCTGCTTTAACTAGATTGTTATGGACTTCTGCATATACTTTTTGGAGAGCAGGAATTACAAGTTCACAGAAAGACGGTGCATCGTTGTAATTAAGTTTAGGTGGTTGTGAAAATACATGATAGGGAAGATTTAAGTTTCTACCATACATGACAGCTGCCGGTGTTAACTTTGTTGATGAATGTACAGCGGTCCGCATTGCTAACAGAGCAAATTTAAGTTTAGAGTCCCAGTCTGTTTGATTTTGATTTACAATATGAGAAAGTGCATTCTTTAACGTTCTATTTTGGCGTTCCACCTGAGCATTTCCGGGTGCATGATAAAAAGATGTTCTGATATGTTTTATGCCAAACATACTGTATACATGCTCAATCGCATCCGATATTAGGTTTTTTCCATTATCTGTCGTTATATAACACGGTGCTCCATATCGGGATATGAAATCTGCCAACGTGTCCGCTATTACATCAGAAGTAATTGAACTGACAGCATACGCCTCTGGCCATTTGGTAAAAGAGTCTATGTATGTGACTATATATTTATTTCCTGAAAATGTTTGTGGCAAGACGCCTATGATATCTAAGTGTACTTTATTTAGAGGAAATTCAGGGGTGGGCATACGCTGAAGGGGGGCAAGCTGATTTGCCTTATGGGCTCTTTTCTCTTGACAACTAACACAAGATTCTACCAGGTGTTTGACATCTGCCGACATCCCTGGCCAGTAAAAGTGCTCTCGGATGCGGTCAATTGTTTTCTGGAAACCTTGATGACAAGCAGCTAGAGAGTCGTGTGTTAGAGTGAACACTTGCAAAACCAGTTCCTTAGGAACCACTAACTTGATGGGGTTGTTTAAAATCAAAGATTCTCTAGTATCCTCACATACCAAGATATCGTCTCTAAAAAAGAATTTCATATACCTAGGTGAGATTTCCAATTTCTGCTCCAATTTTTTTACAATTTCACAGCATTTCGTGTCCGATTTTTGGAACTCGCAAATTTTTCCCATAAGGTTTGAGTATGGTTCAAAAGATGTTTCTTTAGCTACCTGAATACTAAAATTGCAGCTAACTGCACTTGTAGGCTTCTCTACATTAGCAAAACGCGATAGGAAGTCTGCCACACTGTTACATTTTCCCTTGACATAGTTTATTGTAAAGTTATAGTCTGATAAAGTGCATATCCACTTGGCCATGCGTGACGTGGGATCCTGAATCTTCAACATAAAGGTGAGTGGAGCATGATCTGTATAAATGGAAAAATGTGTACTGGCTATATAACACTTAAAATGTGCAGTGGCCCAGACAAGGGCTAAAAGTTCTCTTTCGGTGGCAGAGTATCTTGTCTCTGCATCTTTCAGTCTCCTGCTAGCAAAGGCGACAGGGTGTATCATTTTGTTATTATCCAATTGTGATAACACTGCCCCTAAAGATTCACTACTTGCATCAGAATATATAATGAATTCTTTGTCAAAATCAGGTAAAGCTAAACAGGGTTTTGAGATAAGAGCTTTCTTAAGATCATCAAATTCCCGCTGGGCTGCCTCGTTCCAGACAAAACGCCCTGTTTCTTTAGTGAGGTCTATTAAATTAATTGCTCTTTTAGTAAAATCTGGGATAAAGCGTCTGTAAAAAGACAATGTGCCGATGAAAGATCTGACACCTTTACGATTTGTAGGAGGTTGTAACTTTTCTATAATTTCAATATTTTTATTAATGGGGGATACTTGACCACCATGAATCTCAAAACCAAGATACTGAATTTTGTCTGTCAGGAAATTACATTTGCTGGGTTTAAGTTTTAAGTTATGTTGGCGAAGCCTTTCGAATACTAAGTTAAGTTTGGTAAAATGAGACTCAATGTCTTTAGAAGATACTACAATGTCATCAATATACACTAATATACCCAAATTTCCGAGATCCCCAAAAATGGCATTCATTAGTCTCTGAAAGCTATCTCCTGAATTAGCCAATCCAAAACAGTTGCGCGACCACTCAAATAATCCTTTATGCGTAATAATAGCAGTTTTATGCATGTCTTCAGGTCTAATGACTTGTTGAAAAAAACCACTAGTAAGGTCGAGAGTTGAAAAATAATTGGCACCTGAAAGGGAGTCTACAGAGTCTGTGATATTAGGAATGGGGTATGCATCTTTTACCAAGTTTTTATTTAGCTTCCTAAAATCAACAGCTAATCTGTATGTACCATCCGTTTTTTGTACGAGAATGACTGGAGAAGAAAATTCTGACATTGAAGGTGACAAAATATTAGCTTCTAATAAAATGTTTAATTGGTCCTCCATTTCCTGGCGCAGTTTATAAGGGACTCTATATGCTTTGCAACGAACTGGTTTATCAGAGGTGAGATTTATGGTATGGGGAATAGTGTCACAGCCAGGTAAATCTAGTACAGAGGCTGCGAACACATCTTTGTTCTTATCCAGGAAATCTTGCATTTGTGCTTTTAAAGGGGTGTCTAAGTGGTCTAAATTAATTTCAGAGCTCCATTTTAAATCTGCATGGTCGAAATCTGCAATTGGGGGGTCAACATTTACATTACAATTTAAATTACATATCTCTGGGGTTAAATTTAAGTTGTCTTTACATTTAAGAATTTTGGCAACATATGTTCCTTTATTTAAATTAATAGAATTATCTGAGAAATTAGCAAAAGATAAAAATAAACCATGCTCTTGTGTGCAAATGGTTCTAGAAATAAGGAGGCCTTGATGCATACTTCTAGCAAGGGGTTCTAACATTATAGGGTCATTAACATTTACATTTAATTCTTTATTACACTTAACATTAGCTAAAATTTTAGTTTGGGGGGGAATTGTAAGTTTGTCACATAATGCGGCAATGCCTATGATAGTCTTGTCATTACTCTCATTGCTACTCATTCTATTTTCACTCTCATTATTTTGTGTGTTCCCATTTAATTGTTCCTCCATATCATAAAAAACAGTCTCATCAGATTTGCTAGCATTATCCGCATGTTGTGCAATATGGTTTACTTGTTGAGCCTCAGTAGTCTGTGGTATACTGTAGTTATTTGAGGTACCCTCTACTTTTTCACTTTGTAAGACACTATTACTTTCACTTGACACCTTATTCTGCCCACCATTCTCGAATTCTCCACTAATACTACTTATGGTACCCTGAACTGTCTTTACATTACTACTACAGTCTACCTTCTGCTCCCTTTCACCTTTGTTGACATATTTGCACTGGGAATTTTCAGGGTCATAATTATCACAATTACACATTTTTGAATCATTATTATACATATATTTACAATTATATTTACAATTATTTACTATAACCCCTACATTATTTACAGAATCCTGACACTGTTCAGTATTTTCCTCGACGTTTTCCACACTCTCAGTAGACTCACTAAGATTATGGCAACCCTTGTTTGTCTCTAATTTGGAATGACTTTGCATATCAATTTTTTGTTTACATTGGGTTTGTTCAGGGCTTCTAAGAGTGATAGCATTGTCTGAACAATCAATGAGAACTCGATACTTTTTTAAAAAAGGCATTCCCAAAATAGCAGAAAATTCCTCCGCCAGCTGACCTGGTACAACAAAAAACTGTGCCTTGCACAGCGTATCATTAATTTTAAATGTTGCGAGTACACTTTGATTGAGATGAACTTTTTGACCAGTTACTGTCACAATCGGTGTGCAACACTCTTCTATAGGGCTACCTGTGAACAAATTGAGCATAGTGCTACTCAACAAATTGATAGCCGATCCCGAGTCACATAACGCAGTAATATTTTTATTACTTACAGTAATTTTAGTAACTGGGAGACTATATAAATGGGGTGAAAACACACTATATACAGGGGGTGAGTCGTTTGGCTTTTGGGGGATCAATTCGACCATTAAAGATCCGGCCTCTAACCGTTTAAAGGCCTCGCAGGAGTACCTTGGGCATTAGCATCATTACTCGGTTGGTTTCCATTACTGTTTTCATGTCTGTCCCTATTATTATCTCCTCTATTTATGTAGTCAACACTATCTCTATAACTGTAGTCGTTTCTACCCCTATAATTATATTCATTTCTATTTCTATTTCCCCTATAGTTACCATTCCCTGCTTGGTTTGAATTTCCTCTATAATTACTGTTATAGTTTCCACGGCCCCTATAGTTATTATGCCTGCTCCTACCCAAGTTATACTGGTACCTCGCCTGTGGGCAATCTCGTGCATAATGTCCACTTTCTGAGCACAAATGACACTGAAAATTTCTGAATTGTGCTCTTTCCTGGCTCTGGACCTCACTCTGCCTTTCCTGAATTCGAACTAAACTGTCAATTTTTGCTGACAGCAAATCTACCTGGTCTTTCAAATTGCTGATGTCCTGCTGTGATTGTTTATACTCATTTTGGGGATACATAGCTGCACAGGCTAAATTTTGTGGAACAGATTCAGGTATAAATGGAGCACTAATTTCATTTTGGAGGTTATAGAATGGATTTATACTCCTGCACGCTTTTTCTTCAAGCAATGCAACAGTGAGGATTTCTTCAGGCGTTTGTGGGTTTTTTGTAATGACCCCTTTTCTTATTTCTGGGGACAGATTTCCCAAAAGCATTGAGTGAAAGATAGCGTTTCTACTTTTGTTAACTACCTCCCCTTCTAATCCATCAATAACTAGGGCTTTAAGCGACATGTCGTAGGCTCTGTCATAGAAGTCCTGCACCGACATTTGAGGGGTTTGCTTGAAACTAAAAAAATTTGAAAGGGCTACATCTGGAGAAACATGACTGGTGTATCTTTCCCTGAAAATTTTAACAATTTCATCTACCTTTTTATCTTTATGAAGCTTAAATAACCTTGCCGCTCCCCCGGTAACTCTGCTAAACCAAGCGAATTTTTTCTCATCCTCCCCCCATTCGAAAAAGGTAGCAAGGCTATCCCACTTTTCAAAAAATTCACTAAAAGAAACTGAATTTTCAACACCGCTAAAAGGTGGAATTGAAGAAATATTTTCCATAAGGGAATTTTTCTTTTGAATATTAGCCAAGTTTTTTGCCTGACTTCTGCCATGATAAGTTTTATCAATGAGAAAAAAAAATTAAGTGGGAGGGGGTGCAACTATACACAGAAATACACATACAAAAGCATAAAAACAAGAGAGAATTTAAATTTGGAACTATCTAAGTGCAGAGATGTCAAAACTTTAACCAAATTGCAATACAGAGTCACAGACTTACCTTTCACAACCATGAAAATTAAATCAAAATACCTTTTACAACCATGAAAATTAAATCAAAATACCTTTTACAACCATGAAAATTAAATCAAAATACCTTTTACAACCATGAAAATTAAATTAAAAACACAAAATACAGCTTCATATTTTTTTAAAAAATTTTAGATTTTTATAAATCTATAAGCATAAGCCAGGTTTGAAATGTCATGGGCACCAATCTTATTGGGTGTTTCCTTGTTACTATTTTTTTAAGAAGTTATTTTTAATGCATCTTATGACTATAATCTTACATTCTACCACTTCATAATATTTAACTTCAATCCAATTATACAAGAATTTAAATTTAACATTACACCAGGTGAGAAAGACATACCACCAACTGAATATTGTTACCATAAATTTATTACAAACACCAGGTAATAAGATTTAAGAAGGGGCACCAAAATTTAGTACAATTTAACACATACAGTACAAAATATAAGAAAAGGGAGAGAATGGCAAAATAAATTCATTTACTTTTAAATTTAACTTTTAAATAAAATCAAAGGAGGTAACAATATTCTCATATCTCTCACAACCTTAAAAAAAGGAAAAACACCCAATACTTCTAAATTTCAGAAACATAAAGTATTCATAAATAATGACGAATAACAGTGAAAATTACACTAATTTTGAATAACTGAATGGAGACAAACTCTCATATTTGAGAGGATAAAACTCAGAAAATTTGCAAGTTAAAACCAGAATGACATTACTCTATGAATACATTTATACTTTTAAAATTTAGGGACCAATGAAATCGTATAGTTGAGCACATTACGTATTTTATAAATCATTTGAAAAGCTGTGATTCAAGATGATAGGACACATTTTTAATTACCTAAACAATAATATTTCACTTAATAGGATTCTCTTAATACTTCATAAATTTATTAACTCTCTTTAAAATGTATAAAATTTCACAATTAACTTAATTCAGAATAAACAATTTACTTTAAGTGCATCAATAAACTTTAATCTATAAAATTTACTATCATCTGTTTAGCTATTTAGTTCTATTTACATTTGGATATTTAGATTAGGTCTACACATTTCACCATATTTCATCTTAAATCCACATTAATTTAAAATTATATTTGTCATATATATATCTCTTACAGAATTAATATTTTTAAAGAAAACATGTGTGATTGAATTTCACTCCATATGAATTCTGTTATCAGTTTTAAAAAAAAAACAATGAAGGTGGACTATTTCACAGAATAAAAACATAAGGGCAACAAAGCTAAAAACAAGGAAAGGGGGTTTAATTTACTATTAATTTACAGATTTTAGACTAAAAGTGCAGAAAAGAATTACTTGTTAAATAATATTTATAAACACATCTGAATAAAACAATAACAGAATTCTAAATTCACATTACACATATTTAATTGCTGTTATTATATTCGGGCATAGTTATTATTGTAGAAATTTAACATTAACATTTAAGTTTTTATTACTTGAATAAAATATTTAACATTAATACTGCTACTTATGAGAGTCTATCTATAATAATTAGAGAAGGAGAAATGTATAAACAATGAGAAAAGGAAACATTTTTTTTTTTATCATCGTTTCTTTTTAATTAATTAACACATAATATGTAGACAACATTTATCCGAACACTCTATTTGGCATTGATACTGTAATTTCTTATATTGAAATCATTTAAAATAGTTTTAAAAAACAGTTCATATACATATAGGATAAGCACAATTCAACATTATAAACATATAGAAATGAATAATTTTACTCACATTCTTGAAGACAAAGCAAATCACCTTTGCACAAATACAAAAATTTCTTGTACCAACCAATTTTCATTGTATTCTTGGTCTCTCACCCAGTTGGCAGTTTAGGATACCTATTACACTCATATGGGGTAAGACTACTGCTGTTATCTATTTCCACTCATCATCCAACGATGTTATCTCCTTGAATTCTCATATTTAGCAGCAACCGCCTTTCAAAAGGGAGTACCTTCTCATAAATTTTTTAGGAGCCGAACCTTCTTATGTTATCTGCAAGACTCCGCTTTACCGATATTACCTCCGGGACTTATTTTTTTGGAGATTCGCACAGCTAAATACTGCTCCACTACCAGTCCAAACTTATCAACTCAGGGATACTTTGATAACTTGGTAATTGTCGTCTCATGTTCATCTCTATCATCTGAACATCATACAGCATCAAGACTCGCCTTAGATATTTTCATAGAAAGGAAATTGTCACTTTCAAAAAAGTGTTTTCAACTCACACTAAGCGATATGCCTCATTCTAGAATCTAATTATGAGAGATTATTCAATCTCGACTTCTTTTCAGCTAGGTGTCATATCAACTACTAAAACACGATCCCTTCTCGGAGCTCAGGGGTAGAGTGGGAAAGCATCTTCCCGCCAAAAATGAACCCCCTCGCCCGTACCGAATTTTATTGGCTCGCACCTACATCACTAGCTGTTTTCTACTCACTGACTGACCTTCTCATATCACCTCTCTCTCCTCGAACCTATATGGGACCTACCCATTTAAAAAAAAGGGGGAACGGGGGCCTATCGCTTCTGTTACTATGCGCTAACTACATGGTAACAGAAAAATACTTGAAGGAACGGGTCACCTAATGGTCCTTTTTTGACCGAAATCCTGGGGGAAGGTTGACTGCATGTCCTACAAGGTTAAACTTTGCGGGTATTTTTCCTGGAATAAGTGGGGTTGAACAACAAGGTCACAACAATTTACACTTGGGGTTGATATTACGAAAAGGAAAAAAAAAAGGAACATTTAACTAGAATTTGGAAGAAAGAACTGCATTACTTACCATGTTATACATTTAAAAAAAAAAGAAAGTGAAAGAAAAATTAACTGAAAATTTAGAGAAATGAAGGGTTATGTTAATATAAGTTAAAAAATTAGAATTTGCGAAATATTCTACAACACATTCTTTGAATTTATTTTAAGGAAGGAAAAATAAAATAGGATTCATAATCTTTTATATATATATATATATATTTTATAAAGTGCTTATAAATTTTAATGGGTGAAGAAAGTGAAATTATTATATATTTTTTTAACTTTACAGAATACATTCTTTTGAATTTATTTTAAAGAAGGAAAAATAAAGTATGATTTTTTTTTTTTTGACAATATGCTTATAAATTTTACTGTAATTAAACATATTTACAAAAAAAAAAAAAAAAAAAAAAAAAAAAAAAAAATCTTGTAACATCTTTTAATTTAATATCCAAAAGTAGTGCATATGTATGCTCTGAATATTTATAGATAACGCTTAATAATGGAGTCACAATCATCAAGTAATTTTCAACACACACTCATAAAAGTTTCAGATATTTTAATTCAAATTCCATACAACTGGAGACTATTATTATTACTCGCATCCATAGCTTTACAAATTTGAGAAAATCTGGTAGCCAGAATAAAATACTAATCGCCAGTCATCCCCGTCATTGATTAAAATAAAACACAATATTTTTTTATGAATTAATTGAGAAAAAATAATAACAAGCATAGTTTAGAATTATTAGTTACATAGTTTAGAATAGTACATAATTTAGAACGATAATATAAAATATGTTTTCTAATGAAACTTATATCACTTATAATCACTTATATTATGTTGACAACTTATATAAACACAAAAATCTGATTTGAAACTTGAGCATTTTTGAGAATTGTATACAATTTTAGATGCCACAAAGCCACATGCCATTGACACTATTTCTTGACACTCTCCCCCAACATTCTAACCACGTGACATATACTAGCTAGCTATAGCTGAAAAGAATGGTGTTTTCTGTGTATGAGTTGGAAAAAGCCTTTCAAATTTAGTTCTTCCATTAAAAGTACGAGAGAAGAGGAAGGTCACCGCTTGCCGAGCTCGAGTAGGGGAGGGGGAGATAAAAAATGCAATTTGTGCTACTTTCTTATGTCAATTTTTTTACAGAAATCACCCCGAAAGATTAAATAACTTGGTCACCAGATGAAAAAACTTGGTAGCCAGTGGCGATCTGGCGACCGTATTTGTCAAGCCCTGCCCGCATCTAATATGTAAACGGAGGAAAATAATTGTTTTGAACATGAATACGAATACATGAATGTTTTATATGCATATTAATATTAGAGTTTTCAAGAGTATGGGCATAAGGGCTTTTTCATATGAAAGGAAATACAAAAAAATTAAAACAGCCAAGAAGTTCCTGAAATAGACAATGTTTTTTAGCAACTGAAAAGTTCTTTTTCTGTTCGTCCAGTGAATTTCTACATTCCCCTTGCTATTGTTAAACCTATGGGCGTAGGATACATCCGTATATTAAAAATATCTCCTCAGGAAATTAATATTTTTAACTTCTGTTTTCTGTGTACACATCTTAAACGATGTATATTTTTTTTCTTAGTTGTCAAATTTCTTTTAAATATAGACTTTATTTTATGTGAAGTGTTAAAATCTTATTCAGTTTCGCTAAGATTTTAACACATAAAATTATAAATTAAGCACATATTTTAAGATGAAGCACAATTTTAGAGGAGAAGCAGTACTTCGCGTGCCTTTTGGATAATCAGGCCCTGACTGTACTTTGTCTTGTTAAATTAAGGCGTTAAATTTAATATAAACAAAAACATACGAAATTTTCTTGAATTTTTTAAAGAAACCTTTATATGTCAAAGGATATAAGTGCTATTCCTACACAAATTGACACACCTATTGTATATTATTGGCAGAGTCATGTGCTGCAGCTACAAATCATTTCGAACATTTTATTTTACAGAATGATCCCAAATATTATTTATTTTTTCAATTTGATTTTAATCTCTTAATTGTCCTAGTGATCAATCCTTCATTAAAAAATATGAGGTGAAACGTGTTCTTTATATTCCCGAGGTTCTAGAAAAATTCGTCAATTACTTCTCAGGTTATTCGACAAAACGTCTGAAATCGAAAGTGTCCGATAACTTTGGCCACACACACACACACACACACACACACACACACACACACACATATATATATATATATATATATATATATATATATATATTTCTACCTTTCAACGAAATAAAACTCTACTTAAAATTTTTATTCTGTTTTTCGTTCCACCTCCCTACAGCTCAGAAATATCCTACAATAAAAAGGTTATCTGTGTAAACAAACAAAAAATAATCATCGAATACTTGCTTTGGAAATAATTATCTTTGCCATTATAAGACAATGAAATTACTTCCTCACCCAGCTGAAATTTTATTGGTCTATAACTTAAATTTCTAACCTTTTTTTTTTTAGTTTTTTACAATAGAAGAATAATAGCCACATTATAAGATAATCGCCGAAACTAAATGGGTGGGTGGGGGTGGGGGGAAGGCAAGCGAGGAATATGCCTCAGGCGAAGAGGGCGTCAAATGAAGGTTTGGTTTGTCATTTGATACAAAACATGTCATGAAATTTGGATAATAATGTCTTGCAGCCGGAGAATTCACAATAAAAACTGAGCCAAGTACATGACTATTAACAAATAGATAAGAAAGGGTCGTTTATAAAAACAAGATAGCAAATAAATAATAAAAAAAAGCCATTCTCCTAGACCTAGACTTACGCTATTTGGCTATTTGCGCATCGCGGAAATCACTTGTTGTATAGGAAAAACACATTCCAAGGTCACGATCCAGCAATGGTCATTTCGAACGATTCCCCCGCACTTCTAGTAGGTGAAAAAATTCTATTATATCTGTTATTATTTTAAAATCGCTGATTAGGGGCCGTTCAAGTATTACGTAAGCAGTAAAGGGGGAGGGGGGGGGGGGGTCCAGAGTCTGCTTATTTTCTCTGACAAGGGGGAGGGGGGGGGGTCACGACAGTTCTTACGTAAGCATTAAACAATGAATTTGGTGGTTTAAACAATGGTTTGTTTAATGCAATAAACAACAATATATTAAAACCATTTTGTATTTTTTGATATCACAATCCCTATATGCCTATTTATATAAATTTGTATGATTAATAATGTAATTTATTGGTAACTTTTTATCTGTCAAGAAGTCTTGATGTATAAACTGTCATAAAATCTTACGTAAGCAAAGGGGGGGGGGGGGCTAGCATTTGCGTATATTTTCTTACAAGGGGGGGGGATGGGGTACAAAATGACTAAAAATATGCTTACGTAATACTTGAACGGCCCCTTAGCATGAAATTTTCTGACATAGTCTTCAATTAATATTTGCTATTAAATACCAGCTTTAGAGTGAGAGAAAGGGGGAGAGGTACACCTGAGGTTCTAAAAACTAAGGAATGTAAAAATTTACTACTTTAGGAGGAAGGTGGTTATGTCATTTGTAGGGGCTCAAAAAATAATTTCGGGCAAGGCGCCATGGCTAGTAAAACCGCCCCCTTTCCCCTAAAATTATTTCCGTTATTGTAATTCCCTAGGAGTTCACCTACTTTTGCCTTACTTTACAAACGGCTTGCATTTTGGATGACGCTATTCGATTTCAATGCAACTCAAATAAAATGCCTGCAATCTGCATGTTTGAGTGAAAATGATTTCGGAAATATGTCAGAAAGTAGCCAGTTATGATTTTGAGCAGAGCTCTAAATTAAAAGTCCCAGAGACTGCCGAACTATAGCTATTAAAAAATGTCATAATTTAAGTTCATTGCATTTTAAAAATTTCTTTTAAATTTGGTTAATTGCCTTTCTAAAAATATTTTATTTTCCTCTCTACGATAATAGAAACATTGGAATTGAAATTTAACATCATAGCAAATCCTAAACTCTGACCATTTAAAAGAGACAGAAAATATGCATTTTTCTTAAAATATAGTTTTTCAAGGATTTGATTCACCTTTTTATTTCTACAACAAATATTATCATAAAGTTTTTACAGTACACATTCGCTCATTAAATCAGGCAGTAACTAGACTAATATGTGCTTTTATTGTCATTAATAACTAACTAAATGGATAAATAAAAAAATAATAATGAAATCTTGGCAAAACTTGAAAAAACAAGAAGAATCTGTGGTAAATAAATTTCTAATTTTATTATGAAAAAAAAACATATTTTGGGGTGCGTAAGTGGGGTGCACTAAAGCGCGTAAAATAAGCAAAATACTTGATTAAATTTTCAATAGTTTCCTTAGAAGCTATCATTATTAAGGGCAAAAAACCTCCCGCAGGGCGCTCTGATTTTAAAAGCCATCCGTGCCCCTTAAGATATGCAAATATTATAAATGAATTAAGATGTTTATTACTTCTTTTATGCTTTCCTTTTTTGTTAAAATGTGCCGTATTTTAGTCATACTTTCTAAAATTAAAATAAACTTAAAGCCGTTGTTGTTATTTGATAATACATAGGATCAGTTTTTGGTATTTGCCGATATCTATGCATTTTAATGTTAAAAGCTTCTCTAGTATTTGCCCGCAGTACGATTGGTATAACGACTGTACTTTGTACGAATTACTAAAAACATTCATTCGCCACTCTTTTAATCGATATATATGTGATTTATTACATGCCACTTATACGTAGGATTTTTAAATAAATAAATGTGAAATTTATATTCACAATTTTTACAATTGTGATTTATAGAGACCTATAAGAACAATAAATGACACATGATTTGCAAAATTTTTGTTTTAAAATGCAGTCGAGTGTTAATAATCTTATATAAGATGCCGCTCAGTCTCTCTTTCTCCAAAATAGTAAAGCAAGCTCAGTATAGAGCAATTGAGTAGCTAACCATTGTAAACAATATCCGGTCAATTTATTTTTAGACAAAAAATTTCCTCCAAGTCACCCTTCATATGTATTGCAATGAGAGTATTGTGGTATTGATCACACTCCTTTGATCTCTGAACTTCATGTTTCTGTCTTATGCAAAGTCAGATAATAGAAGTCCAGCTAACGGATCTGGGAATGTGTTTGCTGATTTATTAGTGTTATGTTTTTTAAAAATACTAATACGGTTATGCCAGTTTCAGGGCGTTTGCAAAATCCGTCCCGCGTAACCATTGCGCGGGACGTCAAAAGACCTGATTTTTCTGGATGCACAAATTCTTTTAAATTTCTTTTAGCACCATGTACAATTTAATACCCCAATCTAATTGTTAGCCTGCATCGAATGGAATTTAATTGCAGTAAAACCTGTATAAACGAAACCTGCATTAAACGGAAAATTTTTATGATTCTGTCGAATGTTATACCGTTGTGACAGGTCCAAGATGTTATGAATTAAAGGGGTAGCGTAGAACCTTTAAATGAACCGCTTCCGTAAATCATCGAAATGGATTTTATTACATTCAACACTTCAAATAAATAAAATACAAATTCTTGATTAATAGGATTGCACAACAATAAAATATTTCGGGCTCTTTCAGCTTATGATTCTATATCAGCTAAGTGTCCAGATTTAATAATAGTCTATACTTTCAAAGAATAAACAAAGTCAATGTTCCCCTTCAAAGGTAGGAGCGGGAGTCGAGGGTCGATCTGCTAGTCTGATCCTTCACAAAATATAAAGGGTTACAAATTCTGTCAATCTTCTCCTGAATACGGGAAGGGGATCAAAATAGTCGCTGTTCTGCACAACTAGGGAGTGTTCACGCTCGCTTTACAAGTCTTTCACGCAACAATCTCAAAGTTTTTGTTAGAGAACGGTTTGTTAGAGTTCAACAATCACCTGAATGTAGTTTTTCCCTAGAGTGATGACTCGTCTTTTAGGTTGAGAAAAATCTGCAACCTACCTCGAGTACTCTTTACTCTTAACTCAACTAACAGTCTTTTCTTCATCTATCCTCGATGTTATCCCTCAAACAATAAGATTCTCTCCAGCCATCAAAAAGTCTTTCAGATGAGGTAATAAAAAATAAAAAAGTCCGTTATGATAGGTGGGAAAAGGATTTCCCACACACGTTCTCTAATAACTGAGGTCATCTTGGCTCCCACGATACATGGGGCGGGCGGGCTCAACTAAAGGGATTCCATTCAGCTCTCTCCATTCATCTAGCTGTCCCCAAACCTTGAAGTAGTAAGATTGGTGATGATTGAGTAAAACTTTTGAAGTATCCCGGCCGACTTTGTTTTATTTTGGAAGAAAATCCCAAACACATGGGATCTGCCTATACCTGGCTTACAGCTTCACAAAAAAGGGTTTTAGATGAGGTATAGTGAATTTCTCACAAATTTTACATATACCTGTTAAGAAAACCTGTGTTAGACTGAATATTTGTTCATTGCAATTCTGTTTTTACAGGTTTTACTGTTCTTTGTTTAGTAAAACCTGAAAAAATAGAACCTGTATAGAACGAAATATCGTTTTATACGTAAAAAATTCCTTATCCGTACGAAAAGAATATCATAAAATTATAATTTTTCAATCGGAAACATCTTTAAAAATAAATTTTATTTCGGTCTCTAGCGATTCCGCTTTCACTGATTTTACTGCATAAAATTATTATGTATATTGAATACAGTAAAACCTTCTAATCGGAAAGATTCCATTTCAGACACATTAGCATCTTAAAAGCTATAATTGTATTATATGGTATTCTTCCGTAGAAACCAGGATTTTTTTACGTTTAAGATAGCATTATGTTATAGACAGGTTCCGCTTCCATATGATTTGCTGTATTTTTATGTCTCAATTTAAAAGTCACTGTTCCGCTGTTTGTGACAATGGTTCTGGCAACACTAGGAGTGACCCACGTGAAAATAAACGGAAAAAAGAGTAGGGAATTATTAATTTAAATAAAAAGACACGTCATGAAACACATGCATCTAAATTTATAAAAGTCCAGCTTCAGAAAGCCATTGTGATGGATTGAGGATCCATCAGCATATTTCATTCTGATAGGATTAAAATAATCCCAGAATAAAATGGAGTGATCGGTCTTGATTGGCAACTATTATAAGAGGATTATCCTAAAGAGAAGAAATCCTTAGTTATTTTCAAGTAAGATTGAAAAGATTTCATGCTGTGTATAGCCTTGCTAAATGTGTGTAAACTTTATATTTAAGAATATTAACTCAAGGGGTTTAAAATGTATCAGGAAGGTATTTGTATGAGTGGCATGACTAGAAAAAAGGTATTTCGAAGAACCCTGGATACCAAGGGGCAGGGGGATGGAAGAAGGGTGTTTCAATCAAGGAGGATCAGTGGATTATGCACAGGGGAGGAGGATAGAGTTTTTCGTCACTGAGCAGCAGTCTGGTTTTTGAGTTCTGGAGAGATGGACCTTGTTTTTTTGGGGTTCCTGAGATGTACAAAAATGTCTTGTAAATATCATCTAAATTTTCTGTATCATGTCCTTTTTTACAATTGTGATTTTGAAATAAAACTTTTCGTTTAATACGAAGTGACATGTTTAATTATATGTATGCGATCACGATACCATACCGTGTATGGGGCACGAACAGTTGTTTGCTTTAGCTAATAAACAGTGTAATCAGAAAAAAAGTCCGCAATTAACAATACGACTCTTTTTTAACCATCCACAAACTCATTTCCATTCATATTTGCATCATATTTGCTTGAAAATTTTAAATATTCGCATTCAGGTAGGGGGAGGCCGGACAAAGTGGTCACCCAATATAATGACGTCACCAGAGCACTGGCACTGCGTGGTTTGTAGTCAAACTTTTTCGTTGGATGGCAGTGAGTAACCATACAATTGTTGAACAAGGTGGTTCCATGTTTTATAATTTTAGAGCGGGTTTTCCAGTTTGTGAAGTTTGTGATCTAAGGTAAGTGACGTAAATTGCATACAATTAACAAAAACCTGTTGTACTTGCATTTATTTATTGAATGTGTAAGGGAAGAGCATGTTTCCAGCTTCACATTGGTGGGTGAGTGGTCGATGACTGTTCATTAGTTTCCACTGTAGAACGTATTTTCTGTCGTGGCTCCCAAACGGGCAAAGTGGTCAGAATAGTGGCTGTTTGATTGGATCAAGTGATAAAGGCTGGATCAAGTGCAATGTTTGTCACCTCTTGGCTAATGAGGCCTAATCACTCCGAGAAGAAGATGACGTGGAGATCATTTGCGAAAAATGCAGTGCTTGATTCTGATTTTTAATTTTTTATTTGGGTTTGTCAAACTCTTTTTGGATTTTCATACCATTGTCAATCTTTCATTATATTTAATACGATTTGTTATGACAATAAAACTGTTCTAATCATTTAAATAGTGTTTTCAATCTTTTTACACCTGTAGGGAAAAGTGGGCATGGAGTGCCCACTTTGCCCGTTTGTGTCGGGCAAAGTGGATGTTTTGACCTTTTTTGGAAAAAAACAAATTTTCACTTCCACATTATTATTTCGTAAAAATTATAAAAACCCTTACACTTCTAAGTAGTCACTCTAGATCCATGCAAATTGTCAGTTATGTATATGTATTTTAAGGGGTAACAAAAAATCACAAAATCTTAGGGTAACCACTTTGCCCGCCCTTCCCCTACCTAAGAATCAAATACCGTTCTCCCTTTTCCTACAAATTCCAAAGAGCGTGGTGCAACAAATGCAGACAGTTTATGTGTAAAAGTCATAATTTATGTGTGATTTTGTGCGTGACTTGTAGCGGACTACTCTACAAAAGCATCCTGTAATTGTCTTGCTTTGGAAATTAAAAGGCGAATTTTGATGTCATTTTCTAAATGTTTAAAAATAATATGTCATTTTCTAAATGTTTAATGTTTTCTAAATGTTAAAAAAGTTTTTTGGAAAACAACTTACATTCTTTTTTTCAATGTAAGCCAATATTGTAATAAACCCAAAATGCGTAAAATATTGTTTTTTCATTGGAAAATATTTAAATGTAAGCCAATATTTGTTCAATATTCGCATTTGATTGGAATTATGTCTAATGTAAAGCCAATATTTGTACAACAATGGCAGTTCATTGTAGATGTTTTTTTCGTCCAGTCTTTATGAATGCGCCTTTATCGAACTGTTCAAAATACGAACAAACTAAAAACGTTTTCTAAAATTTTGTACTTTTTATTTTCGAATGTTGCAAACCAACATAATAAAATACCAATTTTAACCCTTAAACATTTTTTGAAAAAATTTCTATTTATAGTTTTTTTTTTTTTAACGAAGCTCACTTCGGGTTGAATTTTAGAGATACAGATGAACAGATGAATGTAAAATACTCACTCATCAGAATATTTTCTTCTCTACGACGAAAAATACAAATATTAACCCTTTCAAAAATTCTCGATTCGAAGTCACTTCGCGCCCTCTTTTTTTCTATGCTAAATGTCGGTATTTTAAGACAATGTTTTTACACGTTCTTCGTACAATCGATTTGTATCACGTATAGAAATCTAGAAAAATTTCGGACGATTAGAAGTATTTAAAAAAAATAAATAAAATCTTCAGAATTTTCGTTCATAACGTGAATACGCGGGTGGTCTTTGGTGATGTTTTTAGAAAAAAATGTACAAAAATATTTTCACGAAAATTATAAGTTTGCTTTCAAAAGAATACAGACGAAATTCTAGATTATACTTATCTAGATTTATACTTTTCAGATTATAGATATAACTAATAAAAAATTCAAAGAGATCGGACAATAAAGCTATTTTTTTATATTAAACGACTCGACACATTAAAAAGAAAAGCGAGAACAAAACACAGCCCTTTTACAATTAAACATCAATATTTTTTCATAAATATTTTACACAGGCTTCAAAACCATTATATTTATAACAATTTCAAAGAGTTTAGACATTAATAACTACTTTTTTAACTACTAAACGAGCCGATGTTTGAAAAAATCATTTTACAAGCGACTTTATCACGAAATATAGTTTTTTTTTTCACGAATTTTTTATACAGGTTTTGAAACCATGTATCGTTCATAGAAGTGTTTGGACAATAAGAAATATTTTTTTAATGTTAAATAACTCGTTATCAAAAAAAAAAAAAATAAAATAAAATAAAATAAAAAAAGCCGCATAATTTATAAATCTATACAGATTTGATATTTATTAAAGATTATCATACAAAGGGCCAACAATTTGGAAATATTTCCAAAGTTACACTAATATGTAAAATATTGGCGTTTGATCGCAAATATTTCCAATGTAACGCCCATATTGTACAAATGTTGGTGTTACATTGGAAATATTTCCAATGCAACGCCAACATTTGTACAATATTGGCGTTTGATCAGAAATATTTCCAATGTAACGCCCATACTTGTACAATATTGGCGTTACATTGGAAATATTTGCAGTCAAGCACCAATATTGTACAAATGTTCGTGTTAAATTGGAAATATTTGTGATAGAACGCCAACATTTGTACAATATGGGCGTTACATTGGAAATATTTGCAATCAATTACCAATATTGTACAAATGTTGGTGTTACATTGGAAATATTGCCAATGCAACGCCAACATTTGTATAATATTGGCGTTTGATCACAAATATTTCCAATGTAACGCCCATATTTGTACAATATTGGCGTTCTATCACAAATATTTCCAATGTAACTCCAACATTTGTACAATATTGGTGTTTGATTGCAAATATTTCCAATGTAACGCCAACATTTGTACAATATTGGTAATTGATTGCAAATATTTCCAATGTACCGCCCATATTGTACAAATGTTGGTGTTACATTGGAAATATTGCCAATGCAACGCCAACATTTATACAATATTGGCGTTTGATCACAAATATTTCCAATGTAACGCCCATATTTGTACAATATTGGCGTTACATTGGAAATATTTGCAGTCAAACACCAATATTGTACAAATGTTGGTGTTACATTGGAAATATTTGTGATAGAACGCCAACATTTGTACAATATGGGCGTTACATTGGAAATATTTGCAATCAATTACCAATATTGTACAAATGTTGGTGTTACATCGGAAATATTTCCAATGCAACGCCAACATTTGTAAAATATTGGCGTTTGATTACAAATATATCCAATGTAACGCCAACATTTGTACAATATTGGCGTTTGATTGGAAATATTTGTACAATATTTTCATTTGGTTGGAAATATTTCCAATGCAGCGCCAATATATTTACAATATTGGCGTTTGATTGGAAATATTTCCAATTTAACACCAATATTTCACAAATATTGGGCATTGATTGGAAATATTTCCAATTTCACACCAATATTTAACCAATATTGGCGTTTTATTGGAAATATTTCCAATGAATGCAATATTGGCGCAATATTGGGCCAATATTGGTTGGCTACTAGGGTTTTCACCTTCCAGGAAATGGGAAGAAATATACAACAAGGGTTATGAAATAAGATGGAAGGCGCATCCGAAACGAATAAATTAAATTTGCATGAAATAGTGGATATCTTTTTAAAAAGGCGGATAACATAAAAAGGCATGCGGAGGCATTTATAATGTTTTCTTTTGAGAGTTATAAATATTTCATAACATGTTACTATGCGTAGATATCTTTGAGTAAATGGACTCGGAATGGAATGTTTTAAAACCATTTTTGAAAACTGATGTATATTTATTGCTGTAATAAAATTCAGTAAATATAAATGTGCTTTTTTTCCCTTAGAAATCAAAATATAAACAATATTATAATTGTGAATTAAATATACTTGGAAATGATAATAGGCACAAAATAGCAAAGAAGTGCATATAAAAATACTCTTAAAAGGGGGGACCAAAATGTATTCTTTTTCTCTCCACATAAGTTGGAATTTATTTACTGAGAAAATGATCAAACTTCACGTTATTTTTAAAATACCATCATTTTATGTAACACAGTGTACTAGTTTAGAAGCGGTAAAAAAAATATTCCTGACCGTAAATATTTGCTCTAAGCTGCTTTTCATCTTCACGGAAATGGAAAGAAATTAAATTTGTATGAAAACTGGATATCCTTTTAACACGTTGACGGACACTTGCGGCTATAGCCTTCAAAGCGAAGTTCACAATGTGGCATGACGGCTATAGCCGCCCAAAACGAAACAGTCGTTTTTAGACACTACGGCTATAACAGCACAAATGTGCATTTACCGGCGTACAAGTAGAAGCATAGTGTCATGTTTTGGAAACAATTTTTTAGGTTGAAGTTCGTTTTCTACCTGTTATACGAGTTGCAGCCTCAGTATGCACGTCGTGGCTGTGAAGGGAGTAGTGCAACCTAATTAAAGGTGCTGAATTAATCAAAATTAAGTTTATTTAAGCAGAAAGAGTAAAACTATACTTCTAATATTCTAAAAATTACAAAAACATATAGTGTCAATTTTCGAACTTCACTATTTGCTACTGTCCGTCAACGTGTTAAAAAGAGGGAAAATATAACTATGAATATGGAGAAATTTATAATGTGTTCTTTTGGGGGTTATAAATATTTCATAAAACGTTAGTATGCGTAGATATCATTGAGTAAATGGAGTCGGAATGGAATACTTTAAAACATTTTAGAAAGTTATGTATACGTCTTTCTCTAACAAAATTATGTAAATATGGGTTTGTTTCCTTAGAATTCGAAACATAATCAATATTATTAATGTTAATAAAATATACTCAGAAATGATAATAGGAGACAAATAGCAGAGAAGTGACATGTAAAAATACTCTTAAAACACAATGCATTAAATAGAGATCAAGATCTAACACTACTTTTCTCACCACATAAGCTAGAATTTATTTACTGGGAAAATTATCCAAATTCACGTATTTTTAAAATTGAACCATTTTATATAACACACTGCCATCTAGCATCTAGGAGGCAATGAAAAAAATATTAGCTAACCGTAAGTATGAGCTCTGGATGCTTTTCATCTGCACGGAAATGGGAAGAAATGTACAACAAGAATTATGTAATAAGATAGAAGGCACATACGAAGCGAAGAAATAAAATTTGTATGAAATAGTAGATATCTTTTTAAAAAGGGAAAAAACATAAATATGCATGTGGAGGAATTTGTAATGTGTTCTTGTGAGGATTATAAATATTTCATAACAAGTTAGTATGCGTAGATATCTTTGAGTAAATGGAGTTGGAACGGAGTGTTTTAAAACATTTTTGAAAGCTTACATATATATATTTCTGTAATAAAATTCTGTAAATATAAATGTGTTTTTTTTCCTTAGAAGTCGAAACATAATCGATATTATTAATGTTAATGAAATTTACTCAGAAATGATAATAGGAACCAAATAACAAAGAATTGACGTACCAAAAATACTCTTAAAAAGCATTAATAGGGATCAAAATATAACATCCGTTTTCTCTCCACATAAGCTAGAATTTATTTACTGAGAAAATTATCAAAGTTCACGTATTTTTAAAATACCATCATTTTATATAACTCAGTGTCATTTAGTAGCTAAGAGGTGATGAGAAAATATTCCTGACCGTAAATATATGCTCTAACATGCTTTTCATTTTTACGGAAACGGAAAGAAATTTTTGTATGAAATAGTGGATATATTAAAAAAAAAAGGGGGGGGAAATATAAATATGCAAATGGAGGAATTTATAATATGTTCTTTTGAGGATTATAAATATTTCAGAACATGTTAGTATGCGTAGATATCTTGGAGTAAATCGAGTTGGAATGGAATGTTTCAAAACATTTTTGAAAGCTTATGTATGTTTTTTTCTGTATTAAAATTCGGTAAATATAAATGTGTTTTTTTCCTTAGAAGTCGAAATAAAATCAGTATTAATAATGTTTATAAAATATACATAGAAGTGATAACAGGAACCAAATAGCAAAGAAGTGACATATAAAAATACCCTTAAAACGCAATGCATTTAATGGGGATCAAAATCTAACATCTTTTTTCTCTCCACATAAGCTGGAATTTATTTGATGAGAAAATTATCAAAGTTCACGTTATTTTTAAAATACCATCACTTTATATTACACAGCGTCCTCTAGTAGCTAAGAAGCAATGAAAAAGATATTCCTGACCGTATACATTTGCTGTAAGAGGCTTTTAATCTACACGGAAACATGAAGAAATGTACAATAAGGATTATGAAATAAGATGGAGGGCACATCCGAAGCGAATAAATTAAATTTTCTGTTATAAAATTCTATAAATATAAATGGAAGCAATGAAACAAATAATCACTAACCGTAAACATTTGATCTAGATGCTCTTCATCTTCACGGAAATGGGATGAAAATATAAATATGCATATGGAGAAATTTATAATATGTTCATTTGAGGAATATAAATATTTCCTAACATGTTAGTATGCGTAGATATCTTTGAGTAAATGAAGTCGAAATGGAATGTTTTAAAACATTTTTGAAAGCTGATGTAAAATTCATTCTCTAATAAAATTTTGTAAATATAAATGTGTATTTTTTCTTAGAAGTCGAAATATAAACAATATTATTATTTTAATAAAATATACTCAGAAAAGATAATAGGAACCAAATAGCAAAGAAGTGACATATAAAAATACTCTTAAAACGCAATATTTATCTAGAACCATTTTGATCCACCTAGATAAACCATTTTGATCTAGATACTTTTCATCTTCACGGAAACAGGAAGAAATTTAATTTGTATGAAATAGTGAATGTCTTTTTAAAAAGGGGAAAACATAAATATGCATATGGGGAAATTTATAATGTGTTCTTCTAGGGGTTATAAATATTTCGTAACATGTTAGTATGTGTAGATATGTTTGAGTAAATGTAGTCGGAAAGGAATGTTTTAAAACATTTTTGAAAGCTGATGTGTATTTATTTCTGTAATGGGGACAAAAATCTAACATTCTTTTTCTCGCCACATAAGCTAGAATTTATTTACTGGGGACAGAGGCGTAGCGTCAAGGGGGACACAGATCACTTCACTACCAGTATTTTTATATAATATATTTGGCCTTCTTTAATTCATACCGTTCGAAGATTAAATAAGGCCAAATGTAGTATATAATTATACTGGTAGTAAAATGATCGTACCCCCCCTGACGCTACGCCACTGACTGGGGAAATTATGAAAGTTCACGTATTTTTAAAATAAAACCATTTTACGTTTAATGTATTTAATGCGCTGTCATCTAGCATGTAGGAAGCAATGAAAAAACATATTCGCTGACCGTAAACATTGGATCTAGATGCTTTTCATCTTCACGGAAATGGGAAGACATTTAATTTGTATGAAATAGTGAATGTCTTTTTAAAAAGGGGAAAACATAAGTATGCATATGGAGGAATTTATAATGTGTTCTTCTGGGAGTTATAAATATTTCATAACATGTTAGTATGCGTAGATATATTTGAGTAAATGGAGTCGGAAAGGAGTGTTTTAAAACATTTTTGAAAGCTGATGTGTATTTATTTCTTTAAATAAAAATGTCTTTTTCCGTAGGAGTCAAAATATAATCAATATTTTCTATTAATGTTAATAAAATATACTCAAAAATAATAATAGGAACCAAATAACATATAAGTGGAATATAAAAATACTCTTAAAACGTAAATCCATTAAGTAGGGATCAAAATCTAACATGTCTTTGATCTCCACATAAGCTAGAATTTATTTACTGAGAAAATTATCAAAGTTCACGTATTTTTAAAATACCATCATTTTATATAACTCAGTGTCATTTAGTAGCTAAGATGTGATGAGAAAATATTCCTGAACGTAAATATATGCTCTAACATGCTTTTCACTTTTACGGAAACGGAAAGAAATTTTTGTATGAAATAGTGGATATATTTTAAAAAAAGGGGAAAATATAAATATGCAAATGGAGGACTTTATAATATGTTCTTTTGAGGATTATAAATATTTCAGAACATGTTAGTATGCGTAGATATCTTGGAGTAAATCGAGTTGGAATGGAATGTTTTAATACATTTTTGAAAGCTGAGGTATATTTCTTTCTGTAATAAAAATTTTAATTATAAATGTGTTTTTTTTCCTTAGAAGTCGAAATAAAATAAGTATTATTAATGTTGATAAAATATCTTCAGAAGTGATAACAGGAACCAAATAGCAAAGAAGTGACATATAAAAATACTCTTAAAACGCAATGCATTAAATGAGGAGCAAAATCTAACATAGCTTTTCTCTCCACATAAGGTAGAATTTATTTGCTGAGAAAATTATCAAAGCTCACGTAATTTTAAAATACCATCTTTTTATATAACACAGTGTCATATAGTAGCTAGGAAGCAATGAAAAAAATATTCGCTGACCGTACATATTTGCTCTAAGATGCTTTTCATCTTCACGGAAATGGGAAGAAATATACAACTAGGATTATGAAATAAGATGGAAGGCATATCCGAAGCGAATAAATTAAATTTGTATGAAATAGTGGATATCTTTTTAAAAAGGCGGACAACATAAAAATGCATGTGAAGGCATTTATAATGTTTTCTTTTAGGAGTTATAAATATTTCATAACATGTTAGTATGCGTAGATATGTTTGAGTAAATGGAATCGGAATGGTATGTTTTAAACCCATTTTTGAAAGGTGATGTATATTTATTCCTGTAATAAAATTCAGTAAATATAAATGTGTTTTTTTTCACTTAAAAATATTACAACCAATATTATTTGAAACGATATTATTAATGTTAATAAAATATACTCAGAAATGATAATAGGCACAAATTAGCAAAGAAGTGGCATATAAAAATACCCGTAAAAGGGGACCAAAATGTAACATTTTTTTTCTTTTCACATAAGTTAGAATTTATTTACTGAGAGAATTATCAAACTTCACGTTATTTTTAAATTACCATCATTTTATGTAACACAGTGTCCTCTAGTAGACTAGAAGCAGTAAAACAATATTCCGGGCCTTAAACATTTGCTTTAAGGTGCTTTTCATCTTCACGGAAATGGGAAGAAATGTGCAAGAAGGGGGTTGAAATAGGATGGAAGGCACATCCAAAGCGTATAAATTAAATTTGTATGAAATAGTGGATATCTTTTTAAAAATGGTGAAACATAAATATGCATATGGAGGAATTTATAATGTGTTCTTGTGGGGTTTTTAAATGTTTCATAACAAGTTAGTATGCGTAAATATCTTTGATTAAATGGAGTGGGAATGGAATGTTTTAAAACCATTTTTGAAAGCTGATGTATATTTCTTTCTGTAATAAAATTTTAAAATAGAAATGTTGTTTTTCCTTAGTAGTCAAAATATAATCAACATCATTAATGTTAACAAAATATACTCAGAAAGGATAATATGTACCATACTCGTACAATTATGCCGTCACATAATGGTCTACGTTGAAAAACTGTTTGCAGCGTATTTTAATTATGTAACTCTATTTCAAACATAATGGAATTGATTTACATTAATCAGGTTTACTATAAGATATGTACTGTAGAATATTATGTGCATAGTATTTATCGTTCAGTTACAGGAACACATAAAATACTTTGTATACAATAGTGCAACCGAACTACTGTCTATTAGTGATAACTGCCGGAGGTGCGTTTTCAGATATTTTATAAGTTTTTACATGTAACTAAATATTCACATACATGTTATACGTGCTGTGTATAAATGATAGATCATCTACAGAGCAGCACAAAAGAGCTCATAAGCATTACTGAGCTTGAATTGCTTAAAGGTGTTTTTTACTTGAGTTATGTCTTTTCAAGCTAAACTATGCTTAGGAAACCAAGAGATGATTGTAGAATATAAATAAATCATATACAGGACCACGCAAACAACTGGATACATGACCGCCTATGTATTTTGCAAACTCAAGTATGGGATTTACTATAAGCATAGCTGTCAACGAGTACAATTTTCTGTTACAAATAAATTGATCAGACAATTTTCACGATTTTATTTTACTTTTTGGCGATTCAATAAGACAAAAATTTAGTTTCTATTTTAGTAGTAATTCAAAAACGTAAAAATTGGCATCTATGCGTATTTTCTTTAAAATATTTGTAAAATTTTGTAACAGACAGGCTATAATTGAATGTCAATGAACATTTAACTATGAAAAATGAACCTGTAATTATAATGCGGTAAGCAACCATTTTATTTATATTTTAAGAGTAGAAAGAAAGATTTTGGCGTTATTCTCTTACTGTAAATAAACAAAAATATCGGAAGGAAATTAACAATTCACTAATAATAATGTATTATGAACGAATACAAATCCAACATTTGTTGCAATATAAGTCCGAAATTATTCGTTCATGCATGTTTTAGATATCATCACTGAATATAACGCAGTGCCATCTGGTAACTACGAACACATGAAGAAATATCCACTGACCGTAAACAATTGCCCTTCTAGATGCTTTTTGTCTTCACGGAAATGGAAAAAAATGCGCAACATTTGTTATAGAATAACATATAGAGCCCACCCGAAGCGAAGAAATTAACTTTGTATGAAAAAGAAGATGCCTTTTAAGGAGAAAAACATAAATATGATATGGAGGATGAGGGTTATAAATATTTCATAACAAGTCAGTAAGCAGTGTGTAGTTAGTACGTATAGTTATTATGTAGTTAGCATGTAGCCCCAGTACAAGAATAGATAACTCCACAGAATTAAGTATTTCTTCAGCATTTTTCAAGCGATTTGTGTGTGTATACGCGTACGTACATGCAAATATTTTTTAAATTAATCCCTGTGTTTGTTCTTCAGAGATGGCAACAGAAAAAGTACTATACATTCTGTGACCTCTTGTTTCCCAATTGGTTTTCATTTAAATTTCTAAAATGTAATAATTTTGGCTAATGCATAAAAACTAGCAACACAATGTATTCAAAAAAAGTATTTGTTGCACTCCCCCCCCCCCGAAATCGAAAGAAATGTGCAATATGTATAATATGATGTAAGGCCTAGTTGAAGCGAAGAAATCAACTCTGTATGAAAAAAGGGATGCCTTCTAAGAGAAAAAAAATATGAATATCCATTAACCCTTTCAGGGGCAAGCAATTTTGTTCCTGTCGCGGCGAACTCACACCGGTATTTAGGAAATAATTAAGTTCAAAACAAGGAAAAGTAGTCTTTCATCTTTTCCCGTCAAAGTTAAAAAAGTAAAATTGAATTAAAAGTTTCTGGTTTGAATCGGATTAAAATTAGGTGGGATATAATATATCCCACTGCCCCTCAAAGGGTTAAAAAGGAATTTATAATGTGTGAGGTTTATAAATATTTGATAACAAGTTAGTATGTAGTTGTAAAAGTATAGATAAGTCCCTAGAATTAAATATTGCTTTAGCATTTTCAAGCGATTTGTTTTATACCTAGAAATTTGAAATTTGCGTATGTGTGAGCGTGCGTACATGTAAATATTTATGAAATTAATCCTTGTAACTGTTCTCAAGGGATGGCAACAGAAAAAATACTGTACATTCTGTGATCTCTTATTTCACAAATAAGAGTTCTCATTTAAAATTTAAAAGATATCTATTTTGTTTATCAAGCAACACGAGCAGGGAAAGACCGCAGTTATGCTCGTTCAAAATTAGCTTTGGGTTCATGACCCATGACCAAAATGACCCACTAATCAAATTTTCTGGAACATGTGACAAAGCACAATTGTCTTCTCGTGCCCGAAATCCGTAAAAAATAAAATACCTTCAAAATAATCTGAGCCGTTTTTTAGATAAAATTAGCTTGACCCACAGGGACCCAAAAATTACCCATTAATCGGAATTTTTGGAGCATGTGATCTAGCTCAATGATTTTCTCGTGTCCAAAAACCGTAGGACACTAAATTTAGTTCAAATCGTCGGAGCCGTTTTTAAGATAAATATAGCTTGACCCACAATGACATATTACCAAAATGAACCCTAATCGAAATTTCTCGAATATGTGACCTAGCCCAATAGTCTTCTCATTCCCTAAAACTGTAGGATACTAAATTTATTTCAAAGCCTATGAGCCGTTTTTAAGATTAAAATAGCTTGACCCATAATGACCCATGATCAAACGGACCCACTAATCGATTTTTTTCGAAGTTGTGAGATAGCCCAACAGTCTTCTCGTGTTTGAAAATCATAGGATGCAAAATTTAGTCTAAATAGTCTGAGCCGTTTTTTAGATAAAATTAGCTTGAAACAGTGACCCAAAAATAACCCACTAATCGAATTTTCTCGGACATGTGACCTAGCCCAATGGCTTTCTCGTGTCCGAAACTCGTCGGATATAAAATTTAATCAAAATCGCTAGAGCCGTTTTTTAGATAAAATTAACTTGACCCGCGTTTACCCAAAAATTACCCACTAATCAAAAATTCTCGAGCATGTGACCCAGCCCAATAGTCTTTTCGTGCCCGAAAATGGTAGGATACAAAATTTAGTCAAAATCGTTTGAAATGTTTTTTAGATACAATTAGCTTGACCCTGACCCATGATGACCCAAAATGACTAACTAATCGAATTTCCTCGAGCATGTGACCTACTCCAATGGTTTTCTGGTGTCCCAAAACGGTAACATACAAAATTTCGCCAAAATGGTTAGAGCCGTTTTTAAGATAAAATTTGCATACATATATATATATATACATATATCACCACACTCACAAGATTTGCTCGTATTAGAATATAATGATATGATTCTGCTTATCTTGTGGATATCATTGTGTCGGAAAAGTAATACAGGGTTCGTACGCTTGTACTACAATTTTTTAAGAAAATTTTTCTATTTAGTATTTAAATGGAAGAAATTGTAGACGCCTTCTTCAATTGCAGGATTTGTATACTTTTCTGCATTTCAAAAAGGCGAAAAATTCTATTAAAAATTGTTGAAAAGCGTACGAACCATGTAATACGTCTTCCGATTAGTCAAACTAAATATACTCACATTTTTTTTAATTTAAAAATCTTAACTTTTAGTTTTAGAGACGTAAATTAGAAATAAGCAAAGTTAATTACTTTATTTGAAATTTTGATGTCATAATTAAAATTTCAAAATGACATTATTTTTGGCTCTTCATACATAATATCTAGTAACACAATATACTCATATATATATATATATATATATATATATATATATATATATATATATATATATATATATATATATATGAAATATATATATATATATATATATATATATTAATGCTTTAAATTAAGCCTAAATCTAACATTCAATTTCTCCTATCATAAGCTATATATACAAAAAACAAAATTCACGTATTTCTTACAAATCATCTTATAATATAACACTGTATCATCTGGTAACTAGTAAGCCATGAAAAAATATTCGTTGACCGTAAACTAGATTTATCTCCACGGAAATTGGAAGATATGTGCAACAAGGGATGTGGAATACGATGGAAGGCACATCCGAATCGAAGAAAGTAAATTTGTGTGAAATTGGAGGTGCCTTTTGAAAGAAGAAAAATGGAAATACATAAATACAGATATGGAGGAATTTATTATGTGTTCTTTTAGGCTTTTAAAAGTATTTTATAACGGGTTAAAACATGTAGTTATATTGTGGAACATATGTCGTTGCATTGGAATTTCTTAAATACTTTTAAAGCATTTTTTTAGGAATTTCAGGATACAATTTGAATTGAAGTTGTCATTTGTTATACCAACGGGGAAGACCTATCTACGCTCGATTAAAATTAGCTTTGTGTTCAACTTGATATAACAATAAATTCTCACTGTATTATTACTAGTAAATTTTATTTTATAACGGTATTATTTACAGAAACAATCAACATTAAAACTGTGTACATATTTCTAAATTTTACATTACATACATATTTACATTGAAAGAGCATCCTTCCGAACTACATTTTCAGTTTGTAGCATTCTAGAAGCTTCCTTCAGATTCCGAAAGCCAATTTTTTCTTCACATATTGCTAAGTTTGGCGACATTTTTTCATTTGGAGCCAAGCATGTGTTGAGAAAGTTCTTTGTACCCTGATTCGTTGAATTCCGTTTTCGAGAACGTTCTATGGACTCTTATTGCTTGAATCGAGTATCTTGGCTCCTCTTGAGAATTTATAGAAAATTCATTCAGCATTGTAATTATGTTACACAATTTCAATATTTCAAACGTATTACAATTGATATACATTACAGAGTTGACTACAAGATGTTTACTATAGAATGTAGTGTACGTAGCACTTATCGTTCATTTACAGGGATACAAAAGAATTCAGTTGATTGTTTATGAGCAATAATTTCTAGAAGTGCGTTTTTAATTGTGGTATGCGCTTTTAACCCCTTCAGGTGCAAAGTACTCTTGGAGCTAAAATATTCAAATGATTGATTAACACTAAGATGCACAAACGAATTTATTTTAAAATAAGTAAAAGCTTTCCTTCAGGTACCTTATAAATTCAAAATTTGATAATAAAATTCTGTTGTCATTGTGGCATTTTGGGATTAAAATTAAGTAGTATATATAATATACCGGCGCACTGCAAGATGTTAAATGTAACAAAATTTTTTGCATATTACTTGGCATGTATAATTTCAAAACACCATGTACAGGACTACGAAAAATAATTAGTGTATATTTTCACTAATGGTCGGAAATAGCTGAATGGAAAATTTTTACGCGTTTTGATTTCATCATTTCATATCAGATGCAACGCTGTACTGATATGCATCAGATGCTCAGCTGATTGATAGTAGGTCAATAGCCGTTTTTCGCTCTTCGGTTATTCAATACTAGCCAGCTCCGGTATAGCCGGCGCGTGCCATTGTAATGAAAAAGCCGATTTTTGAAGAGAAATCATTGTAGATTTTAATTAATATATCGGCTAATTATATATAAAAAAAATCTGATCATCATGTGCATAAGACCTGCCTTGGACTGCCTTCATCCACATTTTCAGTCCTCTCCACGTGATACGTTTCCCTAGCCATTACCAACAGACAGACACACACACACACACATAGAAACCAACTCTCTTCTTTTATTAGTACAGATTTGAAAAATAACCGGAATGTTGGCAGCTATGCATCCTCTTCCAAACAATATTGAAGGAAGAGGACCGCGGTTCCGCCTTGGTTCGGGATTAATGGCTGTCGAGTCAGAAGATGCGATAAATATCGCAAATAAGTTTCTGCCTGTTACTCGTGGAATAGGTGAAATCGGGGTCCATTCATGACTATAATGAGAGAGCCCCGATCACGGAAGATCTCACGGAAAAAAATTAAATGCAAATTTCAATAAGTTAAAGACACCAGGTAAAGGATTCGGCAGTTTTGAAGCGTCTAATACATCTCTACGACTGCAGCGGTTTCGACCTTATTCATTGCTCTTTGACCATATCTACTACATATCTCCATCTTTCATTATCTCTGTATTGATAATTTTGCACTTCTTATAAAGCATATAACAGCTATAAACATACAATAGGTTTCTTTGTGCAGGGTTTTTCAACTTTTTTTCTGTTTACGGTTCATTTAAATTCGAAAGTATAATATCCAAAGAATCCTTGAACCAACAATTAAGATTCCGCTGTACGCTTAAATTACGGAGATGAAAAAACATATAAAATAAATATATCTCTTCTTCATATGAATATTAACCCAGAGAAAATGGTTCACAACACTCAAAAATAAGTACCAGAAAGTATTTTTCATTTTTTTACGATTTTTCTTTTTTTATTATAATATATGACCATTATAGATGAGAATTACCGAAAAGATTTGAAAATTCATAGTTGACTATCGCCAACCATTTCTTCTTTTTGTTATATTTCTGTTTTTTTTCCTTATATAAATTTACATATACTTTGTTGCCATACCGTGTCCATCAGCAATAATCAGGGCTTTTTATTTAACACGTTCACGGCCGGGTTAAAATTACTGGAATTTTATTTTATTTAGAAAGTTTGAATTCATACCAGAAAATACTAATAGCAATATTTACTTTATTTAATTACAGACATTTTGTGATTACATAAAATAAAAATTCTTGTTTCGAAATTTCCGGTACAAATTCGTAATTTTAGATTGGAGAACCACGAGTACACTCGTGGTTCGCAGCGAATGGATTAAATCAAAAGTATTATGTAAATCGCAATCGGGTAAATATCTGCTGTATAAAAAATTAATTGACTGTAATAAATAATTGTAAATTCGTGATATTTAACAGTGAACTGTTGGAGTAATGTTATGAGAAATGCCAGTTTTTCAAACTAAATGGTCAATTCCTGTAAATTGCATGCTTTTAGGGGCAAAACACATTTATCTAAGGATAACGCTACATCTCATCACGAAGTAAACTACCGTAATTTCCGGCATAAAAGCCGCAGCTCAAAGAGTCGTTTTTCGACCCAGAAATATTATTTTATAAAATGAAACTTAAAAGATCGCTGTAAATATTTAACTACAATTATTGAATAAAATTTCTGGGTCGAAAAACGACTCTTTGAGCTGCGGCTTATACGCCGGAAATTACGGTAGTCGTTGGGGGCCAACGTAATACTTACACATCATGGATATACATAATATAAAATACGAAAAAAATGATAATCATATTAACTAACAGATTACTGCGTCAGATTAAGCGTCTCATTTCTAATTAAAATATATCTTTGAATTGAATTTGAATGATATATAGTGCCATGAATAATCGAAGAGTGTGGAAAATATGATTACAAATATCTCGGCAACTCATTATCCGATCGACTTCATTCTTTATGCAAAATTTATGTTTTTGTATTGTCTTTTATATTCACTCCTTAAATTAAATAATTTCGAAATTTTTTTCGAATTTTACTTCAGCAATGAATTGTTTCATGAGAAAAACTACGGCTGTCACAAGCTCAAAAGTCTCCAATGCATATTATATTTTATCTGTTTTCCTTTCACTGAATTATTTTATTCTGAAAACTTCATTTTAAGATGTGATGGAGTTTTAATTTTTTTTCTCCCGTAGTCATTAAAAGTTTTCAAAAACCCACATAAAAAAAAATAATAAAATAAAAATACATTATATCTTTATTGCGCCAAATCTCATCTCAAAGTCAACTAGTCGTTGGGGGCTACAGTAATACTTATCCATCATAGATATATTACATAATATAAAACATGAAATATATGATAATCATATTAAATAACAGTTTATTGCGGCGGATTAAGCGTCTCATATTCAATTAAAATATATCTTTGAATTGAAATTTGAATGATATACAGTGTCATGAAAAATCGAAGAGTGTGGTAATTGGATTACAAATATCTCGGCAACTCATTATCCGATCGACATCATTCTTTATGCAAAATTTATGGGGGTTTTTTTTATTGTCTCTCACATTCACTCCTCAAATTAGACAATTTTGAAAATTTTTATACACCTTTATCAGAAAGAATATTTCGAGAGTCCGAACAAAATAGTTCCGGATAATCCAGGTTTGAAATTCAATAAGCTTCTTCTCATTATTACATACTAAGTACATACCAAATTTCAAGTCTCCATCCCAATATGTTCGGGAGGTAGAGCGTTTACGGACTCACACACAGACAGACTGACGGCAATTTTTTTCTAAAAATATGTTTTTCGGAATCTCCAGTGTCTGAAACGTGTAAATACGTCAAAAAATTCCGATTTTTAAAACGATTACAAGACTTGCATTATACTACGTATGATAGGTAAGTAATAACATAATTAAAACGTTCCATTAAAACATTAATACTTCCATTAATTCGTAAAAAATATACAATGTTTCATACAAAATTTCAACGAAAATTTTCGCAGACCAACGGACATTCTCTCACAGCGCATCAATATGCTGCGACACCCTGTGCACTTAGAGCATAAAACAATTCCTTTGAATAAATTTTACATATTTTATGGATAACATCCGTTTTTAATAATAAAATATACCTCCCTCTTTTAACTCTGCCAGGAAGGAATAAATATTCGTTGATCGAATAAACTGGCTCTAGATGTTCCTTATCTTCATGAAAGTTGAGAGTAATATGCAACAAGGGTATAAGATTAAGAGGAGAAATTGAATTTGTATGAAATAGGAGATGTTCTTTTTTAAAAAAAAACAGTAACTCATAGAACTAAATACAGAAAAATTGGTTGACTTTCTTCGGTGTTATAAAAATATCATAGCAAGTTAGTACATATAAGTAGATATTTCTTCCATATGGTTGAAGGAAAACAATTTTTCTTTTCATTTTTGAGTAGAGTTTATTTTTAAGATAATTTGTGCATATGATTTCATAAGAAATTTTATGAACACGTTCACTGTCGGGTTAAAATTACCGGAATTTTATTTTATTTAGAAAGTTCGAATTCACACCAGAGAATACTAATAGCAATATTTACTTTATTTAATTACAGACATTCTGTGATTACGTAAAATAAAAATTCTTCTCTTGAAATTTCCGGTACGAATTCGTAATTTTAGATTGTAATTTTGAATTTGAACTACGAGTATACTTGTGGTTGGCAGCGAATGGGTTTATTCATAATTCAGGGTCGAATAAATAAACTGTGTATACTTTATAATCATGTAAACATTTACATATTATGCAAATAAAGGGTGTAACAGAAGAGAAGGTCTCAATTTTAATCTATTTTCTGCTCGCGACAAACGTAGTTACGCTTCTTTTAATATAATGTCACCTGTTTGTTTAGATATATATATTTTTTTTTAATCTGTGGAAAGTTATGATCAATTTAATTTGAGAATTTAAAAAAAAAAAATTCTTCAAATTTGAAAACCATTTGTCGCGAAGGAGTGACAATGCCTGTTAAAACAAGCGAAAAATTTTTGTGTAAGAATCAACGATCCCAATCCATGAATTCAGTTAAAAATACAAGGCGCTCATTACAATATTGAAAGTACAGTTTTATTCAAAACATTAACAGTAATGAAGAGATTTTAGCGATATTTTCAAAAAACACATTTCCCTTTCGTGAAATATAACAATATTACGATAAGTGCTGGAAATGATCATCATCCGTGTCTACCAAACACTGAGATAGACACTCCATCATTCAGAATATAGCGTCCAATACTTAAAATTTCCCTAACTGAATCACAGAATTAAAAGTGGCGTCATCATATTTCACTCAAAATCTCCTTTTTTGATTATTAGACATCATTCTGTTTTGTAACTAATCTATGCAGAATGATTAACAACATCTTTATTATTGACATGTAACAAGCACCCTTATGTGCACTATTACACCATTCATTAAAGTCGAGTTACTTTTATTAATCGATATTGAGACACATAGTTTAATTATGTTGTATTCCGTATTAGTATAATTTTTGTTTTGTATTTGTAATTAAGTTTAACTTTTCTGAATAGTATAATATTTTATATAGTATAATATCAAGGTGGCTAGTGGTCAGGGAAAAATACTGTAAAAAAAGTGACAAACACCAGTATATTCTTATAAGAAAAATTTATCTTCATTATTCGATGAAATAATGAACAAGAATTTATCTATAAGAATATACTGGTGTTTATGACTTTTTTTACTGTGTTTTTCCCTGACCACTAACCGCCCTGAATATCTGAATTACATATAATATAATTTATATTTGAATTGTATATTATTCTAATAACATTTTATTTTCCTTCTTTTAGGTGAGTCAGTTGATCCTGCTTTTCTTGCTTTTCTGAGTATTATAATAGTACAAGTTACTGAGTATTATAATAGTACATGTTAACAAGTTTGTTTTCTTAAGTACGTATAAAGTTGTTCTTCAGTAGTTTTTATACTCTGTTTTTACCCACTGTAGAATTGCAGTACTTTATCTACGGATATATCATTCCTTGGATAACATCATCGTTCAGTCAAAAATTTTATAAATTTCGTTTTAAATACATTTATCAAACTCTAAAAATGACATTTTCAAAACTGAGCAAAAATACTCAAATCTGAGCAGAGTTGCGAAGTCTCCGCATTTTGTACACCAGTAATTTTTTAGAGAAAATGTTGTTCTATTAAATCTCAAAATGCTCTGATTAAATAAAACAACATTTTCTGTCCTAAATTACTGGTATCCAAAAAGCCGGAGACTTGGCAGGTCTGTCTGAGTATGTCGCATAGTCAAATTGGCTCCGAATCAAAATTACTTAAGCTTGAAACATGTATATACTAATTTCTGAAAACATGCACATACTCAAGAATAAATCATCGTGCCCTAATATTTGAGTTTGTCCATGTTTCAAAAATGAGTATGAAATGACTTCTATGTGCACATTTTTGAATATTTCCATGTTTCAAAAATGAGTTTGAACTGATTCTAATCATTTTTGAGAATGTCCATGTTTCAAAAATTAGTATGGACTGACCTCTATGTGCTCAGTTTTAAGTATGTCCCTGTTTCAATACTCTGAGTATTTCTGGTATTTCAGAATTGAAATCACTGTGTCGTCCTATTTGAAACAAAAGTTTCATAATAAAATGAAAACATCAATTTACTCAGATTTGAAAGTGTCATTTTTCTCAATGTACGCAGACATACATGCACAGGGTGTCAATTTTTTTTATTGTTGACTCCTAAATCATTAGTATTTACTATATAGATCCAGGTACAAACATTCTTCAAATTCAATTTGTGCTTTGTCATGCTTTGCAATAATATTTTAGCTTGTTTAAATCATAATCTATTTTTTAAGCAATAGTATAGAAAATTTAAAAAGAAAGAAATCTCCTAAAATAGTATTTGTAATTAACCTATTCGCTGCCAACCGCGAGTATACTCGCCGTTTTCAATCTAAAATTACGAATTCTCATACCGGAAATTTCGAAAGAAGAATTACTATTTGATGTAATCACGAAATGTCTTTAATTAAATAAAGTAAATGTTGCTATTAGTATTTTCTGGTATGAATTCGAACTTTCTAAATAATATAAAATTCAGATAATTTTAACCCTGCAGCGTACGTGTTAATTGATTTTTCGTTATGTAACAGTTTTCTCTTTTGATCAATAGAAAGACTTTCTTCGGTGACAGTTTTATGGCACTTTCTATGAAAGATCCCTTATACAATATAAACTACAATTCTAAATTATTCCATAATATTATCGGATTGATTACTCAGCATATCAAGTCTCTAGAATCTAAATCAAGTATGTTTACGATGTTATTTATAGAATTCCATCTATCCGATTCAATGGCTTGCAGCTGCCAGGAAAAGATTTCGGGAATAACATGTAATAATTATATTAGAAGCAATTTTACACGCTTGATCTAAACTAGTTTCCAGAAAGATAAATATGGGAAAGACAAATATGTTGAAATGTATTCTCATGAAATTTATTTCTGCATACTAGGTTCGAAAATATAGGATTTATGATTGTAAAATATGAGTTTGTTATTGAGTATGTTAGGTTATAGGTAAACAGAAATCTCAATATACACAAATCAAGATGATGAATCGAATCAAAGTGGTATTAATCTACAACAATAAACACTAAAATTCTAATTTTAAGATTTATCTCTACATGTAGTACTACTTACTAAGTGGAAATGATACAAATTACATCAAGTTTCTTTAATCTTTAATTCACCTTATTGTGACAAAATAAATAAATAATTTAGTAAAAACAAAATTCTATTTAAAATTACTTAAAAGTGTTTTATTATACAAACATAGTACAAAATATCAATCAAGTAATTTCGAGCATCTGACATTCTCATCATCAGCGTTAGAATGGTAAACGTTACAAACCAGAGGTCGAGTTCATTTCTTCACACATGATGGACTGTACCAAAAATGAAAAGTAGAGAGGAAAACTTCCGTTGCCTGGACTGTTGCAAAATTTAAACTGGAAGTGGTGAGGGAGTTTATGTTATTCTTAGTTTAATTATACCAAATCCTGGGAATATCTACTAAGATGTATAATTTACTAAGAATAACATAAACTCCGTCCCCAATCCAGTTTGAATTTTGGAATAGACCAGGCAACGTAAGATTTTTTTCCCTCTCTTTTCCTATTTGGAACCGTCCATCAAGTTTAAAGAAATGAAACCTACTTCTGGTTTGTAACGGTTTAATGTTTTATCCCTGACTAGCAAGCTACGCCCGCTGCGCTGGTCGGTTTCTACAAATGAAACTTGAATCAAACGAAATATATCGTTTAATTTGACCTTGTATTTGAAAGCAATCTGTATATTTACCTGGAATATCATTCCACATTACTGAAAAATGACGTCATTACTCTATTATATTTTCTAATGTGCAGTCAAAATTTTAGCTGATAAGGACCAACTCTTTTATTTGGTCATTTACAGTTAGGGTTTGCTAAAGAATGATAAAACTATATGCAATATACTAAAACCATCACTAAAAATTATCGAACTAATAATGCAAACAAATTAAC
Source organism: Maratus michaelseni (assembly GCA_963931845.1). Classification (NCBI taxonomy): domain Eukaryota; kingdom Metazoa; phylum Arthropoda; class Arachnida; order Araneae; family Salticidae; genus Maratus; species Maratus michaelseni. The sequence continues at coordinate 395,129,804 of OZ007591.1, read as the reverse complement.
TAACAAAATCCATTCAGTAGAAGTTTTTATAAACGCTAATGCTTGATAATCGGGTTCATCTGATTATAGAACTTTTCCACATAATTCTAAAACTAACAGAACGATATGAAATATAATAAAAACATCCTTAAAAATTATCTACTTAACAATGCAAGTCGCAAAAAATATGCCCAGTAAAAACTTTCAAAAAGGCTAATCTTTCGGAATCGGGTTCACCTGTCTATATAACCTTCACGCATAACTCTTTGACTAAGCAACGTAGCACATTATGTAGTACACTATAACCATTCCTGAAATAGCATCTAACTAACTAACTAACAATATAATTCTCATCAAAATCCGTCCAGTAGAACTTTTTCAGAAGGCTAATCTTTCTTAATCGGAATCAAATACTGAAAAGGCTAATATTTGATTTAAAAAAATGGTCACCCAATTTTCGAATTTCCCCCTATAATTCTAGAACTAAGCAACGTAGAATGATAAGTTATATAATAAAACTTTCCCTAGAAAATTATCTAACAGTGTATCGAAATCCATTCGGCAAAATCTTTTAAAAAGGCTAATATTTCATAATAGGATTGATCTGATTGTAGAACTTCCCATAATAATTCTATAACTAAGCTACGTAAAACGATATGTTATACAATAAAACCTTCCCTGAAAAATTATCTTACAGTGTAAGTTCTACGGAAATCCATTCAGCAGAACTCGAGTTATCAGCAGCCGGAACGAAATTTCATATATGTAGAAGTAAATAGAAGCATATTGCCATTAATATAGTTTGCATTTGAATAAAAAGGGTACTTTTCGGTTAGCCGGGCGCCAGTGATATATGTACATTTATAAATATACATGTATATACATATAAGTGTTACAAATGTATATACATATAAGTGTATATATATGTACGTATAGATATGTATTTGTGTAGATATATGTGTATATATATGTGGGTATATATATACATGTATCACGTCATGTATCATGGATCATGTATATATACATGTACCACTGGCACCCGGCTAACCGAAAAGTACCAAAAAAAAAAATACTGCAAAAATGCTGTCATACACTTGAAAAAACATATTTTGGCTTAAAATCTCTCATCAAAACTGTTTTTCTTTTTTTTCTTTTTTTTTTTCTTTTTTTTTAAAAATAAAATTAGTAACTGTTTTTTCTTTTATTTTTCCAGATGTATAAGAATTTTTTCCATTTCAATTCTTTCTGCAACAAAAAAAAAACACCTTTTGGCTTAAAATCAAATTGCTTGGGGTCAAAAGTAAAATCAAAATAGCCGAAAACAAAAGATAAATCGCCAAATTTTGTTTCAACAGCAATCTTGTCCCTTAAATAATTTTTTAAGTGTTACGAACATTCCTAATCATGTTTAAATTAAATATTTTCGTTTTATAATATTATCTCTCATCAAAACTCTTTTTCCTTTTTTTCCTTGTATTTCTCTTTCTTTTTTCTTTTTCTTTCTTTTTAATTTCTTTTTAAAAATAAAATTAGCTACAGTTTTTCTTTTATTTTTCGAGATGTATATTGTATAGCCTTTTCATTTCTTTCTGCAACAATAATGGTCGCCAAAAAATCAGCAATGGTAACCTTTTCAGCCAAAATAACAGAACTTTGTATCACAATTCTGTAACTAATGTAAGTAGAACAATGTGTTATATACTAAAACCTTCCCTGAAAAATTATCTATCGAACAACGCAAGTTCCATCAAAATCCATTCAGTGGAGCTCTAGTTATAAAGGAACGGAACGAAATTTTCGTCTGTGTTTCATATATATAGTAGATGACATCAGATGATCTAAAGTACTTGGTTGATATTTTGTTCAATGTATAATAAAACACATTTAAGTAATTTTAAATGGAATTTTGTTTTTACGAAATTATTTACATGTAGCTTTTGATGCAAAAATAGAGTGGATTGCAATAATAAAAGTTTTTTTTTTTTTCAAGTACAGATATGTTTGTTTTTTAGAAAGGTACGAATTTCGACATTCGCGACATTCGGCAACCTTTGTTCACTCAGACGTATTTTTAAATTATTGCTGTGTAATTTAGATATATTCAGCATAGAACTGGAGTTCAAAGATGTTTTGTATTTACAACATTTAGAAATGATTTTTTTTTTTGAGATTTTAGCTAAAGTGCGAATTTTCAGAGTGAAAAATACTCTTTTTTATTTGTCATTAATTACTCTGTGTTACAGCACTTATACAAATGAAGCCCTTAATGTATTCACATTTTATATTCTTTCGCTGTTAGATACTTTGTAAAGAAGCAAAGTATGATCAGTTGTCGTCATTTCAATTATGGAAAAGACTGCTAATAGCAGCGACAATCGATGTGACGTCTGGAAGTCATGACAAATTGTCACAAGTACCAGAGTAACGTTATGACTATAAAGTGATTTGCTATATTAGTTACTTAGTAATTTCCATGTGATCATTATCTGGCGCAAGACCTCCTTATCATAGTATCAGACCTCTCAATCAGCAAGTTGCCTTTGACCGCAATACTTGTCCTGCTACTAGCGCCATCAATCGTCAGTAATAGTATTTACGACACGAAATGACACGAAATTTTTTCACAGCTCCATTTGTTCTATGCATTTGCTTATGAACTAGTAGTTTTCCTACCACTAAAATTTTATAGTAAATTTTATCTTATTAAATTGACAAGATCGTGTGATTACATGACGAAAAAAATTCTATTAAATTTTAGTGGTAAGAAAAAAGCGTAAGAGTTGGCAGCTATGCGGTAGCAGACCAGCTAGATTTTTCTATAGATTTTTCTATTATATTTTTGGATACCAGTTTTTTAGTAGAGACAATTTTGTTTTCTTTGATCGGAGAATTCTGGGATTTAAAAGAACAACATTTTCTCTAAAAATATACTGGTGTTCAAAAAGCCCGAAACATGGCAACTGTGCGGTAGTATCCACCAGGCGGCGATACTTTCCGGAGAAAGTCAATTAATAAGTTGGCAATTACCGCGGACATTTTCTCCCATAGACTTTCTCCGGATTGTCAAGTCTGATCTATGATAAGGGAGTCTTGATCTGGCGATTCCAATGTATAATCGTAATGGCCGTTTATTCTTGACGAACCAACCGACCCCTGAATACTAGGCCTGCGTACTCACGCAAAAATGGCGGATGCAGTAGGCGGATTTTCTTCATCGTTTGAAGAAAATCGCAACTGCCCCTTGAATTTGAATACCAATAATTTCTTAAAATTTTCAGCGCCTGATTTTGCTGAGGTTAAATAAGTCAAAGGAAACATATATAAAACACTGGTGTCTAATAACTCCCTTTCGTTTTTCTGTTCTAACGAAAATGTATCATATTCGAGCTTTCTTTACAATACATTAAAATATACAGGGTGTTCCGTTAAAGGGGTCCAATATTAATAGGGGTAATAGAGGAGATCACATGGAGCATAAATCAGTATATAAAGCCTGGTCGGATCTCAATAGTTTTCAAGTTACAGCAAATAGAATGAAAATTCGGAAAATTGTAAAAGAACCCTCATTGCTAAACTATCGATAATGCTACATAAAAACGAAGCACGTATTTAGAAAGAGCAGAAACAAACCTACAAAATGACATCAATTGTATTAAAATAGCAATATTTATTGACGAGTTACAAGCCCTGAAACAGTGAAAAAAGTACGAAATCCAATATACATCAAAATAGTTAATCGTTAATTCCAAAAAGACAACTCTAGCTACAACAAGGAAAATGTAGTAAAATTTGGTCCATTCCGAAAACTTTCGAAAAAGCTTACAATGAACCATATCGATTTAATTGTGTGAGAGAAATTAATCAGTTTGTTAGTTACAACTCCGCTTTCTTTGACACTAGCAAAGGTTAAACTCCGCCCATCACGATTGGAAACACCGCCTTTTTAATTACTCTCAACTATACATTTTCGATCATGCTTCTTCTGAGATGCAACATTTTTAATTATTCAAGAGTTGAATGAACCAAAATAACTTTACAATAATAGTCTACATTTTAAAGTGGTCTTTTATTGATATAAAGCTTAAGTTAAATTCCTTAAAATTAAACTGGTGGTGAAAATTCGGAAATAATTAAAAATATTGCGATTTGTAACAATGCAAGAAGTTTCAGTACATGTTTTACATGGACAATTATTGTATGTATATGTGCATCATAATTTATGATAGGAAATAATAATAACAAATAGCATAATAATTTTATTAATTATAAATTTAAAAAAGACACTAAATTTTAAATTAATTCATACAAACTTTGTAATTTACAATTTGAGTACACCACAGTCTGTGACTTACAAAATACTGTGCCAAAAAGTGTTGAAAATAAAAGAAAAATGACAAATAAAGAATTACATTCCACGTACTTTATGACATATGTGAAGCATAGTCTTCTGGCCTGCGCTGCACAGTTCAATGTCGGAAGGCAGACGAACGGACATTATTATAATAGGTGTTCGAAGTTGCGCGCATTAACAGAATCGCACAGCCGACAGCGACGTCGTAAAGATTGGCGAACACGCCGAAAAACTCCGACGGAGTTGGGAATGTCTCCTGCAGCGACAACGATTCGCGCTAGTAAATCCTCCGGTGTATCCACAGGCGTTTCATACACCAGCGATTTAAGGTGTCCCCAAACAAAAAAGTCTAACGGATTGAGGTCTGGAGAGCGTGCAGGCCAAGCAACAGGTCCACTGCGTCCAATCCATTTCCCAGGATATGTTGAATTGAGGTGATTGCGAACACCTATGAAAAAATGTGCCGGTGCGCCATCGTGCATAAACCACATATTGTGGCGCAATGTTGCTGGCACATTTTGCAGTAACTGCGGTAAGATATCCCGTAGGAAAACCAAGTACGTACTGCCATTGAGTACATCTGGGAGTAAATATGGTCCTATGAGATAATCGCCGAGGACACCTGCCCATATGTTCACACTGAACTTTTGTTGTGCGTTCGACGGGAAAACAGTGTGCGGATTTGTATATGACCATGTGTGCATATTGTGCGTGTTTACCACGCCCTCTCTCGTAAATGTTGCTTCATCAGTAAATAAAATATTTTCCAGAAATTGTGGATTATTTTCTGTTACATTAAGCAACCAGCGTACGAATTCTGTCCGCTGAGCACAATCTGTTACTGATAACAGTTGTACCCGCTGCACATGAAAGGGGTGCATGTTTTCTGCACGCAGAACACGCCACACACTTTGGTGAGAAACACCGACTTCAGACGCAGCAGCTCGTGTACTCGTGGAGGGGTTATCTTTAAAAATATTCAGTACATCTTCTTCCATTGCAGGTGTTCGTACATGTCGAGGTTTCCCTGCATCAATGCTTGCTGTATTAAACGATCCAGTCTCCCGTAATCGTCTATCGATTTTTATGAAGAGTTTCGAACTTGGGCAACGTCTCCTTGGAAATTGCTCACGGTACATGCGCTGTGCTAGACATGCATTTCCATGAGCTTGCCCGTACATCAGATGCATGTCCGCATATTCTTCGTTAGAGTATTCCGGCATAATTATTATACATCAACTTACTACAATCCCACTTACAACAGCCTCCCTTTAACATAACGCCCACTGATGACTGCTGTTTTATTACACTTTTCTTCCTATACACATAGAAAATTTGCATAAAAAGAACTTCTTCTTCATCATCCTGAAAGTTCATGGAGGAAACGCAGCAGTCACGGAGTTTGCTTTAAGACAAGGCGACGTCATTCACTTGACCAGACTGAATAATGAAAGGGTATTGATAGAGGTTGATCAGAAATGTATAATTGAAAGATATTAAAACGGGGTGTTTACAATCGTCGTGGGTGGAGTTTCGCTCTTTCCGAGCGTGTAATAGTACAGAGTTGTAACTAGGGAACTGCTTGATTTCTCCCATAGAATTAAACTGATATGGTTTATTGTCAGCTTCTTCGAAAGCTTTCGGAATGGACCAAATTTTATAACATTTTCTTTGATGTAGGTAGAGTTGCATTTTTGGAATTAACGATTAACTATTTTGCTAAATATTTGATTTTGTATTTTTTCACTGTTTCAGAGCTTGTAACTCGCCATTAATTCTCAATATTCTAAAACAACTTATGTCATTTCGTAGGATTTTTTCTGCTCTTTCTAAATATGTGCTTCGTTTTTATGTAGCATTATCGATAGTTTAGCAATGAGGGTTTTTTTACAAATTTCCGATTTTTCATTCTATTTGCTGTAACTTGAAAATTATTGAGATCCGGCCAGGCATTATATACTGATTTATGCTCCGTGTGATCTCCTCTATTACTTCTATTAATATTGGACCCCTTTAACGGAACACCCTGTATATGAAAATTTAGTTAGTACACACTCGTTTATTCATATACTCCTGTAAACAGATTTATACATTATATTAAAAATACATATAATTTAGCAGCGTAACATTGTTTAGGATATACATAATTCTTAACAATCTAGGTTTAAACAATTTTTTTACATTTTTTAACTTTTAACATTTTTTTATCGATTTTATATAAAAAATATAATTCCTATTCCTAGTATTCAGGGTGCTACAATATTCAATATACTCCTTGTAAAAGGACTTCAGTTTGATTTAATTTGCGAGTTGTTTACATTTACAAATGTTGTGAATTGTTTGCAATATTACTTGTCCATCCTTAATAGCTTTCGTTCTCTGCAATCTAAGGAACATATTCGATTAATGTCTGCGTCGTTTTAAATGTCATTAAGGAAATTCTAACTTACATATGGAGTCGGTGTAAAATTTAGTTACAAGTTTCATCTTAAGTTTCTTTCATTGTATCTAAATTTATAGTTTCTAGAAACCCAGATTGGTTGCACAAACGATTCAATTGAAACAGCCATTTTCACATTAAGAATTCCTGAGATTTACTAGAACACTGTATGTATTAAAAAAACCTTTTTAAAGCGAAATCTTATGAAAGTCTTATGAAAAATAGTTTTCTTTATCCTATGGAATTTAGTTAATTATAAGTAATGATATTCCTGATCTAGAATTAAACATTTTGTATTAGATAATGTATTGTTTGACTTCTTTTTAGGACATTTGTTTCGTAAAAATTTGAAAACCACTTCCATTATATTTCGAATGCCATCTATTTAAACTGTAAATCAAAACTTCAACAAACAGTTTTAGTCTGGTCTAATGGACGAGATATTTACTTTTAGACATCCTCGGAAAAATCTTTATTTTCTGCTAAATTATTTAACTTTCCTTAATAGCTTTTGCTGTCCGCCGGCTAGTAACATATCCCATTAACATCTATACTACACCAATGTAAATGGCATTAAGGAAAGTCTAATCTATACTGGGCCGTTAATAAATCAGATGTCTCATCTTTAATGGAATTCATTATTTGTAGTTTTTAGAAAATCAAAATTGAATACACAAAATATTCAAATAAAAGATAAGAGACATTTTCATCTGTAAGACTTATTTATTTTTTATAATATAAATGGTATTTAAAGGAACTTAGTATCCATGAGTTCTAGAGATGATATTACTCCTGGGTTCGTACGCTTTTACCACAATTTTTAATAGAATTTTCGCCTTATTTATTACGAATGATTACAAATAAGTAATAAACGAATCCTGCAATTCAACGAGGAGTCCACATTTTCTCCTATTTAAATATTAACCCATTCGCTGCCAACCATGAGTATACTCGTGGTCTTCCAATCTAAAATTACGAATTCGTACCGGAAATTTCGAAGAAATTTTTTTATTTTATGTACTTACGAAATGCCTGTAATTATATAAAGTAAATATTGCTATTAGTATTTTCTGGTATGAATTTGAACTTTCTAAATAAAATAAAATTCAGTTAATTTTAACCCGGCAGTGAACGTGTTAAATATAAAATTTCTATTAAAAAACAGTGGTAACAGCGTACGAACCCTGTACTCTAGTAAATAATATATTTAATTTCCAAGTAACATGGCGGCAGATGCTAACATTTTTATTTCTTAGTTCTATAAACAAGAATATACTGTATTCAAACTCTCTATACAATTCATTAATATGTATTTTAAAATTTAATTAGTACACACTGGTTTATTCAGATAAACATGTAACCAGATTTATGCATTTTTTTAAATAAACTATTACATACAATTTAGAAAAGTTACATTTCTTATGATACACAATTGTCAACAATCTAGGTTTAGATAACTTTTACAATTTGTAACTCTAAATTCATTTTATCAATTTTATGTAAAAAATATAATTCCTATTCCTAATTTTAAGGGTACAATATTCAAATTACTCCTTGACAAAAGGACTTCAGATTGGTCTAATATGTGACTTATTTACATTTACAAATCTTTGTGTATTATTTACAAAATTACATGCCCGTCCTTAATAGATTTCGTTGTCTGCCATCTAAGGAGGAACACATTACATTAACGTCTATATCTCTCTAAATGTCATTAAGGAAGACGTAAATTACACATGGAGTCGATGTAAAAGTTGGTCACAAGTTTCATCTTAAGTTTCTTTCATTGTACCCAACTTTATAGTTTCGGGAAACCAAGATTGATTACACAAATAATTCAAATGAAACAGTCATTTCCACTTTAAGAATTCTTTAGATTCACTAGAACATTGTAAGTATTAAAAATAACTTTAAAAAAAAAGCCGTATTTTATCGAAGATTCCTGAAAACTCTTTTTTGTTATCGTTTGGAGTTTAGTTACAGGGTTCGTACGGATCCAGGATTTTTTCAGGAGTTTCACCCGTATTTTCTTTACAGAAAAATAAATCTATGTTAAACTTGCGAAACTTCGCCTTCTTTTAAGGAGCGATTTTCTGCAAGAAAATACTGGTAACGAAGAATTTCCTGGTCGCAAAATTCCAGGAGCCGTACGCAAACCCCTGTAGGTAAATTATATGTAATGATATGTGACTATTTATGATATACAATAAAATATTTTTTTTTTAGATTTTAAAACTTCTGACTTATTTTTAGACCATTTGTCTTGTAAAATAATCAATACCACATCCTTATTATTTAGATTACCACCTATATTTAAACTATAAATCAAACATTAACAAAGAGATCTAATTGACGAGATATTTACATTTAGAAATGCATAAAAAAATCCCTATTTTCTGCTAAATGCTTAGTCTTTCCTTAATAACTTTCGCTGCCAACGGTTTAATAACACAGAAGTATCAAGCTCTCACTAATCGTCCGTAATATGTGGATGACCCAGTTTAACAACGTATAAAAAAAGAAAAATTATTTACGATCTTTATTTAGTTAATTTCAGATTTTCTACATGGAATATATTTAATTTTATTTCTTAAATTATGTCTGATGACAAACGTTTTAAACCTGGGTTAAATTAACCCACACATTACGGAAAATTAGTGAGAGTTTGGTACCTTAACATATCCCATTATCATCGACACCAATGTAAATGGCATTAAGGAAAGTCTAAATTATACAGGGTCCGTAATAAATCAGAGATCATGTCTTAAATTACGTTCATTATATGCATACTCCGTAGTTTTGAGGAAATCAAGATTGATTACACAAAAGATTCAAATAAAAGAGTCATTTTCATCTTTCAGAATTCTTGATTTTTTTTACATTATGAATGGTAATTAAAAGGGCTTATTAATGTATTTCATTTGCAAATAATACAAACGTAGATCCCGACAGTCTTATTTCTTAGTTATATAAACACAAATGTACAGTATAAGGACTCTCTTTACAATTCAATAAAATATAGTTTAAAATTTAATTAGTACACACCTTTATTCAGATAATCATGTAAACAGATTTATGCATTATATTAAAAAATAAAGTACTGCATATAATTTAGCAGCGTAGCATTTTTTATGATATATAATTATTTACAATCTAGGTTTAAACAAATTTTATATTTTGTAACTCTCAACTTGATTCATATATTTTATATAAAAATATAATTCCTATTCGTAATTTTCAGATGCCATATTCAAATAACTCCTTGATAAAAGGCCTTCAGATTTATCTAATTTGCGAGTTATGTCCGTACTTTAACAAATCTTTGTGGATTATTTACAAAATGACATGTCCGTCTTTCATAGCTTTCGTTGATTGCCAATCTAAGGATCATACTAAACTAAAGTCTGCATCTCTTTTAACCCATTCGCTACCAATCACAAGTATACTCGTGGTTTTTCGATCTAAAATTACGAATTCGTACCAGAAATTTCGAAAGAAAAATTTTCATTTTAGGTAATCACGAAATGTCTGTATTTAAATAAACTAACTATTGCTATTAGTATTTTCTGGTACGAATTCGAACTTTCTAAATGAAATAAAATTCCGATAATTTTAAACCGGCAGTGAACGTGTTAATGCCATTAAGGAAATGAAATCTTAAATCAGATAAAGAGTTGGTGTAAAATTTGGTCACTAGTTTTATAATAATTTCCTTCGATTGTACCCAACTTTATGGTTTCGAGAAACCGAGATTGATTACATGAAAGATTCATATTAAAAAGTCATTTACAATTTAAAAAACCTTTCAGATTTATTAGAACATTGTAGGTATTAAATAAAAATACTTTTAAGAGAGAAATTTTTATCGAAGTTTTATGATTTTTTTAATGATTTTTTTCTATGATTTTTTTTGGTACCTTAGCAGAAATGCTCGCCACCTGCGCAGAACAGCACGCGCAGTTGCCATTAAGTTCGAAAGGCGCGACACGATTAATAACATTATTTTATTAGAAGTCCTAATCCATATCTATGTTCATGGCCAGTATCAAATCTTTTCAACGTGTTGAGCTCTTCATGCTTGTAAAAACCCGTTTGAGCTTTAAATATTACTCTTCGTAAATTAAGTTTGGAGGTAACTAAAACACGCGTAAACAGGAAGTTGAAAACGCCCAGAATACGGACTATTGATTCACCTGCAAGCACGAACGCGTTACCTGACTGTGGGGAAGTGAGAGAGTGAATAGTGTCAACTGGTAGAACAAAATTAGAAAGCATCCGGTTAACCGAAAATTGCTATGGAACCCCGGTCAACCGAAAACTCTTTGGTCACATGCCTTTCCGATAATTGCGGTTTACGGTACTTCATTTCGACGTGTTTAATCTTTGAACGTTATTAATTAAATAAACCCAAATGTAGTATATAAAAATACTGGTAGTAAAGTTATCCAGACACCCCCTCCCCACCCCTGACCCTAGGCAACTGACTTTCATTAAATGCATAATTTGCAGTTTTCAGAAAATCAAGGTTAAATACACAAAAGATTCAAATTCGAGAGTCATTTTCATCTTTCAGAGTTTTTAAATTTTATTTTAGAAATGTGTTCAAAAGTTCTACAAATGACATTAGTCTTTTAAATGATGTATCTAATTTGCAATAATATGCTCGCAGATGCTGACTGTTTTATTTCTTAGTTCTATGAAACAAAATATACATTATTCGAACTCTCTTTCCATTTCATTAAAATGTATACTATACAAATTTCATTATTACCGTAATTTCCGGCGTATAAGCCGCAGCTCAAAGAGTCATTTTTCGACCCAGAAATTTTATTCAATAATTGTAGTTAAATGTTTACAGCGATCTTTTAAGTTACATTTTATAAAATAATATTTCTGGGTCAAAAAACGACTCTTTGACCTGCGGCTTATACGCCGGAAATTACGGTACAAACTCGTTTATTCAGATGATTATGTAACCAGGTTTATACATTTTATTTAAACAATATACTATTATACATAATTTAGTATCATAACATTTCGTATGATATATAATTGTTAACAATCTAGGTTTAGACAACTTTTTCCATATTGTAACTCTTAACTTATTTCATCGATTTTTATAAAAGGCTAATTCCATGCGTGGATGTAGTGTCAGTCATAGAGATGTAAATGGCTGCGGTGTTTGACTACCAGTATTATAGTAAAGGAAAATTTGACTTTTATTTTCCCATATACCTACAATTAAATACAGCGAAATATTTTTGAAAAAAATACTTGTGGTCAACAACGGTAAACTTTGCGGTTATGTGACTTACACTACATTCGCGCATGGAATTAGCCAAAAGAAAAATTAAATTCACATTTCTTGTATTCAGGTTGCCATACTTAATTTACTTCTTGCCAAATGACACTTTGGTCTAATTTGCGAGTTATTTACATTTACAAATCATTGGGGATTATTTTCAAAATTACTTGCCCGTCTTTTGTTTTCATTTTCTGCAATAAAAAAAAACATATACCATTAAAGCCAACTCTATTGTTAAGAAAAGGAAAGCTTAGATTACATATTCAGTCTGTCTAAAATTTGCCACATGTTTCATTAAGTTCCTTTCATTGTATCCAACTTTATAGTTTCAGGAAACCAATATTGATTACACAAAGGATGCAAGTGAAACAGACATTTCCACTTTAGAAATTTTTTAGATTTAGTTTAGCTTTGTAGGTATTAAAAAAAACTTTTCTTTAATGCGAAATTTTATGGAAGTGATATAAAAAAAAAACTTTTTAATGTACTTTGGAGTTTCGTTAATTATAAGTAATGATATATGACTATTCATGATCTAGAATTAAGCCTTTGACTTTATTTCAGGATATTTGTTCCGTAAAAATTTTAAAACCACATCTGTAATATTTAGAATGCCACCTATTTAAACTATAAAGGAAACCTTTAACAAATAGATTTTGTCGGGTCTAATTGACGAGATATTTATACCTAAAAATTACTTGGGAAATACTTTTTTTTCTGTTAAATTATTCGTTTTTTCTTGATAACTTTCGCTGCATACAAGCTAATAACATATCCCATTAACATCTACATCAATGTAAATGATGCTAAGAATTTCAAACTAAACAGAGTCAGTAATAAATCACTAGTCACATTTTAAATTACTTTCTTTATACACATACTTCGTAGTTTTGAGGAAATCAAGATTTATTACAAAAAATATTAAAATAAAAGAGACATTTTCATCTTTCAGAATTCTTCACATTTTTACAATATTAATAATATTTAAAAAAAAAAACCTTATTATACAGAAAGTTCTAGAAATGACAGGCATTGCTCTCGTAGATGGTGCATTTAATTTGCAAATAATATGGACACAGATGCTGAGTGTTTTATTTCTTAGTTCTATAAACAAAAACATGCACTATCTTTCAATTCTTTCTTTAAAATTCATTAAAATATATTTTAAAATGTAACTAGTACACACTCGCTTTATTCAGTTAATCATTTAACCTGATTAAAAAATAAACTAATGCATACAAATTAACAGCGTAACCCTTTTTTATAATTTTTCACAATCTAGGTTTAAAAAACTTCATACATATACTAACTCTTAAGTTGTGTCATAGATTTTATATAAAAAATATAATTCATATTCCTAATTTTCAGGGTGCCATATTCAAATAACTCCTTGACAAAAGTACTTCAGATTGGTCTAATTTGCAAGTTATTTATTTTTACAAATCTTTGTGGATTATTTATAAAATTACACTTCCGAATTTAATAGTTTTCGTTGTCTATATTCTAAGGAAAGGAAAGCTTAAATTACATAAAGGGTTGGTGTAAAATTTGGTTACTAGTTTCATAATAGGTTCCTTTCATTGTACCCAACTTTATCATTTCGGGAAACCAAGATTGATTACACAAAAGATTCAAATGAAACAGTCATTTCCACTTTAAGAATTCTTTAGATTTATTAGAACATTGTAGGTATTAAATTAAAATACAGGGTGATTTTTTTTTAAGTTGTGAAAGTAAAACTCTATAACAAAAGAACCACTGATCCAAATGACCTAAAATTTCACCAGTATGCTCCCAAAGCAATGGGTTTTTTTAGACGTGGTTAAAAAACCCCTTAAAATATCACCAACAGATGGCGCTGTACATGCAGTAAAGTCGGGAGACGAACTTGCGCCCGACACACGCACATTGGCGTAAAAACGTGAAGTACGCACACCTCGTGTTCATTATTCGACGGAAATCCTCGCAGTGACTGCACCATTGACAGACCGTGCGTTGTTAGTGAAACTGTATTATCAGAATAATGACAGTGCAGCAACTGTTCTTAGGAGATTTAGGACACTTAAGAATCTAAGAAAAGGTCCAATGACGACAGAGGGCCTACGGAAGATGGTTTCTCAAAGTAGCGCCCATTGTTTCCCTCCCACAGACGATATTCTTTGTTTCTGCTACCTTACAGCGCCATCTGTCGGTGCGATTTTAAGTTTTTTTAACCATGCCTAAAAAATCCGCATTGCTTTGGGAGCATACTGGTGAAATTTCAGGTCATTTGGATCAGTGGTTCTTTTGTTATAGAGTTTTACTGTCACAACTTTAAAAAAAATCACCCTGTACTTTTAAGAGAGAAATTTTAATCGAGGTTTTATGATTTTTGTTTATCCTTTGAAGTTTAGTCACATATAAATAAGGATCGAGAATTCATGATCTAGAATTAAAAAAAAATTTTAATTTCCTAATTTTTGAGTTATTTTTATGACGATTGCTTCGTAAAAATTTTAAAACCACATCCATATAATTTAGCATGCCACCTATTTAAACTATAAACCAAACTTTTAACAATTTTTGTGCTAATTGACGGGATATTAACGTTTAGAAATCCTTGGAAAAATCCTTATTTTCTGCTAAGTTTTTCCTTATTAACTTTCGCTGCCTGCAGGTTACTAACATATCTCATTAACAGCTACACCAAAGTAAATGGCATTAAGGAAAGTCTAAACTACACAGAGACGAAATTAAATCAGATTTTTCAACTTAAATTACTTTCATCAGTGGCGTAGCTTCACTGGGGGGGCTGGATCACTTTACAATCTGTATAATTATATACTATATTTGCTTGCCTTATTTAATCTTTGAACGTTATGAAATAAACAAGCCTAAATGTAGAAAATAATGGTTGTAACAGGATCTAGCCCCCTCTCCCCACTGACGCTACGCCACTGACTTTCATTATATGCATACTTTGCATTTTTCAGAAAATCAAGGAAAAATACGCAAAAGATTCAAATTAAAAAGTCATTTTCATCTTTCAGAAATTTTTAATGTTTTTAGAATATTAATAGTATTTAAAAGGTCTTATTAACCCAAAAGTTTTACAAATGGCATTAGTCTTTTAAATGATGTATCTAATTTGTACACAAATACTGATAGTTTTATTTCTTAGTTCTATAAACAAAAATATACATTTTTCGAACTCATTTTTCAATTTATTCAAATATACATACAAATTTAATTATTACACATTCGTTTATTAAAATAATCATGTAACCAGATTTATACATTATATAAAAAAGTACTGTTATATATAATTCAACATCATGACATTTTTTTATGATATATAATTGTTAACTGTCTAAGTTCAGACAACTTTTTGCATATTGTAACTCTCAACTTATATCAACGATTTTTATAAAAGAAAAATGTAATTCCTATTTCTAGTATTGAGGTATCCGTATTTAAAATATTCCTTGACAAGAGGACTTCAGTTTGGTCTAGTTTGCGAGTTATTTACATTTACAAACCTTTGGGAATTATTTGAAGAGTTACTCGTCTGTACTTAATAACTTTTATGGTGTGCAATCTGAGAAACATCTATATCGTTCTAAATGTCATTAAGGAAAGCCTTAATTATACCTGAAGTCGGTGTAACGTTTCCTCACAAGTTCATTCCATTGTATCCAACTTTATATTTTCGGGAAAATAAGATTGATTACACAAATGAATCAAATGTCACTTCCATTTAAAAAAATCCTTATATTTACCAGAACATTGTAGTTACTAAAAAATACCCTTTTTTAAAGAAAGCATTTTTATCGAAGTTTTACAGATTCATATATATATATATATATTATTATGTTTTTGTGTTTGGTTACTTATCACTAATGATATGCAAGTATTCCCAATCTAGAATTAAACCGTTTTTATTAGGATTCCTATCTTTTGACTTATTTTTAAGACACTGGCTTCGTAAAAATTTAAAACCCACATCCGTAATGTAATAACACCATATAATGCCACCAATTTAAACTATAAACCAAACCTTTAATAAGGAGATTTAGTCTGCTCTAGTTGCCATAACTAAAAATATTTTTTTTTTAAAGAATGCATTTTTATCGAAGCTTCGTGTATATATATATATATATATATATATATATATTATTGTTTGGAGTTTGGTTACTTATCACTTATGATATGCAAGTCTTCCTAATATAGAATTAAACAGTTTTTATTAAGATTCCTAATTTTTGACTTATTTTGAAGACACTGGCTGCGTAAAAATTTTAAAACCACATCTTTAATATTTATAATGCCACCAATTTAAATTATAAACCAAACCTTTAATAATGAGATTTAGTCTGGTCTTGTTGACGAAATATATACAATTTGAAACGTACTTGAGCATTTTCTGCTATTTTTTTTCATTGATATCTTTCGCTGCCAGCAGTTTAAAGAATATATCCCATTAACATCTATTACCGTTGTAAATGGCATTAAGAAAATTCAAAATTATACAGAGCCCATAATAAATCAAATGTCTCATATTAAATTATATTCATTATACGCCTAAGTCGTAGTTTTAATGAAATCACGATTGATTACACAAATGATTTAAATAAAACAGACATTTCAACCTTAGAATTCGTTAAATGTAGAATGACATTGTTGCTATAAAAACAGTGCTGTAAATTTTTTAGAAAGTTTTAAAAATTGCACTGTGCTCATAAGTGCTCATAAGCTCATTTAATTTACAAATAATATACAAGTAGACGCTGCCAGTTTTATTTCTTAGTTCTATTACCCGAAGAAAATTAAACTCGTTCTGAAATAATTCGTTAATATATATTAAAAAAAGAAAGAAAAATCTCGCAATTTGGCAATATAAATATTTTGTTTTATAGTCAAATGAAATATTTTGGCGCAATTTGGCGCAATGGCGATCGGCAACGTAATCTCTGCATACACTTATACTAGAAGATTTTCAAGTAACATCTACCACATAGAAAAATATTTGTAAATTGTCGTACGATTAAAAATTGTTGTCCAGTCGTGGCCAGTAATCAAAGGGTTAATTTAACCCATAGCTGCCAACCTCTCATTGATATTCTGTAATACGCGGGTTAATTTGACCCAAGTTTAACACGTTTCGCACCAGAAATATTTTTAAGAAATGAAATGAAATAAATTCCACGTAGAAACCTGAAATTGAATAAATAAAGATTCATCCAATATTTTTTCTGGTTTGGCGGGTTAATCTGGGTCAAATTAACCCGTATAATACGGTTGGCACCTATGTTAACCTCTTGATTTTGGGCCAGGAAACGTGACTATTTTTCTATTTAACTGTACCACAACTGACAAATAATTTTCTTAATGGGAAATTTTTCTTTAAAAAATCTTAGTATGTGTGTATGGCAGGTATTACCGTAATTTCCGGCGTATAAGCCGCAGCTCACAGAGTCGTTTTTCGACCCAGAAATATTATTTTATAAAATGTAACTTAAAAGATCGCTGTAAATATTTAACTACAATTATTGAATAAAATTTCTGGGTCGAAAAACGACTCTTTGAGCTGCGGCTTATACACCGGAAATTACGGTACTTTTCAACAAGTGGTACTAATATAATAAGAAACAGTAGATAAGACGACGTATGTTCCAACCACGCAATCAAAAGTTTATCAGATGTAGGGGTTTTCGGAACCTTTGTATTAGTTAAAATTAGGAATGTGGAACTAAATTTTATTTACCAAGTCTATTATTTACTTACAACATATGTTCCCGGATATGGCAATAAAATGGTAACGTTCATTCCTCTATTTAATTTTCTCATTTAGATTTAGAGTTCAATTTATAGATAGGGATTAAATTTGTAAAGGGTTTATCGATCAGTTAAAATAAAATCACTTGCACTTAAGTTGGCATCTAAAGTTGGCAAATTTTCTGAACTCTGAAAAATATTTATTTTAAAGCTCCAGCAGACCTTTTGTATGAGACAAAATTAACAGACTGATATTTAATTAGATATCTAAACGATCTATATCAAAACTGTAATTTTTTATATTTTTTCTTGATACATTACACTATTACATATACAAATGCAAACTTTAAACTAGTATTACACTTGAGATACATGAAAAATTATTTATCTTTCTAAAAGCGTTTACTTCGAAACTGCAATCACTTTTATTTGTTCTAGATACATTGTACTATTGGATTTACAAATGCTATCTTTAAACTAGTATTACAGATATGTGAATATTGATTTATCTTTCAAAAAGCGTTTTCTTATACACGGAAATTTTACATAATCTGAAAATGTATGATTTTCGCATAATTTAACTATTGTTCGAGTTTTGGCCATTAGACTACGGATGTGGGTGTATACCTTATTTAAGAAATCAAATTGGGTGTTCCTCGACGTGACACAAATCCGTGACGTTCGTTTATCGATCTTATTTGTCAAAGTTGGAGATAAATTTATAGATACAGGGATTATATATGTAAATAGTGGATGTATCACTGAGGATGTATCACTTTGGTACATCAAAATAACTTGTCGATTTGTCTGAAGCTAACATGAAATATTCTGAAAACTGCAAAATATATATTTTAAGTCTTCAATAGACAAAATTATGAGATGTATTATTATTACATATTTAAAAATTATTTAAAACTGTATATATATATATATATATATATTTATTTCGCTAGATATATTTTACAAATAGATTTTTCAAAAGTTCTTTTAATAGTAAAAATCAATTTCAATATATTATAATAACAGATTTAAAAACACTATTCTTAATAATCACTTCACTTGCAGAAAGTATCCCAGTATGACTTTTCCTCGTGTACTTTTTTGAGGATGCCCAGGAATGAATATTATGTATAGCATTAATAAAGGCGAAACCTTCTTAATTTCAATTATTTCGTGCCTTCAACTATATTAGTAAAACATTTACACAATTTCATTATTTAATAAAATAACGGATTAATATCTAAACATTAACCCATTCGCTACCAACCACGAGTATACTCGTGGTTTTTCAATCTATAATTACGAATTCGTACCGGAAATTTCGAAAGAAGAATTATTATTAAGTAATCCCGAAATGTCTGTAATTAAATAAAGTAAATATTGCTATTAATATTTTCTGGTGTGAATTCAAACTTTCTAAATAAAATAAAATTCCGGTAATTTTAACCCGTTAGTGAACGTGTTAATTCTCATTATTATTCATTTAAATAATATTCCATACATGAATATTGATTTCTGCTTCAAAAAGAGCTTACCCTTACGTAGGCATTTCACATAATCTGCAAATGTATCAGTTTCGCTTAATTTAATGAATGTAGGAGTCTCCTACAGTAACTTAGGAATGTGAGTGTATCCATTATTTACAAAGTCAATCATCACATTCCATGCTCTTCGATGTGGCATAAACCGGAAATGTCCATTCATCGATCTTGTTTTATCATGTACATTTGGAGATGAATTTATAGATCTCAGAATAAAATTTTAAATTAGTTCATTGAATAGATATGACAAAATAACGTGAAGATTTGTCTAAAGATGACATAAATTTTTCTGAAAATCTTTATTTTAAGGTTCAAGAAATTTTGTTAGAAAAATTTATTGTGGCAAAATGATTCGATCTCTAAAAGATCTATATCAAAAATATAATCGCTTTTATTTGTTCTAGATACTTTGCACTGTTAGAGTTACTAATACAATCTTTAAACTACTATTACAGATATGTGAACATTGACTTATCTTTCAAAAACGTTTTCCTCTACACGGACATTTTACATTAACTGAACATGCATGAGTTTCGCTTAATTTAACTAATGTAGCAGTTTCGGTCATTAGACTACGGATGTGGGTCCATCCCTTATTTACGAAATCAAATTGGATATTCCTCAACGTAACGCAAATCAGTGACGTTCGTTTATCGATCTTATTTTGTCATTTAAAGTTGGAGATAAATTTATAGATGCAGGGATTAAATTTGGAAATATCTCATCACTTAGGTACAACAAAATAACGTGGCAATTTATCTGAAGTTGACATGAAATTTTGTGAACATTGCATATTTATTTTAATATTTTTTTATTTATATTATTCTGAATGTTTATTTTAAAGCTCCAATATACAAAATTATTATATTTATTATTATTATTTATTTAAAAATTCTTTAAAACTGTATACATGCTAATAAAATTTTCCATGAGAGATGAAATTACACTGGAATGATATGATCGTGCCAATACACGAGAGTCAGAAAATGCTAGACTAGGTAGTCTCCCGGGTAGTCCCAAATGGTAGAGCATTGGTGCGTAATACCAAAGGTTCCGGGTTCGATCCCCTCTCTGGTCATTTTTTAACTCTGCTGGTTATACGCTGAGTAGTAAGTGATAATTCATACATTTTGTGTTTTATAGCTGTATATATATATATATATATATATATATATATATATATATTACTTCTCTACATCAGACTTGCCAAGTCTCCGGATTTTTGGATACCAGTATTTTAGTACAGAAAATGTTTTTTTTTATTTTATTGCAGCATTCTGTCATTTGAAAGAACAACATTTTTCTCTAAAAATTTACTGGTGTGTAAAAAGCCGGAGACTTGGCAAATCTGCTCTACACATATTCCACCATTAGATTTACAAAAGCGTAATCGTTGTAATCGTAAAAATAAATTTCAATATGTTATAAAAACTAATTGAAAAACACAATTCTTAATAATGACTTCACATTCAGAAAGTACCCCAGCATATATCTTTTCCTCGTGTTCTTTTTTTTTCAGGAAGCGGAGGAATGAGAATTAAATATACCTTTAAAATTTTAGAAAATTCTATGTGTTGCACGTCAAATTCACCTTCCGAACTTAAAATACACAACGTAAATACATTGACTATATAATTTAATTGTTACTAAAATGTGTGCAAATACAAAAACAAAGTTTTAAAACATTAAAACCATTTATAATGTTAAAAACTGATGTCAAAAATTGTTAGCGCTTCCTGCTTAACACTAGCCATCATCAGAGGATAAAACGAGTCGAACGTTTTGTTTTCAATGGCATCTCCTCATTTTCCTTCCCTCCCTCCGATTTATAGTTTATGGTTTCTCCCCATTACTATCTGTCCAGTATACTTCTTTAGAGCTACAATTTTCGACTATTTTTATCCTCTGATGATGGCTAGTGTTTAGCCGAAAGTGCTAATGATTTTTTACATCTGTTTTTAACATCTTAAGTGTTTTTAAAGTTTTAAAACTTTGTCACCTATTTTAGTAACAATTAAATTATATAATAAATGTGTTTACGTTGTGTATTAATTACACCATTAATGAAGACGAAAGCTTTTTAATCAGAATTATTTCGTGTCTTCATCAATATTCGACACATTTACATATTTTCAGTATTTAATAACATAACTTAGCAACATCTAAACATTAAAACTCTTCATTATTCCTTTAAATATTATTCCAACCACGAATATTGATTTATGCTTCAAAAAGGTCTTACCCCTACGCAGACATTTTACATAATCTGCCCACACATCAGTTTCGCTTTATTTAACTTTTTTTAAGAGTTTCGTAAAGTAGCTTAGGAATGTGGGTGTATCCATTATTTACAAAGTCATTTATTTATATCTGATGTTCCTGCATGTAGCATAAACCACAGATATCCATTCATCGATCTTGTTTTATCATGTACATTTGGAGATGAATTTATTTATCTCCGAATAAAATTAGCAATTTGTTAATTCATCGAATAGACAAAACAAAATAACGTGAAGATTTGTGTAAAGTTAGCATAAATATTTATGAAAATCTTTATTCTAAGACTCAAGAAAATTTGTTGTAAAACAGGGTTCGTACGTTTTTACAGCAATTTTTTTATAGAATTTTTCCAGTTAATATTTAAATAGCAGAAATGGTAGACTCCACGTTTAACCCCTTAAGCACCACGACGTACCTGCGTACGTCATGAACACCTCTATCTGAAATACCAGGACGTACATGTGTGTACTGTTCAACCACGCATCTAAGAACTCCGGTTGGCAGAATGCCAAGCCGATTCCATTCACACTGTAGGGAGAATAGCCCCGGCAAAAGAAGCTGAAATCACCGCTCTTTATCTTAGGCAGCGTACTTACGGCTTACGGACTTCCCCATTTTCGACATGGACTAGTCATTTTCGCCCATGCGCAGTTCACTCCAAGTTTCTATGAAGGGTGGTGCATCAGTACGTCCAGTTTGCCTTTTTTTTATTCAAAATTTTTAATTCAGACCAGAAAGTTATAATAGAAATTTGTATTTTATATAATGACACACTTTTCGTGATTGCATAAATTAAAATTATTCTTTTAAAATTTCCGGTGTGAATTTTGTGTTTTTTAATTTTGTTTTCTTTTTTTGACGAAATTTAACATAGCTGGTATTCAGCCTACTATCACTAAATTGAATATGGTTCTTAGGGTGTTAATTGTAGGATTTGTAATATTGTTTTTGCATTTAAATAAGACGAAACGTTCTATTAAAAAATTATGGTAAAAGCGTACGAACCTTGTAAAAGTGGGTTAAGACAAAATTATTATATCTCTAAAATATCTACATCAAAACTGTAATCACTTTTGTTTGATCTAGATACGTTGCATTATTATATTAACAAATACAATATTTAAACTAGTATCACAGATTTAGGAATATTGATTTATATTTCAAAAAGCGTTTGTCAACACGGACATTTTACGTAATCTGAACATGCGTGAGTTTCGCATAATTTAACTAATGTAAGGGTTTTGGCGATTGGACTACGGATGTGAGTATATCCCTTATTTACGAAATCAAATTAGATATTCCTAGATGTGACACAAATCCGTGACGTTCGTATATCGATCTTGATTTGTCATTTAAAGTTGGAGGTTTTATAGATGAAGAAATTAAATATGGGAACAGTTTCATCACTCAGGTACAATAAAATCACTTGCAGATTTTTCTGTAGTTGACATGAAATTTTCTTAACTCAGCAAAAGATTTATGTTAAGGCTCTAATCGAAAAAACTACTAGATTTATTATTATTAAATGTATGAAAAATCTTTAAATCTTTTTATATATATTTTTTTTTAATTTCTCTAGATATATTGAACTATTATATTTTAAAAATAGTTTTAATCGTAAAAATAAATTGCAATATATTATAAAAATGAATTGAAAAACTCAATTCTTAACATCATTTCACATTTAGAATGTGTATCAGGATGTAATTTCTTCGTGTTCTTTTTTCGGGATGTCTAGGAATGAAAATTAAGTATAGCATTAAGGAAGGCAAAAATTTTTAATCGCAATTCTTTTGTGCCTTCATCAATATTAGCAACACATTTACACATTTTCAGTATTTAATTATCAATTCAACAACATCTAAACATTAAATCTCTTCCTTATTCATTTACATATTATTCCATACAGTATTTTATTTTTTTCCAAAATAGATATAACACTCTAACAGAGTTGCCAAGTCTCCGGCTTTTCGCACACCAGTAATTTTTTAGAGAAAATGTTGTTCTTTTAAATCGCAAAATGCTATGATTACAGAAAACAACATTTTCTGTACTAAATTACTGGTATCCAAAAAGCCGGAGACATGGCAGGTCTACTCTAAGTTATTGCTTTATGCTTCAAAAAAAAAAATTCCGTCTATACATACTTTTTACATAATACGCCAATACATCAATTTCATTTAATTTAACTAACTTGGGAGTTTCATGCTTAGGAATGTGGGTTTTTCCGTTATTTACAAAGTGAATTATTTATTTACATACAATGTTTCTGGATGTAGCATAAATCAGAGATGTCCATTCATCGATCTCGTTTTGTCATGTACATTTGGAGATTAATTTGTAGATCTCAGAATTAAATTTGTAGTTAGTTCACCGAACAGATATAACAAAATAACTTGAACACTTTTGTAAAGTTGTCATAATTTTTTCCTGAAAATCTTTATTGTAATGATCCAGAATATTTGTTCTAAAAATGTATTAAGGCAAAATTATTAGATCTCTAAAATATCTACATCAAAACTGTAATTTGTTTTAGTTTGTTCTTGCTATATTGCAATATCATGTCTATAAATGTAATCGATAAACTTAAATCGCACTCTGACATCACATTTATGTTAACTTTGATTTATTCTTGAAAAGCTCTTCTACCAACAAGCTTGTAGAATGATACAATGTTATTAGATTTATTTTTACTTAGATTACTAAAGCATCTACATTAAAAATGTTATTTTTAAACAATTATTTTAGATATATTGCACTATTACGGAAATGTCTGTAAATGTCAATTTACATATTTACAAATGTAATCTATACACATACTCCGAGTTATGTGAACATTGATTTATCCTTGAAAAATCTTATCCAACTTCATGGGCATTCTGCATAATCCCACATTCGTCAGTTTCTCTTACTTTAACTAATGTATGAGTTTCCACCATTAAACTGGAAATGCGGGGGTATCCATTACTTACGAAGTTACATCGCATGTTACTGGATGTGACATAAATCATTGACGCTCATTTATCTATTTTGTTTTGACATTTAGCTTTAGACACGAACTGATAGATTTTAGATTGTGCGGAATTAGATTTGGAAATTGTTCACTGTTCAGTTACAACAAAATAACTTTTGAAAGTTCTTCTGGTTTCATACAGATTTACCACAAGTTTAATAAATTTTTCGCGTCATTTAATCACAGACACATGTTAGAATTTGTAAGTTTAAAAAATGTGGTTAGAATACAAGTATTAAACAGAAAAATTTTAATCTAAAATATTGGTGTCAAACTCCTTGAAAATTGCAAAGGATCTTGCTTGTTGTATGAGTCAACATTGTTAGATTTATTTTTAACCCCTTCGCTTCCAATCACGAGTATACGCGTGGTTTTTCAATCTAAAATTACGAATTCGTGCCGGATATTTCGAAAGAAGAATTTTTATTTTTGCTAATCACGAAATGTATGTAATTAAATAAAGTCAATATAGTATTTTGATTAAAGTCAATTAGTATTTTGTGGTATGAATTCTAACTTTCTAAATAAAATAAAATTCCGGTAATTTTAGCCCGGCAGTGAACGTGTTAATAAATACTTATTATAACTGAAATAGCTCTACTTCGAAACTATATATATACTTTTTTTTTGTTTTATATATATTGTAATGTTAGTTTTTTTTAATTAATCATAAACGAAAATTGTTTTTTCGTTGCAAATCTTGTTTGTATTAACTCATAAATATTCTTAATTCATTTACATACATCAACATCATCTCGAAATTAAATCTCGTTAATATTCATTAACATACTATTTATTCCGTACACAATATTCAATATTTCTAAACATATGTCCCACTGCAAGTTATATGAACATTGATTTATGCATTAAAAACAATCTTCATATACGAACATTTTACACAATCTGCAACACATCAGTTTCGCTCAATTAATCATTTGATGACGGGTTGCGAGATATACGTCACAATGGACTATTTGCTTTTTCGTGCAACTTTTAGAAACATTTTCTCTGTCATAGACTTATGCTGGTATATTTTCAAGAGAAATCTACCAGAAATACATACCTTTGTAAATTGTGGTGTGATTGAATATAAAAATTGTCAGTCTTGGTCCGTAATCAAAGGGTTAAACTAATTTGAGGAGTTTCAACATCCGGTGTTCCTGTCAGTGACATAAATCAATGTGTTCATTCATTGATCTTGTTTTTTTTTTTACTTATATTGGGAGACGAATTTATAAATAGATGTATTGAATTAGCTTTCGAAATAATTTATTTATCAATTACAAAAAAAAAAAATAACTTGTTTTTTCAGAACTTGAAATAGAGATTTACTGAACACTAAAAAATATTTAATTTAAGGCAGACTTGTTATATAAGACAAAACTATTAAAATAATAATTATTAGATCTCTTAAAGATTTATTTCGAAACTAATACATTTTTTATTTGCTCGACATATATGAGATTCTGAACAGTATATATTTTTTTTTATTAATGACATACATCTCTCTCATACAGTAAAAATTATATTTTCAAAATTTCCGGTAGGAAATCGGAATTTCTGAATAAAAAAAGGAGGCCAAACGAGTAACATTGTACTATTAGTTTTACGAAAATAATTTTGCTCATAAAAATCAATATCAAAATACAGTATATGGAAACGTGATTAACAACTCCAAAATGGATTTCTTTTTCATTATTTATTTACATATTACAGGACTCCCAAATGGTCCGCTTTTTAAATACCGGTATTTTCTTAGAAACATTAGATTTTTAGATTTTTCTTGCAAATTTTGCAGAAACTACCTTCGGAGGTAAATTTTTGCGGAAATGTTGTAGAAACCGACCATAAAATTTTCTGTTAAAAATTATTGGTATTCAGTTGGCGGACCATTGGGAGCCTTGTATTAATGAATACGCATACAAATTTTATTTCTGAAAAACTGGTATCACACTCTGAGTTATGTAAATACTAATTTATGCTTGAATAAATTATTCCCCCTGTATGGACATTTTAAATAAACAACCCAAAAGATCAGTTTCGTTTCTTTAACTAATGTAGGGGTTTTAACCGTTAACCTAGGAATGTGGGTGAATCCCTTAATGACGAAGCTAATTGTTTACATACATCCACTGTTCCTGAACGTGACATACATAAGTGATGTTATTTCATCAGTTCAGTTTTGTCGTTTAGATTTGAAGATGATTCGATAGTTGAGAGGGATTAGAGATTAGAACTGAAATTAATTCATCGTTTAGTCACAACAATATAACTTGAAAATTTGTCCAAATTTGCCAAAAAATTCTTTAAGAAAGCTGAAAAGTTTTGGAAAGCACATTTGATGTGCTTTAACATTAAACATACCAACAAACAGTCATTATACCAGTACAAAAGGAAAATATATGTATTCAAACTAGAAATTCCTTCAAAAAATAAAGTATAAATCACTATTCATTTACTATATTTTCAGCTTGTAAAATTGTTCCTGCCGCTGAATTTGGCACCACTTAACCCCTTGAAGGGCACCGGTATATTATATATACCACTTAATTTTAATCCCAAAATGCCACAATGACACCAGAATTTTATAATCAAATTTTGAATTTTTAAGATACATGAGGAAAAGCTTTTACTTATTATAAAATAAATTCGTTCGTGAATCTTGGTGTAAATCAATCATTTCAATATTTTAGCTACAAGAATACTTTGCCCCTGAAGGGGTTAATCAAATTTCCTCAAAATTCAAGCTTTTTCTCATCTTTTCCTGACATTTTAGTCGGTGAAATTTGATTGGCCGCCTACTTTCTTCTGATTGACTGATGAAGTTATCAGTCCAATCCTTTAGTGTAAATATTGTTTTATAGCTTTTCTCTAGTTCTTTTCAATATTTTTTCACAAAAATTTGTTAATATGCTTTTAAACTCCCACTCTGTAAAATTTCCTAAAAAATTTAACTTTATCTCTATTTACACTGTAGGTGAAATTTGATTGGCTGCCAACTTTCCTCTTATTGTCTAATGAAGTTACATAGCTGCCAACTTTTACGCTTTCTTACTACCACTAAAATTAATAGAAATTTTTGTATTATTGAATCACATGATTTCGGCGATTTAATAAGTAAAAAATTTCTGTAAAATGTTAGTGGTAGCAAAAAAGCGTAATAGTTGGGGAAGTTATCAGTCCAATCTTCTAATGTAAAGTTTTTATTGTAGCTTTTTTCTATTTATTTTTATTATTTTTTTAATTTATAATCGATCATATTCTTATAATTTTGAACTTCTTTTATTAATTATTTCTGTAAATTTTGTATTGTAGCTTTTTTCTATTTAAAATAAAATTTGTTTTTTAGCATTTATAATCGCTATTCTTATAAACTAATTCTTATAAGTTTTAACGTCTTTTATTAATTACGTCTGCAAATGTTGTATTATAGCCTTTTTATCTTAATTCTATTTGATCTTTTGCAATTTTGAAAATTGAAAATGTATGGCTCTGGGGCCTTTTTCCCTCCCTTATTCTCCATGCTTGACAAACCAATCCCAGTGTAACGAATTTTGAAAAAAAATCCACACCTTGCACAATCTATGTATACAGCAGGATTATATTCGACTGATCAGTTTCGACTGAAGGTAAAAAAAATGTCAGTACGAACTTTGCCGGCACTTCAAGATATCTGCGTCAGTATAGGTATCTGCATTGCTTATTATCTGCATAATAAGTTAAATAAAAATGTTAAATGGCTTTATATAAAATTTCTGATGTAAAATATATTTATAAAACTTGACTAAAATCTCGATATATTTAGTGTTAAGCTTTTGTTAACGTTTTTTGCCACAACTCCTGTTAATAGTCTTTTTTCTTATTTGAGAAATTTCAATGCCTTTATCACTTTTTCCGAAACCAATATCTACTTTACATATTTCTGTTGCATATTTTACCTGAAAGATTATTGTTTGCTGATTCTGTTTGGAACAATAATTTTTTTTCATTTTTGCTTCGTGCCTTGCGGGCAGACACCTTAACAAGACACGTACATGTCAATTACTTATTACTTATATTTTTCATTGATGTACTTCAAAAGTAAATTTTCACTAAACCTGTGGTTGTCTGTGCTCGTCTAAGGCAGGGGTGTCAAACTGTGGCCCGCTAGATACCACTAAAATTTTATAGTAAACTTTGCCTTATCTAATCATCTAATTTCTGCTAATCAAAAAGTCGACTATTTCTTTGAAAAATTAGTGATCTCAGGCGGGCCACAGTTTGGCACCCCTGCCTTAGACGAACACAGAAAACTACAGATTTAGTGAAAATTTACTTTTGACACACCAGCATTTTCAAAACATTTTACTGCTCTTTTTACAAAGTTATAAAATTAAAATTTTGTTCAAATATTCTTGTACAAATCTTGATTAAAATGAACCCTTTTTGCTTTGGTTGGTGAATTTCTTCCCACTTAATTTTAATCGACAAATATCACAATGGCACCGGAATTTCCGATGAAATTTAATTTAAATAAGTAAATTTTGTGTTTAAAATTAATTTTAATTTAAAATAAGTAAAGTTCGTGTACTCGTACATAATAAATCAAAAATTTTGTTTCAAAATTCCGGTGCCATTGTGACATTTGGGGTTTAAAATTAAGTGGGGAGAAATTCACCCACAAGATGAAAAGGGTTAAATGGTATAAAAAATGTCCCACTACCTTACAAACAAGTTAGATAAATATAATTTTCAATGCAACATCTTCAAGGCTAAATTTATAAAAAGAGAATTACAAATCCAACGATTTCTCGCATTTATGTCTTGAATTTCTTAACTATCTTACTTTTATAACGGCATCTTACTCAAAGTTAAAAATATATATTTAACTCTACAGCTACCGGAAATTTTACTCAATTTATGTAAAACTATTTCACATCATAATTTTTATTTAAAACTGTGTAACTTATTCATTTAGCATATTCCCGCGAGTTTTCTATTTAATTTATTTGGAAAAGAAATTGCTGGTTCGAATCGGAATATATTTATTTGATATGGTAGTTCTAGTGTTAGTACGAAATTTGACTTTTCTTCCGGTACAAAACATCTTTTTTTATTTTAGTATCATAAAAAAATTCAACTCAACAAAATAATTTCTTTTGAAATAAAATCCTGTTTTAAAAGATAAAAGAAATCTTTCGTGACATATGGATAACAAAATGCTTGAAGGCAAGATAAAAAACACATCGAAACTTAAATTCTTTTAAAATGGAAGACTTAAAAACATTTTTCTGTGATGGTATCTTGAAGCCCAAGCAGTCCTTTATAAAAAATATTAAGTGAAATATAAGTTTGCGTGGGTTTTTAAAAATACATTGGCTACGTCTTTGAATACAAATTTTTCTGCGTTTATTTTGAAACTGTATGGGCTTGCTGAATCGCCTTTGAGATTTTGTAGACTATGGAGCAATAAATTTTTATCTAATGTATGTTGCAAAGACTACAAAAAAGCAGAAGAAATTCAGATATTATTTTAAAGTTTTCCTTTCTAAATCTAAAACATAATAATAATAAGTATTTTTTAAAAACTAAAATAGGAAAACATAATTGCAAACATTTTAGTATAGTAATTGTAGAGATGTAAAGATGCAATTGTAAAGATTATTACTGTCGGTTCTTTAAATGTTTTATGCGATTGGCTGTTAAATAACAAAATCAATTGAAACACATACCAATATTTTTATTGGATCATATCTTGAAAAAATTGATTGCTTACTTTTACTGTTAATAATCTACGCATTTATTCTTCTTCTAAAGTGAATTATACAATGGTAAATATCAAATATAACTCCTATAAAAAGATTTAAAAAAATAAACATATATTACGTGGTATGTAATCGCAAAAACATTACAATAAAAATATAAATAATCTTTAAACTTTAAAAATAGCTCTAAACAGTAAAACAGTTTATCATCTTTTTCTCAATACAGAAAGGTAAAAAAATAAAGAAATAAATAATTTTTTTATTTAATTTTTATATGATCAATATATACCGTAATATGATTTTATGAATTTTTGAGGCATTTTTGGCATTAAAAACGGAAAGATGAAATTTTAATGGCAGAAAAACATCTGTAAAAATATTTATGCTGAAGTTTTTCAAAATTTCAGAAATTTTTTTTTTTTTTTTTTTTTTTTTTTTACATGTTACAGCATAGAGTATGTTTCTTTAAGTATAACATTTTGGACCGAAGAATAGTATAAAACAAAATTTCGTAGCTTTTACAAAAATACCTATTTTGACTTATATACTTTTCTACATTCAAGATGAAGGATATTGGAAACAATTTTGGAACTGGGAGTATATATTTAAAATTACACTTTAGAATTAGCTATTGGGGAGTGGACACAGTAGAAAACCTGTATACTATAAACCCTTCATACAATGAGCATGTTTCACATCCCTGTATTTTGTATTTTCTATTCTTGCAGCTACAAACGGAAGTCTAATTTGTTTTTGCAAGTTTAATATAGCTTAACTTTTTTAATTACCACATTTAAAAATTTTACATTTTATTAAGAATTCTTAAAATACGATCTTAGGTAACTTTTGTATGTATGAGAAACTCAGTTGTGTATGCACTTATCATAAAAATAATAACACCAAAGAATTATTATCCAAAAGACAACACGGAAAAAGTATTTATAACATAAGAGTCATAAAAAGCAAAGTAATAACAAAAAAAAAAAAAAAAGATTTTGTGTTAAAACATTTTTTAAAAAAATATCGATGTATAAATATTTTTAAATTTTATTTCGCAGAATTCCTGTACCGCTATTTATCGTTGATACTTGTAATTTTTGTTAAGTGGTGAAAAGGAAATTACTAAAACAGGTTAATACCACTATTTTCTTAAAGCGCCTGAATATATTATTCAAATGTTTTGCTATGTGTTAGGATTTCATACTTTTGTTTGATACGTAATCAAGAAATTGCTACCTTTAATGGTAGTTTGAGTAATAATTGCCTTCCTTGAAATTAGCAATAGTTACATTTTTAGCACGTTCAAACACGTTGCTGCATCCTAAAGTCTGTTAGTGACGTGAAAGAATGCAGTTACTTAACTCTCTATTATTAATATTTTACTATGAACACAGCGTTGCAACACTTTTATTTTTACATGTATGGTACATTTTGATGCACTTTATTATATATGTAAAGAAAAAAGTATTGCACGATTGAGCTCATATAAATAATTGAGGTAAAAGTAGGAGAAATTGCGTATTTTTGATCAAAAACTACGAATAATACGAACTTTGAGCTTGTGTAATTCATATAAATCCGAAAAAAAAAAATGCAAACACTATTGATGAAATCGTACAGGATAAACCTTCTAATATTAAAAATTGAAATAATTAATCCAGTATAACGAAATCAAATTTTAATGTTATTTCATGGGCCAAAAACACGGCTTACGGACCCAGATCCTTTTAAGTAGAAAATTAGGAAATAATACCAAAAAGGGGAGAAATAACGATACATTCCCATTCGTGGACTTCTAAGAAAACGCTTCAATGATAATTTCCGTTTCTTTTAATAAAGAAAACTCAATGTTGTTAAAAGTTCTAATTCCGTTACTAAAATATTTTCGTGTACTCGAAAAAATAAATCAATTGTTTTAATTGGAAATATAGCAAAGTAAAGCCTGCGAAATCAAAAATTTAAGAGTTTAGTGTGATGTCTTAAACTACGATTTATATATAATTGGCTGTCCTTTCCGAACACGTTATTTTTTTATTGTGTGTTATATTAAAAGTATTGTTAATGCACTTATATATAATAAAAGATTCTTAAATTAAAGAAGCAATATTTGTTTTTAGGTATAGTGTTTTGCTATATAATTATTACATACACTATAACATCAAGCAATGGGGGGATGTGCTATTCAAAAAAATAATATAAAGGAATAATGATTTAACAATGCAAATACTGGACAATTTACTCAAGTTTTGTGAAAATATTTTACATCAGAATTCTTATTTAAGCTGCTCAGTTTTTTGCGAATCTTATTTTAGTGTATTTATATTTCACTTATCTTAGGAAGTAGTTTGTGGTTTGAGTGAAAATATTTGCATTTGGTACCTATCAAACTGACCGGTTTGGTAGATTTAATGTCAATATGAAAGTATAAAATCAAGAAATACGGATTTAGTTCGTAAAAATAATAAAAGTACAAAAATGATTTTGATACAATAAAAAAGTTTGTTGTGATCAGGACTAATTTTCAAAATGATGCAAATTGGTTAAATAGGTTAATTAAAAGTATTCGTTAATTTAAAAGATTTAACCCTTTCCGTCACAGTGGTCCCCCTCAAGGGAACACGTCATTTTAATTCCAAACGGATATTCGACACCAAGAATATTTAATAAAAAAAAATTCTAGAATGAATGTTCTTATTTTCTAAAAAAAAGTCGTTTGTAAATTCCGGTGTCAGTCAGTAATGTCTCATTTTACGAACAGACTTTGTCTGTACCGGAAAGGGTTAATAAGTAATATATATATATATATATATATATATATATATATATATATATATACATATATATATATATATATATATATATATTAAAAACAACAAAAATAATTAAATCAAATGTTTACAACAACCGCTTATAAGCCAAGACTTTAATATCTAAAGGTCAAACATTATTCTCAGTGATTTAATAACTATTTTCCTTTTAATAATGTTGAAGCGATACATTTTATGTCAATTGATCTGTCAATAATAGTTTCATTTCATTAAGACTGCTGGAGCTTAGGGACAAAAGTGACTATCTAATACCCTTAAATTTTGATGGAAATAACGAATGAAAAGCAAAAAGCGAAGAAATGACGATTCATTCCCATTAGTGGGTTTCTAAGAAAATAAGCCACGAGGAGGATTTCCGTTTCTTTCAATAAAGAAAACTCAATATTGTTAACAGTTCTCATTCAATTATCTGGGGATTTCTTGTATTCGGAAAAATAAGCCAATTGCTTTAATTGGTAACAAAATAAAGTGTACGAAACCGAAGATTTAAGAGATTATTATACTGTATTAAGGTACGATTTATTTAATTGGTCCTGTTTTCCGATTCTGTTATTTTTTTCATTGGGTGTTATATTAAAATTGTTGTCAGTACACGTATTAGGCATAATAAAATATTTGTAAATTTAATAAGCAATGATTTTTTTTTAAATACAACGATTTGATATGCTTTTCTTATGTACACTGTATTATCAAAGAATGATGATGTACTTTTCAAAATGTAAAAAACAAGGAATAATGATTTATTATTACACTAGCAAACCCGCCCGGCGTTGCCCGGACAGGAGATATTTACAATCTCAGAGAAAGGCGTTAACCCCCTCCTTCCCCATACCCGCAAATATAATGAATAATTTGTTCAAGAAAACCACCGTCACCTACATTAACGCGATCATTAAAAAATGAAATACATTTTTCTGATAATTAGAACATAACGAAGACAATACGCTAAAATAGCCGGCAGATGACACCCATTCCCGACCTCAGTTTCAAATCTATATCTTAAGTAGTTACCTAAATTTTTCTTCATTAAAAATTGGCAATTATTTCTTTTCATTTTCGCAAACTAAATGGAGAGATCGGCCAGAGAAACAGATCTCTTTGTAGTTCAGTTTTTAATGAAAGCAGATATTGTTTTTACTGGCGCCGGCAGATTTTTGGCAGTTTTTTGCATGAATTAAGAAAAATTACCGACCGAATTTTTCAAAAATCACATAGTCAGATGCAGAATTTTTTTTACATATGCTCAAAAAATTTCAGATTGTTATCTCAATTAGTTTTCTTAAAATTCGCTAATTAGTGAAATAATTTCGAATTCGTTCATTTCCGCTTGAAACTCCAATGCGCCTGTTCGTTTCTTTAGCCATTTTGATTTAAAAGATGTCATTTTAGAAGCGATAGTTAATGAGAATCTAATTAATATCTTGGGTAATTATCAAAATATTAAAATTCTGAGACTCAGGTGCACATACCCAGACCTTGAACTATCCAAACCCAAATTTCCAGACTTCTAGGTGGACTAGATTTTGCTAGCCATCACAGACACACACACACACACACAGAGCGAAACTTTCTTTTATTAATATAGATACAGGGTTCGTACGCTTTTACCACAATTTTAATAAAATTGTTCGCCTTATTTAAATGCAGAAAATTATTATAAATCCTGCAAATAAATGAGACATCTACAATTTCTGTTATTTAAATAGAAAATAGAAAAATTCTATTAAAAAATTGTGGTGAAAGTGGACGAACCCTGATATATTGCCGAAATTGGGATGTAAAAACGTCTTTTACCACGCTCGGACCAACCCTACAGTGGTGTCAGATCACGAACACCTGGCTAAATATTAAAACTACGTTCAATTTCGTAAAATAAAGGTTTGCAGTGTTGTTTTAGATCCGTCTTCGAGAATTTGAATTTATCTTTGGAATAGAAGAATAAGTTATTTTGACTCCACGTTGACTCCATGAGATGCGTCAATATGTGGAAGGAAGGCATTCTTTTCCCATTTATGCTTTTGTGCGAATTAATGTTCAAAATCATACTCACATCGACCACATTAAAGGAAAACTGTATCCTGAAGCGGTACATTCTGTCTTTAAACTAACTGTCTTTAACCCTTTCCGGCACAGACAAAGTCTGTTCATAAAAGGAGAAATTGCTGACTGACACCGGATTTTATAAACGACTTTTTTAGAAAACACGAACTCCTTATTTTAAGCTTTCATTTTAAAAACAAAATTTTATTAAAATATTCTTGGTGCCGAATGCAAGTTTGGAAATAAAATTAAGTGTGCCCGGAGTGGAACCACTGTGCCAGAAAGGGTTAAACTGCTGAAACAATCTTCAGTTGCATCTATAAACAAGCTAGCACGTAGAATAACGTCATTTTCCAGCAGAAGTAAAAATGACTTCTAACAGTGCTATTACACGGGATAATTTGAAGCGACTTGTCAGATTTTGTAGCATATCATTGGCTGTTCTGGGCAAGGCTTTTCCATCGCCAGTTTTCCATGCATTTGATTGGCTGGTCTGCACAATATTGGTCCGATTCTTACTACAAGTGACAAAGTCGCTTCAACATTAAAAAAAAAAAAATCCTTGTTTTTCAAGCAACTCTTTTGAAACCATAGGTCTAACATTGTGTCGCCCGAAAGTAGCGGAAACTTTAACGCCTCATGTAATAGCAGTATAATACTTCTAGTGATGGGGATAAGAGTGATTCTTCCATTCCAGGGATAAAATTGAAAACAAAAATGACAAAAAGTATACTGCATAATCCAATATTGGGGTCCAAATTTAAAAAATATATATAATAATTGTATTAATTACAAATATGTATATATATATATATATATAAGGTTTTTTAGAAAGTGAAATCAAAATTTAAATATTAAATGGTGGGATCCCACATAGTGTGCTCTTTAGCAGAAATACTTGTTGGTTGTTTCAAATATGTCTGTAAAAGTGGCAATAATTTGAAAGTCATTTCTGATCTTTTCAATGACTTCATCGTACAACATATCCAGAGGTTGTCCCAGAGTAAATTAGTATCTGTATATTCAATCATTTTTCGAATTTCAAAAACTTAAGAGAAACTGAAAAATTGACTAAACCTTCGGATTATATCTCGCCTGGAATTGGGTGTTCTGTCTTATATCTCTAACCACTTTACGTGGCTAGGTAACTTGATTTGATACTTTTTACAAAATATATGCAACAAACTTGGCTTTTTTTTAACATAAATTTCAACATCTCTCTAAAATTTTCCGGTAAAAAATTTCATTATGTTTTTTTTTTCTTTTATAAATGCATTTCAAAAAATATATATGCATTTTATTGACATGCCGTTCTTCATATAAGGATTCTTCGAGCTTTCCCGTAATCCGTTCTTCCGTAATGTGAACATTCTTAACACCTTCCCACGTACTAGAAAAGTTTTTATGCCTTCGATTCGTTAGTTTGTTTAACGGCCCGAGTGTTGTCCGCGGTCTAAATGTAAATTAACTTGGTATTATATTTGGATACTTGATAATACATAGATTGCGATGTAATACACACACACACACACACACACACACACACACACACACACACACACACACACACACACACATATATATATATATATATATACATATATATATATATATATATATATATATATATGTGTGTGTGTGTGTGTGTGTGTGGGTGTGGGTGTGTGCTATTGTCTATTGAGGCTTATTATATCATGTTCCCTATCGAAAATGAAAGGTGTAGCATTTAAAGTAACCCTCTACAAGATGTTTCTTACTACAATTACGGTTATTTTTTATGAGTGAATGGAATTTCCAAATATGAGCCACACGTGGAACATTTGGAGGGTAATCGCTGATAAGTGTTTCAAAAACTAGTGTAAAGCCTGAGAACCGAGAACAACTCTTCCTATCCTGAATTCCTACATTTTCAAACCGAGATTCAAACCCGGGATCCCTTGACTGAAGCTGAACTCGAATCCTGGCCCGTACGTTTTAGCCCAGTTGGGAAGATTACATCTCATATGATTTCTTTACCAATTAGAATAATTGTGTCAAAATTAATCTGGTGTAACCACGTTTCCAGAGTTTACTGTGGGTCCCAATACCAGTAGTTTATTCTTTTGTGCTGTTTCAAATATCAGACCAGATACTATGATCACTAAAGTTACTTGGGTGAATTAGTTCAGCCATATTCGGCCGAGATTGCTCAGTTGGTAGAGCATTGGCAGCTTCAGCCAAGGGATCCCGGGTTCTAATCCCAGCTCGGATTTATCCACCAAGTTAAGCAGATTACATCTCATGTGATTTCTTTAATTTTGACACAATTAATCTAATTGGTAATCTAGTAAATGCTATTGTTTTTCATCCGCATCGAGCAATTATTTCGCGCAGAAAGTCCATTTATTTATATGACTGGAGAGAAAACGCAAACGTAAATAACACTCGGGACATTTGGTTGGTACTCGCCGCTAAGTGTTTTAAAAAGTAGTGCAATACACGAGAGCTGAGAGGAAATATTCTTAGAGCGCATTGATTGGTGAAATTTGAGCAGATCTTATAACAGTGATCTATTAACAGTGATCAGTAACAGTGATCAGTTAGTTGATATAAACATTGATCAGTAACAGTGATCAGTTAGTTGATATAAACAGTGATCAGTTAGTTGATATAAACAGTGATCAGTTAGTTGATATAAACAGTGATCAGTAACAGTGATCAGTTAGTTGATATAAACAGGATCAGTTCGTCAGTGACGAATTTACGAGATATAAACTATCATGCGGTTCGTTTTTAAGAATTTCCACAAAACCTGTTTATGAGAAAGTATCATGTATTTCCTATCATGGAATTCTGAGTGTAATTGCAGCTTCAGTCACGAAATGAGAATTTATTCGTAGTTTACAATTTCTTTTTTAAATTCATAATTCAAAGTTTGAAATAACATTCGAATTATGCGAAGACTGGCTTATGTATTGCTTCTGTCTGTGAAGTAACATCAAAATAGAATCTGATTCTACACTTTCATAATTTTTAATATAACAACTTTATTGGGATATTGAAAAGTTTGTTGGTAATCAGAAATAGCACATAGCAACTGCGGATGCTACTTATAAAAAATTTTTGCATTGGAAAATTTATAATATTTGTCAAAAATGTTAATAAATTTTTAGTTTGAGCACTACTTAAGTTATTATCTGTATGTTCCATACTATTTCTCAAAGAACAGTAAATTATTCTTGAAAATAAATTTATTGTCTTTTTACAGAGTTCGTCCGTTTTTACCACAATTCTCAATAGAATTGTTCGCCTTATTTAAATGCAGCAAACTATTACAAATCCTGCAATTGAACGAGATGTCTGAAGTTTCTGCTATTTAAATATTAAATTGAAAAATTCTGTTAAAAAATTGTGGTAAAAATGTACAAACCTTATATTAAGCAATAAAAATCCTTTTTCTCCTTACAATTATTTCAGGATAAATTAGATTTAATTCTTTCCTGCATTGAAATTGCGACGACTCATTTTGATTGCATAATGATTTGTTGTACTTCGGAAATCCTCTCTTTCAACTTCCTAAGCTTTTATTATTGTCGTTTCGCTTACTCGCGAAATGCAGTCTACAGTTTCTATTAATAATTCACGCTTCAAAGGCAAGATCGTGTGAAATAACATTTGAATTCTGCTATGACAGGCTTAAATTTAGCTTATGGTGCCTTGTGTGCAACATTAAAATAACATTTAAATTTTAATACATCTTAGTAATTTCGTATATCATATGTACATAATATATATGATCTTGCATTTCTATTTTTTTAAATCAAAATGTCCATTCATTTAAATAATAAAAATGTTTTCAAATGTTCAACCTCTCATTAATATTCCGTAAAATGCGGGTTAATATGACCCAGATTAACAACTCTTCAAACCAGAAAAAAATATTGGTTGAATCTTTATTTAATTTCAGATTTCTATGTGGAATTTATTTAATTTCAGTTCTTAAAAAAATTCCTGCTGTGAAACGTGTTAAACCTGGATTAAATTAACCTGTATATTACGGAATATTAATAAAAAGTTGGCACCTCTGTTCAATAGCCATTCCTCCTCTAGAATTTCCAAGGCGTATATCACAGCATCATTATTTTAAATTAGAAATCTTAGGATAATATAGATTCAAAAATTTTCTGCGATTAATTTCACAATTTCTAACATTTTTCTACGATTAAGTAAGGCGGAAAATTTTATTCGAAAATTCTGGTAGAAATGTACTCCTAGTGCTAACAAATAAAAATTAAATATATTTCTATATAAAAAATATGTTTCAAATACAATGTGTAAGAAAAATGTTTTCTTTATTTTTCTTCAAAAAGTTTTTACTTGCTTCCAATTCCTATTATTGCCTCAAGCATAAGATTGTTTTGAAGACATTCCGACTCTTTTTATACAGATAATTTTAAAGTTATCTTTCAAAATAAAAAACAATGTATATATATTTTTTGAAGTATGGCCCTTGTAAACTCTGTTTTAATGCTAATATTAAAGAAATGCAGCTTTTACGAATGTATTATATCCAAAGTTATTGGTTGACAGTGGAAGGTTTAAAAGGGTGGATGTGAAGGACAAATATACTCTGAAACTACTAACGTTTCATCGAGATTGATAGAAAGTCTTAATTGCCGATCAATTTATTTTTCTAAATGCAATTATTGCAAACGTTGAAGCATAGAAATCATGTGTACAAAAATACTGGTTGTTTCAAAAAGTCGAAGAAAAACTGAAATCCAAAGAATCCAGATCTATGTGGCAGAGAGAAATGCGGTTTGAAGATTAGCGTTCACCGTGATACGAGATACTATATACCATTACAAAAAAAAAAAAAAAAAAAAAAAACTTAAAAATTCCGACAATAGTTGGCATTGACTCAGGTAAAATATGCATATGTCTTACAGAATACAAACTTATGATTACTCCAAAACACGCCTTGATATTTTTGGGGTGTGGTACAAAATAAAATCACGTGACTACAGAGAAAATCTCCAATAGTTATTACCACTACATACCTGCAAACACTGTACTAAACCTCCGTACAATGTAGGTTAATTTAACCGAGGTTAAAAACGTTTCAAACATGAACTTGTTTAAAGAAATGCAATCAAATAGATCCCACATAACAATATGATGCTAAATATATGTCATTTTTTTTCAGGTATATTTTCTGGTTAGAAACGTCTTTAACCAGGATCAAATTAACTCACATTGTACGAAAGTTTAGTTGAACGTTGACAGATATGCCACTAACATACGCCATATACAACAGCTTATTCCATTTGAATGTTGTTTTATGCTGTGTCAAGGGAAATGCTGCGACTTCAATCAGTACAGGAATGTGGTGGCAGACATATTGAGTAGCTGCAAAAAATACAGATTTTTTTATTATTATTTCATAATTATACCTCTCAAACATTTCTTTGCAATAGCACTTTAACTCCTTCAGGGGCAAAGTACTTTTGTAGCTAAAATATTGAAATGATTGATTGACACGAACGAATTTATCTTAAAATAAGTAAAAGCTTTTCCTCATGTATCTTATAAATTAAAAATTTGGTTATAAAATTCTGGTGTCAATGTGGCATTTTGGGATTAAAATTAAGTGGTATATATTATATACCGGTGCCCTTCAAGGGGTTAAAAAAATAGAATTACGGCATAGTCGCCAATATTTCATGCCATACAAAATCACATACGACCAGGGTTTCCACTCGACTTTGGCTGGACATAGCAACTTGGCTAATCATTAAAAATTTTTTTGAAAAAGCCAAATGAATATAATATAAATAACAGATTCACCGTAAAACACGAATTCTAAAATCATTCTTTATACTAAGTACCTATTTTTCTTTTTCAATATGTGTTCCAATTATCTGTAATTCTTTTTTGAGCAGTTATTGATAAAAAATAAAATATCGACTATTAAAACTAATGAAACTAGTGTATGCTAGATGATTTAGAAATTTCAGAAAAAATAGTAACTTGGTTTATCTCTAAATGATCCATCTGAACTCGGAGTTTGGAATGTCATGTTAATGGTTAAATAGTTTTGAAATATATATGGATGTGTTCTAATAAAAGCAAAATCAAAATAATATACAGAAAAAAACTTTATATAATAACTTAACTATTCATTATTTATAAATGTT
Organism: Maratus michaelseni; assembly: GCA_963931845.1. Taxonomy (NCBI): domain Eukaryota; kingdom Metazoa; phylum Arthropoda; class Arachnida; order Araneae; family Salticidae; genus Maratus; species Maratus michaelseni. Next base: position 395,088,353 of record OZ007591.1, on the reverse strand, counting down.
TAAATATTATATTACATTTAAAATATTTAAATGTAACATTATAATAGTTATATGCAATGATATTTAAATGTTATATAATATTTTAAATATTTACCGGGTGTCCCAAAAATGACTGATGGATTTTAAAATTCAATAACTTGCAAACGGTGACAAATATTTAAAAAATTCTTGCAGGAGGCTTATGTATGATGTCAGGAGTTTTTGTACTGTTATTCTTAATTTTAGTTCGATTTTCAAACAATAGATGGCGATGACAGGGATTGCTACTTAGCATTGATGCGCCGCCCCCTGAATACTAGATGGCGGTTGTCGCAGGCGGATTTTTTTTTTTTATTTTAGCGTTTGAACGGTCCCTCGAATTTCAACACCAATAAGTGTTGAAGTTCGAGGGACCGTTCAAACGCTGAAAAAAAATCCGCCTGTGACAGCCGCCGTATGGTATTCAGGGGGCGGTGCATCAATGCCGAGGCTAACGAAAAAGACAGGCTACCGCGGTTCATTCCACTTATATTTTTTTACAGACCGCTAGAGTGACGTGATGCTCTTTTCGTACACTTGCATTGGTATAAAATATATGCTTAAAGCACCGCGGTAGCCTTTCTTTTTCGTTAGCCTCGATCAATGCTGAGTGGCGTCAGTTTCGGCCTCGACTGAACGCCAATCACTGTCAGCGCCATCTATTGTTTGAAATTCGAACTAAAATCAAGAATCACAGTATAAAAGCTCCTGACATCATACATAACCCTCCTGCAAGATTTTTTTTTTATATCTATCATCGTTTGCAAGTTATTGAATTTTAAAATCCATCATTCATTTTTGGGACAACCGGTATATGCAATAGTATTTAAATATTATATAACATATTAAATATTATTTTATTATGTACATTTAAGTATTATGTATGTATATATGTCGTATTAAAATTTATAATATTTATAATATTTATAATTTATATTTTTTTAACATTTATAATTTAAATATTAATATTCATATCAATTCATTACAATGACGCTGTTAAAGCATACTAAAAAAAGTTTTTTCTCAACTTTTGAAATTTGGCATTTTCAGTCTTTTATTTTCTCGCCATGTGAACCACTTTTTTGTGATTTGTCGCAATGGTGACCTGCAGTAAGGGTATTGCATACGACCAAGTTTATTAATACGCAAACCGAATATATCTTTGATCTACAGATCTTTTTTTACGTCGATATTTCTTCGTTCTGAATTTTTTAATCTCCCGGCAAACCTGGAGGCAATTTAAAAACACTGAATAAAAGACAAATTAACCATCTCATATAATTAATTTAACCCTTCTTTGCATGAGTTTTTCTTTTACAATTGTGTTTTTTTATACATATATTAAATATTATGCCCCATAAATTTTAAGATAGATTTTTAATTTTGTTCAGCAAATTAGTTCACGGGAAATTTATCAGATTAATATTTCTATATAAATATAGTGGTAGCGAAGAAGTTGATTTATTTATTAAAAGTTAAATAAAAAGTGATGGAAATTTACATCACTATGCAATTAAGGGATAAGCCAACAAACTGATTAATCGTAGGTATTAATTTTAATATCGTTTCTACAGATACCTTTAAAAAATTCCGTTTATTCGCACTTAACCACTTAATATTACGCAAGTTAACACACGATATATAACAAGTTGGAAATTGTACGTCAAGCCTGACAAAAGAGGTGCGATCCTACTATAACTAGTTCTGTATATATTCAGGTTTTGTGCAATAGCTGTTGCACTCTTTTGCCAAAATGTATGAATACAAAATTTGTTTTATGTGAAGATTTTCATAATATAGATATTAATTTTATTTTATGAAATTAAGTTTCAATACACTTTTACGAACAATTACATTAAAATTATACTATGCGAAAATATCCAATGCAAGACAATGTAAAAAAAAAATCATCGTTATTATTTCACTGAAAAAAATTAATTATATCGTCTGATATTATGATTTGATTAATTTCCGTAATAAAATAAGTACATTTTAAGTGCAAACTTTTATCATTTGTTGACATTTACTGAAAATTCCAATGGAAATATTAAGCCTAGCTTTGAAAATTTCGGAACTTGAAATACATATATAGACTCTTTTTCCAATTAATATCTATTTCTTCGGAAAAATCTAGCCAAAAAACTGTTGGTATATTACATAGGATTGCTATAATTAAACAATTTTAGTATACAAATTCGGTTTTTAAATTCATTAATACGGAAATAATAGGACTCCATCTTAAATGGGACATAATCACCATAACAACACAGAATCATTACCTAACATGGAATATCATTGAATTAATTACGTATGATAGGATTTTATATAAATGACTCGACAAAATTATCTCTCACTTATACGCGATGTTCAGTAATTACTTTTTCATACCACTATTTTAAAACAGTAAAATTCGATTTATAAATTCTGCGATTTAAAAAGCCGAAAATTACCTTATAAAAAAACTGGTGCGAAAAACTGATTTCCGTGTATCGCGTATAAGTGAGAGATAAATGTATATATATTGAATTTCAAACCATTCGGTAGGATAGATTTTGCGTTGTTATATGCAGACAGACGGTCAGATGGACGGACAAAAGGACGACGTATTTATATAATTAAGAAAGCACATAAAAAACGATTTATTAGACGATAATATTATTATGATTCCATTATTTGAAATAATGAGAAATATATATTTAATTTGTATAACTTCCCTAAGGTTATTTTGTAAGTGCATTCAAATATTATTCCCAAGGATGCAGTTACTTACAAAATAAATGTCTTGTACAATTTTGGCATATTACTTATTAGCTTTTATATAACCATTGATTTAGCAAACATCCAGTAACTAAATTTACATATTTCTTCTTATATTAATAATTTAATAAATTTATTAATCATATTTATTACTCAATTTTTTAGACTAAAGATTCTATTAAAATATTTATTTTTATTGAATTTAACCACTTACTATTATGTAAGAAAACGAGTGTTTTATTAAACGGTAATAATAGAAATTTCATAACCCTATTATATGAAATAATGAGTTATAGATAATAAATCTAAATAATTTTCCTAAGATTATTCTGTAAGTACTTTTAAAATCAATAACAAGAATTTTTCTTAAGGGTGCAGTTAGTTATCTTTGAAATGCCTGTCTTGAACAGTCTTGACAAATTGTTTATTAGATTTCATAAAAACAAACAAAATCATTCTTTCAGCAAATTTATATTAACCTAAAATGAATTTCTTCTTATATTAATAATTTAATAAATTTATTGATCATATATATTGCTTACGATTTGAGTCTGAAGATACTGTCAGGAAATTCCTCTTTATTGCATTTAATCACATACTGTTGTGTAGGATAACGAGCGCTTTATTAATAGAAATTTCATAACCCTATTATATGGAAAAATGAATTAAAGATAATAAATCTGAATAATTTTCCTACGGTTATTCTGTAATTACTTTTAAAATCAATTACAAGTATTTTCCTTAAGGGTGCAGTTAGTTATCTTCGAAATGCCAGTCTTCAACAGTCTTGACAAATTTCTTATTAGATTTCATAAAACCTAACAAAACCATTGCTTCAGCAAATGTATATTAACCGAAACGGAATTTCTTCTTATATTAATAAATTAATAATTTATTGATCATATCTATTGCTCATGATTTGAGTCTAAAGATACTATCAGGAAATTCATCTTTATTGCATTTAATCACATACTGTTATGTAAGATAACGAGTGCTTTATTAAACGGTAATAATAGAAATTTCGTAACTCTATTATATGAAATAATGAGATATAGATAATAAATCTGAATAATTTCCCTAAGGATATTAAAAGTACTTTTAAAATCAATTACAAGAATTTTCCTTAAGGGAATCCTTACCTTTGAAATGCATGTCTTGAATAGTCTTGACAAATTGCTTATTAGATTTCATAAAAACAAACAAAACCATTGTTTCAGCAAATGTACATTAACCAAAAAGGGATTTCTCCTTATATTAATAATTTAAAAAAATTACTTATCATATCTATTGCTTACGATTTGAATCTAAAGATACTATCAGGATATTCCTCTTTATTGCATTTAATCCCATACTGTTATGTAAGATAATGAGCGCTTTAATAAACGGTAATAATAGAAATTTTGTTACATGAAATAATGAGTTATAGATAATAAATCTGAATAATTTCCCTAAGGTTATTCTGTAATTACTTTTAAAATCAATTACAATAATTTTCCTTAAGGGTGCAGTTAGTTATCTTCGAAATGCATAACTTGAACAGCTTGACAAATTGCTTATTAGATTTCATAAAACCAAACAAAACCATTGTCTTAGTAAATATATATTAACCAAAAAGGAATTTCTTCTTATATTAATAATTTAATAAATGTATTAATCATATCTATTGCTTACGATTTGAGTCTAAAGGTACTGTCAGGAAATTCCTCTTTATTGCATTTAATCACATACTGTTATGTAAGATAAAGAGCGCTTTATTAATCGGTAATAATAGAAATTTCATAACCCTATATGAAATAATGCACTATAGATAATAAATCTGAATAATTTCCCTAAGGGTTTTCTGTAAGTACTTTTAATATCAAATATAATAGTTTTCTTAAGGGTGCAGTTAGTTACCTTCAAAATGCCTGTCTTGAACAGTCTTGACAAATTGCTTATTAGGTTTCATAAAACAAAACAAAACCATTGTTTTAGCAAATATATATTAACCAAAAAGGAATTTTTTGTTATATTAATAATTTAATAAATTTAATAATCATATCTATTGCTTACGATTTGAGTCTAAAGATACTATCAGGAAATTCCTCTTTATTGCTTTTAATCTCATGCTGTTATTTAAGATAACGAGCGCTTTATTAAGCGGTAATAATGGGAATTTCAGAACCCTATTATATGAAATAATGAGTTATAGATAATAAATATGAATAATTTCCGTAAAGTTGTTCTGTAAGTAGTACCGTGATTTTCTGGGTATAAAGATGATTGTTTGATCCACGTATTATACGCCGTAAATTACAGTACTTTTAAAATCAATTACAAGATTTTTTCTTAAGGGTGCTGTTATCTTTGAAATGCCTGTCTTGAACAGTCTTGACGAATTGCTTATTAGATTTCATAATGATCCGCGGATCAAACAATCATGTTTCTATCCAGAAATCGTATTTTATAAAATTTACCTTACTGGATCGCTGGAAATATTTGACTTCAATTTTTAAATAAAAGTTCTGGGTATAAAGATGATGGTGTGATCTGCCGGGAATTGCGGTATATTTAAAATCAATTACAAGATTTTTTCTTAAGGGTGCTGTTATCTTCGAAATTCCTGTCTTGAACAGTCTTGACGAATTGCTTATTAGATTTCATAATGATCCGCGGATCAAACAATCATGTTTCTATCCAGAAATTGTATTTTATAAAATGTACCTTACTGGATCGCTGGAAATATTTGACTTCAATTATTAAATAAAAGTTCTGGGTATAAAGATGATTGTTTGATCTGCCGGGAATTGCGGTATATTTAAAATCAATTACAAGATTTTTCTTAAGGGTGCTATTATCTTCGAAATGCCTGTCTTGAACAGTCTTGACGAATTGCTTATTAGATTTCATAATGATCCGCGGATCAAATGATCATGTTTATATCCAGAAATTTTATTTAATAAAATGTAACTTACTAGATCGCTGGAAATATTTGACTTCAATTATTAAATAAAAGTTCTGGGTATAAAGATGATTGTTTGATCCACGGATTATACACTGGAAATTACCGTACTTTTAAAATCAGTAATGATAATTTTTCTTAACACGTGCACTGCCGCGTTAAAATTACTGTAATTTTTATTTTATTTAGAAAGTTCGAATTCATACCAGAAAATACTAATAGCAATATTTACTTTAAATAATTACAGACATTTCGTGATTACATTAAATGAAAAATTTTCTTTCGAATTTTCTGGTACGAAAGTTTTAGATTGAAAAACCACGAGGGTTTGCAGCGAATGGGTTAAGTGTGCAGTTATCATGGAAATGCCTGTCTTGTACAGTATTGACAAATTGTTTATTAGGTTTCATAAAACGAAACGAATCAATTGTTTTAACACAAATTTATTAACCAAAAACACATTACTTCTTAAATTAATAATTTAATAAATGTATTAATCATATCTGTTGTTTACGATTTTAGTCTAAAGATTCAATGAAGAATTTCCTATTTATTGCATTCAACGACAATGTAGTATGTAAATTAACAAGAGATTTATTAAAGACAAATAATAATTTTATGATATCGTTATAAGAAATAAGGAGTTATAGATAACAAATCGGAATCATTTCGCTAAGTTATTCTGTAAGTACTTTCGAAATAAATTATAAAAATTATTCTTCAGAGTGCAGTTAACGTAAAACTAAATTTTTTTTTTGTACAGTCGGTCAAAAAAAGTTACCCGTATCTATTTTTTGACGCAGAAAAAAAAAAAAAAACGAAAGTAGACTTCTTTAAAAGTATGTAAAAAAATAAGCTTAGGAGATCGTCTACATACAGAGATTGTATAGGACATTGATATTTTTAATACGAATCAAATCTGGATAATTTGGTCAGATTTACACTAGGATATCAAACGTGAAGACATTTGGTCAGTTTGGTAGCTAAGCAGCTATACAGATATAAAATTTTGAATTCTTAATGCTAAATTCAATTTTTTTTAGTTGCAGTTTTTTCAGTTTAGAAACAAGCTGCAATGTTTTTTAAGTATGACTCAAGGACTGCTTGGTGAAATTAACTGACATTTCAGATTCGCATATCTGAAGCCTTTAAAAATCTATATCTTATAATTTTTTATAGTTTACAATACCCATTGTTTTTGAATGTTATTTTCATAATTCGTATATTTTAAAATTAATATTCGAAACATTTTTATTGCAACCTATAAAAATTTTAACAGATATCGATTCTTAGAGGCTTCAAATATACGAGTACTAAATTTCAATTCATTCTTCTAAGTAGTTTTTTAGTTATGCTGAAAACACTACCCTCTTAGCAGCTTGTTTTGCAACTAAAAAAAAATAATTTAACATTAGCAGTTGAAATCTTTACATCTGCATAATTTCTAATCAGCTTGACCGAATGACATCTAGTCTGTTATCCCAAGGTAAAATTTACCAAAATCCTCAAATATGAACACCATATTAAAACTTTGATACAGTATCTGTATGAAGACGCTCCTCTGAGTATACATTGTTTTAACATACTTTTGAAGAAGACAAAATTGCCTATTGAATGGATGTGTTCGCTTTTATCTGCGTCTATTTATAAATTAAAAAATAATAATGGGCAATTTTTTTTATTCATTTTTTAACGACTTTACAATTTTTGACAAATTACTTATTAGGTTTCATAAAATCAAACAAAACCATTGTTTTATCAAAACTGTAGTAGCTAAAACGATATTCCTACTTATATAACACATATATAATATAATCCAGTAAATTTATTAATCACATCAATAATTTTTCGAGTCTAAAGATACTATTTAAAATTTCATTTTAACTACATTTAACCACATAAAATTATTTAAGTTAAAAAGTTCTTTACTAATTGACAAAAACATTATGATCCAGTTATATGAAATAATGCGCTATAGATAATAAATCGGAACAATTTCCTTAAAGTTGTTCTATAAGTACTTTCAAAACCAATTACAAGAATTAATGTTATGGGTGTAGTTATCTTTAAATTAAATGTCTTATACAGTTTGACAAATTGTTTAGGAGATTTCATAATACCGAAATTAGCCACTGTTTCAGAAAAGTTGTACTATCTAAAAAGCATTTCTTCTCTCAAGTTATTTAACCCCTTGAGGGGCACCGGTATAATGTAGTGGTATATGTAATATATACCACTTTTTAATATATAACTTTGCCACCATTATTATTAAATAAAAATATTTATTATTGTATTTTGCAGATTGAGTAGGTAAAACTTCATTATGTAAAATTACTGGTGTCAAAACATCGCAAAATATAGCATTTTTAGACCACGTGCTTGACCTCCAAGGGGTTAAGGAGACATATTATTTCATTTCTGTTTTATATACGTATTTTGTTTCATTTGAGCAAATTGTACCAATGTATGATTTTAGCTATATAATTCAGAAAGCAGAAAAATACATTGCCAATTATGGATTATAGGTATAATTTCCACCACATTTTAGGTTTCATAAAATCAAACTAAACTATTATTTTAGCAAACTTCTAGTAACTTCAATGATACTTGTTTTTGTGTTCAAAATATTAAGAGACATATAATTGCATTTCATATTTATATAAAGGATTCGTTTTGGGTTGAACCAAATTTTGGTTCTGTAGTTGCTGCAAACATAAAATGTTGAAATCTCGTTCCAACATTTAGGGCTAAGGGACTGTACGTATATAATGTTATCACTTTAGGGGGAAGGGGGGGGGGTCTGGCACTTGACATCGTAAAACTTCTCTGGGGGGGTTGTCTTTTGATATCGTTATCATTTTTGATCGAACCATTTTTTTTGGTAACTTTTTCTTTACATCAAAATAGTCTGTTATTTTTTTTGTCTTATCTATTTTTATGAAAACACAAAGTTATTAATAAAGCCATTAAACGAATGTAAAAACATTTCATTCCGTAATATGGACTATCCCGGCGTTCGGTTTTTTTGTTCTTCTGTTATATGCGCATATAATTCGCTGTGTTAAATATGTTTGAAATAATTCTTGCTGTGTTTACTAGTAAAGAAAAAGAAAGAATGTTGTGCACTTGTTTTGTTGATAAGAAGCTCTTCTTTCATCTTCCCCGTGCAGAGGACAGGTGCAAGAAGACAATATTACTATGAGATGAATTATGTAATATTAAACTCTTATTAAATACATTTTAATAGTAACTATCTAATTTAGATGCTAATTGGTATAAAGTTATTTCATGTTCAACATTGATATTTTATTGACATCTTCTCTTCATTTGAATCATTAAAATATGCTAATAAAAATGTATAACAATATCTTTATATCACTGCAAGTTTATAAAAACAAAACAAAAAAAAAGATTGTAAAAATAAAAAATAATTTTTAGACATTGATGAAGATATCATTTAAGGGGGGAGGATATCGCAAAGGGGGGGGGAGTGGTCCAAAATGACCAAAATGTTGATAACGTTATATGTGTACGTACAGCCCCTAAGTTTCAATCGGAGTTACAAATGTTGGAACGAGATTGTTCCACTTTATGGTTGGAACTACTACAGAACTAAACGTTAGTCGAGTGTATCACAATTTTATAGCTTTAATCATAATTCAGTAAGAAAGAAAAAATACATTAGCATACACAAATTATATCACAATTTCCATTATTACACATGCATAATATTCTTTTAATTCCTAACACTTAAAAAAAGCACTTTTCCTCTCCCATAGCATTGTTAATCATATATTTTGTATAAGATTCTACTCGGCAGATATTATTACGAAATTTATTTTTTGCTTATTATGACCACAAGCTATTCTTCACTGCATTCGTCAAATATAAAAAATAATTTACACCCCATACTATTTTGCCGCAAACTATCGTATAAGAATAGGACTGGTATCAACCGATTAGTAATAGCGTCTACCAATTTATTCTACACATAAAGTTAGCTGAGGGTGTCGCACAGTGGAGTATTTGATGCAAAATCCTGGCCAAACAGGCAGAAATTAAAATTTGTTCAACAATTTTAAAAAGCATATTTCATAATAGCTGACTAACTGGTGCATCTCAACGACAAGATAGAGAGATTTCGGTTACAGATTCAACCCAAAATAAGGCTTTTCGTTAAACTGTGAGGATTTTGCCGTTTCCTATTTCGAGATCTACTGTTCACTGTCGCATATAGGGAAGCAAATTTCATAAATAACGCAGAATATGTCAGAAACCTTGTGCTGAAATTGCCAGTTCTCAGAATTGCAGAATTGCGCTCGTTCTTTGGGCTAAAAGACGCATGCATTGGATGGACGAATGGTTAAATGTTTTCTTCAGTGACGAAATACATTCAATTTGGATGTCCGGATGGCCTAGTATACTAATGGCATGATTTACGAAGAGAACCTCGTGAGTTCTTTAGTCGGCAACAAGGAACCTGTTCTATTATTGTGTGGGACACGTTCTGTTTCAACAGAAAAACGCCTATTGCTTTTCTGAATGGTCGATAGTGCTCTAAGGATTATCAAAATGTCCTCAAAAGTAATCTACTCCCAATTAGTAAAATCTTAGGAGGGGAAAACTACAAAATCCAACAAAACAATGCGTCGATTAACACCACCCACTCAATAACAGCTCGGTTTGCGCAGAACCGAGTGACTGTCATGGTGGAGCTGTGTGTGGGGATGGATTGGCCAGCCATCAGCCTAGACATGAATTCAATTGAAAACCTTTGGTGAGTACTTGTACGAGAGATGCATGTCCATGGTCGTCAGTTTTCGACTATTCAGGAATTAAATGGAAAAGGTAGATCAGAGTTGGTTCGCTTTACAGTCACACATTCTGCAAACACTAGTTCACATCATGCCTGATAAGATTTCCAAGATAATTCAAAGGAATGCATCCAAAATTTGAATTTAAATATAAAATACTCGAAAAGTCAATATATTTTTAGGACAGTCTAATTTAATTTTGATCCTTTTACTAAAATTTTGTAAAACTTATACTTTATTTCTTTGTTGTGATAGCCTTATGGTATGATTCCATATTCTTATTATCTTTTTAAGACAATTGCTTCATTTTTTGAAATGTTATTTCAAAAAATCGCCTGTCCCTATATTTTTGAGGCGCACTGTATTGGCTGACTACCGAGACACTGTATTTTGATCATACGGTCTTAATACCATTACATTTGTTTTCTGCCAAATTCTGTCAGTTTTCTTCATTGTCTACACCCTATGTCATATTTCCCGACGACATCATACTATCCTCAAAAAATTTTTGTCGTTATTTTTATTAGGTTCTGTGTGATGAAATTTTGTAAAATGAAATTTATCTTCAATTTACTAATCACAGATAGTTGAAGTTTGTGACTGTATTCCCTTTTCAGGTTTTAAATAATGTCGAGCTGCGACATTTTCTCAAAGGTAAATAGTATTCCATTATTCCCGATGTTTCCCTATACTTTACATCTGATGTTAAACAAAAATCACCATTAAAATGACTTGAATAATAAGAAGGTATATTGATATAAACTGCAGTTCTTCATTATTATTCGACTCTTGATTCCCGATAAATTGTCCCCAGGGAGGAATCAAACACTTCATTTTCTATCTTTCAGACGCCGAATACATCCTACTGAACAAATACAGAGTTACATTTCGATAAAATGTATAGAATTTCTTGCAATAATGTTTTAATTTCTATTACTTATTGTAACTGAGTCTAAAAATGTAACATCAACTATAACACGTCATAATATGTAATTATATATATAACTATATATCATATAATTTAAATGCCATACATTTTAATATCTGTAACTATAACATTTATTTGGTATGCGATAAGTCATAAAAATACATTGGTTAAATGTTGTTTAATAATTAACACTGTCGTACAAAGGGTAACCATGCTTCAGACTAGAGCCCTTCACATAGTGGAATAGTCAGTGTGGGGGTCCAGATGCTCTGGATACCACTAATTTTATAAAGTTTTCTTTGTGTAATTTTATAAAGTTTTCTGTGTTTCGAATCGAAGAACTTTCTGCAATAATCAAACCGAAGAAAACCTTTAATATTACTGGTATCCACTTGTTGACTACGCCTCTGCCTGCACCCAATCCGAAACCTAAAATTCTGTTTAAAGTCAACCCTAAACCCTAACCAAAACTGACAAGAAAATTCGTCTACCAGAATCCCACCCTAAGCCATTCAGAAGTGGTCGAATATTAATCTACTTTTTAATACAATTTTGGAAAAATAATCTACAATTATATCTCTAATACCAATTTTATCTTTTTCATATATAAAAGGAACACCTATACACATTAATATATAGTAGTCGATTTTTTTCATTTGAAAAACATATAGGACTTTCTTTTGAAAAATTAGGTCAACCCGAACCCGAGCAGAAAGAGTCGAAACCCAACCCGAAATAGACACGAATTTGACATAAAGCGAAATAATTAGACCCAACCCAAACCGACCCGATGCAGGACTCTACTTGAAAGCAGTAAATCCCAAACGAACGTCTAAGTGAAGTAGCATGAAGTGTCAGTGTAGTCGTTAGATGAGAAAGTGAACTTCTGGTAACCTTTCACAGCTGTTTGCTTGCATGTGGATTCCATACGCTTTAACGTATTAGGTTGTCCGGTTCGTGTCGGTTTGGAAAATCAATTTGTACCGGAAAATTGTGACCGTTAATCGTTAGATATTAGATATCGGAATCAATGTCTAATAATTAAATAATAGAATTTTCCGGTAGGAATTGATTTTCCCAACCGGCACGAACTTTCCGGACAACCCAATATAATAAGGAATAGGAAGTGTTCTCTCACTCAGAAGTTAATAGATATGGAACAATATCTACGTATGCGCCCTAAAGCTGAAAATAATCCCTCGTCCGTCGCCAGTAGGCAAATAAACTGTGAAATATGGTCATTAAAAAACCTTCTAAAAAAAGCCAAATAATTTTCTTCTCGTTTTCTATCGATTTAGTTTGAACTAAGCTAACCCAACAAACACAAGATCTGTGGCCACCTTCTGTGAACATTAAGGCCAAAGAGACTTGGGGCCATTTGTACCCAGCCACCGTTGTATTTTAAATGACACACCACAACATCCGCTGACCACTGTTTCATTGATAACGGGCGAGCGAAAGTAAAAGTAATTGATTATCAGTGTCCAGCAGCCATTGAAGATGTGTTTCTGGCAAGGGTATAAAAGCCTGGCATCAAATAAAAAGAAAAGAGCTAATGCCATGTATTTGATACATTAGTTATAAGATATAAAATATTTTTTCCTTCACTCTTTTCAACATAATTTTCGATATTTAAAATCTGTCATTAGATGAATGTTTTAAATGTGATGCAAGATAAATTTTTTTTCTAACTTTTACGGATTTTTTATAAATTACAAGTAAAAGCGTCTTGAGTCTAAAATATGTATATGTACATAAATAATTTTTATAAGCACATTACAGTGAAATTGAATATATGTTAATTTCAATTCATATATTTTTTTAATTGCAAAGATAAATAGATACAAAAATTAATAACAAACATATTACTACTTTTGCTACTTTTGTATACACCCCAATTACAGCTCTGTTTTCTTGTATTATAATATTTTAAATTTGTTTTTAACATGAAATACGATTTCGAAAAAGAACTTCCATGTAATGGTGATCAAATAATAATTGTTAAAAGAAAATAAATACAACAGAAAAAAAATGGGTGTTTTTGTGAGAACTGAAAACTGTATCAAGTTGTTTAAAAAATCACACAGTATATCTTAATTTTCCATATGCCCTTTTAAACGATACGAAATTAATTGGAATAAACTGCACTGTTTAAGCATACTTACTATATAGATATGTAATAAAATTTTTAATGATAAATGTCAATTTATTGATATATTTATTTTTAGTTTCAACAGAATAATATTCACCCATAAAGAACAAGTGAAAAGTATATGCTACCTTTGTATACACCCCCAATTACAGCTCCGTTTTCCCGTATTATAATATTTTAAATTTGTTTCTAACATGAAATACGATTGCGAAAAAGTACTTTCCATGTAATGGTGATCAAATAATAATTGTTAAAAGAAAATAAATACAAAAGAAAAAAAATGGATGTTTTTTGTGAAAACTGAAAATTGTATCAAGTTGTTTAAAAAATCACACAGTATATCTTAATTTTTCTTTAAAAAAAAATATTTTTTTCAAGTGACTTAAAAAAAAAAAAAAAAAAGAATATCTATTATATCATATCGAATCATATATTCTGAAGAATATATGATTTAATAAAAAAAGTTATTTTTATTTATTGTACAAGGCATTGGCTCATAAAAGCCCCCTCCCCCCCACCCCCTTCCCGAAACAAATTGTTTCAGTCACAAGTAAGCAAGTTTTTAGACCAGCAAGCGGCTCAAGGTCAAGCCGATTTCAGGGTTGCGATAAGAGAGAGGGAGACTTTTCCTGGAATTTCCTGCCTCTTTTTTGCTCTGTCATTCAGGTGTACGGTACGGAGTGTCATTTTGGGAAAGCAGATAGCAGTGAGCAGACGCTCCATTTCAATGTCGAATGTAGCATGAAAATATTCTGTCCATCTGTAAGTCTTATTTATGTTTATTCGTTACATGTTTATTAATTTCAATATAATCTGATTTTGCATCATTTAGAATGTTTATATTTTACGTTTTAATAATGCACAAGAATGCTTTAAACATATTTTCATTTTCGGCAAAATTGTGTAAAATTCAATTCAGTAGTTTATTATTATTATTGCGTAAATTATTTTTAAGCATTATAAATATCTATCAATTTATTCTTTAAAATAGTTTGCCTAGCTTTAAATATAAGAAATATGGCTTTAAAAAGAAAATGATTTTGTTTTCTCCTTCTGGGTGAAGAAATTTACCAGTTTATACTCAAGAAAAATTCAGTGACAGTAACAATGGAATAGAGTTTCTTACATTTTTTTAGTTGTTAAAAGGCGTAAAATTAACAGTAAAATAAGTTTTATTAGACTGTTGACATGTTTCGGCTCCATCGGAGCCATTTTCAAAACAAATAAGAATATTCTACAATTGCACGTTCTTTGAAGTTATTATTTAAAACGCCATCATTTAATTTTTAACTTCAAAAATAGTGCAATTGTATAATATTCTTATTTGTTTTGATAATGGCTCCAATGAATCCGAAACATGTCAAGAGTCTAATAAAACTTATTTTACTCTTTATTTTATGCCTTTTAGCATTTAAAAAAGTATATTATTACACGATGTTATAATTTATTATATTTTTAAAGGAAAAGAGTGTAATAAAATTTAAGAAAAATGTTGTTGACATTTAAAATTACTGAAAATAATTCTCAGGGATTTTGTAAAGTTTGAAATAATGTATTTTTTCTAAAGTTTGACTATTAAACTGTGAGAGAAAAATCTAAATGTTATGATGCAAAAAGATGTAATATGTTTCAGATTATATTGATTTAATAATACTTAAAAGAATAAACATAAATTACTGGTAACAGACTGTAAAAACCAGTAAAAAAAAAAAAACAAAAAAAACATACATTAATTATCATTTGCCAAATATAAAATATATAACGGATCATGTTACTATAATACACATAAAGAAAAGATTATTTAAGCAACAATTCAAATTTTATTCTGGAAAAAAGAATGCTTTTTAGAAGTTTATTTAAACAATAAAGTGTTTTTGCGTGAAAAAAAAGTACTAAGAATTATTTAGGTACAAATTTCAAGAAAACTATAAGTTCAACTTACCTTGATTTTTTTTTTCAAAAATTTTCCAAAACAGAATACTTGACGTAGTGAATTAATTAGTTTATTTCTTTTAATTATATACTTTTAAAATTTATATGAAATGCAATAATTTAAAAATAGCATATGATATAAATTTTTAAAATATATAATAGAAAAAATAAACAAATACTTAATTCACTATGTCAAACATTGTATTTTTAAAATTTTTGAAAAAAATCAAGGTAAGTGAATTTATAATTTTGTTGAAAAGTGTACTTAAATGATAATAGGGCAGTTGCAATTGACGTCACCTTGGAGGTAAACAGTACAAATAGGCAGTTCTGATTGGTGGAATTACCCTTACCTCCAAGTGAATACAATGGTTGATCAGCTGATTGCAACTGCCCTATTAGTACTTTTTTCACGCAAAAACAATTTATCATTTGAATAAACTTCTAAAAAGTATTTTATTTTCTAAAATAAATTTTGATTTATGCCTAAATAACCTTTATTGGGTGACAATGGCTGGGTTTTGGCTAGCTTACATTTATAAAAGACATAAAAGGCATTTTTATGGTCAGTTTTGGGCTGGATTTAATTCTTGAAAACCACAAATGGCGTTGCTACGGCAAGTTTGTGGCTAGCTTTTATTCATTATGATTTTTAATGGCCTAGCTATGGCAAGTTTCCATTAATAATTGCCATTTAAAGTATAATTGTGGCCAGTTTTAGGCTATCTATCATTTATGATTAACCGTTAGTGGCCTAATTATGGGGATGTTATTGTATTTCTGGCCAATTCTGTTGCGGCCACATTGTGGCCAGCGTGACAGTTTTTTTAAGTTGCCATTACGGCCAATGATAGCGGCCCTCCATCTGACAGTTTGGGCCAAAGCTAACGTAGCCATCAGTGGCCCGAAAGTTCTGTGTTCGTTGGGAACTTTCTGTAAAAGGAAGATCTTCACATTTTCATGTAATATAAAAAATGTTACCTACCTCTTCTATCATAAAATAAATATAATATGAGCAGTTATATTAAATGTTTGCATCAGGGCCAAAACTAGGGAGGAGCCAGTGGAGCACAGGCTTCGAATGTCAGTGTAGAATTAGGCGCCAAAAGAATTTGATTCGCCTTTCGGTACAAAAAACAAATAATGAAATTTGGGTAAATAAGTCATGCAATCGGACAAGTCAAATCAAAAATGTATTTGTTGATTTTATACTCTTTGTTTTGTCCAGGGCTTTGGTTTGACAGGGTGTTTCATTGGGTGAACATGTAGGGACCAAAACATTATTTGATTAACGAATTTATTCACGATACTTGCACGATCATTACATTGTCCGAATAAGGTTTGAATTACAGTGACCTCTCACTTATACGCAATACACAGAAATTATTTTTCCACACCATTTATTTATTAAGGTAATCTTCGACTTAATAAATCACAGATTTTATAAATCGAATTTCACTGTTTTAAAATAGTGGTATGAAAATGTAATTACTGAACATCGCGTATAAGTGATAGGTCACTGTAGTTTAGTATTTCGCATGTTATCGTGATGACAAAATTTGCAATATATATATAATGTATGTATGTATAAACTAAGTGATTTCAGTAGGTCAAATATTTTATACCAGATTAATATACTTTCTACCAATTATTTCATATATAAAATAAAAAATAAAATGAATGCATCGAATTAACACGGCAGTAGCCGCCTCGATATGTCACACCCAGGATGCGGACGGTTCTTACAAATTGTCGCCATCATTTTTAGAAAAATAAATTTCAAATTGCTTTCTCGCAGAATTTGTAGCAATTGTCTCCAACTAAATAAGGTGACAATTATTATTTTTATTTATTGGTGACAAAGTAAAAAAAAAAAAAAAAAAAAAAAAAACATTCATATTCTGGGTATGCACGATTCCTCTCGTGTTAGTACACTTTCTACCAATTGTTTCATATTAAAAAAAAAAAAATCAATGGTTCTGTTTATAAGTTTATTTTGGAAAGGAGGGGGCGGGCACCCAAAACCCATGCTTGTCCTGAGTAAAATAAATCATAACCTGAGTTTCCTTATTTATATAAAGTTGTTTCTAAAAGTAGAAAGAAAGAAACTTCATCCATCTAATTAGAACTGAAGGTTTTGTATGGTTAAATTATTAACTGTCATAATATTTTTCAGAAGATAGTTGCCTCGTAACATCACCCTTAATGGCTATTTGTAAATTTATTAATAATTTTCATATATAGAATAAATCGATTCCCATAACAGAAAAAAAAACAGTATATACAGGGTTCGTATGGTTTTACCACAAATTTTTAATAGAATTGTTCGCCATATTTAAATGCAGAAAAGTATTACAAATCCTGTATTTAAACGAGGCGTCTACAATTTTCTCTATTTAAATATTAAATAGAAAAATTATGTAAAAAAAATGTGATAAAAGCGTACGAATCCTGTATTAGATTTAAAAACAAGTTTAATAGAATAAAAACAATTTAAAAACACTTCTATACAATAATACTTATGTACGTTTTGCCTATTCATGAAAATTAACATTGACAGTAGATTGTTACTAATTAAACCTTAACTACTGGTAAACAACTCGCTATTAAAAAATGCCATCCACTGGTCGGTGTGTACTAACCAGTTTCTATTTTTTAATTTTCATCTTTAATGCATGCATAAATGCAAACACATATACCATAGCTGCCAATTTTTAGGCCTTTTTTGTTACAACTAAAATTTAATAGAAATTATTGCGTTATTTAATCAACTAATTGCGAAGATTTAATAAGATAAAATTTATTAAATTTTAGTGGTATGAAAAAAGCTTTAAATTTGACAGCTATGCTTATACACACATTTTACATGTTTCATATACATGAGTGCAAAAGTCTAGGCGCCAATGGGCTGATTCCCACCACTAAATTTTATTAGTATTCTTCGTCAAATTTTATTAGTATAGGTCGCTTAAATTTTATCAGTATTCTTATTAGGCGAAGAATACTAAAAATTTAGTTCTGGGAATCGGCCCATTGGCGCCTAGATTTATACACCCCTCTTAATATGTTTCATAATAAAAAGCTTAATGTGTAACGGACCATTAAGTGTACACTTTACTGATGTATTTATTTAACTTTTTTTTAACAATAAGAAATACTGTTATGTAAAAACTTTTGGTACAAAAACAGAGCTAATTTAAATCTTCGAGATTCTAATCAAGGAAGCTGACCTGAGAATGATGAGGTTCTGTGAACTCTGTTAATGAACTTGGCAAGCCCAATGAAAGCATTGATTAGATCGATGGTTCCAAACACAGGGATTTCAGAGTGAAGTAATAGTTCTTTATTCTTCCAACTGAATTAATACGCGGGGGTATTAGAAGAACTCCTAGTATAAGAAAGTTTTCTAGAAATCTAAGGGAAAATGATTAGGTCCCTAAAATTAATCAACAGCTTGGAATCCACGGCAGAAAATTATCTATAGTATCCCTCTGATTGTTTCTCTTCTTTTTCTTATATTAGGAGTCAGTTCAATTTGTAATAGTCAAAAATAAGTATTAAGGAAGATAAACTATTTTAAGGTAACAGCACATCTTTAAAACGATTTTCACTATCGATTTTTTATCGATTTTTAATAAAAATATCTATTTTTTATTTTCGAAGTAATATTAAAATTCAATCTTTAACTGTCGAATTCTGCTTAAATTGTGTCTGTATCTTAATTAGAACTAGAATTATAGTCATTTAAACTTACAGCTGTTAGAGCTTGCCAAAGAATTTTACAACTGGAAGTATCGTTCTGCATACTTCGGGTTAGCTAGTTAGCTGCAACGTTTGTTTACATTAAACTTTTTCGAGACTTAGCATTTAAAATTAATTATATCTGCAAGAAAATACATGTGGTTAATAATTAAACTTTTAAAGAATAATAATTATTTAATTAGTAACAATTGTGTTTAAAAGTTATTTTTAGATTTTTCTGAAAATGAAGTTTTTAAAATTTTTACTGTACGCAAAACATCCTATAGCAAACAAATATACATGAAATGCCGTGCAATTTTTTTAAATCCTTTTACAAATGTTTATTGAGGGAATATATTGCACTTATGATACTATGTTAATTAGTTTTATATTTACACTGGTATAAGTTACAAAGTTGTAACAAATTTTACGGATTTTTCATTACATTAGTACTTCACGTGCCACAGCATCTGAGATAGAGATGGCATTATAATACGAATAATCTATGTCCTAGAGAAAGTTATTCCCTTTTTAAGAAATTTACAAAATGTACATTGGTTTGTTTTTGAGTTATCATAAAAATATAACAAATTATAACACCTTGTAATGATATACACCTTTTAACTGGAAAAAGTCGTAAAATAAAAAACCTTATAAACAGTAAAATAAGTTTATTAGACAGTCAAATAAAATTTATCTTACTGTTTGCAATGTTTTTTTTTACGCCTTATATCAATAACGAAAAATATACTTAAGTTATCATGGTTTGCGGAAATGTCAATTTTTCATTTTTCAAAAAATTATTTCTGTGCAATTGCTAAACGTTTTATATATTTTCCAAAGCCTTAACTTAAATGTCTTTATAAAAATTGGTATAAAGAGAAAAAATCAAAAAATTCAAAAAATCACATTCAAAGGTATGCAGGGTTCGTACGGCTCCTGAAATTTTGCGACTAGGAAATTCTTCGCTGCCAGTATTTTCTTACAGAAAATATCTCATTAAAAGAAGGCGAAGTTTAACCTGTGTTTCCTTTTCTATAAAGAAAATACTGGTGACACCCCTGGAATATTCCCTGATCCGTACAAACCCTGGGTATGCCAAAACTATTTGTTTTATTAAGCTAATTTTTTTACTTGCCATACTAAATATTTCGAACTTGCTATAGCTATAAAGAAATTAAATGAAAGCTTTTATATATGTTTATATCTTTTTTCTTCCTTGGGAATTTCCACTAAGTGCTAGGTTTCCTTAGACGGAAAAAAAATATTGTTGAGGATTTTTTTTCTATTCTTTCCTGCCCACGGCAATACACATAATTTGTGATACTTCAATGATTTTTCAATCATTTTCTTCCAATTCATCATTGATCTCCTCTGTTTCGGACTCCTGTTGGTCTCCGGTCTATCAAAACTTTTCGTAGGCGATTTTATTTTGCTCGAGCATACCCATACTTATTTATATAAAATAGGTCGATTCAACTTTCTGCCGTTATTTTAAAATAAATTATCAACGCAAAAATAGCACAAATAAAAATATATAAAAGGGCAAACAACTGTTTCGGAGCCTCTAAAGCTCCATCATTAGTGCCAGATTTAAGAGATTAAAAACTGATCCAAAAGTTTAAGCCATGTAGGTATGCTTGCGTCTCCGCACGCGACCAAAGCAGAATGGCGGTGAGTTTTTTTATAAACAACAGCGGAGTCACGAATCACATTTTTTTTACAATTTACAATTTACAATTTCTGCTACTTAAATATTAAATAGAAACATTCTATTAAAAAATTGTGGTAAAAGCGTACGAACCCAGTTTAACTCAGCTGTTTTTGTAAGAAATTGTTTTCGTAATATTGAACGTATTTTCATTCATATTTTCTATTTTAAGAACTTTTCAAAGCAAACACTTTTTATCTGATTTCTTTAAAACTAAGGATAATTATTTTAACTGACTCTTCTAACATTTTAACAACACCAAAGGAATGCAAAATTTACTTATTTAGTCAATTTTATCAATAGAAAAAAATATTCCGTTAAACCAAAATTAATTTACATCTTCGAGGATTTCTAATTAAAGAAGCTTGCATTAAAATGATAGGGGTATGGGATTTCTGTTAATGAACTTCTCAACTCCAGTCAACGCTATTATTAGATCGATGTTTCCAAAATTGAAGATTTCAAAATTGTGTAGGAGTTCTTTATATTTCCAGCTAAAGTGATACAGGATGTATTACAAGCATTCTCGAGATAAAAAAAAAATTCTGGGAGTCTAAGGCAAAATGATTATGTCCCTGAAATTAATATACAGCTTGCAATCCAATTATATTATAAAGAATTACATTCAATTATCTCTGAAAAATATTCATCGAATTATTGATCATCATCTTATTTTAGGATTTGATTGAATTTAGTAGACAAAAAGTAACAATGATGATAAATTATATTTATAGCTACATATAGCTAATTATACTTATAGTAAATGAAGCTATATACATATCTTATATGAATCAAATTAATCGCTTTAAAGTTCGTGTCTTCAACACGTTTGCCAATACAAATTATGAAAGGCATTCTCCGGATAATGTAACCAAAAAGTTTCTCTCATTAAATAAGGCAATTTTTATATCCTCTAATAGTTTTAACTTGGTAGATCGCTGAGTAAATATCTAAGATGCCTAATTTAAAGGAAATTTAATACCGATTGTGTACAGTTGTGGTATTTTACTCTAAAGTGTGACTAGTTTTTGATGTATTGTAATTTAACTGCATACGCTAATAACATATAAAAAATATTTCAAGTACAAATAAATAGCAAAAATAAGTAAATTGTTAACAAAATTTCAGGTTAATTTTTAAACAAATAATTTATATAGCCATATATGTAATTAATCATATGCATACACACATATGCATGAACTGAGACACGGACACACACATACACGCAATAAAAAAAGTTAAAGGAATCTTCGACAGTTCTAATAAAACAATCTGACATAAGAAAGATGCGATTGTGTGAACTCTGTTAATGTACTTGGTATTCTCAATTAAAGCATTTCAACACCACCAAAGGAAAACACAAAATTTATTTATTTAGCCGTTTTCACCTACAGAAAACATTGTTATATTAGAATATTCCGCACAAAATTAAAAATAATTTAAATCTTCGTGGTTTCTAATTAAAGCGATCGATGGTTTAACCCTTTTCGGCACAGACAAAATCTGTTCGTAAAATGAGAAATTACTGACTTACACCGGAATTTACAAAAGGATATTTTAGAAAATAAAAACGCCTTATTTCAAGCTTTCATTGTAGAGACAAAATTTTATCAAATATTCTTGGTGTCGAATGCAAGTTTGGAATTAAAATTAGGTGTGCCCGGAGTGGAACCACTGTGCCGGAAAGGGTTAAAAACGAATATTTTCAGGAAAATGCAAGAGCACTTTATCAGGGGTGATTCTGTTCCGGTATTTTGTACACCACTAAATTTATTTAGAAATCTTTTTCTTCTTTAATCGATAAATTCTGCAATGACTTACTGAAAATATTACTATATAAAATTAGTGGTGTACAAAATACCGGAACACAATCACCTCTGGTCTTTAATCTTCGAAAATATTTAAATATATATATATTTAAATAAATAAAAAATTTAGCTCTTTTTTAAATTTATTTTTTCTGTTATACAGAATCTGTTATAAATGAAAACTTTCACATACTTTCAACCAGTTTATTTAAAAATACAATTTTTTAACTATTCTTCCTTTATACGATTTAAGAATCAACAATAGATATAAAGAAAAGAAAAATGTATTTATTTTGCTATCTTTACATATTGGAAACATTGTTCTATAAAAGTATTTAGTACAAAATTAATTTACATCTTCCAGGATTTTAATCAGAGACGCTGACCTAAATAAGACGAGTCTCTGTGAACTCTGTTAATGAACTTGGCGATCCCAATCAACGTATTGATTAGACCAACAAGGATTTCAGATTCGTACAAGAGTTCTTTTTCTTCCAACAAAGTTAATACTCAGAGGTATTACAAGAACTTCCAAAATAAGAAAGTTTCCTGGATGTCTAAGACAAAATGATTAGATCTCTGAAATTAATTCTCAGCTTGGATTACACTTAGATTAAAAAGACTTACGGTAATTTATAAATGAGAAATATTCATCTAATTATTTATATTCATGTAATATAAGGAATCATGTGAAATACACACACGCAAAATACAAGTGACAATAATGATAAACAATATTTCATGTTATATTAACTCATTAACTGCCAAAACTATGTGGGCGGAGTCTTTGATATTTTCACTGAAATCCTCTGCTCACCAACAATTCTGAAAGATAATACTTGGTAACTTTGATAGCAAAGTTTTTTTCCTTAAATAAAGTATTTTTTAACATATTAAAATACTGATGGTTAGGCAGGTATTTTTTTATCATGCACTTTTATTTCGAATGTTGACAACCACGAGTATACTCGTGGTTGGTCATAATGTTATCGGAAAAAAAGAATGTGCATTTAAGTATATTCGTTGATTTGTTTGTTTGTAATTTATATTCATGATTCGCACAAGGAAATAATTTTAGGGGTACGCCAGTCACATTTAAATCGTCAGAGAGTACAAGAGGCATAAAAGTTTGGGGTGTTTGGATTATTTCAACGAGGTTTTCAAAGTTGTACAAGATTTTTTTTAACTTAGTTATACTCGGAGGTATTACGAGATCGTATAACATAAAAAAGTTTTCTTTATATCTTAGACAAAATTATTAGATCCCTGAAACAACAGAATGCCACTTTGATTACAAATACTTACTGTAATTTATCTCCAAAAATATCCATGTGATTATTTACGTTCATGTTATTTTAGGATTCCGTTGAACTACACACAAACAAAACATAACTAATAACAATAAAGATAAATAATATTTAAACGTTACATATTTATATACATGTTGCATTTTTACATGTGTATTTTCCTTTAAGCTAACTTAGTACTCAGAGGTATAACAAGAGTTCCCACTATGAGAATGTTTTCTCGAAGTGTAAAGGTAAATGTATTTGTACTTTGTATGTAAATTTTCTCGAAGTGTAAAGTGTAAATGACCCTCAATTTAATTCACAATTTTTATTACATTTAGATTAAAAAAGCTTACGGTAATTTATAAGTCAGACATATTCGTCTAATTATATAAAAAATAAGTAACAATAATGATAAACAATATTTACAGGTTATATATTTATATACATGTTGTACATTTATATGCATATTGTATATTTGCATGTGTCTTTTTCTTTCAACCTACTTAGTACTCAGAGTTATAACAAAAGCTCCCACTATGAGAAAGATTTCTCGAGGTCGACGACTAGTTTCCTGAAATCAATAGACAATTTGGATACCATAAAAGCATAAAAACTTCTGAATAACTTCCTTTCAGTCTTGCTCCTGCCTTCAAAGTTGTAGCACGTCTACTTTCCGCCTGACGAAGAAAGACAAAGTTCTTTCGAAAGGCGCATAAAGCATTCCTTATTTTATGGTGTTATTAAGAAAAGTATTTATTCTTCTATAGTATCACACCAGTTTATTCAACACGTTAATGGAATTTGGATACCAGTTATATTTAAAAAATGTCGTAATTATCTATGAAAAGGATTTCTCTCATTATTTTTCTTTATTCTACACCAGAAGCCAGTTCAACTTTATATAGTCCAAAAAAGTATCAATCAAGATAACCTGTTTTAACATTAGTGTTATAAGTTATACACCTTATAGAAATGCAAACGATACAATTTTCATGTATATATTATAAAAATATTTGATGCGTTCATCATTGTTAAGTTTACGTCGTATCGCTTCATTCTAGTATTCTCGTTTCATTCGGAATTACGAGATCTTTCACACGATACTCCACACGATGTACAATATCTGCATTTTTGACGATATCTCTGAAAATATAATATCTAAAATTAAGAGGAGTATATTTTTGAGTTTGGTATTACAAGATCTTTCACACGATATACAAAAATAATGTTTTTAAAGTAAATTAAAAACATTATTATAAGTCAGTATTATAAGTCATGTATTAAAAAAAACAACCCCCTAAATTTTTCCTGAACATATATGTGAATGGCTAACAATATAAAAATATGTGGATAAAAATGCTTTATAACTTTCCTAAGTCTGAACATTCCACGTCCCATAGTTTGCGAGAAAAAGGGCGTTCTGACAGACGGATAGACAGATACAGGAGTGATCTTATGATGGTTCAGTTTTCACTATTTAAGTACGGCATCCTAATAAAACTGCAAAAGCTCTCATAAGCATTTAATTTTTGACGAATTCTTTATTTCCTTATATTTTCCCGACATTCCTTATTTTCTAATCTGCCTGAAGCACAGTCCAACTTGAATTTTCTTTTACTTTTGGAATTAAGCGTATACTATTTTCAATTTTTGTATCATATTACTTATTTATATTCATTTCTATTTGGAAACATTCAATTGTGAATGCAATATCTGTAAATACTACTATTACCAATCATAATTCCGTTTTCAAAGTGGACATAAAAACAATTTATTACCTTTTACCAATCACTCTACACCACTGTTTCCTTTAGAATAAACATCTATGCATCTAATAAAATTTTGCCTCAATTCGCTTACCAATCAAATACATTTGTTTAACTTAATTTCACCCCAGAGAGTCTTTAGTAGGAGTTCTGTTGTGAATACTAAAAACATTTATTATCTTCTTTATTGCCAGCCATTCTATTGCTTCTTATTATGTAGATCACTTTAAGGCAGGTTTTGTGGTTTCTGTTAATGATTAAATCTGTTTAACCAACTGTCCTTTCTCATTATGATACTAAACAAGAAAAAAATACTAAATATAAAATGATAATAAAAAATGCTATTCAATAATATAATTACAGTTTTATACCTTAATCCTTTCCGGCACAAACAAATTCTTTTCGAAAAATGCGAAATTACTGACCGACACCGGAATTTGCAAACGACTTTTTTAGAAAATAAAAACTCTTTATTATAAGCTTTAATCATATCAGCAAAATTTTATTAAAATATTCTTGGTGTCGAATGCAAGTTTGGAATTAAAATTAGGTGTTCCCGGAGTGGGACCACTGGTCTGGAAAGGGTTTAAACAACTGGGGTAAATGCAGTGATTCGTTTAGACGTTGGTATAACTGCTAATGTTTACGTTTTTTGTACCAGTAAAATTTAAAAGTAAGTTTTAACAAAAGCATTTAATAAATTTTGCTTAGAAATTTCTCTCTCTCTTATTTTTTACTGTAATAATTTCCACTTTATAAATGCCTAATTTCTTAATTAAAACCTAATACCTAAGCTATTCCAAAAAAAGAAAACGAAAAGGAAAATGTATGACTCTTTTGAGTGCCTTTTTTTGTTTAAGCTTTGCCCGCCTTTTCACAACCTGTCAGTTATGTGCTGTTTCACGAACATTTTCCGAACCCAATTTTTTTTGTACTTTTTCAACTTCCTTACCAGTAGTTAGTTAAAACTACAGATGTACCATTTTGCTTTCTTCTCAATATTTAGACTCTATCCTTAATCTCTTTCGCTTTACTTTATTATTCCAATTTTTAATTACCTCATATCTTAATTTTACATATATCTTTTTTTATTGTAATTGTTCCTTTATCTTGTAGTTAATACTAAATCTTAACTTTTCCCAACGATTCAATTTAATACAAGACACTCTACTTGCAATAGACTGGGCGTTAAGTTGATTGCAACTCGGAAGCCCCTTAACCGACATCAACTGTTCAGTAAATGTTCGGCTTAGAAATTGGCAAATATGTTTATTTTTAAACCACAAAAATTGCTTCTAGTTTAGGTTGTATTATTTCTGATTTCTGAACACGATAAATATATCATACAATTCTATTAACAATGCTTACAAAAAATAGTTACCAAAATTCTAGTTTTTTTCTTCTTTTTTTTTCAGGCTAAATAAAAATATTTTAAATAAGAAAATCGCTTAGTAAAATCTGTCACATTTATGTAGTGGTGGTACTTTTTTTTATTTTACTTACCAGCAGACTTCCACTGACCCTGGCGTTGACCGGAACTCGCGATAATAACCTTAACAATACCTGAAATCACTGTTGAATGATTCTATCTTTTTAAAAGAGAATCGTTCCAAACGAACCGAGTTTTTAGAGCCCCATTGCCTTCGGCAGCGAAACCATCTAATAAAAAGTTAAAAAATCGTATGAAAAAATAAAATGGCTCCCACTGACCCTGGAATTGTCCGGGACTCGTGGTAATAACCTTAACAATACCTAAGATCACTGTTGAATGATTTTATCTTTTTAATAGAGAATCTTTCCAAACGAACTGAATTTTTAGGGCCCCATTGCCCTCAACAGCGTAAATCTATAAAAAAAGCAAAAAATCGTATGAAACAAATAAAGACTCCTACTGACCCTGGCGTTGTCTGGGACCCGTGATAATAACCTTTACAATACCTGAAATCACTTTGAATTATTCTATCTTTTTAAAAGCGAGTCTTTCCAAACGAGCCGAATTTTTAGGCCCCATTGCCTTCGACATCAAATAAAAATCAAAAAATCGTATTACAACATAAGACTCCTATTGACACTGACGTTGTCCTGGCCTCGTGATAATAATCTTAACAATACCTGAAATCACTGTTTAATGATTCTATCTTTTAAAAAGAGAATCTCTCCAAACGAACAGAATTTTTAAGACCCCCATTGCCTTTGACAGCGTAACCATCTAATAAAAAGCAAAAAATTGTATCAAAAAATAAAAAGAACGATTCAAAAATCGCAGTACAAAATTCTAATAAATTAATTGAAAAAAGAACAACATTTACTATGTTTTGCTGAAAGAATAAAACTGTATTCGTTTTACTAATGTGCAAAAATCGTCGCAAAATTTTAAAATAGCGGCAGGGTTTGTTGTGTTCCGGTATTTTGTACACCACTAAATTTATATAGCAATATTCTTAATATGCCATCGCAGAATTTTTCGATTAAAGAATAAAAAGATTACTATATAAATGTAGTGATGTACAAAATACAGGAACACAATCACCCCTGAATAACGCAAGAAATACTATAAAAAAATCGCAAAAATTTCCAAACTTGTAGAGGCTTGGCGGCATTTACTATAGCGGGCTGAAACTGTGTTACTGAAATTTTTTCACGAATGCCAAAAACGCCATTATACGCAAAAAGTCTTTAAAAATCGCATAGAATGTCGCGAAAACAATCCAAAATCTCTGTATGGATTCCTAATAAACTTTATTGAAAAAACAATCTGTACTATATTATCTTAAAATATTGAAATTGGATTTCATTTTACTAATATTTTAAAATCGCCGTAAAACGCTAAGAAACGAAAATCGCATACAAAATCACTAAAAATTAAAAAATCACAAAGTAGAAAATTTACTATAGTAGGCTAAAATTACAGCGACTAGGATACATAGTGTGGAAAACGGTTTTACCGTTTTTTAATTCACAATATTCGAATTCAAACCGGAAATTCTAAAACGAGAATTTTTACTTTAAGAAATCACGAAATTTCTGCCATTAAGTAACCAAAAGAACATTATAAGGAATTTCCGGTATGAATGCGAAATTTCGGAATTGAAAAAAAACCAAATTGGTAATGCTTTAAAAAGTGCTAAAAAATTGCAGCCGATAAACGTGCAACGATGCGGTACAATAATAGGGCGATCGCAGCGACATCTGGTTCAAAAATAGATTTACCTCTTGCGAAAGTAACCGTTTTACCTATGACAACATGAACATAATTTCTGTTAATAAAATCTTCTTTTAAGTGTATATTTCAGATATAACTGATTTTGAAGTTAGTTTTTTATCATATCAGTTAATTAATCTTTTCTACTCTTCTACCAGAGATTCATCCTTTGGTATGCTAAATAGGGATAGTTTCTAGTTTTCTGTCTTGTATGGAGTACTTCAACAAGACACAGCAGAATGCGTAGCACGTTTTTTGGCCATGATCAATATCATTCATATTTTCAAAGCATATAAAAATTCCTATCCAAGTCAAAGGAAATAGGGTATAATTTAATTATTTAAAATATTTACCACCAGCTGAAACGTTTTCTCATTTCGATTCCTATACAATGTTTGCATTGAAGAGAGTTAGCAGACAGTGACGTAGCCAGAGAGGAGGTCCAAATGCTCTGGAAACCAGTAATATTATAAAGTTTTTTTCGCCTTCCATATTGCAGAAAATTCTCCGATTACATAAGGCAAAAATATTTTTATAAAATTAGTGGATCCAATCCATCTGGACCTCCACCCTGTCAACGCCACTGCTAGAAGATGTCTCTGCGATCAACCCGTTATCTTTTCAGCATCGTTCTACATTTATCGGATTAATTTTTTTAGTAATATTTTGTAGCCCTTTTCAACACTATATATTCTAGGCGCTGTACTAAAACAGTGTAACCGAAATTCTTTCACGAATGTCAAAAAATCGTTTCAGAACGCGAAAACAACAATAAACATCGCATTAAAAATCGTGTAAAAAAGCTGGCGTGTGTGTGTGTGGGGGGGGGGCAGATAACAGATTTATTTTCTGACAGTTAGTTATATTAAACTTTCAGTTCTGACTAATACTTCCTGCGTAAATGAAAATAATCCCCCCCCCATCCTTAATCAAACATTGTATTATAAACTAATAGTTTGATGAAATACGTCCTTTCAGTTCTGACCAATATTTCACCACGTGTTTATAAAGGTATCTTACTTTAAGTAGCTGGTTTATTTTCCTCTCTGTAAATGGAAGGACAACTCAACTCAGTTGAACCTATTGCTCACTTTCTACGAAAATTAAAAAGACGACTTTGGGTTCGAATTTCGCCGTATCTGTATTAGTTAGAGGTATGCTCTATAAGCGAATAAATTTGATGAATTTCAAATTTTTATTGATTTTGAAAATTTATTTATTTATTTTTATTTTTTAAATCGCATAAACAAATGTCTGGCTCTTCTTGAATCTCTTTCTGAATTTGTTTGTTGCGCAATCTATCGTCACAGGTTGTAAACGCCAAATCAATAGAAATTTATTTCATTAACTAAAAAAGCCAAAACTTGGCTTCGAGTTGCGTAACTACAACCGTAAATATACCTTCCTGCCAAATATCGTAGCTGTACATGTAGCTTTTGCTTCAGAACACAGTATATATACACACACACAGAGAGAGACAGACAAACTTCAATTTTTGTTATTATAGATTATGGATTATCTCTGATACATTTATTTGACTTGAAAAAAGCAGAAAGTTGGCTGCAATGCTATAAATATAAACAGATGCAGTGACGCCTCGTGTCTGTCTTTTTTGGGGCACTAAATCACATATTATTTTTATACCAATATTTTTTACAAGAATTTTTTTTCTTCTTTAACGGCAGAAGTTTCTAACAGTAAATAAAATAAAGTATTTCTTTTTAATAATAGTGATAGGAAAAGAATAAATTTAGCAGCCATGCATTTAGTATCCCAAATTAAGAAAGTCACGTGCCGCCACTGGCTGCAGATATAAATATACCTTCCAGCCAAATCTCATAGATGTATGTGCAGTTGTCTCTTCAGAACACAGTATATACACACACACAGACAGACAAACTTCAATCGTTGTTAATATAGATTATGTATTTTTCTGATACATTTATTTGATTTGAAAAAAAAGCAGAATGTTGGCTAGCAGAATGCAATGCTATAAATATAAATAAATGCATCCACAAGCACTGTTCAGTTTCATAATTTTATTTTAAAATAATCATATTCTCCATCCATAAACAGCACTGTTTCTTTTGCCATCTATTAAATAAACTCTATTGCCAATCAAATAAGTTCGTTTAACTTAATTTCATCCGAGAGAGCATTTACTGTCGGTTCTGTTTTGAATGTAAAAAGTATTTATTATCGTCTTCATTCGCAGTGTTCTGTTCCTTGATATTATCCCAGTCACTGTAGGGCACTTTGCGTGGTTTGCAAAATGGTTAAATATGTTTGAAAGACTGCAAAATTCTCATTATGTGCTTGGGTAAAATTAAACTGCTATAAAGCTTTGTACTCTAAACAATTAGAATGTTTGTAATACTTCATATAACATTTATTTGGAAATTTAACAGGAGTAGAATTCGGGATTTTTTGGTATCAGTATTATTTTGACGTAAGTTGTAGAAGGATACAATATCGTCGCTACCATGTCAAACTATCGAATGTGAAAAAATGCATTTTTCATTTTCATTACTTTTATAAATGCACCGATTTTCACCACTAAATTTTAATAGCATTCTTCACAAGCGTTGCCAGTTTGGTCTACTTTTCTTATGTAGAAATTCCGAATCCGTACCAGAAATTTGAAATAGAAATTTTTGCTTTATTTAATGACAGACATTTCACGATTACGTAAAGTAGAAAATAAATCTCAAAATTTCCGATATGAATTCGGCATTTCTCAATAAAACAGTAGGTCAATCTGGCTACACTGTTCTTCGCAGAAATTTTATTTATATTCTTACTAGGAGAAGAATTCTAATAAACTTTAAGAGTGACAATCGGACAATTCGTAAAAGTAATGCAGAATGCATTTTTTCACTTTCGACAGTTTGACATTGCAGGGACGATATGTGCATTTATTATGAAACGCACTTCCAAAATTAAACAGTAATGTCTCCAAAAAACGAAGACAACGAAAATAATATACAGTTTTCAGGAATAGGTGGTAATTCTAATTTCTTAAAAAGTTACTTTAGTATCTGTTTTTTTTTCTGCATCGGGATACTTTTCTTCTATTTCTATAGTAGGCAGTAAAACCTTAATCCAGTGGAATAATAAAACTACTTGTTTTATTACGGTGTGGGAGATATTTTTTTTAATTTCCTTTAAAGTTAATTCATATTACCTTGAAATTTATAAAATTTGCTATTTCTTAATTTTGATCCCTCAATTTTTAAGGAATACCTAAAACTATATGAAGAATCAATGGGATAAACGATGATTTTCAACAAATATAAAAAAAATTGTCACAAATATAAAAGATGTTGTTACATAATAAAATAGTTTTTAAACACTTAAAAACCTAAGAAATTTCGCGCTTTCGATCAGACCTTGATCGTCATCACGGTAGCTTTGATTGCGTACTGAAAATTCCTAATCGTACTCCGTTCTCGGCTGCGTAACCAGGTGAATCTACTTTATAGTATAGGGGGAAGGGGAAGGCCACCGCCCCCTGAATACTAGGCCTGCGCGCTGAAAAAAATGGCGGCTGTCGCAGGCGGAATCGTTTGTACAATCCCTCGAACTTCAACACCAATAATATCTAAAAGTTATCTTTGACTTATTGAATCTCCGAAAAAAAAAGGTTCAGGTTCAGGTTCATGCCGGGCAGGGTGGCCTACCATTTGGCTAAGCTCCTCTAGCCCTGCCCGATCTCCAAAAAACAAGGCGTAGAAAACTTTTAGAAATTATTGGTGTGTAATTTCGAGGGACCGTTCAAATGCTGAAAAAATAATCGGCCTGCGACAGCCACCATTGTTGTCAGCGCTCAGGCCAAGTATCCAGGGGGCGGTGGGAAGGCAGTAAACTGAACATTTCTATCCAACTTTAACAAAACATCTTCTATTTCATAAACTTAAACCAAATACCCGGAATGTTATATGACATGTTATCATTAATAGCCTTATTACCGTTTATTAAAATTTCTATGGACTCTTCTATTAACGAAATATGATAATGGGGGGGGGGGTGTAGGAATGATGATTCTTGCTTCATTAAAACGAATATTTAAATTTTGCTGTAGGTTAAGTCCTGCTAACGCTGTGGTTTGTCTACTAAACTTAATTCACTTATGTGTTTTTTCAATCTGTACTTAAATTTTTGTCCGGTCATCCCAATATATACCCTTTGTTCTTGTATTTCACTTACCAATGGAATTATGTAAATACCTGCGATTTCCTCAATAGGAATAAGGTCATCTTATTAAGATTGACACTATTTTGCTTGAGACGTGTATATTGCATCTAGAGAAAAATGAAGGTGATTCTTTGAAAAACATCATTATAGGTAGTATTAGGGGGAATCAAATGAAAATGGAACAGGAGCGACAAATGAAATGACATGATTTATTTCAAACACAATCTCCAAATCTAGACAAGAGCTTGTCCCACTGCTTCACCAAATGGTGAATACCTTGCTCGTAGAAGTCCTTTGGTTGAAATCGGAAGCAGTTTCGAACATCGTCCATGATTTCGCTGTCCGAGTAGAAACAGCGAACCTTCAATACCTTTTTCAGGAGATCAAAGATTGGATAGTCACATGCTGAAAGATTCGAGCTATATGGTGGGTATTCTAAGACTGTCCACAGAAACTTCACCAGTTTCACTTGTGGAAGTACAAAATTACAAGACTATAAATTATAAGAATTACGAAGTTTCATTAAAATTTAAACGTATTTATTATAGCTGTAGATGTTTTTGCAATTGTTGTAATCCTTTTTTACAATAACCCGAAGTCACTTAAAATAAATGTATGTGCATATTATTAAGGCTATGATATATATGATTATGTATATTATTCCATTTAAATAAATAACTTTTATAATATTACGAATTTTGACATACCAAAAGACTTATGTACTAACCAAAAAAAATGATAAAACTTATTTAATCATTTGCTGGATTAAATAGTGAGCATGATTCAAGTTTTCTGTAGTTTTTAATTGTATGCATTTCTAATTTACATATTTATACTGCAATTATTCAGCATCTTTCCTATAAATATATCTATTCACTAGTATAATTAATGTTTAAATATTTCATAAAAACAACATTCCACCGATAAATTGATACAATTGTTTTCTTTTCGCACAAACATCTCGCCATGCAATGAAATTCTGAATAAATTCGATTACCAATCAAATAAATTTGTCTAAATTTTACCTCAGAGAACCTTTACTTGATGTTCTGTTGTGAATGCAAAATCGACATACGATCACCTGTATTATGGAATTCAGTTCCCTGTTATTCCTTGCGGAGAGCAGGCGAATCTTCGCCCCGTTGCCAGGTATCAACTCGTTAAGCTAGGCAAAAGCCTGGCTGGTAGGGGCCTGGTCAGCGCACAGTGGGGCAAAATCCCGAAAAGCTGGCCAAAATTCGAAAAATAAAATTACTATTTCGGTTTTTTTTATTATACAGTTGGCTAGAATAATGTTTGGAGGGTCAGAATCTGTATTTAAAAAAAAGTTTCCGCGTTCCCCTGACAACATGCCTCATTTCAAAAGTGACGCTTGGGGAAGTATTATCAGAGGTGGACAAAGAGAGCAAAACAGCGGTTTCTCTAAACACGTGCTACATTTTACCATATCATCCAATTTTAATTCTGTAAAATGGATTCACACGATGATGGTGTGTAAATTATTAGCATGCATTAGAAAAATTATATTAAACGCATAAAAATTAATCGTGTCATGATTATTTTTTATTAAAATATTTTTTTAAAAATATTATTTTTTTCTTTTCAAACATCAGAATGTTTAAACGTTCCACAGTGTACCGTGACGACATTTAAGGAGATAATATTCTGAACTATTATCTAATGAATAATAAAAAAAAAACAGCTGCCAAAAACTGCCATTTTACATTTTATGCAGGTTTTTGCAACAACAAGTAGAAATGTCACTGTTAACTTACCCATGATACGTAGTATAGGGTAAATCTTGCAATCCTTTTAAAAATCGAAACAAACTTTTTTTGATGGGTTTACACGTTTGACACTGGAGATTCCGAAAAACATATTTTTAGAAAAAAAAATCCCGTCCGTCTGTGTGTTTGTGTGTCTGTGTCTCTGTAAACGCTCTACCCCAAAAAAATTGAGATAGAGACTTGAAATTTGGTATATTCTTGGTATATAATAATGGGAAGAAGCTTATTGAATTTCAGTAACCTCGATTATCCGGTTCGGACTCTCGAAATATTCGTTCTGACAAAGGGTATATAAAATTTTTTGAAATTGTTTATTTTAAGGAGTGAATATAAAATACAATTAAAAAACATAAATTTTGCATAGAGAATGAAGTAGATCGCATAATTAGTTGCCGAGATATTTGTATTTGTAATCCTATTTACTACACTCTTCGATTTTTCATGACCCTGTATTTCATCCAAATTTCAACTCAAAGATATATTCCAATTGGAAATGAGACGCTTAATCCAACGCAGTAAACTCTTAGTTAATATGATTATCATTTTTACAGATATGAGGAATTTTCTTTTACGCAATTCAGTAATAGAGAATTTAAAGTTTATGACGTCATCAAGCCACGATTTTATTCGAATTGCAATACATTTTATAAGCAGTTTACACATGTTTTATTTTCATATTTTATATTATGCATATCCATGATGGGTAAGTAATACGGGGGCCCCAACGACTAGTTTTTAGTTGCTTCCAGAATTTTGAAATTGTAAAAGAGTAGTGCAAGTGTTAAAAGATAATTTTATTGTCAGAGTTGCTGTGGTCTTCTTACAAAGCTGAGTGCCAGCAGTTATTTGGGCAAAGTTTTTTTCCGAAAGTGTCAGCGTTTTTGTGTTATTGACGTGTATAATTATATTCTAAACAAGAGTTTTATAAAAAAAAAAAGGTTTAATTAAAGTGTGATACAGTTCTCTTTTTTCTCTTTGTAGGGCTCGGGCTCAAAGTAAAAATTTTATTTATTTACAAATTAAAAAATTAAAAAGAAAAAAACTTGCTATTTGAAAAACAAGATTGTAGTCTAAGTTTCTTAAAATGTTTTACATCCCTTTGAAAATCAGTTTGAAACGGGAATGAGTTGTTATTGATAAGAATATAAAGAGAAATATTCTGTGTGATTCTTAAGCCTTTGCATGGTCGATATTATTAATATAAAGAAACCGTGGGCTAACCCCCTTATATATCTTCGCTTTTTATTTAACGTTATTTTCCAGAATTACCGGGAAAAAGTGTTGATATCTTTCTGCCGCAGTTGTACAATGATAGTTTAAAAGAATAAGAATTTTGAGTTTTGTCAGATTTCTGCCAGTGGTTGGGTATAATTAAAAAAGTTGCTAATTTAAACTGATTTTCAGGGACATGAAAATCACGAAACGTCGTCATGAGGGAATGTTTACAATTAATACTATTTCTACATAAGAAGAGATTTTTAAATGAGAAAATTATTCTTGAAACAATTTTAAAATGTTATTAACAGTTTTCTACTGCATATTTTCGGTATCTATTCTAATTCACTATTTTTGCTTTTAATTTTAACTTTTGAATCGTAATTAGAATTCTTCAAAGCACCTGTATACGAAATTTCATACATATTGAATAGCTTTCAAAACATTTAAATTTTTAGTCCGCCATATTGTATCTCCCATTTTGTTTTTGTTTTTTAAATTTTAACTACGGGATCGTAATCAGCATCCTGAAAAACACCTGTGTACGAAGTTTCGTCCAATTTGAATAACATTTTCATATTTTGGCCAGCTTTTCGGGATTTTGCCCTACTGTGCAGCGGTCTAAAAAATTAAATACAGTGATCTCTCACTTATGCGCCACAAAAGAGGACAACAAAATTTTCGCGCATAAGTGAAAAACCATAAAATAAGCTTAAATGCAAAAAGTTAACATAACTAATACTAATAGTACACTACTAATACACTAATAAATAAGTACGCACATAATTTCCGTTTATATATTGCACTTTAATAAGAATGTAAAAATTCAAAGTTGTTACATACGTACCAAACTTTTGTTAAATTACATTTTCTTTACAAAGAAGTCATCAATGAAGGTTTGTTTTTGTTTTCGGGAACTGTCGATGAGAGTCTGTTTAAGTTCATCTAGGTGCGAAAAAGTTTTTTCGCTTCCGGAATTAAATTGAAAAAAATCCCGCAGAGTTTCCAATGCTTCATATGTTGTTGCGTGCGTTGGGGGAACTTTTGCTGTATCTCCTTCATCGTCTTCCACGTCTTCGTCTTTGTTGTTGCCAATTTCCGCTGCAATATCGCTGATATCCCGCTTCTCAGTTGTAAATAAGGTTTCGTCGACATCCCCAAATTCGGAAAAAGTACACCAAGCCAGTCCGCCAGATATAGCATTCCAATCATCTTCGCTTACATCAGCCTCTCTTGGTGTTTCTTTATCGTCTTCGCATTCCTTTTCTTCTGGGAGCAGAAATCCTGCCTTTTTAAAACTGTTTTTGATACAGATGTCAGTAATGTTTGTCCATGACGAGCACACCATTTGAATAGCATCAAGGACAGTGATCTGCTTCAAATCATATTTCACCGAACGTTTCATTTCTATAGCAGCAAGAAGACGCCGGATTAAAGTTCTTCTGTACTACACTTTCACGCAACGAATGTTGCTCAGGTCCGTAAGTTGAAGTTTGATTGTGCAATTGGCTGGAAAAAACACAACTTTTGTATAGTTGGGAAGCGGAAGATCTTTTGGGTGTGCTGGGCATTTGATCCATAATTAGGATCACTTTTCGTTTCTCTTTTTCCATTTTACTGTCAAATTTGGGCAGGAAATCCAGAAAAATGCCAGAAGTCATCCATGCCGTTTTATTACTAGCATAATCACATGGAAGTTTCTTTACATTTTTTAAACATCGGGGATTCTTTGATTTCCCAATGACTAGTGGAGGCAGTTTATCCGAACCATCGGCATTTTGCAGCACAGCAACACAGTTAACCTTTCTATGCTTTTTTCAACCATGGCTTGGTTCTCCTTTAAACGCCAAAGTTCGGTCGGGCGTTACTCGATAGAAAAGTCCAGTTTCATCACAATTGTAAATGTTTTTCAGTTCATATTCTTTAACTAAATCAGGCAGGTCTTTTTCCATTGTTCAACAGATTCATTATTGACACTTCCACTTTCACCAGAAAGGACACGAGTTGACAATCCATGTCTAATCATAAATTTCTCAACCCATCCGTGTGACGCAGAAATGTTTTCCATGTCATAACTCTTCGATAATTCCAAGGTTTTCTCTCTTAGAAGTTCAACGTTTACAGGAATGTTGGATGCACGAGTTTCTTTAAACCAGAGAACTAAAACCTTCTCGAATTCTTCGTTCTTTCCGCTTTGAATTCGACTTCTTTTCTTGGCCTTTATTCCACGTTCTAGATAAGCTGCATTTATAGCTTCTCTGCTCTTCAGAATTTCTCTTAAAGTTGATTCTGGAATACGGAAATGATCAGCAAACGCTGTTTTTGATTTAAAGCATTTTTCATAAAAAAATTATGATATCCATTTTCACAAGCTCGTACGTTTTGCCATTTTTTATACACTGTACAGTACGTAAGCGAATGGCGTAGTAACGCAAACCTAAAGCTTGTTCCCCAAGCAGTGCTTACCGTCCACACCGATTGGCTGTGACTTTTAGTGACGTCAACAATTTCGTATGTAACCCGTTCTCCCCTCTCGATGTCAATCATAAGCGAAAAAGAACGCGTTCTTGGAAGGATCCGAACAATGGATTAAGGGCGTGTAAGTGCATTCCAAGAGACAGAAGAGGAAAGGTAAATTCTTGCGATAAGAAACTTGAAAGAAAAATTCGCGCATAAGTGAAAGGTGCATTTTAGGTTTCGCGTATAAATGAATAAGTGTTATTATTGTTTTCCTATTTCGCTGGCCGGGACCACGGGAAAAACGCGCATAAGTAAAAAACGCGTATAACAGAGGTCGCGTATAAGTGAGAGATCACTGTATATATATATACATATATATATATATATATATATATATATATATATATATATTATTCCCATCTTTACGTGGGAGATTGTGTTGTTAACAACAATGATTAAAACAGCTAAAAATCCTGTAAGATCCTTTATTATGATCTTGGATGAAAAGAAATTTATTTATATTTTAATACCGTAATTTCCGGCGTATAATCCGCAGCTCAAAGAGTCGTTTTTCGACCCAGAAATATTATTTTATAAAATGTAACTTAAAAGATCGCTGTAAATATTTAACTACAATTATTGAATAAAATTTCTGGGTCGAAAAACGACTCTTTGAGCTGCGGATTATACGCCGGAAATTACGGTAAAAGAAGACATCTAAAGGCGATAATAAGATAAGTATTTATTTCCTCTCCCCCCTGCACCCGACAGGACCAAAAAAAAGTTTTCCTTTTTTTAAGATTTTTTTCTTGTTTAATATAAGTATCTATATTTATATATCTATATTTATATTTATCTATATATCGGATCTTTATTTATTGTAATTATTCAGTATATTTCCTATGAATATATCTATTCACTAGTATAAGTCAAGTTTAAATGTTTCATAAAAACAACTTATTTTGATTTCCACCAATAAACATACATGCACCATTATTTTATTTTCCATCAAACATCTCGTCATCTAATGAAATTCTGCCTAAACTGGATTATCAATCATATCAATTTGTTTTACTAAATTTTACCCCAGAGGGCCTTTACTTGAAGTTCTTTTGTGAATGCAAAATAGTCATATGCTCTTCTGATTTCCTGGAGTTCAGTTCCTTGTTATTCTCATCCTTACGCGGGAAACTGTGTGGTTAATAATAATGATTAAAACAGCTTAAAAATCGTGTAAGATCTTTTATTATGATCTTGGGCGAAAATAAATGCCTTTAAATTATAAATGAAAGAATAGCATTAACCCTTTGAAGGGCGCCGGTATATTATATATACCACTTATTTTTAATCCCGAAATGGCACAATGACACCAGAATTTTATAATCAAATTTTGAATTTATAAGGTACATGAGGAAAAGCTTTTATTTATTTTAAAATAAATTCGTTCGTGAATCCTGGTGTCAATCAATCATTTCAATATTTTAGCTACAAGAGTTGCCCCTGAAGGGGTTAAAGGGGTTAAGGGCGTGTAAGTGCATTCCAAGAGACAGAAGAGGAAAAGTAAATTCTTGCGATAAGAAACCTGGAAATAAGAATCCTTAATAATCCTTAGAAATAAGAAATAAGATTACAAATGTTTACAACCTTTCAATTGAAAAATCTATAGTACATAATATTATGCTACTAAATTATTATTATTTAATTGTAAATTTACTAAGTATCAAAATCTAATTCAGAATTTGATTCAACATTCACTTTTAATCCTTAGAAATAAGAAATAAGATTACAAATGTTTACAACCTTTCAATTGAAAAATCTATAGTATATAATAGATAAGATATAATATAATAGATATAATATATATTAGATAAGTATAGATTACATCTCCCCCTTCAACCAATAGGGCCAAAAATGTTTTCCTCTTTCTAAGATTTTTTTTTTGTTTTAATATAAGTACAGTGATCTCTCACTTATACGCGATGCACGGAAATTATTTTTCGACACCAATTTTTTAAGGTAATTTTTGCTTTATTAAATCGCAAAATGTATAAATAGATTCTTACTGTTTTAAAATAGTGGTATGAAAAAGTAATTACTGAACATCGCGTATAAGTGAGAGGTCACT
The DNA here is from genome assembly GCA_963931845.1 of Maratus michaelseni. Taxonomy (NCBI): domain Eukaryota; kingdom Metazoa; phylum Arthropoda; class Arachnida; order Araneae; family Salticidae; genus Maratus; species Maratus michaelseni. Next base: position 395,047,510 of record OZ007591.1, on the reverse strand, counting down.
GTATCTATATTTATATATCTATTTTTATACTTAAATAGATATAGGATCTTTATTTATTGGTTTATTTATTGTAATAATTCAGTATATTCTCAATAAATATATCTATTCACCACTCACCAGTATAATTCAAGTTTAAATGCTTCATAAAAACAACTTATTCTACATTCCATCAATAAACATCCACCATTGTTTTCATTTCCCACAAACATCTCGTCATCTAATGCAATTTTGCCTAAACTCGATTACCAATCATACAAATTTGTTTAACTAAATTTTACTCCAGAGAGTCTTTACTTGAGGTTCTGTTGTGAATGCAAAATAGACATATGCTCATCTGTATTCCTATAGTTACGTTCCTTGTTATTCGTTAAATGTTATTCTCGTTCTTACGTGGGAGATTGTGTTGTTAATAATAATGATTAAAACAGCTTAAAAAACCTGTAATATCCATACTAATTATGATCTTGGATAGAAATAAATATCGTTAAATTTTAAATGAAAAAAAGAGCATTAACCCTTTGAGGGAGGGGGGGGGATATATTATATCCCACCTAATTTAATCCGATTAGAGCCAGAAACTTTTAATTAAATTTTACTTTTTAAACTTTGATGGGGAAAAGGTTGAAAAATTACTTTTCTTTATTTTGAACTAAATTCTTTTGTAAATTCTGGTGGGAATTAAACGTTACAAGAACAGAATTGCTTGTCCCTGAAAGGGTTAAATTAGATAATTAGATATGGAAAGTATTGATCCCCTCTCTGCCGCACTTTGACCTGACAGGGCCAAAAAAGTTTTCCTCTTTCTAAGATGCTTGTTTCATCTTTCTAAGATGTTTAATATAAACATCTATATTTATAGAAGAGTCATCCCGAATTCATGGCATAAACTTTAATGGATACAAGCAATTGGATTTCGTTGAAACTTGGTATATAGGTTATATGGACCATGGGAAAGATAAATAATCAAGAAAAAATAGTTTAAATTTCGACCACCAGGAATGGCGCCTGAAGATTTGGAGACACAAATTGGAAACATAAATCTTTATTTAATTACAACATTTTCTCAATGCGAATTCCACCTGTGTGAATGACATGTTCAAAGTGTGTTGAAACATATTCATCAGAAGCACGAAGTGATTCTTCAGGAATTAAATCAACATGGAGTGGTTTGCTTGCTCTCTGTTGAACATGTTTTAACACGCTTTGAGCATGTCATTGACACAAATGGAAAGCACATTGAACAAATGCTGTGATTAAATAAAGTTTCATCTTTTCAATTTATGTTTCCGGTTCCTTAGGTGTCATCTTTTGACATGGTGGTCGAAATTTGAACTATTTTTAATTGTATATTTTACTTTCACACGGTCCATATAACTTATATACCAAGTTTCAACAAAATCCATCAACCAGAACGGTCTCAAGATTGGTCTCAGTAGTATAACTTTAACTATAATCATCCGATATATAAAATAATTATACAGCAGTTTTTAACTTTTATTCTTTTTATTCCTTTCGCAGAGCTGAATCATTCAAATTTTAGATAACTGAAAAGTTTTGCATGAAAATGACGACTTTAAGGATTACATGGCGAACTCGCGGCGAATCCCGGGGACTACAGTTTAAGAAACGTTGATCTAGAATCAATACCTTTCACTGAAAGCAAAATATGATACCTGTTGACTACTGAAATCTTTTTGTCGTCATTTTTAAACTGCCTACCGTATATAACCGTGTATAAGCCGACCCCCAAATTCGAAATGAAAACAGGTGTAAGGGAACAGTGGATGTTTAAATTTGTTTATTTTTACATTTAATCATAGAGATATGAAATTTTGTGTATATATATATACATATCACTATAAGTACAGTGATCTCTCATCTATACTCGATATTCGGAAATCATTTTCCCGCACCAGTTTTTTTATAAGGTAATTTTCGGCTTCTTAAATCGCGGAATTTATAAATCTAAGCACTAATGGGCCGATTCGCACCACTAAATTTTTAGTATTCTTCACCTAATAAGAATACTGATAAAATTTAGACGAAGTATACTAATAAAATTTGACGAAGAATACTAATAAAATTTCGTGGTGGGAATCAGCTCTTTGGCGCCTAGATTTTTGCACCCCTGGTTTTAAGACGTATTTACAGGGTCCGTACACTTTTACCACAATTTTAATTAAAATTTTTCTATTTAATATTTAAATAGCAGAAATTGCATGCACTTGGTTTAATCGCAGGATTTGTAATACTTTTCTGCATTTAAATAAGGCGAAGGATTCTATTAAAAAATTGGGGTAAGAGTATACGAAGTCTCTTTTAAAATTAAAACAATTATCAACAAATATTTAAAATGCTCCATATGTCTTAATTTTTAAGATATTTCCTCGATTTTACATTTTAATCACTTAAAACTGTGTTACAAACAAATCTGTGTAGCAATTAATTAATTCCTTGAATATTTAATTTTTGAGAGATATTTTACTGAATTCTATCCGGATTTTTATCAAAATTTTGCCTTTTAATAATTTATACATAAAATTTAATTACCCTAATTAAATTAAATTGTAAAATGCATACACAGTTTCTTTGTAAAGAGTATCAGGATGTTTCCTATCAATTTCATGAAATTTAGAAAAAAATTAAGATGTTTAATGCGCTTCAAAAATCTAAAAACCTTGAAAATTTTCTTTTGAGAAAATCACATTTAAAGTTTCTTACTACTACGATAATTTGTTTGTGTACAAAATTAAAACGCTTTTAACAGGATGAAAAATCATCACAACAGCAATCAGTTTTTCGCAAATGATCAAATAAAAACTAAAGATTAAAAATACATACAAATATAAATTTCGATTTCGGGGTAGATGTTTCTTCAAATAAATGTTCATTGACCCTTAATACCAGTAATTTATAATGGTTTTATACTCCTTATTTAATCTCAATAAATTCAAATTATTTAACGCGAAGAAAACTACTGTAAAAAATGGCATTAAACCTCTTTTCATCTTGAATTCGGGGCGTCAGTTTATACGTGAGTATATACGGTGATGCCATTCACATTTCCTTTTTAGTAAAACTTTGCAAAAAATATTATTCATTCCCAAAGCACTACTCATCTTGATAAAGTTAGTATGATTACTGTATATTTATATAAACAAATGCGCATTAACCCTCCAGCCGCGGGTAACACGCTCCTATCGCGTTTCACTTATTCTATACAATTCCGCGGGGAACGCTATTTTGACGTTCCTTATAATTTTTATAGTACTTAAGCATCGGGAGATTCTATTTCTTCGTTGAATCTATCTTCTTTTATTTAGAAATAGAGAGATTCGTTTACAAATTACAATATATATATCATTTCATTTATTAGGTCATTCTGAAAGTTCTGCGGTTTTTGAAATATTTTGAATCCATAAATGCCCCATTCCCACCGGAATTTTGAAATAAAACTTTGTTTTTATAATGTGCATGAAGAAATTGCTGTTATTTATTTGGAAATAAATATGTTTGTAAATTCCGGTTACGCCCAATCCTTATAACTATTATAAGTGACGAATAAAAATAGGCCGCGGTTTTATATAAGAAAAGGGAAACATCGCCCGCGGCTAGAGGGTTAATATATAAAATGATTCCACCATTTTTCACGCAAAAAATCTATATGGCTGTCAAATATTTAAGCAAACATAGATAGAATTTTAAAAAGCAACATATATTTTACTTCCCGTTATAACTTCAGTAGAAATCACAATAAATTACGCTACGCACTCTCATTTTGACAGTATTTATCACACTTGGTACGAAACAAAATGTAATTGCCTTGTATAATGTCATCTAGAAATAACATTTTACGCTGAAAACAAAATATGACATCTTTATTTTAACGAGGGATTTGTTTTAGTAGATACGTTGTTACCATTTTCTACTTGCGGAAAATGAATGATTTTTAATAATGTCTGTGAAAAGTTATTTACGAACTGACGCTTTTTTTAATTTAATTTAGTATTTTATTATTTGGAAATAGTGCATTTGTGTTCTGTAGCTCCTAATTTAAATATATAAAGACCAAATCTAACATTTGTTTCTTTTAATTAATCTGCTTAATAGCATCATATTGTAGTAACGGAGGAATTATTTTTCAATTGGCATTTCGATAATTTATTAAGTTTTTTTTTTTAATTCGATGTTCATGTAATAACGCAAATATTTTCGTGCTTAACCCCTTCGCGATGAGCGTCTTTTATAGAATTTTTAATCTTTTACCACCGGTTTTTCAAAACAGAAAATTTCGCCTAGTTGAATCGCAGAAATGCTAAGATTTAATTAGGCATATCTTACAATAAAAAATAACTGGTGGGAAAAATCGAGTATTCTGAGCATCTTATGTGTCACGTATACATGTCGCTCGTCCCCAAGGGGTTAATGGCATTTTGTTCTTTTAAAAGTTTCATCACAAATTTATTATATTTTATGATTATTTACTTATTTGCAATTCAAGAAATTGATCAAGCACTGATATTCATAACGACTTTTGAAAGAATTTTCCATCCGAAATATGGAAAGTAAGCAATTCGTTAATAAATTCAAAACTTTTCATTTCATATTTACTCGTCTTTAATATTTAATTGCTTATTTGTCGTTGTAGGATTAGAATATTCATCATCGGCTCTCCAAAAATACTTGCATCTGAATTATGGAAAATGATGCAATTCGTTATAAGAATCAAACTTTTTCATTTATTTTATAAACATTATATTATTATAAACATTTTCCATGTATTGCTCTTAAATCTTTATTTGCTTATTTATCGTTTAGTATTAAAATATTCATCATCGATTTATAAATAGCTCTTACATGAGTAATGGAAAAAATAAAAATTAATAAAAAAATTCGAAAATTTTCCTTAAAAAAAAAAACTTTACGATGCACGCACAGAGTAGTTCGACATAAAACAATTTAATAACAAGAACACGAAAAAAGAAGTATTTAGAAGTTGGAATGCACTGATATATTTTGAACTCAACAATATACTCTCGCTCACAAAGCGGTCTAGCAGTGTCATCAATATGTACATGCGCACAATATATGCTAAAAGTCGAAAATGAACATTGTATACCAACAATTCCCCCTTGATAACGTGCATATACCAGAGGTGCCAAGCTCTCATTAATATTCAGTAATTTGTGGGTTAATTTGACCCAGGTTTAACACGATTCGCACCAGAAATTTTTTTAAGAAATTAAAATAAATAAATTTCATGTAGAAACCTGAAATTAAATACATAAAGATTCATCCAATAATTTTTCTGGTTTTAGCGTTGTTAAACCGGGTTAGATTAAACCAAATATTACGGAAGATTAGTGGGAACTTGGCACCTCTGATATCCTTAAGAAAACATTCTTCTTCTATTAAGCAAATATTATATATGCGATTTACAGAGAAACAAAATACTGTAAAATTACAAACAAAAATGCGACTCCTAAAATTATATGAAAAATAGGATATAGAATAATACTGAATATTTTTAAATATTCAGCCCTATCAATTCACATCGATTCTTATGTTTATAAACGTTTAGAGCTTAATTTATATGTCAGCAGCCATACGTTCTGTCTCTAAGTATTTAACGTCAATTTCTCCACAATCATATGACAAATAAGCAAATGGAACAAAAATAAACAAATGGAAGTTATGGAAAATAAACAAATCCTATAATTAGTCCTATAATAATCCTATACTAGTGTAGTAAGACACTAGATTATTTTTAACACAATTATTCAAATTGGTAAAGAAATCATGTGAGTGGTCCCATCTAAAAATTAACTGCAGTTTTTTTACAAAAGTGAAGTGTTTTTGAAGTTTCTCTACAGTCAAATGTAGATTTTCTGTAGTGCAATCTCGACTGTAAAAATACTTCAGTTATTTTGTAGCTAATGTGAAGTAATTTTGCAGTGATTTATTTCAAAAATACTCTGAGCTATAATCTGCAAAAATACTGTAGTTTATGTGAAATCATTTTACAACCATCAGGTAAAAAATAATGAGACTTTACATTTGTAGTAAACTGCAGTAAATTTGAAGTATTTTTACAGTTATTAATTCAGAAGTATATTTTCTGATGTATCTGCAGCATAACTAGTTACTGTGAGGTAATTTTACAGAACTTACTTTATGGAAAGCTCATGTTATATTTTCTGTAGTTTATCTGTAGTTTTAAAAGTGATGTTAAAGCTTTTCAGTTTTTGTTATTGTTGCATGACTCACTATTTACTCTATTAATAATAATTAATACTGTTTTCAAGACTTTTATTTTAAGAACCTAAATTGAACACCTGTGTAAGTCCTCCCTCCCCCCCCCTTCTTTAATTGAAGCAAAACAAATATTCAAAAAGATTAATCTTTAAAATGCAAAACAAATATACATTAAAAATCAATCAGTGTTGTTTATCGTTAAAATGTTACAATTAACCAAGAACCGACTTACAGATTTCGGGGGCCCTGGGTAGAAACATAATAGCGTCTCCCTATAACATTTTAAGTGCAAACTAATGCATTAAAACCATATCGTCTATTATACTAATGTACTATTCATACAGTATTATATCATTATCTTACGCATTAATTTAAAAAAATGAAAGTTCTATAAATTATATACATATTATAATTCATATTATAAAATTCAATTAAAACTTCGAATTATACAAAATAATTAAATATATATATATATTTGAATCGTTGTTAAACTTAATCGTACAAAGAAAATCAAACTAGTTCGCAAATTAATTCAACTTATTTTTTAAATTACGTATTCATTTACAAAGCAACAACTAATAATCTTATTTTATTCAAAAAATATTAAGTATTAAAATTAAATTGAAATTATTTTACAAGTTATATATAGGTATATATATATATATATATAAATGTTGAATTAATTTTGGAATTAGTTTTTTTTCTGTTATATATATATATATATATATAACAGAAAAAAAAACTAATTCCAAAATTAATTGAACATTTTTTTTAATTTTGTAATTACGCATTAATATAAAAAGCAACAAGTATTCTTCTTATTTTATTTAAAAGTTATTAATTATTAAGATTAAATTAAAATTCTTTCACAAGATGTAAAAATATAAACAGGTACCATCACAAAAAAAAATATTAATAATCTTATCAATAGTAACTTTGCAAAATTACTATTAATAAAACAGTGCCCTACACAAAATTCAATTAATAAGATACGTCTCTTCACAAAACCTATTTTTATAATAACACACTATTTTTTAATAATTTTCATTTTCGAAATTACTATTTTTTTTTCAAGTTAAAATATATAACAAATTTAATATATATATATATATATATATATATATCCTAAATTAATTCAGTATATAAATAAATAACCGCCAAGATATTTATTCCACACCTTTAAATAATAAATTAATTTCGAAGTCCACACGCACAGAGCATTTATAAAAATTCACCTCAAAATCTCATCTTTCACGCCGTCAAATCACCTAGAAACGAAAAATAATCTTGCTTATCTGACCACACTCCCCATTAGACCCCATTCAAACAAAACTTTCATAAGACTCAGTTGCTCAGTCGGTAATATGCTCGACTTCCAACCGTTACACCCTCGGATCGAATCTCATCTCAGCAAGTGGGGGGAAAATGTTCTTTTAAAATATTTGCAAAGAAATCTGCGAAGATGACTCATAGATGGCTCCACTAAAAAAAGCGAAATACAATTTTTTGCAAAATGACTGCAGTTTATAAACTGTAGTTATTTTGCAGTTGTATCAACTTAAAAAAACTGCAGTGATTTGTGCCAAATCACCACAGTTTTCCAACTGCAGTTTTTTTTAAGTTTCACTGCAGTTCATTTTTAGCTGAGGTAATTTTGCAACTGGACGAAAAATGTCCCGGCCAGGATTCAAACCATATGATTTCTTTACCAATTTGAATAATTGTGTTAAAATTAATCTAGAGTAATCACTTATCCAGCGTTTACGGGGTTTTCATTACCTGTGATTTATTCTGTTGAGCTGACTCAAATATCAGACCAAATGCTATGATCAATAAGGTTATCTGGGTGAATTTTGCCCTCCAGATTCGATAGGGATATCTCAGTTGGTAGAGCATGGCAGCTTCAGCCAAGAGATCCCAGGTTCGAATCCTGACCCAGACATTTTTCGTCCAGTTGGAAAAAAATAGTATAAGAGCCTATACTTGTCATTCGGAAAAACGCGCAAGCTTATGTTAAGTCTATGGGAGGTTATTTTCAAATTTCTCGCTCGTATTTTATTATTTTAAAATGATTTTTTTGCATAGGATAGCTGGGTTTATCTCTAAGTTTATTAGTTTTTACATTTTGATTTTAGTTGCAGTTTTTTATAAGCATACATTTTCAATTTTGGAACAGGTTGGAATCGGTTCTGAAAGTGAAAGTTCCCTTATATATAAAAAAAACTGGAACCAATAATAAAGTGACAGTCTCCTCTTAAAAAAACCTGTAGTTAAGATCGAAAAAGTAAAATACAGCCTTCGTAAGACCTTTGCAATGGATAGCTGAGGTCAATCTTTACAAATGTCGTTCTTTACTTTTTCGATTTTTTCTGCAGGGTTTTTTTAAAGGATACTTTCACTTTTTTCGAAACTGGTTCCTAAAGTGAAAGTATCTTAATTAAAAGAAAAAAACTTTTAATAAAATCGAAAAAGTAAAAAGTGGCCTTCGTAGAGATCGACCTCAACTATCGACCTCAACTATCCAATTCAAAAATAATAATTGAAAAATATTAAATTGCAAACGAGATAGTTAAAAAAAAGCGGGTGTTTTAGCGTGAGTGAAGTAGCCTTTTAACCTTCTCACCGCCGTAAACTGATATATCCGTTCACTATGCTGTAGGCTTCACTGCAATAGCAGCATTGTTTAAATTAATATATTTCTACAAATATAATGCAGTTTTAAAGCATTGAGTAATACTCTCAAGGGCTATACCTGTACAAGGGCTATACTTATATTAAATTTTTTATATCAAGTTTGAAAATTCATCTTTTTTTTGCATTTTTAAAAAATGTAACAAAACAAAACATTACAAATTTGTCTTTTTTCTCGGCGATTAACGAAAGTGTACTGTGTATTATGTAATATGGAGTAATTGTAAAGATTAAATTACCGTAATTTCGGGTGTATAAGCCGCGGCTCGAATAAATCGGTTTCGGACCGGAAATTATTTTTAATGAAATGTAAGCTGTTACATCGTGGAACTTATTTGGATTTATTTCTATAAAAATAATTCTGGTTTGAAACCGACTTAATTTACCCGCGGCTTATACACCGGAAATTACGGTAATATTAGTCTTAAATTAACAAACTACAAAATAAAATTGCGATTTTTTATGTTTGTTATCAAATGTCCAACTTTTTTTTAAACATACAGAGATTCCCAAATATCTGACACTCCCGAGACCAGGGGTATGTACCATAATCGAAATCACAAGATAGTCGGTAGACATTATCACATACAATTTCTATTTTTACAAACTTTAAATTATAATTAAAGTTGCTATAAATGAGAAAATCAATTAATAGCATAAAGTAATATAAATGATCTGAACCATAAGACAAATATTATAAAGATAATTAAGGTACATTTTAGCAGAAAAACTTGTAATTTCATACCTTTTATTTATTTAACTATTTTCCATAAGTAAAAAAAAAAAAAAAAAAAAAAAAAAAAAAAAAAACATTTATTTCTATATAATTGCGATTCGATTGCAGCAAGAAGTCAGATACTAATATAAAAGCATTTGAGTTACATTTGCTACTATCTTCAACATTTTCAAATGAATTTTGTAACTAAAACCCTCTAAGCATTTTGCTGGTATTTTTCCGTTTCCCAAAAACAACTTAAATCAACTCTAGACAAAAATATTTTTAACAAAATTGTATTTTAAGACATATGTAAAATAAATTGACATAAAGTGTATTTTAGAAACAAACTGAGAAAGAAAATTTAAATTATTTTAGGTTTTACAAATATTTTTATGAAAATACAGGAAAACCCTCAAACACTCAGAGGGTTAACACGTTCACTGCCGGGTTAAAATTACCGGAATTTTATTTTATTTAGTAAGTTCGAATTCATACCAGAAAATACTAATAGCAATAATCACTTTATTTTTATGACAGACATTTCGTGATTACATAAAATAAAAATTCTTCTTTCGAAAATTCTAATTTTAAATTGAAAAACCACGAGTATACTCGTCGTTTTCAGCGAATAGGTTTGAGGAATTAGACTAAGCAGCGGTGTATGTAGGTGAAATTGTCTTAGGATTTCAAAAGTTGTCCATTCTACTTTAAATGTTTATTTGGCACACTTCTGCATTATTTAATATTTTTTTACAATATAATGGAATAACTTAATATTATTTTATACATTTATTAACATTTCTAGTATGTTTACAGTTGTGTATTATTAGTTATCCGTTAAAATACAATAATTTTCCTCCGAAACTTAAGAATACAGCTACAAACGCTTTTATGATGAAATGTGTGAGGCACGTCGATACACCGAGTGTCTCGTATAATCCAGCGTCGGATAATTGACAGTCTACTCTACATTTGTACTCTTCTAATATCGCTGCCAAGGGTGAAATTATTTAATACATATATTTTTTAATATTTCGAAATTTTATTTATATATTTCTAATAAAACCATATTTATTATATTTGTCAAAAAAAAACTCATTATATTTATGTAATAAATTTACACACATGATACATATTAGCAAAATATTTAATTATGTAAATGTTCGCAGTAATTTCCTTTTATCGTAAAATATTAGTACATTCAGACGATAAAATAAATCGAACATTTTCTACTAATGATTAAAGTTTGAATGTAACAATATTTATCCATAAAATAACATTGATAATGATTTCACTGGCATTGGAAGTGAGCCATGAATTGCTTAGAAATCGAACTTCTAAATGATTTTGTTTTAAAATATTAAAGTTGCTATAAATCAAGGTTACTATATCATAAGGTTGAGCCATTTCCCTCTGCAGCCAATAGGGACCCACTCGCTGTCTGACGTCACTCAGCGTGCTCTGATCCGTTTTCCAATTGATTTGAATTAGAAACGCGCTGTTTTTAATTGAAAAATATCAGTCGAAATTTTCATGTGAAAAGAAATTTAAAAATTAAAATATATTCTTTATACATAGGACTTACATCACATCTAAAATTTAAACTATTATCTCTTTTAAATTTGCTGAAATTTGATTGTTAAATTGGCTATCTTTATCATTACATTTCGTTTGCGCCTCAATATGCAAAGTTCATTTTCACAAACATACAAATGCAAAATAGTAATTTTTGTAAATAAAATCTTAAAGACCTACAAGAGCATCAAATTTGATGTTTATATGACTGCAGTTAATAATTTTTAGTATAGTATATTTATAATATTTGATTGGTATTTAATTTGAAATCTATAATAATTCTAATATTATTGTAATTTTGACATGTCTTTCATAAAAAAAAAGTAAAAAAAATAAAATAATAATAAACACTCAGATTTCTACCTCACACACAGATACACAATATTGAGTTTTGAATGATTAGATTAAAAAGACAAAATAGAAACTTTAATAGGTAAACAGCTGAATATTTAATATTTTTAAACTAAAATATACATACGATATAATTATAAGATTTAGTGGAAATAAAATTTGAAACTCGGAGTAATATATTTTATAAACACATTCCGAAAAGTTTATATTTAAAATACTATTTTAATACCATATAATAAACATAAATGCACATGCATAATTTAACAAAAAATAATAAGGTAAATTATTGCGTGAAAGAGAGTTTTACGTTTTTTTTTTTTTTTTTCAAATAATATTTAAAATTACATCTTTTTTGAGCGTTTAAAATTTAATTTTAAAATTTAATGTTGTTTCTTCAGATTCCATTCAGATAGTGGATGTGATTGAATATCAAATTGATATATATATATATATATTAGAATAAAAAGGAGCAGTATTTATAAGGAAGATTTAAAATACAAATAAAAATAGAAAATTTAATTTTTAAATCGCATATTTACTTAAAACTCACAGATTTATGCGATATAGAAAAATTATATTTGAAATTCAGAATAATATACTTTTATAAACAACTTCCAAAAGTGTTACTTCCATAATATTTTAATGCTGTATGATGATAAAATTATATAAAAATATTTTAGGTTTTTACCCTCAGAATAGGCTTTCATTTCAAGCATTTTATTTCATCACAGGGTGCATTTTGAAGACGTATCTTATATGTGCGCTCCATTATTTGCTATTTTTCATTTTACTGTGCAATCAAAGTTGATTGGATCCACATTTTTGATTTTCTGGCAGCGTATCTCTTTTTTATTTCTGATGAATATATTTGATTACTATGTCTCAATCGAATGAAAGTTCTTGTTTTCACAAATGTTTTTATTATATTTTTGTGCATATTTGGAAAAACCAGTTAAAGAGCTAAAACCAAGAGATGTGCACTAACAAAAGCTGGGAAATATCTGCTACTATCTAGCAAAACTGACCGGAAGTCCCTCTTTCTGAGAAGCAATTAAAGCTTCGTGTGAGGCAAAACTGCCCGGGCTGTCACAGAAAATGACAATAAATGTTTACTTCACACTCCCATCTCTTTCAAAGATCGACCAAAGATAACAAGCAATAATAACTCCCTATCTTAGCAAAAAAGATACAGGACTATTTCATTTGAAGGAAAAAAAAATCCCTCTAAATCGCTTTATTCCTAGAAAAAAATACTTTCGCTAATGAAAAATGTTTTATTTTGAAGAAATATGCTCTCATATGACCAAAGAAACGATTTTTTTAAAGCAGAAATACCGTAATTTCCGGCGTATAAGCCGCAGCTCGAAGAGTCGTTTTTCGACCCAGAAATATTATTTTATAAAATGTAACTTAAAAGATCGCTGTAAATATTTAACTACAATTATTGAATAATATTTCTGGGTCGAAAAACGACTCTTTGAGCTGCGGCTTATACGCTGGAAATTACGGTACTATTTTAAATGAGAATATGCGTACTTTCCCATTGAAAGAATCCTACTTAGCACGCGCAGTGACGTCAGAAAAACCGAAAACTTGATACAAGAACTAAAGGGAAATGGCACCCCCCTGGCTATAAATTACATTCGAAATAAAACATTTAAAATCTGTTACACATAATAATTCCCAATAAATACGGAATTAATTTATTATTTATTGAATAAATAATGTAATTTGCGGATGCATACGCATTTACATTCTTTGTTTATACATTTTTAAAGTCGACAATTTTATATCACTTCACATGAATCAAGAACTGTTTTTCCTCAACTCGACTAAGAAACAGATACAGAATTAATAGGAACAAACACTTTCCTAATTAAGTGTATCGAATTGAAGGCTTACTTGGAGGATAGATGGCGCTGTCTTTCGGACAAATGGAAAGCAATATCAGGCTAATGAAAAGGCTGCAATCCTGAATTGGTTTGGAATGATCTCCATACTAATGAAGTGCTACTCTATGCTCCTTTAGTGGTGATGCAAATGTATTAGGAAATCTTATTAATGTATTGACTAGAATTATTCAGATTGATATGGATGTCGTTAATGGTCTCAAGGGCACGTTTAAAAAAGAACGGCCACTATAGGAAAGTAGTTTCCCAATTAAAATTTACACACATTCACCGGAAAATTTATTGAGCTTTATTACTTACTATCTATTTTAATTAAAATTTACGATTAGCTTTCAAGTAATATAAGAAAATTAATTGAATAGTTTTAGTGTTTAACTGATTTTTCCGGAAAGTAACCTTATGAATTCCGATTAATTTTAATTAAGGGATGTTAATTATTTCTTTATTAAGTAGAGTAAATTTGAAATAATAGAGTACGTCCTTTCAGAATTCGGTAATTGATTTTTTTTTATTGTGTTGCAAAGAATTATCAATATAAAATAAATAATAAGTGCGGTTTCTTATATTGCAGCGTTTGCATAGTATAAAACGTTAGACTTTGAAATTATGTATTCATTTCTGTAACACTTTTATTCTTAAAGTATTAGACATTGTAATTATTCATTCAAACATTTCGTTCTTTTTTCCAATTAAATGCACAATAATTAAGGAATAAAGAATGAATTTACGCCGTATTTTATTTGACCTTTTACATTTTTAAACAAACTGTTAAGTGTTTTAGTCATTGTTATTACTTTTAACCCCTTGAAGGGCGGTGGTACATATTATATACCACCTAATTTTAATCCGATTCAAACCAGAAACTTTTAATTAAATTTTACTTTTTTAGCTTTGATGGGAAAATGTTGAAAAATTGCTTTTCCTTATTTTGAACTAAATTTTTTAGTAAATTCCGGTGGAAATTCACCGTTACAATAACACAATTGCTTGCCCCTGAAAGGGTTAAAGAGAAACATTTGTCTAATTTAATTACCGAACGTTTCGGATAGATATAGGTATATTTTCTGTTGAAAAGTAGTGGTAGGATAAAAGCGTAAAAATTTGCAGCTATGACACAGTGTGATTTATAAAATAGTTTTAACCCTTTCCGGCACAGTGGTCCCACTCCGGGCACACCTAATTTTAATTCCAAACTCGCATTCGGCACCAAGAATATTTTAATAAAACTTTGCTTCTACAATGAAAGATTAAAATAAGGAGGTCTTATTTTCTAAAAAAGTCGTTTGTAAATTCCGGTTGCAATTGTAAAATTTCTCATTTTACGAACAGAATTTGTCTGTGCCGAAAGGGTTAAATTATAATTCTTATAAGATTCAAAAGTTAAATTTAATAGTTTTAATAGATTTTAACCCTTAAATGCCTAGAGCAGCGGTTCCCAACCTGGGGTACGTGGCGGGCCTGCTGGGGGTACGTGAAAATAATATGGGTAATGGCGGAAATCACAAAAATGGTTCAACTGAAAACACATAAACAAAGATGATAGTCTGGGATTACAAAGTTAGTTTCATGGGTAACTTCAATATGTTACACTCAAAATGAGGGTAAAGACTACTAGACCAACTAATTCATTGATAATAATTCAATGTCACTAGCTCTGCACGCTGCTAATCATATTGCATGAGTATTTATACATTTTCCCCAATCTTCGTGAAAACTGCCATCGGTCATTATACAATGTTCGTTTCCCACCTCATTTTTCTTATTGTTCTGCTTTTAATTATAATTGCAAAATCCCTAAATTACGCCAGAGCTTTTCATATTTTATTTTAAAGTGTGTTGAAAACCACTAGCCTTTATTTTCGCTTTCAAATAGGCGGAGTTACATCACTTACGTATATCAGTTGGAAAGCTACCTTCATTTTAATGAGTATTTAATTTGAAGTGTTTACTTATTGTTTGAATGATTTGGTTTATGTTTAAAGTGCATAACTGATTGAAATCGGAGCTCTAGTACTGCAACTGCGAATTAAATTCAACCTGATGATTCGGGAAATGCAAGTTCTTCGGAACAATTTGATTATTTAGAATTGCGAGAGAACCTGAGTGCAGCTTTTAATAGGCCTGTTCTGCTAACTGAAACATTTAATACTTTAAATAAAACGGAAAACATCAGTGCTCCCTTTATGAATAGAAAATATAATAATGAATAATTCTTGAACTATGGATTTTCATTCACGGGACATGAAGATTTTAATAGTATTTGGGGGAAGATAAACTACAGAAAATATAACACAAGCTTTCTATAAAGTAAGTTCTGAAAAATTATCTCACAGTAACTACAGTAATACTGCAGATACATCAGAAAATATACTTGAGAATTAATGACTGTAAAAATACTTTAAATTTACTGCAGTATTACTTCAAATGTAAAGTCTCATTATTTTTTAAATTTATGGTTGAAAAATGATTTCCCATAAACTACAGTATTTTTGCAGATAATGGCTCAGAGTATTTTTTAAATAAATTACTGCAATATTACTTCATATTATCTACAAAATAACTAAGTATTTTTGCAGTCGAGATTGCATTACAGAAAATCTATAGTTGACTGCAGAAAAACTTCAAAAATACTTCACTTCTGTAGAAAAACTGCAGTTCATTTTTAGCTAGGTAGGGGTGGGTAGTGTCTATGATAAATGAGAGGGTGCTCCGAAATGAAAAGAATAAGCAAGGGGAACGTGAAAGAAAAAAGGATGGGAAGCGCTGGCCAAGAGTATCAAATTTGCAACACTTTTTATTTAACTTTTAATAAATAAATTAAGTTCTTCGCTACCACTTTATTTATATCGAAATATTAATCCTGTAAAAATTACATAAATGTGCTACTAGATAAAGTTAAAAATATATCTTAAATTTCTGGTGTATAATACTTAATATAAGTAAAAAAAAAAACACATTTCTAAAAGAAGAATTCATGCATTGAAGGTATAAGGATTAGACACCAGAAATTGTGAGATATATTTTTAATTTATTTAGTAGCAGATTTAGGTGATTTTTATAGGATTAATATTTCGATATAAATATAGTGGTTGCAAATAACTTGATTTATTTATTAAAAGTTAAATAAAAAGTTTTACAAATGTGGTACTCTAAGCATTTAAGGGTTAATAGTTTTTATTAGATTTTAAACAGTTAACTACGAAAGAATTTACAGAAAGCATTAATTTACGTTCTCAATTGTAAACATCAACTTGAAAATTGATTTAAAAATTAAATTAAATTGAAATTGAAATTAATATGGATATGAAAATAAAAATAGCACATAATATAATAAAATGATTTCTTGAATATTTTTGAAATAGAAACCATATTTAAATCATAAAAATGACCTCTTTTTCATAGAAAATAATTTCATGTTAAGGACCTCACACAAATTATATGTAAATGTTTTCCATGTGAAAATAGCAGATTTTTGTTTAGATATGCGCAGTTCTTGTGACGCAGGTCAAATGTACACAATCCTGAGAACAACATAGTTTTGATAGCGTCGAGAGTATCTTATAAAATATTACAACGCTGCCAATTTACTATTACAAATACTCAAAGCTGCTGTCGCAAGCTTCGTTTCTTGATCGACACAACGTATGTCTATTGGATTACTTTTGAAATGCTGTATTTTCTACTTAAAGAAATTACGTAATAATTTTGTTGGTATGAATACATAAATCGAAATTGACAATAACACAGGTCTACAATATAAAAACATTTTGATAAGTTCGCAGCTGTTTTTAATGTAATGTTTCCTGTTGAATTTCAGAATCACAATAAAAATGCATTACGTACCATTACGTGCGTAAATATGACTTTTCTAATATGTAAGCGAAGTTACAATCCGCTTGTTGCAATTACAACGCCTGCTATAAATTAAAGAAGCTTTGTTCTACATATTAAAAAATGTTAACATGTATAATGTTAAAAACAAACAATGTTTTTCCATTTTCATTTTAGATTTTTGTTTAATATTCTGTTATTAAAATTAACTGTTATTGTTTTTTTTTTTTGTTAAATATCTAAAATAAACTATATGTATGTATTAATTAATAGGAATTAATAACTTAATAAATGGAATACATTTTTCAATTATCTTTAAACCATGAAAATAATTATACTTAGCCAAATAAACTCGAAATTTACAATGTAGTCTTTTTAAAATGAGGTGGAAGCCTTTTAAGATTACTGAAGTTTTACCGCTATTGTTCCTAACGGTAATAAAT
This sequence comes from Maratus michaelseni, assembly GCA_963931845.1. Classification (NCBI taxonomy): domain Eukaryota; kingdom Metazoa; phylum Arthropoda; class Arachnida; order Araneae; family Salticidae; genus Maratus; species Maratus michaelseni. Next base: position 395,029,736 of record OZ007591.1, on the reverse strand, counting down.
ATTTTGCTTTTATTGACTTGTTTCAAAACTTTTCAAAATTTTTGTTTTGTAAATTCTGTCGATTTCTGCATTGATAAATAGTTTATCATTAGTTAATTACATTATAACTATAATCAAGTATGACACTGGTATTGCAATAATAAACCTTAATTTGTTTTTTCACAAGTCAAATAAAATTAAAAGCAGAAAACTTGCTCAACGAAATTCGTTTTAATGTGGTTATTATTTAACTTTTATTATTTAACAATGTTTCTGGTTTTAAATGATTTTAAAAAAAACTGGCAAGTTGGCAGTTATAATATGATGCCAATATGACATATTTCAAATTAAATGCATTTTATTAAACAATGTAAACTTATTTCAAACTACATAAAAGAAGTTTTTTGAAACATTTTGTTAAATGCTTTTTTTCTTTCTTTAATTATGTTTATTTGACTTGAAAAAATTCTTAAGGTTGGCAACAATGCAATATGAATTACTATCTTCCGATCGTTATAGCATCAGAACTTGTTATTCCTCACAAATATGCCCATTGAGACAATTGTGGAGCATCGCATGAACTACAACATATCAACATTTCAGCCAAGTTCACCATGGTCACATTTCTACATAATTTATGGTCCTTTAAATTTTTTTAATTTAATTCATATCCGTTCTTAAATAAAAAAAATAAACCGTTCAATAATACTTGCTACTTTTCTTATTATAAGTAAGAAATCATATTTGGAATCTAAATAAACTGGAAATAACGAAATTTACATTTTGCAAGTATTGTAATTATGATGCAATTATAGTAGAAAGATCTTATAAGAAAATGTCGACGTAGAGATAATAAAAATCAATTGGGCGAAATAATTTTGTATAAACATTTTGAGAGCTTTGGATTATTGCAAAGTTAATATCTTTTTAATTGTTTAACTCACTCGTCTAAGCAAATTCGTCCAAGCGAGTATCATCAATTTTTGTAGTATGGGTTGCTACGGTTCGGACAAAAAACTGTTAATAAGAGCATATGCACTTTACGTATGTTCAGACTGCATGCACAAAACTCGACGTGCTATCACAACCCAGTTGTGTAAATTTATTTCAAATGAGGAAAATATTATTTCATACGGACCAATAATATTAAAATATTTCAATTTATTTTGTTTTAACTTTATTAAATATGGAAGTAAGTTATATGAATATTTCTTTACATTAAATAATTTTTAAAGAAAATGTACACTAAAAATCATTAAATCGATTTATTCAAAATAAGTAAATGAATAAATACAGATATTTGTTCAACATGTCGTATAGCAGACGATATTCCATTATTTACCTTTTTATTTATTTTTTTAAAATAAAAAATGAGCTATTTCTTAACAAACAAGTGGATTTTCTTCATTGCTAAACTGAGCGTAAAGCGGTGAAAAATGTCCCAAGCCATGATTCGAAACCGTGACCTTAGGATAGCGCTCTGAGTCTCTACCACTGAGCTACGAGGAACGATATCCAAACTCGGCATCTCTCACTCTTATATATGTCGGACAGACACTATTATATATATAATCCCGTTTTGGGACATTTTTCACTCAGTCGGCTTTACGCTCAGTTTAGCAATGAAAAAAATCCAATTGTTTGTTATTCATTAGCTTGTGACAAATTTCACTCCTGAAAAATTAAACGAAAAATTAATTGAAATTTACATGCATGAGTTATTAAGTTGTCATATTTGACAAATTTCGTAAAATTTAAAATAAATTAATATCCCTTATTATATATATATATAATATAAAATATAATATAAATAAAAAATAATAATATAAAATAAATTAATATCCTGACTTATATATATGAATATGACATACTCGGATCCATGCAGATATCAGGTGATAATTTCATCACTCTGGTTTTCATATTCTAAGAGGAGTAGTTGTGAAATTCAAATAAAGAAGCCGATTTCAATATAATATATACTCATCACTAAATTCCCATTTCTCATCCAGTGTAAAAGAATAGTCAGAAGCGGCCATTGTTTCCAATTGGGAACGCCATAAGATAATGATATATACAATTTTTTTTAGAATTTAAATGACAGATATTTCAACTAAAGCATTAGAAGACAGAATGTTGAAAAAAGTTTTTAAGATATACCTGCATATCTTAAATACATATATTCGGCCTGTAAAATCTTAAACAAAGCATACTATTCTAAAAAGGGGTATGTTCATTAACAGAATGCATTCTGTCTGATAATTTTATGTTAGTATTTCTAATTCATTTTAAATATTGTTATCAATTATATGGAAATTAAATTTTTGAGACTTACCATTTAATTAGATATGTATATAAAAACTAACTTAGTATCACATCCACTTCGTCTTAGTATGATACAAAACTTATGGTTCTTTGTTTGTATTCAGAATAGTTGCAATAATGCATTAACTGTAGATTTGTAAAATAAATCCGCATAGCCTAAATCCGCATAGCATCAAACCAGAGGTAGCGCAGATTTTAAAATTTTGCGGATTTCTGGTCACTGTTTTGTTTACATTTTTAAAACAATAATTCGAATTTAATAATGCACTCGAAATTATAATGAATGCTTATAATAAAGTAAAATAATTAAGTAAAATAATAAAAATTAAGAAATTAAAAAAAACATTTAAAATATTAAAAGTATAGGTCAAGTAAATAATTAATAATGTATAACTAAATAAGTATAATGATGAAATAATACTTTCTTGAATTATTCAGTGAAACTCACCTTATAAATGTACACTCATAATTCACATCACAATCTTAAAATAACAAAGTTTTATTTCATGTTTAGCCGTACTTAATAACCAAACAAGAACGAAAAATCATGCGTCAAGCATAGATTATGTAACACTTTCCCACGCTTCCAAAATAATTTTACAAATCATTAACGTTTAATAAGCTGAAAGATAACATCTAAGTAAACAATTTGGAAAATATTTAAAACATTTTGGAAACAGATTTAAAAACGTGATTTTAGGAATTTCCAACATATATAATATTCGGAAAATTATCCGAATACTTTTATTCGGCCCTGTATTGGTCTATAGATTTGTATATATACTACATAGGATGCTAAATTTTAGTTTAGTTAGGAAACGCGTAGCACAGTTTAAAATTCTACTTCTGAAGTTTCTGTCAATAAACGGAAATGTGTTCGCGAACTTTTGTGCTGCCCTGTATATGAAATACATAATTTATACACACCAAGTAATAGACAAAAAGTGAGTTAAATTTAAAATCGCGTTCAGCAACTTAAAACGCACTTTCAGGAATTATTTTTAACAGAAAGTACAGAATTCTTTGTGTGTCCCTGTAAATGAACGATGACTGCTATACACACAATATTCTGCAGTAAGCCTCTTGTAATGCACCTTAGTGATATATATAAATTTCAATGCGTTTAAAATAGTAACACATTATTTAATTAAACCGCAAACGATTTTTCTCCATAGACGTAATGTAACGGAATTATTTTTACTGTCCCTGTAAAGTAACTATAAGTGCTATGCACACCGTATTCCATATTAAGCTTCTTGTAATGCACCTTAGTGATATATATCAATTACAATATATTCGAAATTGTGTAACATCATTAAAACAAACCACAAATGATTTTCCCCCATAGACCGTGATGTAACGGAATTCTTTTGAGTGTCCCTGTAAAACAACTAAAAGTGCTACACACTTCAGTTGAAATAGGGAACATGCTATAGATAACGAAAATAACGTATAAAAATTGCAGGGCAATCCGAGCATATTTACAGGAGTTAGAGCACGGACAGTCGGCAGATGGCAGACGGCCATACGGCCAGACAAACCGAAGTCATACACACTTTTCAACTAGGTTGGAAAGTGTTAAAAAGCTTAATTAATACAAAAATTATTTGGTAAAAATATCGTGATTGTCAAAGATTTCAGCACTATCTTGAATTTTTCCGAAATAAATGTATACTTCGTTCATGATAAAACATGTGTTGAATCATATTAACCAGAATTACAAATTAAAATGTGTACAGAATGATATAAAAAAATATAAAAACTTGATTTTTACACGTACATATTAACTGTAAGTCTCATTGTTTACATCGGAAACAATGTGCGGATTTTAGGCATTTGCTGATTTTAGGGTGGCGGATTTGAGGGAGGATACTGTATTTTCAACATTAGGCTATTATTTAATCAATAGTTGTTAAATTTTGTTATACTCCCTCTGTCCCAAATTAGTTACTATATTTTAATACTTTTGTACTGATTATTAATACTGGTGATTTTAAGATTTTGTTTGAACATTTTTCAGAGATTTCAGGGTGCTATGCTATCAATCACCAACATTTACTTACCCTCCGTCTCTCCTTAAATCAGTACCAAATTATTAAAAAAAAATCCAGGGTTCGCATGCTCTTAAGCCACGCCCCATTTGGTAAGGATTCTTCCACCAGTAATCGCATAAAACTATTTTCTAACTAAATGAATCATGAATTCATTAGGAAGAAAATGATATTTCTGGTGTACTGGTGGTAGAGTTCTTACAAAATGGGGCGTAGTTTAAGAGCGTGCGAACCCTGTAAAGCTTCGAAAAAATTGTCACAAAGTAAGTACTGTATTTGTGGAAAGTTAAAAATAAGAAAAAAAATGCCACGTTAATTTTAATCGCACATAAAGAAATTTTATTTAATATTTAAGGAATTTCTTTAAATGTTGTAGTAAAAATTCTGATACAGCGCTAAACTCTTTATTATTCATTCCCTTCTTTAAGGTAATTTCTAAATTGTTATTCATAATTACAATTATCATCATTTTTTTACTGGGTCGAGTCACATTACTTTTTATTATCGTACTTCACATTCTAGTTCATTCTTTCAAATAACTAGTATACCGCATCATATTCACTGTTGTTTAATAATTTTACTGCTGTCGATTTACTAAACTGCATCGGAAGTTATTTATGACTCCACCTACTTGAAATGTAGCAACTAATTTGAGGCGGAGGGAGTACAATATTTAATGTATATTTCTAAAGTTATGTCTTTTAAATAATGCTACAATGTATTAACCATACACTGCGCAGTAATGCATATATGTACCAATCAAAATTTACTTTTAACAAATAGAGTTTCTATATCCACATAGTAATGTTCGCCTTATGTATCCACGCTGTTAAATAAGGCAAAGTATTAATCTTTACAATTTCTGGTTTCTAATCTTAAATATGAGTATAAGAAGCATACTCCCAAAATAAAAAATCAGGCAGTTTAGTGTTAAAATATTTGCTCATATTTTTTCATATTTTATCCAATAATATATTTGATCGTTTAACCCCTTAATCGTCGCGCCCTTTAAGTGTAGGCTACTTTTTTAAAATTCAGATTGCTTGATTACCACCAATTTTTTTAAGTAGAAATGTTCGTCTTATTTAATACAGATAAAATAATGCAAGAATAAAGCCAATAATACTATTTAAAAAAAATTGGTGGGAATCAAACAATCTGAATAAAACAGGCGTAACCTACGCTGCCCGTGAATGTCTCGGGCACGACGATTAAGGGGTTAAAAAAAACATACGCATATATAAATTAATTCTTAAATAAATTTTATTGCAACAAAGTTGTATAAAAACTGTTTTAGATTATCTATCAAGCAATAAAAACTAAAATTTTGAAACCGATGAATGACTTAATAAAAAAAAATAAAATAAAATAAATAAATTCTTTCAAACTTTTTTTTTTTAATTCAACACAAATCATGTTTCCTTAAATTTCTCTTTTCACAATTGGTATTCCCTTTGCAAAATTTACTTCAGTGAATTTAATTAGACAGAACCTAAGTTATTCGCTCGATAGCAAAAAAAGAAAGAAAAGGGAAACACGATTTAATTATTAACTCTGTAGAGTAAACCTCGTTAGTACCGTGTAGAGGCTAATGAAATCACGCATAAAGGTAATGAGAACTATTTAAAGTTTTGAGTCTGACTTTTCGTCTTAACTTGTTTGGGTAAGTTTTCTAATGAATAAAAATGCAAAAGTGAATATAAATGTATGAGATTCTTGTTTAAGATAAGTCTTGAACAAGTATGCAGCCTGTTTTTAAGGTAGATGTAGAATCTACTTGAGGAATTTAAAAATGTTAGACAATATCATGAAATACATCACAACATTGCACTTAACGCAAAGCATACCAGGTATTTTTCTCAAGTTTTATAAACATATTTCACACCAGCATTTTTATTTAAAAGTATTTAACTGTCTTGTTTAATTTATTTCAGCGCGGTGATGAAGAGTTTTTCTCTTTCTTCAATTAAGCTAAAATTCTCTTGCCTTTTGTATATGTAATTACGAAAAAAAACCTTTTTATGACGGTTTATATGCTTTTATAATCCTTACATTTTAATGTTTTTGTAACTTGTTTTATGGTCTCTGTAAAGAGTCTTTTTTTAAGAGATAGGTTCGACCCTCGGTAGGACTCGTCTATCATTTTATTGGATATAATGGTTGGTTGGTTGGTTGATTTTATGACGGCCGATTATCTACACGAGGGATATAGGCCCTAATAGGGGTGCCCTTCCGTGGGGGTCTCTCTAAGGGCTCCTAACCTCAAGGTTCGAAGAAAACCACGGAAAACTCCGAATGGCTAGGTCGACGAGCGCAACAGGGGTTGAACCCAGCACCTCCCGTCTACCAGCTTTGAGAACAGAACCTCTCAACCACTGTGGGGCCTATTTGATCTAATGGGATGTTATACTTCTTTATTGTTACACTTTAATTTTTCTGAACTATATTAAACACATTTCTTAATGTAATTTTTAATTATTTCTTTTCTCACGGCCCCCTATGGCCTTGCAAGTCGCTTACCTATGCACTGGAAGTAACGTTGTTAAGCAACTAGATATTCAAATCCGCTATCTACCGTAATTTCCGGTGTATAAGCCGCGGATAAAAAAATTCTGTTACGAACCAGAAATTTTATTTTTTAAAAAGATCAAATAAGTTCCATGCACGAATAGGTTACATTTCATTAAATAAACTTTCCCTGTCGGAAACATACTTAATTGAGCCACGGCTTATACACCGGAAATTACGGTACATTGTTCCATGGTGTGATTTACATTTTATTTATTTTTAAAAAAAATCTGGTTCGAATCAAAAGTTTTTCATTTGGTACCTATAAAATGACCGCTTGTTGGTATGTTTAGTGCTAAATGTACAGAGTTCTGAACCCCTGGGTAAAACTTAAAGGAGTGGTCGAGCACAATGCGGCAAACCATGTTAAATAGGAAACAGTGGCAATCCACAGATTCATTCAAAAATACACGTGATCTCATTAAAGCAAACCGGATTTTGTTCATAAATTTAGAATAATAAAGATATTCTAAATAAATTTTGAAGATATTTTCTTTGATTCCGGATTTTATCTTCGTAACTTTTAGAATAATAAAGACATTTTAAGAAATATTTAACTGATTTTCTTTGCTTCTGCATTTTATATTCATAACTTTTAGAATAATAAAGACATTTTACTTAAATGTTCAATTAATTTGCTTAGCTTCCGAATTTTATATTCATAACATTTTGAATAATAAAAATACTTATTATAAATAAATTTTGAACAGATTTGTGTTGCTTCCGTATTTTATGTTCATAATTTTTTGAAGAATTAAGACATTTTAACTGAACTTTCAACTAATTCGCTTTGCTTTGAGTGAAACTTCATGATGTAATGATAAATAATGAAAGTGGCGACTATCTTCGTGTAAAACAACGCTAAACAATACTCTGGATAATTCGGAATGTTGTTCACATTACATTTAGTGTCGCCGACTAAATTACTGTCCATTTTGAAAGCTTCTGTCAGCTTCAAGCTTCTGCCATTTTGAAAGCTGATGTCAACGTATTTTATACTGACAGAATAAGTTTGTATCAAATATCATTATAATATCATTATTGTTAAAATTTTGAACGAAAATCTGATTTAAGGTTGGATAAAAACACCTTCTATTTTTGAAAGTATCAATGAATAATGATTCTGATTTTCAAAATGAAACTTCTTTCGTCATGTGTGCTCTAATACCCTTCAAGGTTTTGCCCATGCGTTTTGGATCCCCCTACTGTATTATAACTATTTTTCCCCAAAACCGAGTTATAATACAAAATACTCAAACGATAATGAAAATTTTTATAACTAGTAGTTTCACTTCTTAGGTTGTCTTGTTGTTTTACACAAAACAAAAATACAAAAATATAAAGGTATAAGACAGAAATGTATTCTTGATAGAGCTAATTCTTAAACGAAAAAGTAGCCTGTTTTTTAAAAGATATTAACCCGTGAGCAGTCGCACGGGGTATGACATACCCCAGGGGGCATACGGTTTTTACAACTGTCACAACTATTTTTCGAAAAGTAATCTACAATTTACATTATAATAGAATTTGTAACAATTGTCTCATATTGAATAAGGTGACGATTATTAATTGTATTTATTGTTGACAATGTAAAAACCATTCATTATCTGGGTTTGCGCGACTTCTCCCGAGTTAAGGATAATTTTTAACAATTTTTTAATATAAATAGTAAACTATATAATGAAATTCGTTACTGCGTTATACTTAAGTGAAAACTTTTTAGAGGATGTTTCGTATTTATAAGGTACTGAACCGTAATATTCCTTTGTACATCACCTAATCTGTATGGCATATCTGTCCTTTATAAAATAATAGCTATTCAATGTATGTATATTGTTATTGATATTCGAATGTCTTACTTGTCGATTGTCTTTTTTTATGTTTCTTATGTAGTTGTCAAACGCGAAATAAATTGAAGAATTTTGTTACACCAGCCTTGGAATTCCTCAAATAACGGGCTTCTTGATATCCTTCACAAGCAATTGCCTGCAATGCTTGCAGGCAATTGCTGCAATTACCTGCAATGACAATTATTTAAAGTATTAGTAACTATAATTTTCAGCTTCTTTTATTAAAACTTGGAAAAGCATGGGTTTTTTTAATTTACTGGTATCTATAATCCGAAGGTCTATAGGAATTTTTTAACATTCTTGGAGGAATGTAATGACTACTGGGGAAGAAAAACATGTTTTATATGCTGAAAATAGGTTTTTACAGATTTTTTAACGCATCCCCGAGTTACACTCGGATATGGGATGCGAAAACATTTTTTCGCTACTCGACTCTATCTCGGGCTTGCTTTTCATTATGTTAAATTTTCTACCAGATAAGAAAAAAAATAGGCCCTCTTACCTTCACTTATCTTCTCTTTCCCATTTGTTCCTTCTGCAGTTTCCTTTATTTTAATTTCTCTGTTTATTGTGCTATTAAAGTTAGTCTTAAGATGTCGATTAACGTAAACTTTTGTAACATTTTTGATGCAGAATGGACGCATCATAACTAAAAATTCAGGATTTTGAAATGCTTATTTCTTTATTGTTGTTGTTGTAATGTGTTTATAATTCTTTTTTTTATAATACTTCATATGTTTAATTTTCTGAATTATGTTATTTTATTTCTATTTTTAGGTAAGTATTTTGATGTTGTGCCCTTGAGTATATGAGACTAAGACTACTGCCGATGTCGATTTATTAAGTATAAAATTATTCTATATTAATTTTCAGAGGTTTGATTTCTTTATCTTTCTTTTATGTTAGCACCAACAGTCACATTTTGTTCAAATCTCTAAATATTTTCTGTTTATCTTAGTTTTAGTTTTTTTCGTTATTAATGTGTTCTTTAATTAATAATGTATTATGTTTCCCAAAAGTAATGAACGGCCTTTCAAAATGTTCTGTTTTGTTACAATGTTCAGCTTCTAGATTACATAACCTCATTGTCAAATATTACACACGAGTCACACGAAAAAAACAAATTATAAAAATATGTTAATACATTATTCAGATGTTAATACATTATTCTTTTATACAGTATTTCTTCAATTACGCTGTATTTAGCAAGTATCTAAATATAAATTTTTAAAGGCGATATTGAAAACGAATGCTTTTTCAGGCAAAAAGAATCATCAAAATGTAATCTTTTGTGGGACTAGGACTAAATGGTATAGCTTTTGGTTTTTGATTTTTCTGATTTTCTTTTCCCTAATATTTTCAGTAAAAAAGACCAACGTTGCTGATAATGAAACGCCTTAGCTACTAAATAATGAAGACGGCTACATCACTTAAACTCACCCTGTTAACCCTTTCAGGGGCAAGCAATTGTGTTCTTGTAACGGTGAAACAAATTGTACTTGTGACCGTACAATCTTGTAACGGTCAAAATATGGAATTGCAATTTTTCAACTTTTTCCCATCAAAGCTAAAAAAGTAAAATTTAATTAAAAGTTTCTGGTTTGAATCGGAATAAAATTAGGTGGTATATAATATACACCACCGCCCCTCAAGGGGTTAAATATATGTTCTACCTGTTCCAAATTACCGCGGACATGGAGTAAGTACACGCAGTGTTAACAAGGTGTTAGTATTTGTGCTATAAAAAAGTAAATTAGTCAGTTCAAAACATGTATTTTATTACGAAACGAAAACAAAATTCAAATTCAAGTAGTAGATATTACTTGATATATTTAAGTAGAAAACGAACACCATAATAGGTAGTAATTCTATGCTATAGGAAAAGTACAAGTAGTTGTTGGCTGTAATTTAGGCAAAACTGTCTCTGCGATGTTTAGCCATCTTCAAAATTTGCTTCCTTTCACTATTGTGGATACACATAATTCTTCGTCGTCGATGTCACTCATCTTTCCTGGATATTGTTGGGTACTATACTTCACAATCACAAAATTATCCACCTCATGTTGATTAGAATAATTCCTTTGATTTACCTTCACACTATTTTCCACTGGATATTGCGTATGATCTGTAGATCCGGAAGGCACAATCTCGCATTCATCTTCAGTGTCTGTAGGCGGTGGCATAATCAGGGTAAGGGTCTAGATGCTCTATGTACCACTAATATTGTAAAGTTTTCTTTGTCTTATCTAATCGAGAACTTTCTGCGATATTGAAGGAGACGAAAACTTTACAATATTACTGGTATCCAGAGTATTTGGACACCCTCCCTGGCTACGCCACTGTCTGTAGGGAACCCTAATTGTTTTTGCTGTCGGCAAAGCTGATTATTCTGAGATGAGATCTCCAGATGTCATGCTTTCAATAATAGTTTTCTTTGAACGTTTATTCTTCTTGTTCTTATGGGTTATAGGACCCTACAGGTCATGTAAACTATGCCAATATACATCATCAATTGAATTGCAACATGACCCACCAACTGATTACCAACGTACCCAGTCAGACATGTTCAGACAAGATAGCTTCTTCACTACTGCAAACATGTTTTACAAACGATTCCAAAGCCTGGATACAACTGTTAGTAATTCTCGTATCTCTCACAGGCTTCCTCCCCCTATGGGATCATGTATAACAAAGAAACTACAGTAGATGATAAACATACAATAGTGCGATGCTGGGTAGCTATATCAGTGCTCGGATGTTTTTGTGTTAGAAAATAGAAGCTGAATGCCAACTAGTCCCGGTCTCTTTTACATCTCGATGTTAGGCTTAAAAGTACATTCTTATATGCTACAGAAAAAAATTTCTCTTCTTTGGAAGATTTTTGATTTCTTAAATAATTTAAAGATCATCGAAATCATGTTTAATGTAGATCTAGAACGGAATACTGATTAAAATTGTCTTCTGACAAGTGAACCACATTTGGTGGAGCCCGAGCCTAGTTTTGAGACCTGGTGCATTTTGTAGCTCTATAGGCCGAAGTTAAAGAACCGCTAAAATTTGTCTTCAAAAATCGTATTTATTGATTTTATAGTACCATAACTCTCTGAAAATGCTATTTTTGATACAACTTATCGGACTATTAACAACGGGTTTTTTAAGTACTTTAAAGCACAAATGAATTAATAATAAGAATAAAACATTCAAAAAAGATTAAAACTGCCTTCAAGGAACAGCGTATTTCATTTTGAGAAAATTCAGCATTATAATTGCATTTTTGAATGCGCGAAATTGGCTTTATTCGTTATTGTAGAATTTCTCCCGGCAAACATGGCCGAATGTCATAGTCTTCTGCTATGTGTGGTTTGGATTCATAGCAGCACCATATTTGGACGACTTAACTCGCTATTGGCGTTAAATTAACAATTAAAAATTTATTACTTTAAAATTAAATGCATACAAGAAAATATACAACAAGATTTTTCCAGACAACTTTTATCGGTTCTCTAGCTTTGGTCTATAGTGCTATAAAATACACCAGGTCTCAACGCTAGTTATAAGCTTCATCAAAAGCGGCTCCCTAGTGAGACATAATTTTGATTTTTGAACTAAATGATTGATTAGTTCGCTAGTTGTAATTTGGTAATTTATGGCTTTCAGGTGCTGCCCTTGACGGTCCCTTCCTCCCCTGCTCTTCACACTCCCTGTGTTAACCTTTTCGATCATTATTTCTAAATTCACATATAGATATCGCAGATTGATTTAAATTATTCTTATTTAGTGCTCAATTCAATAAATACTGGATAAATAAATTAGTGCTCCATCACATGTGGCCGATTAAAATAAAGAATAAAAGATGCACCATTATTGATGATTTTTTCACTATAACCTTCATGCATAAATGCCGTTGATTTAACAAACCAGCTGTTAGTGGTAGAAGGATCACTCTTTTGTTTAAAGGTCAATTTCTTTTTCTAAAAAAAAAAAAAACAGACTGATCATTATGACAGCATCACTTTCAATTTGCTTATTAAATGTTTGAGTCCAAAATTTTTTATCAATGTAACATATTAAAAATCTTTGTCGTCAGCAGATTTTATTTTCATAACGGAGTGTCCTTTTAGATATAAAATTTATAAGAAAAATTATTAAATAATCCCAAAGTTGAATTTCCAAAAATTTGAAGTTCATTTTTTTTTTTTTAATCACAAATCATTCATATATCCATTTTATTAGAGATGCCAACATTTTAGTATTCTTTCGGTATCTGGCACAAGCCAAACATGTATTGAACCAGAAAATCTATTTAATCTATATAAGCTATGTATTTAAACTAAATATTACTGTTGGCTCCTAGTCGACGTCAATTTCTTCAAATTTCTTCAAATTTCATCAAATCAGTGTTCTTTTATGTTAAAAATGTCCCTAACTCACTTCTACTCAAAAGAGTAAATTTAAAATTTAAAATTCATCATTATAAAAAATACGCGGCTAACGAAAAAGAAAGGCTACCGCGGTGCTTTACGCGTACCTTTTTTTACAGACCTCGAGAGTCACGTGATACTCGAATCCACCAATGCAGGCGTACGAAAAGAGCATCACGTCACACTAGCGGTCTGTAAAAAAAGATAAGTGGAATGCACCGCGGTAGCCTGTCTTTTTCGTTAGCTTCGAAAAAATACTTAACTGTAACAGAATGACTACCTTCCCTAGATTAAATTACGTATAGGTGGTGCTGTCGCCACTTTCGGCAAAACATCTATGGATATTGAGCCAAATATGATATGAAGTGAGTTGAGCGAAAGTGTATACCACTTGGGAGTGTAGTTGTTCGAAGAGTACGGGGGATGGTTCACGTCTAGAGACCTTCTCATAATTGTTATATGTTCTTTTTATTAGTTTACGCACTTTTTAGCGATGTTGTGTGTAATGTTTGTGCCTTGTTGTATTAAAAAGGTGGATGTTCAACTGGAGTCAGTTTTTAACAAGCTCATCAACTTCACATGATTAATTTAAGCTCAAAAGTTTTCCCTAAATCAAGAATTAAAAAAAATCGCTTTACAATAAATATATATATATATATATATATATAGTAAAATATTTATATTAAAATCATTAAAATAACAGACATTATATTATAATTACATAAAACATTAAAAACATATTAAAATTGGACGTTTCGGATTTACATGAAAATCCCTCATCTGAAATATTTTTCTTAACGTAATAAATTCTAAAACATTAACAAATAGAAAATACAACGCATCAAAACACCATGCGTTGTATTTTCTATGTATTGATGTTTTAGAACTTATAGTGACTTACTTTAAGAAAAAATATTTGCTGATGAGGAATTTTCATGTAAATCCGAAACGTCCAATTTTAATATGTTTTTAATGTTTCATGTAATTGTAATGTAATGTCTGTAATTTTAATGATTTTAATTAAAATATAAATATGTTGAGACGTAATATTTTAGTTTACTTCAAATATAATAAAATAGTATAAAATAACGAACTTTTGAACGGACATTTTTACTGTGATGGATTACTTTCTTCATGAAAATAACATGATGAATAGAAATAAGATAAATATAAATTAGAATTGAATAAATAATAAATTTAAACTTAAAACACGGGTAAATTGTAAACGAGGATAACGATTGATTTCTGTGAATAATAAATTTATATTTCCAAATTGACAAATCACGATCTAGTGTTGGCCAGTTTAACTGAAATAAGTGAGATAATGAAAAAATCCCTAAATTCCCGAAGTTTCTCCCCTAAAATGTTGACACTACCCAAAATATTCGAATTGCAACACTGTTTGTTAATTATCTTCATATTTAAAGATACACTTTTAATTTATTTATAAAATTATAATTTTACATAAATTTTCTGGTTTGAAATATGTTTGATTTAAATCAGACTCGGAAGCATAAGAAATATTGACATCTATGATTTTTGATAGATAGCTCCAATTCCAATTTATGCTTAACAATTGCAATTCAATAGTTTATATTGTTGATATAAAGTTACATATTGTGTTAGCTATACGACAATGTTATTTCCTCATGATATGCAAATAATAAGGCCCCAGTTCTCAGTAAATTTCTTCGAATATCTCATCCCATCTTATTCTGCATTAATCATACATTTTCCCTGTGTTTAGCACAGCTACCACTCCAATCCTCATCAATGGGAAAGATGATACATTTGAGGAACAGAATAACTGAATACTCCGTGTTTAGAATCATCGTCTGCTTGATTAAATTAAATATTATATGTTTCAGCCTTCGATATTTAGTATCATTTGTATCGGATGTTTTGTACACAATCTCTATGTATGACTATGGATCTGTACATAGAATGATACTGCTATTGTTCAATTTTGAGATTAATATTTTCTATTATAATATAAAACAAATAGTTTATTACCACATATATATATATATATATATATATATATATATATATATATACCTGGATGAATATACTGATCTTAGCATAAATGCCAGTATATTTATGAAATACTGTATTATTTTTAAAACACGTGTGGATACATCCAACCTGGTGATTATATCTACACATGTTTTTTCATATCCAATTCTAATTTAAATCTCTCTTGTTATCTAATTTTCCATTATATTTAGTTCATATTTCATTTCAAAATCCATCTTTATTCACTTGATATCAACTTCAAATTATTAACATTTTATGGTTTATTATATATATTTTTTTTCTCTCTCTCTCTCTTTTTAAATATTCTTCATATTTTCAGGATTTTTGGCCAATTACCATTGAAGCAAATGCTATGGTAATATTATGATTGCACTTGTTAATTTATTAACTATGTGATATTCTGTCTACACTTTATTACTAATTATCTCTTAGGAGATTTCATTAGAATGTTACAAGAACTTGATATGTTTTATGAAATTCAAAGATATTATAATTAATTATATATATATATATATATATATATGCTAAAAGTGATTAGAGTACACTTAAACGCTTATAAAATCCTTTTAATAAACAAATCTACTAGTTTCGTAAACAGTATCGGCGACATTCTTAAGATCAATAATGATAAAATAAACTATTTTCGCAAATAATAATAATAATAATAATAATAATAATAATAATAATAATAATAAATAAATAAAATAAAATTAATCAATTATTTTATTAAATTTTCAAATTTCTTTAGAAAATAGTTTATTTTATAGTTATTGATCTTGAAAATGTCGCCGATTGTGTTTACGAAACTAGTAGATTTGTTTCAGGGATGAGATTTCTCCGCTTTTTTGCATACCAGTATAATCTTACAGAAAATGTTTTTTTTTTTTATTTAATCGGAACATTCTGCGATTTAACAGACCAACGTTTTCTCTAAGATTATACTGGTATGCAAAAAAGCGGAGAAATCTCATCCCTGATCTGTTTATAAAAAGGTTTTTATAAGCGTTTAAGTGTACTACTCTAATAACGTTTAGCATATATATTTTTATTTTTATTAAAATTTTTATTTAATAAATTTATATGTTTTCAACAAGTATTTTTTTTCTTTTTTAAATTTGATTTCCATGTGCGGCTCATTTTTTTAAAACAATTATTATTATTATTTTTTAATAGTTCATTGTTTTATAAAAATATTTTTAGCTGAGTCGTAATTTTTTATAATAAGAAAATTACTGCATATTCTTATTCTTTATAAAAATATTTCTGTTAAAGTTTTATAAGTTTTCAGTTACTAACTATTAACATATACACAGTTTAAATAGCACTACAAAGGATGCAACAGTGATAGTGCTATTTAAAGATTTAAGGTGAAGTTTTAGTCTTACTGATAATTTAATTGGAAATTTAAATATATACACTGTTGTAAATAAATTAAAGGGGATTGACCGGACGCTTTCGCTTTTTACACGGTTTGTCGAATAACTACCAAAATTCTTTACAAACTGTTCTTGACATTCGAGGATGTAAACCACATGTTTGACTTCAGGAACAGTAAAAACAGTATACTGCAATTGCAAAATTAATATGTTGAATATTTGATGAGACATGAGGATTTGTGGGATACAAATTATAACTGCGCGTGCGCAAACTATACCACACATTTTTTTCTTTTTCTTTTTCTTTCTTTCTTTTTTTTTTTTTTTTTTGTTATTTTGTAGTTAATACTGTAGAGTAACTGATATAAAAAGACCAGTCAAATATCGTGAAAACTCAGAAACATACCAGCAATACACTGAGCTAATTGACAAATTCGTGGGGAAATCCCATTGAATTATATTGAAATTCTCCCCCCCCCCCGAATTTGTTGCACAGTTATAAATTATTTCATACAAATGCAAATGCATATATCTCGTCAAATATTCAACATATTATTTTTTTAACCCCTTAATCGTCGCGCCCTTTAAGTTTAGTCTACTTTTTAAAAATTCAGATTGCTTGATTACCACCAGTATTTTTAAGTAGAAATGTTCGTCTTATTTAATAGACAAATAAAATAATTCGAGAATAAAGCCAATAACACTATTTTAAAAAAACTGTCGGGAGTCAAACAATCTGAATAAAACAGGCGTTACCTACGCTGCCCGTGAATGTCTCGGGCACGACGATTAAGGGGTTAATTGTAGTATTCCGTTTCTACTGTTCTTGAAGTCAAACATATGCATCCTCGAATTCCAAGACCAATTTGTTAAAAATTTCAGTAGATATTCTACAAACCTTGGAAAAAGCGAAAGCGGCCGGTCACTGCCCCTTAATTTTTAGAGAGCAATGTATAAATGAACAGTTAGTGATTTTTGATTAACATTAGAAAAAAATATATCCTTATGAGAAAACTATGAAATAGTTTTTTTCCCTATTACGTTCACATGTGAAACCATTGGTCCACACTGATTTTTTTCACATATTGCATTCTGTTCTATCAGGGTTCGCACGCTTTTAAGCCACGCCCCATTTTGTAAGGACTCTTCCACCAGTAATCGCATAGAACTATCTTCTATCTAATGAATCTTGAATACTATTAGGAAGAAAATTATCTTTCAATTATACTGTTGGCAGAGTCCTTACAAATGGCGCGTGACCCTGTGTTCTATACTATTCACACAAATGTCCTTGCATTGTGCCTGGTTGTCACTCCAATGCTCATCAAAACGATTGATGATGCGTTTGACGAATAGAATAACTGGCTATTGACATTTTTTTGTTGACTGCGTTATGTAATTAAATATCGTTTGTCCGGAAAGTTCGTGCCGGTTGGGAAAATCAGTTTGTACCGGAAAATTCTCTCTGTTGATTGTTATAGTCTGTTCAGGGAAAGGCGATAACGAAAGTAAACAAACGGGTTGCAGAAAAATCGCCAAGGAGCCACATATTTGGCACAAATCCCTAGGCTAGCGAATGTTATTTTTTATTTCGATTTGAAAAAGCAGAAGCTCAAACATTTCAGACAGTCTGTTTGGCGCGTTTGGCACAGCACCAGGTTAAAGCATCGCCAATCCGCATGTGCATTTGTTTACTTCTGCTATCTTCTTTCAGCGAATGGAGTATAGGCCTTGATTCCGATATCTAATCTCTAATAGTTAACGGGCAGAATTTTCCGGTGCGAATTGATTTTCCCAACCAGTACAAACTTTCCGGACAACGCGATACATTATGTTATAATCTTAGATATTCAAATACATGACGTAAAAGGTATATATTTTGTGTATCGAATCACAATGAACTTATACGTTAACATATTGGCGTAATGTTTTTTTTATGAATTTATATATGTTTTATATAAATTTTGTTTAACTAGTTTGCAGCAAATTGGAAAAGTTGAAAATTCATACTTAACACTTTGTTGACCAGCCATTATTATTATTAGTATTTTAAAACCAATGTCATTTACTAAAAGTATGTCCTAAATACTTAGATCTGCTTATATAATTTTTACGGCATAAAATCTTTATCAAAAAGAATGTGTATTCGATATGTGTATACGATACATTTGGGAATACATTGTTAGAAGGTAAAAAGAAATTACATGAATTTCACATACTGTAAGATATTTACTGATGCATATGTTTGAAAACGTTAGCTAGACAAAGAGTATTCCAAAATTTTTTAAAAGAAGGCGGGACTTACATTGACCAAAACAAAAATTTCATATTAAATTGCAGGTCAACAAAGTGTTAATATCAAAAAATGGATTTTTTATACCATGTAAATGAAAATGTTTTACAGCGTTTGAAATACTAAAAACAAAATGGCATAAACTAAGAATCTATAATAGAATGGCCAGAAAAAATGTACAGATATGTGTTAATGTTTCAAACAGATTAAAGATATTCAGTCACATAAACGTTTGATTTGGCTAACAAATTATTTATAAAATAATCCATAACTGTACAAGAGTTATTTCATTGTGTTGTACGCTTCTACTTAGAAAATATTTTCTTTTTTGATATTTCTTATTAAATTATTATTGATGTTAAATGTTTTGTAATTTTTCAATTGCTAATTATTGCAAATTTACACCTTATGTTTTTGTGCAAATCTAAATATTTTCACAGATCTGTTATAATGTTGCTTTTATCCATAAAATTCTAATGAGAAAGGTCTAGTGCACATTGAATTTGTTAAAATATTACTTCTAGGTTTTTTGTTAATTACTTATTTCCCCATAAATGCGTTCAGTTAATGTTCCCGATTGAATCAAGTCGAATTTGATAATAAAATTCAGATGACAAAGCACTGGCGCATACAGAATTTGTTCAAATATCTTGTCGTATTCTACCTTAATCCGGCATTTTTGTTATATTGCGCTTAGTTAATGCTCCACTTCTCATGAAACTGAATGTTGGTACTTTTGACGAATAGAATAACTAGTCCGTGTTCAGAAACTGTTATCATCTGATTGATTAAATTAAATACATCATGTCACAATCTTAGATTTTCAGAATCATTAGAAGGGCTCGGATTGTTCTTAATTTTTTTTTTTTTTACCTCTGCTACCAAAATTATGAAGCAGTTATATTTTTATAATAAATGTTATTTTTTTTTTCAAAGAGTTTTCTTGTAAAATGGTGGTAGAGATTGTAATAAAATTTGGGAACGCTGCCAGCCCTGCATCAGAGTCGAATGTATCACGTAAAATGTGTGTTTCTATAAGTTTGACGAATAGGTTAACTAGATGTTCCGTCCTTCATATTTATTATCATCTGAGTCATTAAATTAAATACATCATGTTACAATCTTACCAGGAAACCATGCGTTTAGTGTAATAATGAAAAAAATCTAAATAAGCAGTGATCGAAAGAACATAGTGAAACATGTTTTTGACGCATAAATTATTTGCCCCGTTATCGAGCTCGTCTTACAGTTTGCTAATTTATAGGATGGAAGGAGGAGGAGTAGTTAAGTTTTCAACGTAACAACATCATCAAACTCCAGTCACTTGTACATTTAAAGTTCAGTACGTGGCAATACTGCGACATAATTCGCTATGCTTGGTATAATTCTGGGTTAGTGCACACTCGGCCACTTCCATTTAAAACGGCCTTGCAATTTTTTTTCGCAGGAGGTTGATCCATGTAATCATTGCACTAGATTTAAGTTTAAGAAATGTTGTTGATGTCGCGATTTTCTACGCTTCAATCATTTTTTTGATTCAGTGCCATATTTTTCAATAATTGTCTTTTTTTGCGGGCTTCTTTCATTTTTATATTACAATATCTAAATATGTTTTGTATTTCACATTAATCTGATTATTAAAATTTCTGAATCAGAACCACGCCTTTTTCCTTAAATTAAATAAATAAATTAGCAAACTTTAAGACTTTATATCTCGATAACGGGGAAACGAAGGCAAATGTTTTATGCATGAAAAAGAATGTTTCACTATGTTCTTGTGATTGCTGCTTACTTAGATTTTTATCATTATTACACTAAGGCGTCGCTTTCTGGTTAGATATTCAGTATCATTAGCAGTGATCGGATTATTCTTAATGTTTTTTTTTAACCTCTGCTACTAGTATTTTGACACAGGTATATTTTTATAGCAGATGTAAAAGTAAATTTTTTTCAAACAGCCCTGTTTTAAAATAGTGGTAGCAAAGGTAAAACTTTTTAGGAACACTGCGAGCATTGCATCAGAGACGAATGTATCAGGTAGAATGTGCTTTTGTACATATTTGACAAATTGAATGACTCAATATTCCATGTTGAGAATCTGATAACGTCTACATGATTAAATTGTGTACATCATGTTGCAGTCTTAGACATTCAGTATCATTAGCAGTACTAACTTTGTTCTTAACCCTTTCAGGGGCACGCAATTTTGTTCCTGTAACGTCGAACTCACACCGGTATTTACGAAAAAATTTAGTTCAAAATAAGAAAAGGCAATTTTTTAACTTTTCCCGTCAAATTTTAAAAAGTAAAATTTAATTTAAATTTTCTGGTTCGAATCCGATTAAAATTAGGTGGTATATAATATATACCACCGCCCCTCAAAGGGTTAATACAGGGCTCCCAAATGGTCCGCCAACTGAATACCAATATTTTTTAAGAGAACATTTCAGGTTTGGTTGGTAGGTTTCTACAACATTTCCACAAAAAATTACCTCCGAAGGTTTTTCCTACAAAATTTGCAAGAAAAATTTAAAAATAAAATTTTTCTAAGAAAATACCGGTATTTTGGCGGATCATTTGGGATCCCGCTAAATATTTTTTACTTTTGCTACCAGTATTTAAAACAGTTATACTTTTACAGCAAATGTTAAAATAATTTTTTCCAAACAGTTTTGATTTAAATTAGTGGTAGCAATGGTGAAAAGAAAAAAAATAGGAATGCTGCGAGCCTTGCAATAGAGTCGACTGTATCACGTAAAATGTGCGTTTATACACATTTGCCAATTGAATAACTGAATATTCCGTGTTCAGAATCTACTAGCGTCTGCCTGATTAAATTAAATACATCATGTTACAATCTTAGACATTCAGTATCATTAGCAGGGCTCGCATTGTTCTTACATTTTTTTACCTTTGCTACCAACTTGAGACAGGTATGACCTGGTTCACTGATGGTTCCAAGATAAATTCTGGAACAGGAGCTGGGGTTTGCTGCCCAGCTGATGGTACCTCTCTCTTTTACCCACTAGGTAATTATACCACTGTCTTTCAAGCAGAGGTCTATGCAATACTTATGTGTAGTTATATCTGCATTGAGAGGAAGTATAGAGGTCTGTCTGTCAATATTTACTCTGATAGTCAGGCAGCGTTATTTGCCTTGGAGAAACATAAAATTACTTCCAAGATTGTTTGGGAGTGTTACTTCTCTTTGAACAGGCTTGCCTGAAATGGCAACAATGTTACTATACATTGGGTGCCAGGTCATACTGGCATCCCAGGTGATGAGCTTGCTGATAGTCTAGCAAGGAAAGGGTCGGTTGCCTTTGTTTGTCTGGTCCCTTTGTTGGACCAGAACCAGCTATTGGCAATTCTAAGGACTGCATCAGAACTACTGTTTTTAAAATTCTAAGAGAGCAGCAGTATCAAGAATGGCTTGACTCAAGTGGACAGAGGCAAGCAAAAGAGCTCAACAATAGCTGTCCTAGTAAAAGGGCAAAGGAAATCATTGCTCTCAGAAGGAATAGTATACGAAATATGGTGGAACTATTGACAGGGCACTGTAGACTTAATAGACACCTTTGCATTATGAAGGTGGTCAGTGATCCTCTTTGTAGGGGTTGTAAGTACGAGGAAGAGACTGCTTCACATGTCCTTTGCTGCTGTGAAGCATATGCTGCTTATCGTTTCGAGCACTTGGATCGACATCCGATTGAGCCATGGGATATTCAGGATATTTCTATCAAATGTCTGCTGAATTTTATGTCAGCTACTGGCCTGTTTAGGGACTAAGTGGGGATGGTTTTTCCTCTTTCATCTTTGGGGCACAATAGACCTCTGGTCGCGGTGCTTTGGCTTTCGAGCCACCCCCCCCCCCAGTAATACAATAATACCTTTGCTACCACTGTTATTAAACAGTTATGTTTAATTATTTTCAAACAGTTTTGTTTTAAGAAAGTGCAGATATGGTAATAACATACAGGAACGCTGCGTGTTCTGCATTGGAGTCGAATGTATCACGTTAAATGTGCGTTTCTACACGTTTGACGAATAGACTAACTGAGAATTACGTGTTCAAAATGTATTATCGTCTTTCTTATTAAATTGAATACACTGAGTAGCAACTTTAGATATACAGTAACACTAAAATTAAATGTATCGCGTAAAAGCTGTAAATCTTTGCGACTTTACACAGAATAATATTGTCATTGTTGAAAACTCAGATGAATGTTTTCATTTCAATGAGTGTATAACGATATCCAACAAGTCTGTTCTTTTATTTCTTTTTTTTTTTAAATTTTATAAGCAGTTGATTTGGATAACGAATTATTTTTTCTTTTTTATAATCGTTCATTATTTTATAACAGTTTTTGTTAGCTGTGACGTAAAATTATCTAATAAAGAAACTATTCAATTATTTATTAAAATATTGTTTTTAAAGGTTTATAGTTTTATAAGTGCAAATTACCTGTTAAAAAACACCTTGCGTTTTACCAGTAATGTAAATATTTTGTAAGCTTTGTGATGTAGTTATTTATTCGTAATATTCAAATGAGAAAGCATTCGTGTACACTGGATTTATTCGAATATTTCGTCACAGTCTATATTAATCATGCATTTGCCTTATGTTACGCCTAGTTAACGTCTCGGTTTTCATCGAAGCGAATGACGATACATTTGACGAATTGAATAATTAAATATTTCGTGCTCAGAATCTGTTATAATAACATAACATCCTGTGTTCCTTAACCATTATCGTTCGTCTTGTTAAATTAAATACATCACATTGCATCATTTGATATTCAGTATCATTAGAGTCGAGTGTATCACGGAAATACTGTCTGACTTTATGTCTTTAAACACAACAATACTGTATATTAAAGCCTCTGATTATTGTTTTCATTTAATGAATATAATCGATTTTATACAAGTTTATATTATAACAGTTTGATCCCTATAAGCGACTAATGCAGCTAAAAATCTTTGCAAAAATCTAGGTGCCAATGGGCTGATTCCCACCACTAAATTTTATTAGTATTTTTCGTCAAATTTTATTAGTATACTTCGCCTAAATTTTATTAGTATTCTTATTAAGCGAAGAATGCTAAAAATGTAGTGGTGTGAATCGGTCCATTGACGCCTAGATTTTCGCACCCCTGGGCTAACGAATTATTTTTTTATATATAATCGCTAATTATATTACACAATATTTTACTTTAATTGTATCGTAATTTTTTATAGTAAGGAAACTGCTATCTCATTTGGACATTATTTATCAATATATTATTGTAAAAAAATGTAGCATTTTAATTATTGACTCACTCATATAAATAAGCAGGAGATATATACTCAACCAGGGATGCCAAGCTCTTATTAATCTTTCGTAATATGTGAATTAATTTAAACCAGGTTTAATACGTTTCGCACCAGAAATTTTTTTAAGAAATGAAATTAAAAATATTTTACGTAGAAATCTGAAGTTAACTGGATAACGAATCCTCAAATGTTTTTTCTGGTTCGGAACGTTGTAAAACCGGGTCAAATTAATCCACATATTACGGAAGATTAGTGAAAGCTTGGCACCTCTGCTCAACTAATGTTTGCATTTTGTTAGCTGTTTGATGTATTATTTCGTTGTAACATTCAAATGAAAAATCATTTGGGTATAGTGATTTTATTCGGATACCTCATCCTGTTCGATATCAATCAACATTTGCCTTGCGTTGCGCCTAAGTAACCATTCCTATTCTTGTCAAAGCGAACAATGATGCATTTCGCGAAAACACTAACTAAATATCCCATGTTCAGAAACTGCTACAGTCTGTCTGATTAAATTAAATATTACAGTATTCTATATACTTTGATATGCAATATTAAGATTGTATCACGTAAAAGTCACATGCCGTTGCTTATAGGAAAACACTGAAAATATTCTTTAAAACTTTAAAATGCAATATCATTTTATTTATTTAATATCTATTTCGTATAAGTTACGTTTAACTCATTTGCATCAAGCAAGAAAAGTTAGGAATTCGGTTTTATCGTCTCTTTATTTAGAAAAATGTTACAAATATAATGATGAATACTAAACAAAATTTCATAAACAAAAAGTTCATAATTGAGTAGCCAAAAGTTCATATATATATATGCGCGTATGACGCAAATGTTTTAGTTAGTTTTCTTCATACATATGGCATATTTGATCTAAAATTTATTTATATAATCACCCATTATTATATATATAACAGGTGTTCTTTTATTTTAGCTTAAATGTATATATTTAGAAATTTATCCCATTTAACCTTTAACCTTTTGATTACACGTTTGGACTAGCGACTAATGTTATATTCACTGGCACTACAATTAACAAAAAAAAAATTTTGTGGGAGATTTCTCGCAAAAATATCCTAGAACAAGTGTATTACAGAAATTATTTTTCCGGATCTGGCGTGAATAGAATTAAAATAAAGTCGCTGGACGGCATATGTCCTAACTCCGTAATCAAAGGAGTAAAATCACGGACGGCGTACTGTATGCGACAAGGCATTTTAAAGCCTAAATAATAATTTTTAATTATACCCTTGTTTAATATAATGTCCAGTAACAATATAAATGTAAAAATCATTAAATTTATGTAAAAAAGAATAATTTAATTATAATTAATAGAACACGGATAGTAACATAAAAACGCATGTGGCGTACTCCATATCCATATGCCAACACTTTTTAATGCCTAAGTATCAACTTTAGATGGTACTTTTCATCAGTGCAATATCTAGTAATACACTGCTGTCCAAAAATTAAGGGACAGTGACCGGACGTTTTCGCTTTTTACACGGTTTGTCGAATATCTACGGTAATTCTTGACAAATTGTTCTTGAAATTCGGGGATGTAAAGCACACGTTTCACTTCAAGAACAGCAGAAACAGTATACTGCAATTAAAAAATTAATATATTGAATATTTGATGAGATATTGGCTTTTGCATGAAATAACTTTTAACGCCTCGCGCATGCGCGAACTATACAAAATATTTCTTTTTAAAGATTTCGAAGTCAATTCTATAGAGAGACTCATATAAAAAGACCAGTCAAATTTTATGAAATCTCAGAAAGAGACCAGCAATACAGTGAGCTAATTGACAAATTCTGGGGAAAATCTGGTATATCAATATATTAATTTTTTAATTGCAGTATACTCTTTCTACTGCTCTTGAAGTCAAACATGTGCCTTACATCCTCGAATTTTAAGAACAATTTGTCAAGAATTTCAGTAGATATTCGACAAACCGTTTAAAAAGCGAAAGCGTCCGGTCACTACCCCTTAATTTGTGTACAGCAGTGTAATATAAAAGTAATATATGTCAAATTTATATAAAAATAATTTAAGAGAAAAGGAAAATGGAATAAATTACACACATATACGGGCGGAGTATTCCATAAGCCAATGGTAACTTATGAATAAAAAATTTGAAAATAACTAGAAATGACTTTATCTTTAAATATTGGATGAATACTAAAAGATCTTTATTTATGTTGTTTATTTTTATTTTTTGCTCTTCTTGGGCCCATTTAATTTTTTACAATGCTATTTTTGTTCTGGACATTCGGCTTCTGTCATAAATCTAAAATCCCCATTGCTCTTACTAGAGGTACGCAGACCATGGCTCCAGGGATTCTTATTAATGAACTCGTTCCAAGTTCCAAGTTCTTTTGGAAGAGAATAAATGAAACGGAAATGTATAATATCATAATTATTCTGGAATTCGAGACTGTATTTTCACTTAGTGTCGCACTCAGCACGTTGTCCGTGCTTATAAAAGTTTTAAAAAATATGACTGTAAAATTTTTGTAGCTTTCCAACTGACTAATTACACTAGGGTTATAAATTAAAAGAAAAACTGTGGGTCACTGCACAGAATTTCAATGGCTTTTAATTTTTGTTTCGTAATCGCACCCATTTTTATTTTCTCTCGTACGTTCTATCTGGAAACTTATACAGAAAAAAAATCCATTTGAAAAAAAAAATCGTAATTTTTTTTTTTATTATTAGAGTCAATTTTGCATCTTTTTACAAAATTCAAAGTTTTGTATAATCGTAGATATTTTTTGAAGTAATAGAGATAAATATATAATTCAAACAGCTCTGAAATCTACATACGTGTTTTTATTAGATAAGGTAATTGTAATGGTTTTATTTATATTTTTAAAAGGTGGATTACTGTTTTTTCCTCTTTATATTACATATCCTTTAATTATGTTTAACCCTTTAAACTTAAACACATTCAGGCGCAGAATAATTCTGTTCGTAAAATGGTGAAATGATTGATTGAAAACCAGAATTCATAAAAAATTTTCTTAGAAAATAAATAAGTGTTATTCTATACGTTCATTTAAAAGCAAAATTTTATTAAAATATTCAGGGTGGTAACGCACAGTTTGGAATTAAAATAAACTGGTCACATTTGTGACCACCGTTTTTTAAAGGGTTAAAGGGCGGTGGGATATATTTTGTCCCACCTAATTTTAGTGAAGATTTGTACCAGAATTTTTTAATAAAATTTTACTTTTATATCTTTTCTTAATAAAAGCTATTAAACTTTATTTCCTTATTTTTAAATAATTTTTTTATAAAACTCTGGTGTGTTTTCAACATTACAGAAACACAATAACTTCCCCCTGAAAAAGTATATGCATTTATTTTTCAGAAGAATATTCTGTAGTTTGAAGATATGCCAGGCATGACGAAATAAAGATCTTTTGGAAGTACCGTGTTTTTAGCTTTAAAATCTTTCATATTATACAAGTTTTTATACTTGCTCCAAAATATGTTTTCCCGCCTCCGTACTATAATTAAATAGTATTCGCATTAATAGGTACATATTTTGTTAGTTCTATGCCGTAGTTATTTTCGAATAACATTCGAATGATAAAACATTCGAGCAGGGCTAATTTGTAGGAATGTTATTAATCATGCATTTATCTTGCGTTATGCCTAGTAACTGTTTCAGTTCTCGTCAAAGCGACGATAATTTAATTGACGAATCGAATATATAAATACTTTTTGTTTAAAAACTGTTATTGTATTCTTAACAATACCCCTCCACCTTTCCAACGTATTAAACTTAACCAGTTTGTAACCATTCCACACTACAAAAGCATATCAGAAACCGATTTCGCATCTCTTAAAACACCTTGGTATCCTCACTGCGTTCATCCCACGGCAACTTCTAAAGAGTTGTTTAGGCAAATACTTAGACAGATATCCCAGTTCCCAGATTAAAGATGTGGTATATGGTACATCCCATGCCAACAGTACAATGCAGTTATATAGGGGAGACAATTCGAACAATCGAAATAGACTCAAGGGGCACAATCATATGCATTCGAAAATAAAAATTTAAATGCCAAGATTGCGGACAATGTCTTAAAGACTGACCCAAACTTTGCGAAATCTTTTGTAATCAGATCGAACTGTAGCAACTATAAAAGTCGATTTTTCCTAGAAGCATGGTACATCTGATTTACTGATTTAACTATTAACGAAGTTGGATCGATTTCAACAGAATACTCAGTGTTAGTATAACTAAAAGTGTCAGATTGACTGTCTGATGCATTGTTTTCTGTGAGTTGGACTTTTACGTTAGAATTTGCGGGATTTGAATCCGAAACTTCCTTTTTAAATGTTTTTGTAGTGTTTTTAGTGCTTTATATATTTGTAATAAATTGTCTGTAATCTCAATGATCTTTTATAGTTATAAAAAGGTTCAGACGCGATACTATTGTTTACTTCAAATCACGTGAAAGTTTTTCGATTTCATTTCCCTATTTCCACACAACACGATACCCCATTTATTTGATTAATCAGTTTGTTCTGCAGTGGGTTGGAATGATGGATTTGAATTTTTTGAATATTGAAAGTTTTTATCAATGCGAAAATGTTGAAGTATCATGAAAAATTATAATTTTTTACTGGTTTCGATCTTCGTTTTAGTTACCAAAAAATACATTCATTATATGCAATTTGATGAATAATATCTAGTTTAAATAATATAAGTGCTTTTTAAACAAGACGTTTGTTCTTAAACTCTGAATCTCCCCCACCCCTGTAATCCAAATAAATGATGTTTGGAATACCTTGTTTGCTATTACTTCCTTTTTTTATTTCAAGCATATCAGTTGTTGTTTTCTTCAACGATTATATACACGATAAAATCTAAATCCCATTCATAAAATAATGATACCGTAATTTCCGGCGTATAATCCGCTGATCAAACAATTCTGTTTCAATCCAGAAATTTTATTCAATAATTCAAGTGAAATATTTTCAGCGATCTAGCGAGTTACATTTCATAAAATAAAATTTCTGGGTCGAAACATTATTGTTTGATCCGCGGATTATACGCCGGAAATTACGGTACATTTTATTTTTGTCTTTCGGAAATTGTTTAGAATAAAATCACAGCAAACATGACGTTATATTAAGAATAACATTTTATTTCAGACTATGAACTCTGTATAAGAGGTCTTCTGTATATATATTTATATTAGAGTAACGTTTATTATTATAAACGCAAGAATGCGCCACAACGATCAAATGAAATGCTTGTTAAAGTTTGTGAATCAATAGCCCACCGTTATGGGCAGTGTATTGACCGGACGGTAATAATTTTGAACATCTGCGGTAGGAGGAAACGTTATATACATTTTATGTAGATTCTTTTGCAATTTAAATATTAACTATATGTGAATAAAACCTGGAGTTATAATCATTCAAATTGTGTATAAAGTTTTCTGACGCACCCTGTGTTATACGAATAAAAGAACTTCTTCTTTGCTGAGTTATCGCTATCTAAACAGATAAAAATATGCAAGGAATTTTCGATAATTTATTTTTAATTGCATAACAAAAGTTGAATATGTTTACATACCTGCCAACATCGTACTAAACTTCCGTACAATGTAGGTTAATTTATCCAAGATAAAACACGTTTCAAACCAGAATTTTTTTTAAGGAAATGCATTCAAACGGGTTCCAAATAAAAACATGAAGCATGTTATACATTATTTTTTTCATATATATTTTCTGGTTAGAAAAGTCTTTAACATGGATCAAGTTAACTTCCATTGTACGGAAGTTTAGTTGAATGTTGGCAGGTATGCGTTTAGTATACGTATTAGTATTGGGCAACATCATTCGCACATGCTTGCTTCTTTTTGGCTTATGATTTAAAATAAAAGCAGACACAAAAAAATTGTTTTATTACAAATTAATAATAATGGAAATACCTGTAAAAAAGCGTTTATAAGTATTACATATAATTAATTTGGTAATAATAAATTAAAATTTTACTAACCCTAACATCTTGTTCAAATCTTTTAATTGTTTTAAATCGAGCACAGTTTCTGAAATTCTGAATCCATATACTAAATACTATCAATGACTTAATAATTCATTACTACTTGAATTATACATAGTAATGCCATGTCCTTATGCCTGTGAACTATGTAGTTGTCAGCGCGATAATATGAATGTTCCATGCAACCAAGCTAAAGGCAGATTTAATTGATACGCAGTAAACATGCATCCAATGTAGCAGAGCAGTACTGCAATGTAAATAATGACGTAAATGACTTCAATTTTGGTAATTTTGTGGCATGTTATGCAAAACTGTGAGACGCCATATTGAATATTTATTAAATTTGATTACAGTAATTCGCTGTCATGCAATCAGTTACTTATGTAGCGGACACTGAAATATAGATCAATGGCGTAGAATCAGTCAATCATTATTAAATCTAGTATTATTAAAGCTATAATATTTTTACATAAATATCTTACTTCATTGTATCCTAAAGAAATTTAAAGACCTACTTTATTTTCATTATTTCCATTTATGCCCAGCGTCGATGCTTTATTAAAATGGGGAAAAAATGCATTTCACACCATTTTTTTAACCCTTTGAGGGGCGGTGGTATTATATACCACCTAATTTTAATCCGATTCAAACCAGAAACTTTTAATTAAATTTTACTTTTTTAACTTTGACGAGAAAAAGTTGAAAAATTGCTTATTCTTATTTTGAACTAAATTCTTTCCTAAATTCCGGTGGGAATTCAACGTTACAGGAGCACAAGTGCTTGCCCCTGAAAGGGTTAAAATAGAACTTTGATATCTTATTTTATCGAGAACTCCGCGAAAAAAATAAGTAGTTTGAAATGCACTTTTCCCATTTCACTAAAGCGTCCCAAAATTGGGACGCTAGGCATAAACGGGTTAAATAGCCATAATATTAAATAGCTCCGAACATTCCGGTTTTACAAGTCAAATAAACATAAGTGTACCAGAAATTTCATTTAATTAAAGAATACATACATACTACGTAGAAAACTAACACGAAAAAATTTCTTAATCAATCGATGCGAGAGGATTTCTCTTTAAATTCATGAAGGTTGGTAGTTCTGTAAAATATTTTAAATTTATAGTTTTATAATACATATTGGCAATTCGAATGCCTGGAAAATGAATGCAATAACATTTTTATAAAATATTAATAATTTTATTTCTTAAATATTTTTCTATTATAAAATCTGTCGTATTTTATTCGTGTGCTTACAAGGAAGGTCGCCATAAGCGTATACTCCGAAAAATTTGAAAATATTACCGAATATTCTTCTCATATGTTTATAAAAAAAATCCTGCAGAATTTCGATATAGCATCCGTAAATAAATACTCAAAATTTCTTTTTTTGGTGGTTTATCATTGGTTGGCGACACAATTAAATTAACAAATATATACGCTTTTATGATAAATACACTTTAAGAAAAAACTTTTTCTTCTCTTCATATTGAACTTGATTAAGTAAGTTTAAACTAAATATACACAATTTTATAACTATAGTTTTGTCATATACGATTTATATGTATATATAATGAAATTTAGTAATCGTATTATACGGTTTAGAACAAAATTTAAATTGATTAAAATTGTTTCAACTAAAACTTACAAGAAGATTTACACTTACAAGAAGATTTTATTACAGAAATTATGTTCATGATGTCAATAGTGAACGGTTACTTTTGCTAGAGGTAATTTTTTTTTAAAGCACATGTCGCTGGCGATCGCCCTTTTATTGTACCGCATCGTTGCACGTTTATCGGCTACATTTTTTAGCACTTTTTAAAGCATTATCATTTTGGATTTTTTTAAATTCGGAAACTTCGCATTCATACCAGAAATTCCCTATAATGTTCTTTTTGTTACTTAATGGCAGATATTTCTTGACTTCTTAAAGTAAAAATTCTTGTTTCAGAATTTCCGGTTTGAATTCGAAATTTTTGAATTAAAAAATGGTAAAACCGTTTTCCGCACTATGTATTGTAGGCGCTGTACGTACTTATAAGTATTCTTTCCTTTTTTAAAATTTTAAAGTTATCTCTGTAGACAACTTTATTACAAGATAAGTCGAACACTTAACATTAAAATAAATTGTAGATATAATTAAAATTTAAATATCATTTTATTTTTTAATTTTACCGGTTCGAAAGTTGTTGTTTGTATTTTTCTTTACATATTATATACTTTATTTATATACAGCA
This sequence comes from Maratus michaelseni, assembly GCA_963931845.1. Classification (NCBI taxonomy): domain Eukaryota; kingdom Metazoa; phylum Arthropoda; class Arachnida; order Araneae; family Salticidae; genus Maratus; species Maratus michaelseni. The sequence continues at coordinate 394,997,243 of OZ007591.1, read as the reverse complement.
ATCCCTCAACATTCGCGAGGGTTACATTTCAGGAAAAGATCGCGAATGTCAAATACGCGGATGCTGAGTCTATCTCTCTGCACTAAAAAAGGAGTTACGTTCTATAAAATTTTAATTAGAGTGGAACAGCATTTCAAAGGACTAAAGGATACATGTTTTAACAATACGTTTAACAATACATATACGCACATATTCATGAACATGAAATTTATTTACTAAAGATAATTCAAATTAATTGACTAGGGAAATAATTACAGCTAGAAAAGCATGTGTTTTGTACAAAGTAATTTCGATTCTCTCTATTCGCAAAGAGACGATAATGTGTAAATGGGTCAGTATGTGATAAAATATTAAAATACGATAATTAAATACATTTAGATGCTTCAAAATGCTGTTATTTTCTATCTAAGTGCAGTTTCAGCTCCATCTCAACGATAATTTGAACGTGTTTAATAGATTACAGATGCTCTTACCTTACCACTTATGATATATCCATTGGAATGAACATTCTTCTGTTATTATTTGCTTTCCCACAACACTAGCTCCTTTTTCAGCTGACAACTGAAAATCTATTTGTAAACAGATACTAAGAAAACACTGAGGAAATAATCTTTAACCACTATAAATTCTGAAAAAAGAAAGATATAATAAAAAAATATCGTGAATAATCAAGTGAGAGTCTCGCGATTGTTATGTTTTTTCCGCATTTTCATATTCGCGAATAATCAAAACTCGCCAATGTTAAAACCGCGAATGTTGAGGGATTACTGTATATACTGTTTTTAAAAATAACATTGTGAAAATTTCACTCAAGTTTAACGAGAATATTGACACGAGAATTTCTATTTTAACTTACTTATCTTTGCTATTTCTCTCATTTCTGTGTGATACATATTTTATTTATTTTATAAAGAAATTTCTGGTTTGAATCGAGATATTTGCACTTGGTACCAGTAAAAGGATCAAATGACCGGTTGTTAGTATATTTCCAACATGATTGAAAAGTGTTCATGACTTACTTTACTAACATTCGCGAATGTTGAAGGATTACTGCATATATATATATATATATATATATTTCATAATTAACAACCTACATCTCGTATTCATTTCATTTGGGCATACAGTTTAGATATGAGTTCTAGCAAATTTGTCAGTAATATTAATATTCTCTTTACGGAATGTAGCACATTAAAATTATTAAGTGATAATACGAGGGTGGTTCAATAATTATTGCCCCTGAACTATAAACAATATTATTTTTCCACAAAATCTCATTTCACAGTAATGCACTTCTGCCACCTATGCTGTAAAGCCACTATGCCTTCTTCAGAGAAAGTCTCTGGCTGAACTGAGAGCCACTACTCCACAGCCTCCATAACAGCTGCATTCGGGTGAAACTTCATCCCCCTGAGGAGCTTCTTCAACTTAGGGAACAAATGAATGTCAGTAGAGTAGGGGCGAGGTCTGGAGAGTAAGGAGGATTTTACAACACATCAAAACAAGCTGCATGGATTGCGGCACCACTAACATGGCGTCAGTGGGCCAGAGCTTTGTCCTGGTGGAACAGCACATTTCGTTGCAACATCCCGCACAGTTTTTTTCTTTATTACTTCGCGTAACTTAATGGATGGGAAATATGGCTGCATAATAGGCCCCCGTAAGAGTATGTCCAGCCTCCAGGTAGTGAATAAGGAGCACACACTTCGCATCCTAAAAAATTGTGGCCATAACTTGTGGGGGTGGGGGTGGGGAAGGTGAACTGCTGTGCCGCCATTCCATACTCTGTAGTTTGGACTCGGGATCATAGTGATGTAGCCACATCTCATCCACTGTCACAAATATATCACAGAACTGCTTCAAGTCTGTCCCCATAAGCTCCAAATCAGCCCTTGAACATTGAACTTTGTCTTTCTGTTGTTGAAGGGATAATATTTTGGGTACCCAACACACCGACACTTTTCTGAATCCTAAGTGTTCATGCACATTGGTTTCCACTGAGCCTACAGAGATGTGCAAGACGTCTTCTAACTGTTGCACGGTGATTCGTTTGTCTGCCATAATTGTGTCATGCACAGCATCAATGTTTTCTGGGGTGCATGCTGTTGTTGGACGACAAGCACCAGGGCTTGTTGACAGCTTTCCCTGCTGCAACTGAATTCGCGACACCAGTTCTTTACCACCTGGTAGGAAGGAACACCCATCACCCAATACACTGACTATGTCCTCATGAATCTCCTTTGGGCTTAACCCCTTTTTCTGGAGGTACTTGATGATGGCTCGTTGTTTGGTTTTCTCCATTTTTCAAGCTATGTGTCACCTCTCACACTTAAAACGAAAACAAATATATTAATATAGAAGCTACAGTTCTGAAATTTAGCATGTAGGCATCTAAAAAAATTAGGCTTCAATATTCCACATCAACCATCGCAGTACAAATATTTTAAACACACTCGGGACAATAATTATTGAACCACCCTCGTATAACTATGTCGAAATAAAATTGTCTCGAAATAAAATATTTGTTGTCAACATCCCTTTTTCTATGCATTTACAAAACGCAAAGCTATGAATGAGGTATCATTGGAAAGGTTTTTGAACCTACTTCTGACATAGCACATTCACATTTCTTTAAAAAATACAGTTATTAAAAAAATAAATCAGCATTGTTTTCCTAAATGAAATGAAAGAGTTTTTCTGAAATCAGTGTTGCTACAAAAAGAAAATACCAAATTATATCATGCTTAGAAATGATTATAAAAAGAATAGTGCAACAAAGATAAAGTGTGAAGCCCGTGCACCGGTTTATTTTACATTTATGATGAAAAAGGGAAATTTAAAGTCATATGTTTGGAAGAAAAAGACATTATCGATCAATCGAAGCAGTGGTATTTCAAGTGTTTCCTAAAAGGTATGATTTGTTATATTAGATTAAACAGTATTTTATATGTATTTAATTTATTTTCTTTGTTCCATAGTTTTCTAGAAGCGAATGACGTCATCCTCTAATGTGGGTAATTTATTTTTTTTTCTCGCGTGTGCCTTTTACTATCTTCAATCAGTTTTTACTGTAACTTTGATGGAATAAATGAGATGATATTCTGACTTGACTAATATTTTTACAGATATTTTCTATCTTTCTTTAGAAGTTTAAACCTGTATCTAAAAAATATTCGATGTTGCCAAAAGATTAGATTGCAGTACGATATGGAATCCCATTCTAATTAAAGTATATAAAACGTAAAGAACTTTCACAATGTGCTAATTATTGGGTTGTACGGAAAGTTTGTGCCGGTTGGGAAAATCAATTCGTACCAGATCAATTCGTATCATTTAATTTTTAGACCGATATGATTCCGATATGAAATTTTTAACAATCAACGGGCAGAATTTTCCGGTACGAATTGATTTTCCCAACCGGCACGAACGTTCCGGACAACCCAATAAGTTTCTGATATTAATGAAATCCCAATTTTCGTCCGTGAAGTGAACATTTTATATAATTCTTTTTTTCTTTCTAAATGTCTTTAAAATACAGTTAGACAACTTGAATCAACATGAACTGTTTGATGCTGAGCACTGTAATTTGTCAACTTCTCAACATTTAACACTAGAACTACCATGAGCCGTCATTTTGACGGTTACCAAGTGAATACATTAAGATTCGAACCAGAAATATTTTTTTAAAATAAATTAAATAGAAAACTCACAGAAATATGTTAAATGAATAATTTAATTAGTTCTAAATAAAATTCAGGTGCGAAATAATTTGATAAAACTTTAGTAAAATTCTCGGTCGTTCTAGTGTTAATAAAATATTTCATAACTTTTCTGCATTATGTTCTAATATATTTTTCAGTTAATGTACACATAAATGAGAGCAGATAAAATGGTACACATTTGTTTTATTATTCCATTTTTCCTTTTGTCTTATTCAATTTTACTCTGCTGCAGGTATAACATGAAAGATTTTCTTCAACTGACCATATTTCAACGATGACAGAGATGCATGATGTTGTTACTCACACAGAAAAAAATAAAACCCAATTTGGGTCGAAAGATTCTTAGGTATGTGCCAAATTGGGCCATGCCTGTTTTGGTTACCACTGTGTATCCATTTTGGGCACTGTTAAATACCCATTATTTTTTTTCTTTTCAAAATGGGTATTTAACAGTGCCCAAAATGGATACACAGTGGTAACCAAAACAGGCATGGACCAATTTGGGCACATACCTAAGAATCTTTCGACCCATATTGGGTTTTATTTTTTTCTGTGCACGGACATGTTTTTGCGTTATAATATAAATAACCAGAAGTCATTTATCTAATACGTGTGAACAAAAACAATATTTTTAATACATATATAAACAAGTACAATAATACTTTTTTTTTATAGATTAGGTGTTTATATCATTTGGCATTGAATCTCCCATTCTTAAGCCGTAATCGCGTAACTGCATTTTTGAAGAAGATTTGGTCTTATATAAAGAAAGTACCTAATATTTTCAATTATGTCATTTTACTGTATGCAGTTCAAAACGAAATGTAGAAAAAAATTCATTGCATCTAAATACCTATATACCGAAAGATCGACGTATCTGTATTATTCCCATTTCTAATTTTATTCCTTAACACAAAAAAGCTATTCAGATTTAATACAAGGTGGGTACACTCTTCGGAATTTAGAAGGAGACTGGCACCACTATTTCAGATTAGAAAACTTCTATTTAGTATTTAAATTACAGAATTCGCAATCACAACTGTTTAATTGGAAAATTTGTAATACATTTTTTAGACTAAATACAAAGAAAAATTCTATTCACAAATTTTGGTATAAGCGTACGTATCCTGTAAATATCTGAATAGATTATAAAACTAACTATTAAGAAAACTACATTAATTGCATTTGATATAAAAAATGCATTACATTTTCCTGTAGTATAATAATTATATCATTCACTGAACATTTTCAGATGTGTTCAATTTTTTGGTTACCACAGTTTCTAAACAGCAATCTTCGTCGGTGATTTCTCTCGGATATGTTGCAGAAATAAACTTCACAGTAGATTTCTTTTGCAAATGCTTTACAAATCTGCCACGAAATTTACTGTTTGGAAATAGTGGAAATCGGTAAAGTAACAGCGCCAACCCCTGCAGTTTTGTAGTTTAAATTTAGTATATTTTAAATTTTGAAAAGGTCAAAGAAAATTTTTACAATATGCAATGCACAATTTGAAAGATATTATTAAGTTTATATCTCATAAATGTAATTAAATTAAAATAGGCCTAGATTCAGAAATCGTAATTCCATATGACTAATATTGTCTTGATTGAATGCCTCGTTATTCCTTAATTTACGCTTACTGGAGCCAGGCCCACATGCCAGTACACTATGCATTTGGCAGAGGTATAATCTAAACTTTCCACACAGCGAAGCTGAAAGCAGATTTAATTGATACATTGTAACCATGCGTCGAAAGTGGTTTAATAATTCTGCTAGATAAATAATGAGGTAAATAACTTTGATTAATTTCGGCTGCAGAAAATGTTTAGTGAATGAAATAATTATACAAAACTACAGAAAAATGAAGTCGCATATTTTTAAAATAATCAAATGCAATTATTGTAGTTTTCTTAATTACTTTGTGAATAGATTTTATTAAATTTTTTTCAGCTATTCACAGGATAAGTACGCTTATACTAAAATTTGTGAATAAACTTTTTTTTCCTTATTTAGTCTAAAAAACGTATTACAAATTTTCATTTGAATGACACTTCCATTATTTTTTGATATGATATCATTATCTAAATAAAGTTTCAACTGCAGTAATATACCATGAGCTATGCAATTTATAAGTCAGGTAATTTGGAAAACTATAACATCCTTTATTGTTAAAGCAAACATTATTTATATATTTTTTTACTGCATATCTAATACATTATTTATTTATACATCCATTTTTATACTGGACATATTTTGTTTAAAAATCTCGTAATTTTTTTTAAAAAATGATTTAACAATTTTTTATGAAATCCAATGCACATTTAAAACAAGTTTTTAATATTATATCTCATAAATGTAGGTAAATTAAAACAGGTGTATATTCAAAATCCTTATCTCATATATCTATTATTGCCTTGCTATAAACAGAGGTACAAAGCTCTCATCAATCTTCTGTAATAAGGAGGTTAATTTGGTCCAGGTTTAATACGTTTCGCACCAGAATTCTTTTTAAGAAATGAAATTAAATATATTTCATGTAGAAATCTGAAAATAAATAAATAAAGATTCACGAAATAATTTTTGTTAGTTTGAAACGTTGTTAAACTGGGTCAAATTAATCCACATACAGGGTTATTCTAAATGATGGACCCATTTTCAAAAAAATGTATTTATTAAAGTACAAATCAAAAACAAACAATCTTTATAACAATGAAAAGAGGAAGCTTCAAAGTTTTTTTAAGACATTATAAATGTTCAATGTGTCCACAGTTTGTTACACGGTAAATATCTACGCGATAGCCAAACTCGCCCCACACACGAGAAAGCGTATCTGCTGTTACTGAGTGCACAGCTTTCAAAGCGGTGATGGTTCCACAGGCGGCCGGTAGAGGTCGCGCGGCAATAGGGCACTACGAGCTGAGTGCACTGCAGCCGTGCACGCAGTAACAGCAGATGCGCTTTCTCGTATGTGGGACGAGTTTGGCTATCACGTAAATGTTTGTCGAGCAACAAACGGTGGACACATTGAATATTTATTGAATGTCTTAAAAAAAACTTTGAAACTTCCTCTTTTCATTGGTATAAAGATTGTTTATTTTGGATTTGTACTTTAATAAATACAACTTTTTTAAAAATGGGTCCATCATTTAGAATAACCTTGTATTACGGAAGATTAGTGGGAGCTTGACATCGCTGTATAATAATTCGTTGTTCCACAAATTAAACCTAGTAACACCACGCCCACATGCCCGTGATGTGTGAATTTCAAAATCGGAAGAACTTTTCCACCAAATAAGCTAAAAGCAGTTTTAATTGATACATTGAGAACGTATATCGAAAGTGGCAAAATTATTTTCAAGGTATATAGTGCGGCAAATTACTTCAATTTTGATAATTGTATGACATTTTCTGCATACTTTTGTGATGGGATATTAGAGTTTTGTTAAAAGTTTTAACTACAGGAATATAGAATGATCACAATCCTGCTAGATAAATAATGAGGTAAATTACTTAGATTACTTTTGGCTACAGAAAATGTTTAGTGAATGTATAATAATTATTAAACTACTTAAAATGATTAAATGTAATTAATGTAGTTTTGTGAATCACTTTCTGAATAGATTTTATTAAAATCTATTCAGATATTTCAATGTGATACAAATGTTATACCATACTTTTTAATAAGAGTTTTCGCCTTATTTAGTTTTAAAGAAATACTACAATTTTTAATTTGTATGCCAACTTCTGTATACTTTTTTCATGTGATATCAAAGCGTAATTAAAGCTTTAACTACAGGAATATACCATGAGATGTAAAATTTATAAGGCAGGTAATTTGAAGAAATGATAAAATCCTTTATTGTTAATGTAAATACTTTATATATGTATCCTTACAGCATAATTTATAACACCATATATAAATTTTAAATACTCAGTTTCTGAAACGGTGCATTAGAATACAATAGTCTATACTGTTTGAATGACATTAATAATCACCACAAACAGATAAAGTATTATTAATCTGTAGTTAGCCGTTATAATTAACTAAACATGTTTTCAATTTAAAAATCTCGTAATTTTAATTTTGAAATGACTTAAAAAACATTTCATAAAAGCCAGTGGACATTCGCAACATGTTTTTTTTTACATAATATCGCATAATTGTTATTACATGAAAATTTGTCTAAATTCACAATCCTTATTTTATATGTATATTTTTTTACCCTTATATAAAAATTCGTTATTCCACAAATTACACATAGTAACAACACTCCCACATGCCTATTAACTATGAATTTGAAAATATGATATTCCAATTTATTCTATGCAACTAAACTGGAAGCAAATTTAATTGATGCATTCCGAACGTACATCAAAAGTGGTAAAATTATTTTGCAAGGCATATAATTATGCATATTACTATAATTTTGATAATTGTGTGACATTTTCTGCATACTTTTGTGATGCGGTATTAGAGTATTATTACAGTTTTAACTACCGAAACATGCAATGAGCCTTAACATTCTGAAAGCATAAAATCCAAAACAATTTCAAGTCCAATGTGCAGTTTGACCCAGCTAAGATGTTACAAGTTTCAAGGGGTGGTAGGGTACATCTAGCCGATTCGGAATCACATAGGAATGCCGGGTTGGAAACGCCTTCCTGACACAGTAAAGGCAATAAAAAGGCTGGACCACACAAAGATGATCGTTGACCCTGGCAGTGTTGCCAGTGGACTACTTATTTTAATTGAGATTTCTTGATTGGCACCACTTTTTTGAAATGATAATATTTCCAACATTGTCACCTTGATTCATATGTCTTTAAATAAGGCGAATTTTATCATTTTAAAAAAGTGTTGCCAATCAAGGATTTGGAATAAAAAACACTGGCTACACTGGATCCTGGTGTTGCAAGAGTCGTGCCAGCGAATAAGACGGGCAGTGTAGTCGGTGCAAAGTTTCTCAAGAGAGTGTTAACCCTTTCAAGCGCAGCGTTCTCAGGGCGAGACCACCTAATTTCAATTCCAAACTTAGAAACGGCAAAAAGAACATTTTAATAAAATTTTGCATTTATAGTGAATACTTAAAAATGAAAGTTTTTACTTTCGAAGAAGTCCATTTGTAAATTCTGGTGTCAGCCAATCATTATATCATTTTACGAACCTTTTCGTAAAATAATTCTTAAAATGGTACACCTTACTGGGTAAGGAAAGCGTTTCCGACTCTTCGTTCCTATATGATTCCGAGTCGTCTAGGTGTACCGTACATCCCCTCGAGGTTTGTAACATCTTAGCTGGGACACCCTGTATATTATTAACTATTTATGTTTATACAGATTGTACTAAAATGCTCTTACGTTTTTTAAAAATAGAATAGCAAGTTAAGACTGATAGGTATTGAAATTATTCTTTCAGGACATTAATGTGTAAGTTCGAGAGTTTCTTTATTGCACTTTCTTGTTTAACTCTTTGAGGGGCGGTGGTATATATTATATACCACCTAATTTTAATCCGATTGAAACCAGAAACTTTTAATTAAATTTTACTTTTTTAACTTTGACGAGACAAAGTTGAGAAATTGCTTATTCTTATTTTGAACTAAATTCTTTCCTAAATTCCGGTGGGAATTCAACGTTACAGGAGCACAAGTGCTTGCCCCTGAAAGGATTAAGTTCTTAATAATATCACCGACAAATAGCACTACGCTGTCTCAAGTTACTTTATATGAATAATTCAAAGTTCAGTTAGTTTTTATCATCCATCGGATGGCGTATTGAAAACTGCAAGGTTATTTTGAGCGTTATTACAGTTTCAAATACTTCGCCGCCATCTCTAGGTGATATTTGGTACCAAAACAAAGGAGGCGTAGTAACTTCATACATTATTCTCCTGCAAACATTATTGCCAACGTTTGCAATTTAATTAAAGCTTTAAAACGTCAATCCGATATACAGAAACCAATATATTTTCACAATATTACGGTCTTTGACGCATCTTTACATTTTAAACGTATTCCGGGAGGTATACGGGCCGATTCTTCCGACAATACCTGAGAAAAGATTGCTACATAAATTTACTTCGTTTTGATCTTAAATGAAAGATTTTATTTTATAGATGTGTTGTGACCACATTTTGTAACCACAAATACTAATTATTAGTGGTAACGCGTGGTTAGAACCTGCTCTCCACGCACGCGTAGTGATATGTTCAAAACTTGATCCGGCTTTATGCGCCATAAATCCGGATTCTTCTTAAAACTAAGTCAACAAAGCATGTTGTTTAATTTGTTTATTTTGAAGCTTCGTTGAAGAATATATCCTCATCTCACGTTTATTATTATTATTAATGGAAGGTGAATTACACCTATTAAGGGAGATGAATATAGTTGAAGTCGTGTTGTTCCGCATTGAATTTACAACAATAATGGTAGACATCTCCAAATTGGGTTTAAAACTGTTACTAAAATTTTGAATCAGTGTTATTTTTATAGGGATTTTTCCGTGGAGCAGTAATTAGTAAACATTGAGATTTAAAAAGAAAACTGCAAATGATTCTTGAAATTTTGACTGGTACAATCTAGGTAAAATTTTAAATATTTATTACACGGAAGAATCCATAGAAATATAATAGTATATTCTCGTTTCGTAAATTAAGTAATAATAAGGGTTCGTAAGGATAAGGGAATATTCCAGGAGTGTTACCAGTATGTTTTCTATAGAAAAAGAAATCTTGGTTAAACTCGAGAAACTTCCTTCTTTTAAGGAGAGATTTTCTGTAAAAAAATACTGCTACCGAAGAAATTCCTGGTAGCAAAATTCCAGGAGGCGTACGAACCCTGAATAATATCATAAAAAGGCATACTACTGGTAATTATAGCTAACAAGCAGTGACATTTTAATGGTATATTTGTATTCCATGCGTTTCAAAATCTAATGTGAAATTAATATTATTTTTTTAAACAATTTTATTAGTGGGAATAAAAGAAGTCTCATAAACATATTTTTAAAAAAGACATTCTGAGTGGAAGATAATTGGTACAGCTATGTAAAATCGATTTGGAAAAACGATGCAATTGATATTTTTTATAGTTCAATTATTAATTTATCAGTAGATAATATTAAAAATGCGTTAGCAGATTTAATCCGATTTTTTATTGTGTTTCAAAGGCAAATAAAAAAATTCATTCTGAAAAAAAATGAATGACTGATAAAACTATATAAACTATATTTTATTCTAATAAAATATGCAATTTAATTTTTCTATAGTTTAGCAATCATTTCCTTCAATGAAAATTGTTTATTTCAAAAATGCTAAAATCCTAACCGTAAATTTGTTCAATTTTGATTATTGTATGACACATGTTCTGCAAAATTTTGTGATGTAATATTAAAATTGCATATTAAATTTCATTATATTATTTGTAATACATAATATTACCTTTATTTAATTATTATTTATTCGTTAAATTACACTTATTAATGACGACACACATATTATGCGATTCCACATGCCTGTGAACTATACATTTGACAGATTGAGAATCTAAATATTCCACGCATCTAAGCTGAAATCATATTTAATTCATACATTGCCAACATGCTTCGAAAGTGGAAGAATAATTCTGCAAGGTAAATAATAACATAAATTAGTACAATTTTGATTATTTTATGACATGTTCTCCATAATTTTGAGATGTGATATTAGAATTTCATTAAACTTTTAACTACAGGAATATATAATGAGCCATTCAATTTCTAATACAAGTTATCTGAACGTTATAAAGTCCAGTATTGTTAAAATAATATATGTTTTTATACATATTCTTACAGCATAACTAATTATACCATATTAAAATTTAAATAATGTATTTTAATTACATAACATTATATTTATTTAATTATTCGTTATTTGTTAAATTACATATATATTAATGCCACTTCCACATGCTTCGAAACTGGAAGAATAATTCTGCAATGTAAATAATAACAAAAATTAGCTCAATTTTGATTATTGTATGACATGTTCTACATAATTTTTTTGATGCGATGTTAGAATTTCTTTAAACATTTAACTAGCGGAATATAGAATGAGTCATTCAATTTCTAAAGCAGATTCTCTGAAACGATGTAAAGTCCAGTATTGTTGAAGTAAGATACGTTTTTACAGAGGTGCCAAGCTCTCACTAATCTTCCGTAATATGTAGGCTAATTCGGCCCAAGCTTAACCCCTTGGGGACGATCGACACGTATACGTGACGCAAAAGATGCTCAGAATCTTCGATTATTCCCACCAATAACTTTTTATTGTAAACTTTGCCTTATTTAATAACAGCATTTCTGCGATTCAATTAGGCGAACTTTTCTGTTTTGAGAAACTGGTGGTAAAAGATTAAAAATTCTGTAAAGGACGCTCGTCGCGAAGGGGTTAATACGTTCGTACCAGAATTTTTTCTCAGAAATGAAATTAAATATATTCTATGTAAGAAATCTGAAATTAAATTAATAAAGATTCATAAAATAAATTTTCTGGTTTGATACGTTGTTAAACTGGGTCAAAAAAATCCATATATTACGGAAGATTAGTGGGAGCTTGGCATTTCTGTTTTTATAAAAACTCTATTTTATTTTTAAAAAAACTATGCGATTTAATTTTACTATAGTTTATTAATCATTTCATTCAGTAAAATTTATTTATTTTAAAATTGCTAAAATTCAATGTTTTTTATTGATATAAAAAAATGTATTTTAAAATGAAGCGCACAGTTCGATTTAAGTCTATTGCGTTTTCGACATACAAATTTATAATTACAAATTTGTATGTCGAAAATGCTATTAGCTTCGTGTTTAAATATAATATACTTATTTCTAATACATAACATTACCTTTATTTAATTATTCGTTATTCGTTAAATTACACACCGCTTCCACATGCCTGTGAACTATACATTTGACAAATAGAGAATCTAAATATTCCACGCATCTAAGCTGAAATCATATTTAATTCATATATTGCAAACATGCTTTTCGAAAGTGGAAGAATAACTCAGCAAACGGTAAATAATAACGTAAATTGGTTTTATTTTCATTATTGTATGACACATGTTCTGTAAAATTTTGTGATGTAATATTAACATTTCATTGAACGTCATTAAATTATTTGTAATACATAATATTATCTTTATTTGTTAAATTACACATATTAATGCCACTTCCACATGCCTGTGAACTAACTATACATTTGACAGATTGAGAATCTAAATATTATACGCATCTAAACTGAAATCATATTTAATTAATACATTGTGCAAACATGCTTCGAAAGTGTAAGAATAATTCAGCAAAATATAAATAATTATGTAAATTAGTTCAATTTTGCTTATTGTATGACATATTGGACATAATGTTTTGATGAAATATTAGAATTTCATAAACTTTTAACTACAGTGAGCCATTTCACAGCTATACAATGAGCCATTTACAGCTATACAATGAGCCATTCAATTTCTAAAGCAGGTTATCTGAAACATAGTAAAATCCAATACTGTTAAAGTAAGATACAGGGTGACAAGTAATAAACGCCTCATTTGTAAAATTCAATAATTCATTAACTAGAATAAATATGAAGACGAAAAAAAAGACATTTGTATCTGGTAGCTCTTATATTTCATGTAGTGTACTTTTAAAAATAGTTCAAATTTTCGTCAATAGAGGGCACTGCACTGTCTCAAATTGTAAGAAGTCTCTAACTAACATGTAAAATTGCATTAAAAATCTCTCAATTTTTATTCTTTACTCTATTTAGCCGTTGCGTTAATACCAGAAAAAGGCCTGAATTTAGAAATTTATTTCAGCGTTTTTGATGTATGAGATGGTGCAACGCTATCTATTGACGAAAATTCGAGCTGTTTTCAAAATTGCACCACATTAAATTTAAGAGGTACCAGATTTAAATGTCAATTATTTCATCTCCATATTTACAAAGCTTAATGAATTATTGAATTTTCAAATTGAGGCGTGTATTTCTTGTCAATCCCTTGAAATTGAATGGCTCCCTGTACAAGGAGCCATTCAATTTCTAAAGCTGGTTATTTAAAGCATTATAAAGTCCAGTATTGCTAAATTAAGATATGTTTTTATATATCTTCTTACAGCATAACTTAATATACCATTTTAAAACTTAAAATTTTGTATTTCCTGTAATGATCCATGGAAATATAAGGACTGATTCAGGTTTCGTACATTAAATAAGCATTGTAAAGTAATTGAGGTGGTTGGCGCAGGAGAGCATCGAACATGGGTTTTCATGAACAGTAGGCAAGAACGCTAACTTCAAGCAAAATACCAAGCAAGTTACTTTCAGCTAGTAACTCGATTTATACATTTCAACGGAGATGAAATCGCTACACACTACATCCCTAGTAAGGAAACGGCTTGTTGATGTCAGACGAGTGATATGCACACGTGAATGATATTGTCGTATGCATATGTGATGCGCGGGATGACAGGCTTTGCGCTGTGAGCATTTCACGGACTTTGGTTGCAGGGGACGATTTATTTAGTTCTGCCATCTGTTGGTTGTGAGATGAGATGAATTTTTTGTTTGAAGGTTGTTGCGTGTTTGTCTGGGTCACCATTGAGGAGGTTGGCGCATGAAGCGACTAGATATAGCGATTTCTCCGTTAAACAACGCATGCGTCAACTTATTGGGTTACTTTCTGCTGTTGACTCGGCTATGAAATGCCAAGCATTTTGATAAAGTGTTGTGTATAGCAGGGGTCGCAGCGTCCTATATATTTTTAAATAATCCCCACCACTATTTTCAAAATATAATATTCACAATATGCTTCTATTGCACATTTTAAAGAAATCTACCATGAAATTTATAGTTTGAATCAAGACTCCCTTATCATAGATCAGACTTGACAATCCGGAGAAAGTCTATGGGAGAAAATGTCCGCGGTAATTGCCAACTTATTAATTGACTTTCTCCGGAAAGTATCGCCGCCTGTTGGATACTACCGCACAGTTGCCATGTTTCGGGATTTTTGAACACCAGTATATTTTTAGAGAAAATGTTGTTCTTTTAAATCCCAGATTTCTCCGATCAAACAAAACAAAATTGTCTCTACTGAAAAACTGGTATCCAAAAATATAATAGAAAAATCTATAGAAAAATCTAGCTGGTCTGCTACCGCATAGCTGCCAATTCTTACGCTTTTTTCTTACCACTAAAATTTAATAGAATTTTTCTCGTCATGTAATCACACGATCTTGTCAATTTAATAAGATAAAATTTACTATAAAATTTTAGTGGTATGAAAAGTACTAGTTCATAAGCAAATGCATAGAGCAAATGGAGCTGTGAAAAAATTTGGTGTGATTTCGTGTCGTAAATACTATTACTGACGATTGATGGCGCTAGTAGCAGGACAAGTATAGCGGTCAAAGGCAACTTGCTGATTGAGAGGTCTGATACTATGATAAGGAGGTCTTGGTTTGAATACTGATATCAAATATATAAACAAATATATGACGCTGCGACCCCTGGTATAGCAGGCACATGCTTTTTTTTTATAAAATGTGTTTGTGGGCTATCTGGCTTAGTGGTAAAAGCCGGGAATGGTTAATGCTTCTGTGTTGTAATCGTAAAGTTGCGCGTTCTGTACATGCTGACGCTTTTAGTGTTTTGTGTTGATATTTATTAAGTCAATAATAACGATCAGTCTATCTATATTACTTTTATTGTCAATTAGATAATTAAATTCCCGTATATACTCGTGTATAAGCCGACTCCAAAATTCCTGATAAAAAAATGTTTAATACCAGTATTTTACAATAATGTTCTTCGTCTTATATAATTCACAATTAAATGAGATAAAGCAGGGCGTAGAAAATTATTCTGAATTACTGGTGTTAAACTTGTTTGCATCTCGGTTTTGGGGGTCGGCTTAGACACGAGTATATACGGTAAATTTAAATAATAGTTGCGTATATTTTTTTATTTAATTTGTATGAAATTAAATAAAATTTAATTTTAAAAACATTTTAGTAATTCAATTTTAATATCCATTTATGCCACTTTCTGATATTTAAAACACACATTTACGAAAGTGCAATAATAAATCTCTTATTCTTACGTTAAAAATATTTTAATGGTAGAAGTTTAGAACAGATAATGAAAAGAAATATTTATTAAAGTATTAATCTTTTAAAGTTACCATTGATTATTATCACTATTATTATTATTAATGTTATGGAGATTTTTGTCTCTATCTTTACTTTGTAATATGTTATCAGTTGCCTTCTAATTTTTATGTAAAATCAAATATTTGTTAATGAAATTTAAATATTTACTACCACTTATGAGATATTGTTAAGTAATTAAAATAAAATATTCATTTAAATCCAATAATAGTGTCTCTTAAACTCATATAGAAAACTATTTTCATATAAAAACCTCAAAAACATATATTTAGTTACGGTACTAGAAACTTAGCATTTGTTGTACACATCTGTGAAGACAATTTAAAAATGTTATGCATCTTGTGATAGCAATCTCATTATTTTCTCATAATTTAACTAATTGAGTCATATCATATATTATATGTTTTGGAATTTTTTTTTATAATGTTTTGATTAGAAAGTAAAAGTCTATTCGCCAAAACAAGAGATAAATTGTCAAACTAGCATACCTCACAAAGATGCAATCACCGCCAAGCTCTGACGCATGCGCTGTTTAACGGAGGAATAGCTATACCAAGTCTCTGGTGTTGATGCAGGGGAGGATCGAACCAAGGATCTCATGAACAGTAGACGAGAGCGTTAGCGTCAAACAAAGTCCAAACCAGTTACTTTCAGCTAATAACTTGCTTTATACTGATCAAGCGAGATGAGATACCTACAGGATACTGGACACTGTAAAAAATAATAAATGTTTCTGGATCTAGCAAAAAAATTCGAAAATGTAACATAACCTCTTCTGAGTTAGCCACGATTCTGAAAAGTATTCCTGTATCTTCAGAATCATCGGAAACAAAAAAAAAATTACGAAATTTAAAGTAGCATTTAAGAACTAAAAGTTTCATTTGATGCCTATTAAAAGAAAAAACAAGAACGAAAAATTATGCGTCCAGCATAGATTATGTAACACTTTCCTACGCTTCTAAAATAATTTTACAAATCATTACCGTTTAATAAGCTGACAGATAACATATAAGTAAACAATTTGGAAAACGCATAACATATTTAAAAACGTAATTTCAGAAATTTCCAACATATATTTCCAACATATACAATATTCGGAAAAAAATACGAATACTTTTATTCAGTCCTGTATATGATCTATAGATTTGTATATATACTACATAGGATGCTAAATTTTAGTTTAGTTAGGAAACGCGTAGCACAGTTTAAAATTCTCCTTCTGGAGTTTCTGTCAATAAACGGAAATGCGTTCGCGAACTTTTGTGCTGCCCTGTATATGATGTAGAGAATTTATACACACCAAGTAATAGACAAAAAGTTAGTTAAATTTAAAATCGCGTTCAGCAACTTAAAACGCACTTCCAGGAATTATTGTTAACAGACAGTAGAGAATTTTTGTGTGCCCCTGTAAATGAACGATGACTGCTATACACACAATATTCTGTAGTAAGCCTCTTGTAATGCACCTTAGTGATATAGATAAATTTCAATGCGTTTAAAATAGTGAAACATTATTTAATTAAACCGCAAACGATTTTTCTCCATAGACGTAATGTAACGGAATTCATTTGACTGTCCTGTAAAGTAACTATAAGTGCTATGCACACTCTATTGCATATTAAGCTTCTTGTACTGCACCTTAGTGATATACAGTGGTGGCCATAAGTGTGGACATTTTTTGAAAGTTTCATGTTTTTCAACTTTGTGTGCTTGTAGAATATATTAATTGTCACTTAAATACAAACGTTTATATATCAAATCGAAGGTTATTTAATGTAGAATTTAATAATAAAAACAGTATTACAATATCTGTATTACAAAAAAAGTTATGGAATAGTAAGATCTATCTTAGATTTGCATTTTTTAAAGTGATACTTACACAATCAATACTTAGTAGGATAACCCTTATATTTTAAGACAGCTTCACAGCGTCTTTTCATCGAGTGAACGAGTGTTTGGAGTTCATCTTTCATAATCACATGGTGACAAGAATCAATTTTAGCTTCAATAAGTTGTCTTTTATTGGATGGACGTTTTTTTCGTACAAGAATTTTCAAACGTCGCCACAAATTTTCAATTGGATTGAGATCAGGGCTGTTTCCTGGCCATGGTAATATATCTATGCCTTTATTTTGAAACCATGATTTGCATATTTTTGCTGTATGGCATAGAGCTGAATCCTGCTGAAAAATAAATGTTGCGTTGTTGGGGAAGAGATCCCTGACGGAAAGTATCAATTTTGGTTCCAGGACAGTTTCGATGTATTTTTTGGCATTCACGATGCCATCAATCACTTGAATTTGGCCCACACCATCTGCAGACATACATGCCCAAATCATGACATTTGTTGGGTTTTTTGTAGTTGCTTCAATGCAATCAGGATGAAGTGCTTCTCCTACTCTACGTCTCACGTATTTTCTACCATCACTACCAAAGAGCGATATTTTACTCTCATCGGTCCAGATTACTTGCTTCCATTGATTTTCTGACCATTTAATGTGTTCTTTTGCCCACTTAACTTGTTTTTCGCGTTGCTTTTGATTTAAATATGGTTTTTTCCTTGGAATTCTAGCTTGTAGTCCAAATCCTGATAAGATTCTTATTATTATTCTTGAACTTACTGCAATACCCGCTGCATTCATTTCACATCTAATGGCATCTGATGAAATTTTTCTATCTTGAAGGCATAGCCGTTTAATTTTTCTATCGGCAGTAGCACGTGTGCATTTTTTTTCGGCCTGATTTGGCCTTATTTTCCACTGGTTTTATTTTCTGAACCGGTTCCAACCGGTTAAAAAATAAAAAGATCCTTACATAAAAAACCGTAACCCAAATCGCAAAATTAGGATTTGGTAAAAAACAGTAGAACGATATGCAATATATTAAAACCTTCCATTAAAAAGTAGCTAACAACTCATTAAAATCTGTTCAGTAGAACTTTTTAAAAGGCTATTCTTTCATAATCGGGTTCACCTGATTATAGAAGCTTCCTCAAAATTTCTATAATTAAGAAGTGTAAAACCATATGTTGTATGATAAAATCTTCCGTGAAGACTTATCTAACTAACAATGCAAGCTACATCGAAATCCGATCAGTGTAACTTTTTTTAAAAAGCTAATTCTTCATAATCTGGTTCACCTGATTGTACAACTTTTCTCCACAACTCTATAACTAAGCAACATTCAACGGTATGTTATATACTAAAATCTTCCCTAAAGAAATATCTAACTAACAGTGCAAGTCCCATCAAAATCCAATCAGAAGAACTCGAGTTATAAGAGGCCGGAAAGCTATATAAACTGAATTTGATCCCAAAAAACGATGCAGATGCATTTTTATTGTTATTTTTCAGCATTTGTCTCCGTATGGGAATATACCATGAGCCATACAATCATTTAGGCAGATAATCTTAATCATTATCATCAATCATAAGTCCAGCATGGCTAACTTTTTTTACATTTATTCTTACAGAATTAATCACACCACAATTTTAAATACTGATTTTTTTAAAGGAAAATAAAAGTATGGTATATACCATGAGCCATACAATATTTTAAGCAGATAATCTGATTCATTATAAGGTACAACATTGCTAAATATTTTTTTTTATTTATTCTTACAGCATAACTAATCACACCACAAGTTTAAATACTCATTTTTAATGGAAAATGAAAGTACGGTATATACTGGTTGAGTAACAATAATAAAAAGCACAAACATTTAATGCATTACTCATCTATAAGTAGCCATTATTATTAACTAACATTTTTTTTAAGTTTAAAAATCTCGTATTTTGATTTTTGAAATAATATAACGAATAGTGAACGGGAACCTGCCTTTTAAAACTCTTCTCCTATGCCAATGCAGGGTGTTTCATAAACATAACAAAAATAATTCTCAATAAAAGCTAATTCATAAGGCTATATAAACTAGATTTGATCCTAAAATGAACTGGATTTGATCCAACGATGCAGTTGCATTTTCATAGTTCTTTATTCGGCATTTGTCGGCCTACGGGAATATGCCATGAGCCATAACATCTTTAGGCGTATAATCTGAATCATTTTAAAGTCCAGCATTGTTAACTCATTTTTTACACTTATTCTTATACAACTAATCACATCACAATTTTAAACACTCATTTTTTAAAAAACAAAATAAAAGTATGGTACTTTTTAGTTGAGTAACAATAGGGGTAAACAGCACAAGTATTTATTAATGCATTCCTCATACATAGGTAACAATTATAATTAACTAAACATTTTTTTTCATTTTAAATATCTCGAATTTTGATTTTTGAAATAATATAATAATAGTTTTTGTAAAATACACTGCACATTTAGAACACGTTTTTTACATTATATCTCTTATGATATGATATATGAACTTTATGATAATAATTGTATTCATTAAAAAATAGTTCATTTTAAAAAGCCAAAATTCCTATTTTTGAAATGTTTGAACAAAATGTTTTATAAAATGAAATGCACAATTTGAAACACAATTTACATGTCGAAAATACAATTGGCTTAAAACCTGTATGTATAGATTCTGAAATATTTATTTCGTAATACATGATATTACCTTTATATTTAGTAATTCATTACTCCTTAAATTACCCATAGTAATGCCACTTCTACTTGCCCATGAGCTATGCACTTGACAGGACGATAATCTGAATATGCCATGTAACTAAGGTGAAAAGGGATTTAATTGATAGTATATTGCGAACGTACGTCGAAAGTGGCAGAATAATTCTTCAAGGTAAATAATGATGTAAATTACTTCAATTTTGATAATAGCATGACACTTTGTGCATAATTTTGTGATGTCACATTAGAGCATGATTAAAAATTTTTAAAAGCAGACATATGCACATGAAATAATGATTCATCCAATTGCAAAAGCAGGCCTTTTGCAATAGAAATGCTTTGCATAGAATATTAGGCAATCATTATGAAAAAAGCAATCTAAAACTACATTGTTATTATTTAATTGCATAGCATGAGTCATTGCACCAATAGATAAGACAATGAATGTATTTCGTTGCAATGGTGGGAATAAAAGTTTCTTCTAAACCAGCGGTTCCCAACCTGGGGTATGCGTACTCCTGGGGGTACGTGAAAATTACATTGGTAATGGCGGATAACGATAAAAATAAAAATGAAAAATGAAAACAAAAACACAAAACTGTAAACTTTTCGTTTACAAAAGAGACTTGTGTAAAAGTAAAATAAATTTGCATAAAATGAAGGAAAATGTCTAAACTTAGTAATTGATTGATAATTTGTTACCATTATCTCCGCCCATTCGTAATAACAGCTTCGATTTCGCATGTGTCCCCCATTTCGTTTATTGTTCTTTTCTTTCTAGTAATAATAGAAATATTTCGAAAAAACACGAATCGTATCATGCCTTCTGGTTTCGCCAATTTCATTTAAAACCCATTTGAAAGCAGGTCATCATTTTAGTGTTCGATTGGTCACCATTAGCATAAACTCTATAACATGTATTAATAGACGTAGCTTCATCTCTACTACCCCTGAGTGCTTAATTTGGAGTCTTTAGATAATATTT
Source organism: Maratus michaelseni (assembly GCA_963931845.1). Lineage (NCBI taxonomy): Eukaryota > Metazoa > Arthropoda > Arachnida > Araneae > Salticidae > Maratus > Maratus michaelseni. Next base: position 394,975,736 of record OZ007591.1, on the reverse strand, counting down.
CATGTTTTGAGTGTCTTTATGTTGAGATTGTGCTGTGGTTCAAAAGCGATAAGGGATTGAAAATCAGAATTCTGAACAGAAATGTATCTAACATTATTAACTAGCATAAGAACATTACTAATGGACAAAAAAAAATTAGAATGGGTGTATGTGTGCGAAGGGGTACGCATAAATGTAAAACCTAAGCAAAGTGTACGTGAAAGAAAAAAAGGTTGGGAACCGCAAGTATTAAGCATTATAAATACAACAACCTTATATAATAATATTAATGCAATGTGTTAATGAAAATCGTCTTTAAATTTTTTTCCGGTAGTAACGGTAATATTCACTGGAGCGATAATGTTCACTACAATTGTTAAACATATCCTTTTTGATAGAGACATTTTTTATTTATGTATTTTTACTATTTTAATCACGTTTATCTATCATTCCACACTCACAAAAACAATTTAGTCAAAACCCATGATACATAAAGGAATCAAGTCGCCGGAACACCCATGTCATTAGAAGAGATTTTTCTTTTATTTGAAACAAATTAACGTCTTTTGACAGGAGAATTGCAGGAATTCTGAGCTTCGGCTTACGATTTTTCCGTATTTTGAGGGCGGGGCGACGGGGGGGGGGGGGGGAGGGGGCGACTAATACGAAAAAGTAACAAGCTGTATAATTGCCAGAACACCCTGACGAAAATGCATCTTTGGAATTGTTGGATTTCAGGTGATTCTTAAATTAAACTGAGAAATTTTCGGGTTTTTTTTATTTTGTTTATTTATTATTTTTAAGAAATGGGTGAATCGAAGGGTATTTTTTCATATTTTAACCCCTTGAAGGGCGCTGGTATATTATATATACCACTTAATTTTAAACCCAAAATGCCACTAAGACACCAGAAATTTATAATCAAATTTTGAATTTATAAGGTAACATGAAGGAAAGCATTTGCTTATTTTAAAATAAATTTGTTCATGAATCTTGGTGTCAATCAATCATTTCAATATTTTCACAACAAGGGTACTTTGCCCCTGAAGGGGTTAACGAAAAAATAAATAAATAAACAGTAAAAACTTCCAATTTTCGTATTTTTCTAGAGTAACCAAATGAAGGTACAAGCTGGATTTTTGAGATAAGTGTATCTGCAGAGTATAAAAATTTACAACAGTTTAACCCTTTAGTGGGCGGTGGTCACAAAAAAGGACACCTAATTTTAATTCCAAAACTGACAAGCGGCACCGATAAAATTTAATTAAATTTGTACTTTTATAAATTACGGGAAAATACGCACGTTTTTATTTCCTATTAAATTCTTTTGTAAATTCTGGTGTCAGTCGATAATTTCATCATTTTAAAAACAAACTTACTCCGCGCCGAAACGGTTAAAATAGATGTGGTATATAAATATAGTCACATTTAAAATAAATATTCACTTGGTATTTATTTTTACTGATTTTTATATGTTATCTATTTATTCCCCACAGAGAAAGTAAAGATTTTAAGTTTTATATGTGTTTGCGTACTTCATATTTATTTCTTGTAATTATGATATGTAAAGTTTGTTATATTATATTTTTATTCATTTATATAAAATTATATTTTTGTAATATCAATAAATAAAATATATTTCTATATTGTCAATAAATAAATAATTTTAATATAGTATTTATTTATATTGTAACTTTTTATACCCATACATCTTTTTTCAATCATTTTAATTGTGTACCGTTAGTTAATAATTGTTCTATGATATGCTTTAAAATGAATATAAATGTTAATAGAGGCCATTTTTACAGTCATAAAGATCACAGTTCTGTAATTTATGAAAATTTAATTAAAAGAAATTTAATGTAGTTTATGATAACAAATTCGAAATGTAAGATATGGATTTTAAATTCCTTTAAATTTCATAAATTTTAAATTATAAAATACATTTTTTATTCTGCGAATTACGACATTTAAGAAAATAGAACAAATATGATGATATTAATTATTTTAATTTTTTACTTGGATTTTCTAAATGTTGATGAAATTTTTTTGCTGTTATTTTGAAAGACGGATAAGCATGTTTTTTTCTTATATTTTAAATTGGACATGCAACGTAAATTAATGTTTTGAAGAAATTAGTGTATCTGAGGTTGGAAATGAACGAAATTTTTTCTGGATGGTTTTGGAGCACAAGTACTCTAATGTTTACGAAAAAAGTATGCGCTTCTATTTATGATTTTTTTTATTTCGAAAATGTTTTAATCCAAAATATGAAAGAAAGATGTTATTTTTTGGCTTTTACAAAGTGTGAAATAAAATAAAAAGTTAAATTATTGTTCACGTTATGTAAATAACTATGATTGATTTTTAAATAATTTATTTCTCAATAACTAATCCATCAGGATTGGTGGAACTTTTTATTTCCAAGGTTTTTTTTTCTTTCTTTTGTAACAATAAACCTAACTGCAATAACATTCTAGTGTTGCTGTGGAACTTTTTAAAGTTAAGTTTAATTTTAACAGTATATATATATATATATATATATATATATATATATATATATATATATATATATATATATATATATATATATAAGGTGTGAGAATTATCTTCAAAATTGTGTTATTCTTTAATAATAGAATGTATCCTAATATATTAGAAATGTGTTATTAAAATTTTAGAAAATTAATAATAAAAATGCATTATAAAAATATTAGAAATGTATTAATATGAATAATTTATTGATTTTTGAAACATTTTTAAAATAATTGTCAAGAATTATTTTTATTGGGTTGTTCGGAAAGTTCTTTCTGTTTGAGAAAACAAATTCGTACAGGAAAATTCTGTTCGTCAAGTATTACACATTAGATAGCGGAATTAATGTCTAATAATTAAATGATAGAAATTTCTGGTACGAACCAACTTGATATATGTATTTTTAACATTCTATTAATCACACGTACCACGTCGAAGTTTGCCATCTTTGCTACAATAGACCTTAAAGTCAATGTGAAAGCCACTAAACGTTTTAAGAAACACTCTTGGCCAAATAACAATTACACAAATACGTCATTTCGTCATGTACCTGATTAAGGAAGATTACCCATACGATCAGATTACGAATCTATTATATTAAGAACTTTCGATTTCTTATAATAAAATTTGCGTGTTTCCATTTGCGTATTTTTGAAAATGTTCTCAGAGTGAAACTACAACCAAAATCGGTAAAACCGAAAAGGTATAATGTTAGATTTCGACTTCAGATACCATATGCAGAAAAAAAATCTAAAAATAGTGAAAAGAAAACGAGAAATTTGCAATGAACGCTTCTATTGATGTTAAATTATATTTCGAATGTGGACACTTGACTAAAAAAGGTTCTTAAATGTAAAATACAGAACTTTGACAATAACCGAAATCTGTTAACGAAAATACAGCTTTACATTTTAATTTAAACATAAAATTTCTATCAAATCAAGTTGAACTTGTTATAGACACTACAAGGTTCGTAAGCTTTTACCAAAAATTTTAATAGAATTTTTCGCATTAATTAAATGCGGAAAAGTATTGAAAATCCTGTAATTAAATGAGGCCTCCACATTTCTGCTGTTTAAGTATCTATATATGTATTACACTATCATACATGTTACAGAAATCGCGATTATTTGTTAATTTTTTAATGGCAACGCTCGAATAAAACGCATCTTATTGGTTATTGTGTAAAAGTCGTTTGACAGGATTTAGGCCGATGTAAATCGGGTATAGTTACGTTTCGCTCTTTCGCTGCAATTATGGAACTTCAAAATATCATTAGAAATGCCCGTAAAAGATCTCGGCGAATGCCTGAAAGTGAAGAAGAAGCCGAATTAAGAAGACAAAATCGAAATAGATTGGATCGAGAACGCCGTCAAACACAGAGCATAAGTGATCGCCAAAATAGGCTTATAACCTTCGCATGCACGAACGCGTTGCTTCTGAAATCCAAATTACTGATTTAAACGTTCCGAAGCATAACTGTGAGACTTTGAGTGAAACGTGCAATTTCTGCCGAGACTTTTCTTACAGAAATCGCGATTATTTGTTAATTGTTTAACGGCAATAATGAAGTTTTATAAAATGTATCACATTAGCATTTCACAAATCTTAATTTGCCAAATACCAAGCCTCGATCTTATACCGATATGCCATTTAGGTTAAATCGTAAGAACTTCCTTGACCTTTTCAGTATTTAGCAAATAAGTGTAGTAATTTTCCCTGACCGTTTTATCTTTTAAACGTAACTGTTAAACTTTTGAAAATTTAGCTCTTATTTAACCCTCTAGCCGAGGGCGATGTTTCCATTTTCCTATATAATACCGCGGCCTATTTCTATTCGTCACTTATAATAGTTAAAAGGATTAAATGTCACCGGAATTTACGAACAGATTTATTACCAAATAAATAAAAGCAGTTTCTTCATGTACATTATAAAAACAAAATTGATTTCAAAATTCTGGTGGGAATTATGGATTCAAAATATTTCAAAAACCGCATAACTTTCAGAATGACCTAATAAATGAAATGATATATATATTATAATTTTTTAAACGAATCTCTCTATTTCTAAATAAAAGAAGATAGATTCAATGAAGAAATAGAATCTCCCGATGCTTAAGTACTATGAGAATTATAGGGAACGTCAAAATAGCGTTCCCCGCGGAATTGTATAGAATAAGTGAAACGCGATAGGAGCGTTACCCGCGGCTGGAGGGTTAATTTTGTTTTTAGTGTAAATAAATATTATTCTGTCTTTTTTATAAAGTCCACTCCAATGTTATATTTTTCAATGAGAGTCTGCTCGGGAAACGGCGAGCGGGTCAGCTAGTTAAATAGAATTTTTCTAATTCTAAGGGGTGTTGATAAGGCGACAAATTCTGCCAAACAATTATGGTAAAAGTAAAGTGTACGAATCCTGTACGCTGCATCAGAGTATGGTAATTCATACAAAACATTTTTAATTCTCGATTATAATCAGGCGACGACGTTGCATCGTCGGTTCTCGAAAGGTTTGAATAACAAACAATATGACACAAAGTAACAAAAGCTTAACTATAATTACTTTTTAGCTCATTAGCTTAAAATTATATTGGTGTGAATTGTATTAATTTATTATTTATTTTACAAACATCATCTTATTTACTGCCAGTTTATGCTTATTGTTTAGGAAAGTTAATTTTTTTTTTACTTAATTATAACCGCAAAATTAACATATCTAACATTCATTAGTTTACCAATATGGAATCATGTATATCTCTTTTCCTATCTCCTTTCCATTCTATATCTGTTTTCCTATATTGGTCAAATTTGAAGTTATAGCAATCTTTTGATTTCGACTGTACATTCAGCAAAAAATAATTTTCGATTACAAATGTTTATTTAAGGGCCTCTTGCATGCCTTTTACCTAACTTAAGGATTTGGAAAAAAATCAGGTTCTTAAAAAGAAGCAGGTAAAAAAAAAGTGAATTGTATTAATTTATTATTTAATATACTTCTTAAACATCATCTCATTTACTGCCACTTTCTGCTTATTGTTTAGGAGAGTTAAATTTTACTTTTTTTTTCCAACTTAATTACAACAGTAAAGTTATATCTAACATTCATAAGTTTACCAATATGAAATAATTTACTGCAACTATATATCTTTATTTTTATATTGATTAAATATGAGGTTATAGCAATCTTTTTATTTCGACTGTACATTCAGCAAACAATAATTTTCGATCATAAATGTTTATTTAAGGGCATCTTACATGCATTTTACCTAACTTAATGATTTGGAAAAAATATCAGGTTCTTAAAAGAAAAAAAACGAAATTCCTTAATTTAGTTTATCCCTAAAAAATCATTTTGATTATTTCTGCGATGTACTAGTATATCTAATATCTAATTTAAATAAGATTACTAACTTGAATAATATTTGGAATCATGACTAGCTGAAACAAAACAATTTTATACTGAAATATTATATACAAAAGATTTTACATTAATTTGCGAGTAGCATTACTGTAACTAATACATAATTATGTTATAAGCTGTAGTGTACGGGAGAGGGGGGCACGTTTGAATATTTTGTTTAGAAAATCAACATATTTCTTACTTGAACTATATTTATTGCATTTTAAATATTACATGAGAAAACAAAGTATTTCATCATATGAGCCAAAAATTTAAAGTTTTACAAAGAAATTAAATACGTTGTGAGACTTTAAAAAGCTTAGAGATTTCTTTTAAAACCTGCCCCATGTAGAGGTACCCTTGAACAAGCTAGGGGCACCTTTGAACAAATAAACAAACTATGAATATATTAAGAGTTTTTATGAAAAACTACAGATCTTTAAGAAAGATAAAATATTCAGAATAAAATTAACTACATTTTGCTGAAATTACAAATTTTTTTAATTTAATTATTAGTTATTTAAGGAAAAACTTTAAAATATCACACAACATAAAGAAAAACTTCATTAATAAAATATAAAACCCTTATACAACTATGCAAAGCTTCAAAATTGATTTTTTTTTCTCAGTACAACTTTCATATTAAGTAAAATAATTCTTAATTAATCTCTTAATTTTCACATTTTATAAAAAAATTCCAAAAATAATAATATTTAGATACATCCATAACTCTTTTACTTCATAGTTTTAATTGTTGAATGGTGCCCTAACTTTTTTGTTCAATGGTGCTCCATCACATTGTGTTTAGCTTTACAACTATTTACTCAATTAGGCTTAAGAATTTGAATAAAAGAAAGCTTATAAGCTAAAGCTAACATCTTTATTTAAATATTGAACAGTCAGTTTAAATTTTAGGTATACAAGATTGTCAATTAAAAGCTTACAACTTTATTTTGAAGAAAGAGAAAAATACATACCTTGAATAGACAGTAGTGCGCGTGCAAAATGGTAAAGCTTGGTATCCTTGTTGCATTGAAGCAGCAGTAATGTCCTGCATCCATCTTTCAAAAATATAATTTATTTCAAAGAAAATATTTACAGTATTCAAAGGTGCCCCAGTTCAAATGTGCCCCCCTCTCCCTTATACTTAGAATTGAAATACAGTAAAATAGGTGCGAAAATCAACGTATACCAGAAAAACTGTTCTGTTCTGTAAGTCAAAGTTTTAGTGCGTTTTTAATCATAGTAGTTGAAGTTGTTTTTCGGATGCATAATTATTTCTAAGGTTGAAGTAGGAGTACTTTTGACGGAACATTAGAGTTGAAATTGAAATATTTGATGAAATTCCTTTTGTATTTTTTATGATATATCCAGCACAGTATTCGAAAAATTGGCAGTTATTTATGTTGCATTAATTTAAAAACATTTCGTAAACTTTCTTATTACTGTGTGAAAAATGTAATTTAAAAACATAGAATTTATGCATTATGTGAACAATCTACGTACATAATTATCTAACAACATATCCTGGATAATCATTTACTTCAAGTATTTAAGTTTCTGTTAATGGAATTGGGCTGAAGCTAATGATAATTATAGTTGGAAATAAAAATGCCTTTAGTGAGTTCGCTGTCTTTAATTAATTTAGAAGTTATAAAAAACAATCCTTAATTGCGCAAATCCACATACATACCTGAAAAATAAAACAAATAGGAATCTAGATTAAAATTGTTTAACACGTTCAGCGACACGTGTACCGCCGACGGCGCGCACTTTATTTTTATTAGAGTGCCGTGTGTGCCGCCGGCGGTCACATGTAAATCTAAATTTTTAAAATATTAATTTTTATGGCACGTCAGAAACATACATTACTGTTGTTCTATTGCAATTATAAAAAGCATGTTATATTATGATTTTGAAATTAATTTCTAATCTTATATTGCAGATGAGTTATAGAAGGAATAAAAACATATCTTGGTTTCAACTCAGAATTTTATTTCATCAACATTAAATAAAACATTTCATCATTTTTATGTTTTTCATTAAAAAAAAAAGAAAAGAAAAAAAAGAAAAGGAAAAAAAAACCTTAGATCAATTTTTATTGTTGATTCTTGTTATTACTAAAATAAAAAATATATTGGTATCGTTATAGAAAAAAAATTACTTATGTGGCAGCCGACGCGCCGGTGAATAAAACACATTTTTTTTTTTTTTATAAATTCTATTAACATTTCCAATAAATATCACTGACGTTATTAGTTTATCGCTAAATGCAGGTATGCCACTGCCGACTATTTTTACTTTCTTCTATGGATAATAGAAGAAAGTATTGTAATTGAAATTTTTTTCGACTTTGGGTTTTCGGTGGATTTATACGTTTTAGGGGTCAGAGATTGCGAAAAACATGTTTTTACAAAATGTCTGTCTGTTCGTCTGTCCGGCCTCATTGTATCATCGAAAAATTGCATGACGTTATGCTTCAAATTGAACCACATTTTTTTCTATGTTTCTGGCTATGGCAAGCAGGTTCTATTAGAATTTGGGGATATTTCGACGAAAGGGAGCGCTGTGATCGATATTTTTGTTCCATTTTCACTATTGTGTCATCGAAAAGTGCATAAAGTTATGGAGATAATTGAACCAAATTTTTTTCTATGTTTTAGACTATAGCCTGCAGGTCCAGGTTGAATTCGGGAATATTTCGACGAAAGGGGGCGCTGCGATCGCGATTTTTGTTCAATTTTCACTATTGTATCATCGAAAAGTGTATGATGTTATGCAGATTATTAAACCAAACTTTTGTTCTATGAATCTGGCTGTGGCCAGCAGTTCCTACTTGAATGTAGGGATATTCCGCCAGAAGGGGCGCTGTGATAGCCATTTAAAGATTTCAAATTCAAAAAGATGCACAAAAAAATTATAAATCCTAGAAGTTTTTCCGTTAAATGTTCGGCCTTAATGCGGAGAATCCGGAGCAATTTTTGTTTTGCCTGTATCTTAAAAAATGGCGGAGATATAGCGGTTTGAAATTTTAGGGTGGTTGACATTTTCACAGAAGACAGCAGAATTCATCCATAAACAGGTTTAATTTATGAGTTTTAGTTAACAAGTTTTCGGCAAATTTTATTTCATTGTTGTAACCATTGTTCCTATTCTTATATGCTTAACACTATATATTTATATTCGCCAACGTCAAATTCTCGCCAAGCGTGGCGACAGATGGCGAAATATCACGAAATTTGGCGACAAAAATAGGTTGCCATAAATGAAACCAACATGGCTGTAGAAGACTAATTTGGCGATATTCACATTCAAATTCAATGTTGACGAGAACTGGAAATGAATCTTCTTTAATTGGGATCCACGCATTTTAACTTCGTGTTTTCCAGTAAAATTAGCTAAAATCGTAAAACCAAGGAATAGGCAGGCTATCTGTTCCTGTCGGTACAGCCAGAAGGCCTTTCGTAGTTTAGTATACATCAGTTGATCACATCCCGGTAACCCGACGGTTCGAAAGCAGCTGACGTACAACAAAATGGCGAAAAATATTGATTTTATTGGCGATGTGATAGCGATTTTTGAAGTATTAACTTGACTGAGATAGAAGAAAGTTTTGGGATTGGCACATCCGACTAGTTTTATTTTTTCTCGCACGACTTTCTCAAGATAAAATTTTTCACACACACGTTGACAACACGTGCAAGAGAAATATACTATTAAATTTATTTTTTCAAAATACTGGTGCAAATAGAATATAAACATAGTCGCCAGTGGCAGCCCTGTAAATGTAATAATAATGTTACCTTATGAAAGCTAAATTCATATATATGGTGGCACTCAACGTGTTAACAAATTCTGCGTGCTATAAATTCTTTTGAATTTTAATACAGTCAACTCCCTCTAATCCGCACAGCTTGGGACCAAAGGTTGTGCAGATTATAGAATTTTGCGGATTATAGGTCATTGCTTAGTTTATATTTTTTTCTCCTGTAATTTTACAGTAAATTAATCATTAATGCATAAATTAGTTGGTAAAAAAGAAAGATATTGTAAAACATTGCATTATTTAATTAAAAATCCCATTATGTTTAAGGAAAAATGTCTGTAAATTTTATTTTACAATTTCTTTTGTTTATTTTTACAATTTTCAAACATAGTAATAATTGTCATTTGTTTGAGAACTTTTGGTCTAGTAGTTTTTCTTGAAGTCTATGTATAGTCATTATTTCTTGTTCTGAGACAAAACTCTTTTCTGAAGAAAATCCAGATATTTATAACCCATATCCAAGACGTCAGAATTATCCTATTTTCACTAGAGTTTAACATAGTAGTACTCATAATGTCATTTGTGAAACTCTCTTTATTGCACCTTCATCTTGGGAGGATATCCATCCAATTATATTTTCTCCATTCAAGAAATCTGGCACAACAGTTAGTGAATTTTTTAGTTTTGTATTAGTGAATTTTTCTGCAGATTTCTGTTTAGCACTATCCAAACTGAAGCCAATTAAGTAACATCATCACCATTACTGTCTATAACTGAAGATGTTGGACACAAATTTTGCTTTGCACCTACTAAAGTGTTTTTGTATACAGAGACTCATGCATCAGCCAAGAGAAATATACAGCCCTTAGTTGTAAATTGCCTTCTATACTCCTCCATATTAGCCGATAAATCAGAGGTTATAATTTTGTGCATAAATTCCATTTAATATTGTCATTTCATGCTACGAATAATTCCCTGATCCATTGGATGAATAAGATAATTTGTATTCGGGGGTAAAAGTAATGTAGATACATTGCCTTTTTGTAATAATTTTGGATTTCTAGCACAATTATCTAAGAGCAATAATATTTTACAGTTTAAAGGTAAACCGACCTTTGTACTACAATGCATATAGGCTTCATTTACAAAATGATTTTCAAACCATTCTGTTTAAATTTGCTGGGTGAAACTACGCTTTTTTATTGTTACAACATGTAATAGGCAAGAAAAAAGTCTCGTGATTTTTTTACTTTTTTTTTCAATGTGAAAAATAAAGTTTTACTTCATTGAGATACAAAAATTTAGGGGGAGGGGACTGTCTACTGATAATCAATCCAATTGCTGCCGTTCCGGAATTTCTCTCACACAGTTAATGGTAACCAAATTTTCATTGTTTACATCTGAAACAGTGTGCGGATTATAAGCATTTGCGGATTATAGAGTTGCGGATTAGAGGGAGTTGACTGTATTGTCAAATAAATGGTTTCGAATGTGCATTGAATTGCCAGTGTAGTATATGATTGTGTAATTCTTTATGTTTTATCTATTTCTTTAAAATTTAAGCTATCCTACACGATGAGTGCATTTTTCGAATTGTTCCATTTGATGGATTAATTATTTTACTTTAAATATTCTTAAACAAACAACTACTGTTTATTTCCTACAAAAACGTATATAAACATTTCAGCTGATTTACGAACTTAACCCATTTATGTCTTGCGTCGATGCTTTAGTAAAATGGGAAAAAGTGTATTTCACACCACTTTTTCTTTAATAGAAATTTGGTGTCTTATTTTATCAAGGACTCCTCGATAAGATAAGACAGCAAATTTCTATTAAAAAAAGCTTGTGTGAAATGCACTTTTTCCAATTTTGCTAAAGCGTCCCAAAATTGGGACGCTAAGCATACATGGGTTAACTAGTAACATAAATGCAGTACTTGTGAAGGATATTAGGATTACATGATTAAGTGCTCCAAATAACTTCTGTGCGCGTTGGAATCGGTATTCAACTATGCTACAAGGCTACAGAACTAGCAGGAATGTGAAAACGAGCAACGAAATGTATAATTTTATTTACTATTGTTCGACATGGCTAAAACGTCAAACAAAACGTCTCGCACTAATCAATCTAATTATTAGATTTAAAGCCTTCCGTTCAATTATTACTTTTTTTTCTAAAGAATATTCTGAAAGCTTCTGTTTTGCTATTTAACACTAGAACGACGGGAAAATTTACACAAGTTTCATAAAAATATTTCACACCAGAATTTTTATTTAGGACTTTTAACTTATGTATTTAACTTATTTTTGTGCAGTATATATTTAACTTATTGTATGAAAAAAAATCCGGTTCGAATCGACATTTTTTCTTTTGGTAGGGACCAAAATGACCCCTCACCGTCGTTCTACTGTTAAAAAACAGAGGGTAAAGACAAGAATGTATGCATTATGTTAACAATCCATATATATTTCAAATTTTAATCCTTAAATGGCGTATAGCCAACATAGTGAAAAAATATCCGAGCCGGGACTCGAACCCGGGTCATCAGTATAGCGCACTGACGTTCTACCAACTGAATCACTTGGAACTATACCCAGCCTGGCACTTCTCACTATCACATGTCGGAAAGGCTACAAGATGGAATATTTTTTCGTGTGCCACCAACCCTGTGGCAAACACAAAACTAAAGATAATCCAGCAAAGATGATTGAATAAATCTATTTTAATACTTGGAAATTTTTCCATAGAAAATTTCTCACGCCTTGCATTTATAATATTTCAAATTTTAATTGCTTAAAATACGTATAGCCAACACAGTGAAAAGTATCCAAGCCGGGACTCGAACCCGTGTCATCAGTATAGCACACTGAAGTTCGTAAAACGTAAATTTATTTACAAATTTAACTAGTAACATAAATGTAGGTACTTGTGGAACAATATTACGCATACATAATTAAATGCTCGAAATAGCTTCTGGACGAATAGAAATAAGCTTCTGTGCGCAGGGGAATCTGTATTCAAATTTGATGCTACAAGATATGTCTATAGAACTAGAAGTAACATGTAAACTAAAAACCAAATACATAACTTTTTTAGTGTTATTTCATATGCTAAACAGTCTCGCACCAAACAATCTAATTATTTGATTTAAAATCTTAGTATTAGTAGATTTAAACTATTACGTATACATGATCAAATACTCGAAAAAGCTTCTGCACGAATAGAAATGAACTTGTGTGTGCAGTGGAATCGGTATTCAAATTTGATCCAACAAGAAATGTCTACAGAACCAGAAGGAACGTGTAAATGAAAAACTAAATCTATAATTTTTTTTAGTATTGTTTGATACGCTAAATATTCTCGCATCAAACAATCTAATTATTTGATTTAAAATCTTAGTTTTAGTAGATTGATAATATTACGCATACATGATTATATACTCGAAATAGCTTCTGCACGAATAGAAATAATCTACTGTGTGCAGTGGAATCAGTATTCAAATTTGATGCTACAAGAAATGTCTACAGAACTAGAAGGAACGTGTAATCGAAAAACTAAATCTATAATTTATTTTTAGTATTGTTTGCTATGCTAAATAGTCTCGCATCAAACAATCTAATTATTTGATTTAAAATCTTAGTTTTAGTAGATTTAAAATATTACGCATGCATGATTATATACTCGAAATAGCTTCTGCACGAATAGGAATAATCTACTGTGTGCAGCGGAAACAGTATTCAAATTTGATGCTACAAGAAATGTCTACAGAACTAGAAGGAACGTGTAATCGAAAAACTAAATTTATAATTTATTTTTAGTATTGTTTGTTATGCTAAATAGTCTCGCATCAAACAATCTTATTATTTGATTTAAAATCTTAGTTTTAGTAGATTTAAAATATTACGCATACATGATTATATACTCGAAATAGCTTCTGCACGAATAGAAATAATCTACTGTGTGCAGCGGAATCAGTATTCAAATTTGATGCTACAAGAAATGTCTACAGAACTAGAAGGAACGTGTAATCGAAAAACTAAATCTATAATTTATTTTTAGTATTGTTTGATATGATAAATAGTCTCGCATCAAAATCTAATTATTTGATTTAAAATCTTAGTTTTAGTAGATTTAATCCTTTGAGGGGCGGTGGCATATATTAAATACCACCTAATTTTAATCCGATTCAAACCAGAAACGTTTAATTAAATTTTACTTTTTTAACTTTGGCGAGAAAAGGTTAAAAAATTGCTTATTCTTATTTGGAAGTAAATTCTTTCCTGAATTCCGGTGGGAATTCAACGTTACGGGTGCACAAGTGCTTGCCCCTGAAATGGTTACAATATTACGCATACATGATTATATACTCGAAATAGCTTCTGCACGAATAGAAATAATCTAATGTTTGCAGTGGAATCAGTATTCACATTTGATGCTACAAGAAATGTCTACAGAACTAGAGGGAACGTGTAATAGAAAAACTAAATCTATAATTTATTTTTAGTATTGTTTGATATGCTAAATAATCTCGCATCAAACAATCTAATTATTTGATTTAAAATCTTAGTTTTAGTAGATTTAAAATATTACGCATACATGATTATATACTCGAAATAGCTTCTGCACGAATAGAAATAATCTACTGTGTGCAGCGGAATCAGTATTCAAATTTGATGCTACAAGAAATGTCTACAGAAATAGAAGGAACGTGTAATCGAAAAACTAAATCTATAATTTATTTTTAGTATTGTTTGATATGCTAAATAGTCTCGCATCAAACAATCTAATTATTTGATTTAAAATCTTAGTTTTAGTAGATTTAAAATATTACGCATACATGATTATATACTCGAAATAGCTTCTGCACGAATAGAAATAATCTACTGTGTGCAGCGGAATCAGTATTCAAATTTGATGCTACAAGAAATGTCTACAGAACTAGAAGGAACGTGTAATCGAAAAACTAAATCTATAATTTATTTTTAGTATTGTTTGATATGCTAAATAGTCTCGCATCAAAATCTAATTATTTGATTTAAAATCTTAGTTTTAGTAGATTTAACCCTTTGAGGGGCGGTGGCATATATTAAATACCACCTAATTTTAATCCGATTCAAACCAGAAACGTTTAATTAAATTTTACTTTTTCAACTTTGACGAGAAAAAGTTAAAAAATTGCTTATTCTTATTTTGAAGTAAATTCTTCCCTGAATTCCGGTGGGAATTCAACGTTACGGGTGCACAAGTGCTTGCCCCTAAAAGGGTTACAATATTACGCATACATGATTATATACTCGAAATAGCTTCTGCACGAATAGAAATAATCTAATGTTTGCAGTGGAATCAGTATTCAAATTTGATGCTACAAGAAATGTCTACAGAACTAGAAGGAACGTGTAATAGAAAAACTAAATCTATAATTTATTTTTAGTATTGTTTGATATGCTAAATAATCTCGAATCAAACAATCTAATTATTTGATTTAAAATCTTAGTTTTAGTAGATTTAAAATATTACGCATACATGATTAAATACTCGAAATAGCTTCTGCACGAATAGAAATAATCTAATGTTTGCAGTGGAATCAGTATTCAAATTTGATGCTACAAGAAATGTCTACAGAACTAGAAGGAACGTGTTATAGAAAAACTAAATCTATAACTTATTTTTAGTATTGTTTGATATGCTAAATAATCTCGCATCAAACAATCTAATTATTTGATTTAAAATCTTAGTTTTAGTAGATTTAAAATATTACGCATACATGATTATATACTCGAAATAGCTTCTGCACGAATAGAAATAATCTAATGTTTGCAGTGGAATCAGTATTCAAATTTGATGCTACAAGAAATGTCTACAGAACTAGAAGGAACGTGTAATAGAAAAACTAAATCTATAATTTATTTTTAGTATTGTTTGATATGCTAAATAATCTCGCATCAAACAATCTAATTATTTGATTTAAAATCTTAGTTTTAGTAGATTTAAAATATTACGCATACATGATTAAATACTCGAAATAGCTTCTGCACGAATAGAAATAAGCTTCTGTGTGCAATGGAATCAGTATTCAAATTTGATGCTACAAGAAATATCTACAGAACCAGAAGGAACGTGTAAATGAAAAACTAAACCTATAATTCTTTTTAAGTGTTGTTTGATACGCTAAATAGTCTGGCATCAAACAATCTAATTATTTGATTTAAAATTTTAGTATTTCTTTTCAGATATTACTTCAGTGGCTGAGAGGTTGTGCTCTCGAAGCTGGTAGACGGGAGGTGCTGGGTTCGATCCCAATCTCACCAGTCGGCCTAATCGTTCGGAGTTTTCGTGGTTTTCTTCGAGCCGTGGATTTATCCATGCGTAAATACGGATTAGGTTTCATTAGAAAGACCCCCACGAAGGGCACTCCCCCCCGGGCCTATATCCCTAGTGTAGATAATTGGCCGTCAATAATCAACCCAACCCAGATATTACTTCAGTTCTGTGATTATTATTTTAATATTACGAAAGCTTTTCTTACTACAGGGTTCGTATGCTTTTACCACAATTGTTACCACAATTGTTAGCACAATTTTTAACAGAATTTTTTTATTTAATATTTAAATAAGCAGAAATTGTAGACGTCAAGATTAATTGCAGAATTTATCATACTTTTCTGCATTTAACCACTTCACGGGCGGAGGTTCATTTTTGGATCACTTAATTTTAATTCCTAAATGCTACATTGCACCAGAATTTTGCATTGAAAAATTCCCTTTCATTAACCCTTTAGCGGCCGGTGTCCACAAAAAAGGACACCTAATTTTAATTCCAAAACTGACAAACGGCACCAAGAATATTTAATTAATTTTTTCCTTTTATAAATTATGAGAAATTAAGTAGGTTCTTATTTTGTAATAAATTCTTCTGTAAATTCTGGTGTAGCCGATATTTTCATCAATTTAAAAACGGACTTACTCCGCGCCGGAAAGGGTTAAGTGAATAAAGAAAAGATTTTTCTTATTTTCGATAAATTTGCTTCTAATTTCTGGTGTCAATCAATCATTTCAACATTTTACGAATAGAAGTTCCTTGCCCCTGAAAGGGTTAAATAATGCAAAAAATTCTATTAAAAATTGTGGTAAATGCGTACGAACCCTGCATTACTATGTAAAAAACATAGGGTAAAGACAATAATTTGTGAATTAAGTTAACATTCTTTATAATTATCACTACGCAGAATAAATTTCATGTATCCACCTTTACTTGACATACTTAAACACCTTCTAATGAAATTGTGCAGAAGCGAAGAATAATTATCGTACAAAATGCAAATGTCATTAATCTGTTCGTGCCTTTAATTAATTTAGAAGTTATAAAAACTATCCTTAATTGCTTGAATCAACACACCTGTAAAAAAACAACGAAAAGGAATCCAGATTAAAGTTGTTTAACAAGATCTACACGTGCTGCAAGTTTATGGCAAAGTTAATTTTCTAAAATATATTCTTGTTTCGAATGTGTTTTGAATCACGCATCTATGTGTATTTGTAATTATTTGGATTTACTTTTAATCTTTTTCTACATAATGAATTCGAAAAAGAAGGGAGGGCTTTCTTTTTCAATTATTGCGATTTTTTATAACTGGGTGTGTATTTTTGAACATATTTGCAGAGGTGCCAAGCTCACTAATCTTACGTAATATGTGGCTTAATTAGACCAAGGTTTTATACATTTCGCACCAGAAATCCCTTTAAAAAATGAAATTAAATATATTCCACGTAGAAATTTGAAATTAAATAAATAAAGAATCATCATATAAATTTTCTGGTTCGGAACGCAGTTAAACTGGGTCAAATTAATTCACATATTACGGTAGTTTAGTAGCTTGGCATCTCTGTATTTGATTTATAAAATATACAGGGTGATTCGAAAATGAGTATACATTTGAAAAATTAATAATTCACGGAATAATGTACGTACAGAGGTAAAAATTGACACACATGCTTGGAATGACATGAGGTTTTATTGTAACCACACAAAAAAAAGGCTAACAAAAAAGGCCGACAGATGGCACTGAACAGCAAAACGTCAGTGACTCTGCCTGAGAATCGTGTATAAAAGAAGCTGTAATGAGAGAGAGAATCAGATGCACCAGCAATCGCAGCATGTTGACGTTACCAGAAAAGGCAATGTGAAGCTCTACTATCAAAATGGGGAATCTGCCGCGATCAACCGACATCAATAGGCATGCTAAAAGACAACTTCCAACGCGAATTTCTCACCATAACTACAGAAATGCTGCACAGTGCTGCGCACAACATTGTCCCTCCGCTACAGCTATTGTTGCGGGATGACGGTGGACATGTTGAGCATTCGTTCTGAAAAACATCGTCTTTGCTTTGTCATAATTTGTTATGCTAATCATTGCTTTTCTTATCACACGAAGCGCCATCTGTCGGCCATTTTATGAACTCTTTTGTGGATACAATAACACCCCATGTCATTACAAGCATGTGTGTCAATTTTTACCTCTCTACGTACATCATTCCGTGAATTATTAATTTTTCAAATGTATACTCATTTTCTGATCACCCTGTATATATTTTATATATATAAACCAGACTTTTGTTTAATCAATGAGAAATAATAATACTGTATTATAAAATAATTACTGGAACATTTAGATTTATTTTTATTAAACACAATCTAAACTCTTTCTTTTATAAATCTGTGAATACAGAAAAAATTCTTGAAAAATTTCTTGCTCTTGCTTTTACGTCTTTTGCTCTTGTTGAGAGCGAACATATGTAATGAATAAACGTTGCGTCACTGCAAACGAAATGTGTGCTTGTGCCATTAATTATTCCATTACTGGGAAAGAATCACTAATTGTTTGAATGCTTATTTGAATAGATAAAAACGAGGAAACTTCAAGGGTATTTACGAATGTTCTCGTACGAACATTGGCTTTAAATGACTTTTAACTATAAGATCCATTGCTTCATTTAGTTTTTCTGGCAAAAGATATATTTTACATGCGTTTTTAAACTATGTTTTATAATTTTTATTAAACATACTTTTGAGATGTATTTTGTAAACCAAAATATATTGTGAAAATATTGTGTTTCAATCAGTGGTGGTTCGTGGCTGGCGGCTTTATTTGGGGCACTAAATGCATGTCTGCCAAATTTTATTCTTCTCGTACCAATACGTTTTAAACGAAATTTTCGACTTACATTTTGGGAAGAAAGTTCTTCCATTAAAAAAATAATAAATTTCATTTAAAAAATAGTGGTATTAAAAGAATAAATCTTTCAATTATGCATTTTGTGCCCCAAAAATGGACAGTTACTGGTTTCAATACATCATCAAAACAACAACAACAAAAATTGTATTTCTACTATACACAAATCACATTATCAACATATTTATATTTTTATGAATCTAGGAACATAGTAATTTTTTCCCATTTTACGTTCTCCATTTTACGTTTTTGTAACGAGATTAGACATATGTAATGAATAAATATGGCTCAACTTTAAACGAAATAAGTGCTTATGCCATTAATTATTCGGTGGAAGTGAAAAAAATTAAGTGACTGTCTAAGTTAATTGTGTGCGCCAGTTGTCATTCCAAGTAGCTCAATTGGAAGAGCATTAGCAATTTGAATTAAAGGTTCTGGGTTCGATTCCCGGCGTGGACACTTTACCACTCAGTTGGACATTTTCAATTTGTATGATATCCTTCATAAACAGTATTATTTCGTTAAAATTATGAAGTGTATTATTACCGCTTCATTTAGTTTTCAGCATTTAGTAGAAAACAAAACAAAACATCCCGAAAAGCTCAATGGGCCATTTTTGAGACTTGTACTTCAAACAACCTAATACTTATATGCTTAAAGATATAAGCCGTTTGTGCGTTCGAAACATGTAAATATTTATATTAAAAGGTTTTTAAAAGCCTTCACGTGTTCGTATGATTCATTTAATAATTAGAATAATTGTGTTTAATTGACTAAATATAAACAGAGTACTGAGAGTTGGACACAAATAGGTTTAAAATATTTTTTAATTTGTTTTGCTTAAAAAAAATAATAATAATAACTATTTTTAATTTCAAAGATGTTAGGTCGAAAAATATTTTTTAATCTTTATAGATAAAAAGTTAAAATAGTTGTTTTATCATACTGTAATTTTAAACTTTTAGTCTTAAAATTTATTCTGGTTTTGTTCTATTAGTTATCCTTTAAAATGTCTGCGAAAAATATTTTCTGCATCAAATATTTAAGATATCCGTGAAAAAAAAAATCGTAAATTTATTCCATAAACTAGTGTAAACACAAACTTAGTTCTCATTCTTCCATATTTACACTTTTTTAATCCCCGCAAAGCTTTTCCAAACTTCAATTTGTTCTGCTCAACTTATTTATTTTTGAAAATTGTTTTCTTTAAAATGAACGTAAGAACGTATAATATAAAAACGAAATATGTCTTGCAATAAAGAACTGCATGTTCTTGAACGCATAACAATCTTTAAAAGTTCCATTAAAGATCAAAACAGAATATCTGCAAAATACAGATATTCTTGGGAAATGTAGCAGGACGTTCTCTTTACACAGCTGTTGCCAGCATATATTTTTTTAATATTTTGGAATATTAAGTTTAAAAACTATTGGGTTACTCTTGAAATTCCAACTCGAAGATCAAATTATTGTCGACTCATTGATTCAGAATTTTTTTTAGAACTGTTAAATTCAGTATTTTTCTTCTCTTTTTCTCTAAGAAATATGTCTTTTTTTTATTTTGAATAGTGAGACATAGATTTTAGCATAAAAAATCAGCGTCAGTTATTTGAAAGTGTCCGAATATTATTTTTAAATGTTTATAATGGCGATAAAAATATTAATTGAAAGTTTTTGTTGATATTTTTTTCATGTCTTAGTACATATACAGTAAAAGCTGTTAACATGTTCACTGACTGGTTATTTCCGGAATTTTATTTTATTTAAAATTTCGAATTCATACCAGAAAATACTAATAGCAATATTTAGTTTATTTAATTACAGATATTTTCTGGTTACATAAAATAAAAAAATTCTTTCGAAATTTCCGATACGAATTCGTAATTTAAGATTGAAAAACCAGGATTATACTCGTGGTTGGCGGCGAATGGGTTAAAATATGTATGTACCGTAATTTCCGGCGTATAAGCCGCAGCTCAAAGAGTCGTTTTCCGACCCAGAAATATTATTTTATAAAATGTAACTTAAAAGATCGCTGTAAATATTTAACTACAATTATTGAATAAAATTTCTGGGTCGAAAAACGATTCTTTGAGCTGCGGCTTATACGCCGGAAATTACGGTAATAGAAACTTTAAAAATATAATAACTTTGGTCTTATCGAAAAAAACAAAACAGAAAAATTTATTATTAAGTGAAAATGATACAAACTGTTTCAAGTTTCCAGAATCCTGAATTCACCTTATTGTAACAAATCATATAAATAATTTCGTGAAAACAAAATTCCATTTAAAATTACTTAAAGGTGTTTAATTATACACTTTCCAAAATATCAACCAAGTACTTTCGAGCATCTGACGTGCTCATCATCAGGGTTAAAACCGTTAAAACGTTACAAACCAGATGTCGAGCTCATTCCTTTATACTTGATGGACTGTTCTAAAAATGAAAAGTGAGGGGGAGGGGGAAACATATGTTGCTTGGACTGTTCCATAATTCAAACTGGAGAGGGGAAGGAATTTGTGTTATTCCTAGTAAATTATACAAAATCCTGGGAATAGTGTATAATAATGTATCATTACACGTATAAGCAGTTCGACGTAGAACTTTTTTCACCTCACTTTTCATTTTTTTGAATAGTCCATCGAGTATAAAGGAATGAACTCGACATCTGAATTGTAACGTTTTAACAGTTTTAACACTGATGCTCAGCACGTCAGATGCTCGAAAATACTTGGTTGATATTTTGTAAAGAGTGTAATTAAGCACATTTAAGTAATTTTAAATCGAATTTTGTTTCTACGGATTATTATTATTAAGTATAAAAGAAAAAATGTTTCCTTTTTTATTTAAAGCACTCTTTTATAAGCATTCAATGTCTATCTTAAAAATAACGCATAAATTCAGCACAGTAATTAATGTTGTTCAAAAAAATAATAATACGTCACAATATTAATTTGGCGCGAGCTCCGTATACAGAAAATTCATCAATTTTATTTAGGCATTGCAGAAAGCGCAAACTAGTGAATGGGTTTAAAAAATACACAATTTTTGCTCTTTTTAGGGTTTCGTTCATCTCACGAAACCCAATTACTCCTGTTCCGTTGTTTGTCCGTCACAAAGCCATTCTCAGAAACTATGTAACTTACAGAATTGAAACTTTGCATATATATAGCTGAATACCAGCTATGAAGCTCAAAATATTAAAATTCGAAAAAATCCTATTATTTTAATAAATAGAGATAAAAAAAAACAAAATTCTAACAGCCTTTTCCTATAAAATTTAAACATGTTTCGTTATAGCAGTTGCCAAAAATTAAAAATCCGCAATGAAATTCTTTCTACAATAATTAATTTTCTATTGAACGATTTCTACGGGAAAAATGAAAATGAAATAAAAAGTTTCACCAATTGAAAAAAAGATAAATATGAAATAAAATTGATTGACGTGATAGTGGTAATAAAACGGAAAATTTCTAAAATTTCTCAATAATACAAAGAGTATGAGTATGTGTATGTACACAAAGCAGATTAATAACACGTCATTAGAGAATTAAAAAGAAAATCTGACGTCATATTGGAAATTTTACGAATTTTTCAAATGTTTGAGAATAATACAAAGCGAGCATCAATATGAGTAATAGAGAATCGTAAATATATGAGTTTGAGAAACATATTGAATCTTGATAAAAATCCGATTATGGAAATATTCCCTTATTTTAACATCTTGAAAGTGTACAGCATGTTTAATTTTGAAATTATTTTTGTAAATATTGCATTTAGTCCGCATGACAGATGTTATTATGACAGAATATAATAGCGGGCTTTGCCCGCTATCGGGCGGGTTTAGATGTTCGAAAAAAAAAGAAAAAAATAGACCGGTATTTTTTTACTTTATAAAAAACATAACTTTTTTTTTTTTTTTTTTTTTTTTTTTGGCTAAATGAAATTTATTTGGATTTATTAAAGAAAGGATAAAGTGTTTTGAAAGGAATATTAAACGAAACCCTTTTTGTGCGATCTTCGATCATACACTTACCCACTTGTTTAAATATAGCAACAGAAAGAAAAAAAAAGTGCATTATATTTATTACATATTCAGGATTTCTAATTTATTTTGTCAACATATAACCATAATTTAATTAACTTTAAACTGTTAATTCATAAAAGCATATTTTTTAAACAAATTATTATATTCATTATTTTTTGTTTATATTTGTTTTATACTTGCAGTGTTGCAATTCCATAACCAGTTGGCCTATTTTAATGAACGCGATTTCGCGCCTCATATTCGTTCTTATAACTGGTAACCATGAAAAATATTTGATTATTTATCACCTACCTCTAGATACCTTTAAAATACCGTTAAAATGAATTTTGTTCTAAAAAAATCAAAATGTTGAATTGTTATCGGAAACACACATGTGTACATATTTTTTTTAAATTCCAGCATATCAAGAAGTGTGTGATAAATCGTTTCCATCTTTACATACATGAATCAAATTAAGTTAAATAAAAGAGTGTAAAAAATAAAGCACATATTATGCACTTGACACTGGCCTGGAGAAAAAGTATTGTTACTAATTGTCTGTTAAAAACTGAACCTGCACAACACGGAAAAAAAATCTCCATTAATTCATTTATTGTGCCAAAATATTGTTAATATAGGGCACAAATCAGCTTAATCCTACACGGCACATTTTTTTTTTTACTCACATTTAGGGTTAGATACATGGAATTTTTAATACGCTGGACTGTGAAATGAAAAAAGAAATCCTAAAAATGATGATTATGATACCGGAAAATTTTTAAGATGAATACTGAACATTAATTAATATTTGAAATTGATTTAATCTGTATTTTAATGCGTGACAATGTAAACTGCTTTTTTTTGTTAATGGGGTAGACTTATGCTCTTTCCTGCTTTACCCATGCATTTTTTGCGATCGATTCTCCTTTTGAAACAGTAAAACATCTTTCATTATCTCTTCATTTATTTTTCTATGTAATTATTATATTTTAATGCTTTTCTACTCACTTTACAATTTTTTTCCTCCTCGTTACACTATTATACTGCAAGTTAAATTTAATAGGCCAAATTAAATTTGATTGGCTGGCTTACTTATTTTGGATTGACTGATGAAGTTCTCAGTCGAATCTTTTTAATTTTCTTTCGTTTTCTAGTACTAATATGCTACATTTATACTTTTTTTCTCATGCCTCCTCTATGATATGATATATAACTACTCATATACGGATTAGTAAGAGACGAAAAATGATTATGATTCAAGCATTTCTTTGTTCATTCTCTTGTTACAGGAGACAAAATCGTGCTTATCAAATTTATTCACTTAGCTTTATGCGGTAGAATGTAATGTATGCTTTCAAATATCTAATGGACTGTGAAATTGAGTAAAAGTGGAATATTTGTAGCTAAGCTGTAAAGCATTTATTTGTAAGAAACTTTATCGATTTTGGATTTACCTAAATCATGGTTATTGATTTTAAATTACCTAATTAAAAGTGAATTAAAAAGAATTTATTTTCAAGAGTCATATGTATTTGGCAATTAAGAATGATCATATAATATTTAAAGCCAGATTTCCTTTAGTATATTTTTTAAATATTTTTAATTTTATATCCAGTCTTCGATTTATTTCACTAACTTTGAAACTTGGATCTTTTATTCGTCAATTTTTGGTGAAAAGTGTTATATTGTGCATTTAACTAATCTTTTATATTGTCTCGTTAATCTGTAAAATGTAAAATGTAGTATATTTATATTTATAATAAGGTTTATTTTAAGTACGTATGTTAATTATCTTTTATCATGTCATGGCTTCATTTCTAATGCAACAGTATTTAGAGAAAAAGTGTAGTTTGGATTCTACATTTCGAATATATATTTTAACAGTGTAGTTGATGCTATTTCATTTATCCTTATTTGTTAATGCATATACCAAAATCCGTTAAAATTGAACCTATATATAACGAAACCTGTTAAAAACGGAAACCTTTTGTGCTTTAAAAAAGTAATGTCATTTCATGATTATGCTGAAGAAAGTATTAATTTAGTATTAATATAGATTCATTAAATTTTTCTAAACCTATATATATAACAAAAACCTATCAAAAACAGATACTTTTCGTGCTCGGAAATTTTTATGTCATTTCATGCTCAGGCTGAAGAAATTATTAATTTAGTATTAATATAAATTCATTAAACTTTTCTAAAATTTAAAATGGTTCTTTGTGTGCTTCATACAATTTAATTAACATCTACTATGGAAACCGTACGCAAACAATAATACTAATGTAATATAGAATAGTTTAAAAATAATATTTGACGATAATTTTACTTTAAAAATTATTTTAAGTATTATCTAAATTTTGAATTGCTAAAAAACCAAAAACAATTTTGCCTATTTTATGTTACATAAAAAGCAATATTTCAGTTTCATGTGAAAGTAATTTTACATTTCTGTATTAATATTTCTCTGGTTTTGTTTTGGTCTAGTTAGCCTCTAAATGTTCGTCGAAAAAGATTTTATCTGCACCAGAAACATATATAAAATTGATCATGATAAAGAAAAAAGAAGCAAGGGAATTCCATAAACTAGTATAAACACAAACGTACTTCTCATTCTTCGAAATTTACATTTCTTAATCCCGGCCAAGATTTTCCAGACTTCATTTTGCTCTGTTAAACTTATTTATTTTTGGAAAAGCACTTATGTATTATAAACTTAACACGTTAACCCTTTAACGTTCATTGGCTTCCCTAGGAAACCAATGGAATTACAAAACTTTAATTACGAAATTGAACAGTGACAGCAGAATTTTAAAAGAAATGTTTTCCATTTATTATGTATGTGGAATATCGCTTTTTTATTATATAAAAATAAATTTGTTAATAATTTCCGGTGTCAATCATTTATTTCGACATTTTAGCAATTGAAGTGCTTCATCCGTTAAAGGGTTAACTGCCATCCGTATATTCATTCCTTGCAAACCTGACAATCACGGCATATCTGAACTAAGGCTTAGTTAACTGACACTAGTGAAGACTCGCTTATTTTGCTGGTCGGTTTTTTCCAAACGAAACTCGAATTTGACGAACCTGGAGTTGGAGACCCGACTTTCTTCGGCAGCGTACCGTCTTGAATCAAACGAATCGTGAATTATTAGGATTTTTCATTTAGACGTAAATTAAATTCAGATCTTCCTCAACGTCTTTCACGTTGCTGTAGTAAACGATTTGACATTCTTCCAACTTGAATTTAATCCTAACAGTAGCAAAATTTGTCGGAGAGTTTTAAAAAATTGCCAAAGAAGAAAACGCCAAATTACATTAAAGTAGCATAACAAATTCGATAAAAATTCTGAAAAGCGCAGATAACAAATTTTACTATATTGAGCGAAAAGATAGAAATAAGATGTTTTTTTCGAATGTAAAAAAGTCACTGCGAAACGCGAAGAAACGCTAAAAATAACATAAAAAATTCGCAAGATATTCAAAATTCGCAGAGGGCAAAGCGCAATATTTTGGGTTCAAAGATTAAAACAGGATTTTTCCTATGTATGCCAAAAACCAAAACGCCGCAAAACACGAAAGAACGCAAAAAATCGCATCAAAAATTCGAAAATTGCTGTATAAATTCTGAATAAACTTATTGAAAAAAAAGGATAAAATTTACTATATCGGACTAAAAAATTTAAAATGGATTTATATTACTAATGTCGAAAATTTGCCGCGGAACTTAATAAAATGCTAAAAATCCCATACAATAAAAATCTTATTAAAAAAAAAAAAAAAAAAAAAAAAAAAACAGAAACTGGCTTCAAGATATATAATTTCATGTCATACAGGTACATTCCTGCTAAATCTTGTAGCTCTGTGCACCACTCTCTCTTCAGAACACCACACACACACACACACATCTATCCTTATGGTTATTTATATTATACCAGACATTTTGAACAAAAATATTTTGTTTAAAAATTCAGGGAAAATAAAAAGAAAAAAACTACTAGTAGAAATTTCTGGTAGGAATTTTCGCAAAAATTATTACGTCGCACTGGCTGTCGGATGGCGCATTCATTCAGAAAAACATACGACGACCTGCGCTTCATATGCGAATTATCTCTTTCTCCGCAGCCGTTCTTAATCAAATACATACATTTCAGAATTTGTTTAAGACGTTTAATTTACTTTAAAATAATTTTACAAATTTTGTCTGTATTTTTAATCATTTCCCTACCAAAATCACAGATATTTTGAGATCAAACCAATAGATGAGAGAAATTTTTGGAAGAGGCATTTCTCCGAAAGATTTTTGAATCAAGATGGGTGTAATCGCCCAGGTAATTATTTTTAAAATCATATAATTTTGATATAATTTATTATCAGAAGTAGATTAGTATGATTGTTATTTTGTTAATAAAACTGGTAATATTGATTTAAACTTACCGTGATAGATCTAAGTAATTCTAATTTTATTATAGACTTATTTTTAAACACGTTTATATCTAGTACCTATATTTTTAAGAAAAATTCCTTCACATTTATATTTTTTCATTTATTTAAAAATAACATTTTTATTTTTTTAAATAAGTTCTCCAATTATTTTGTTTTAAACTTTTCTATTTTATTTTTCAAATGCGAAGCTTTTTTTACGACTTTCTTAGCGACGTTTATCTATTCTAAAAAAAATGGCAATTTTTTTTTATTTGATGTTAGCTTTTTGGGAGTATTATTAATAATGTGTAAAAACTAAACAAAATTCTATTTAATTTTTATAATTTTGGTAGTGATTTTATAATTTTGGTTGTGTTAATATTATAATATAATATACCGATCCTGCAAAACAGAATAAATCTTACTTTAAAAAACTGCATATTCTAGAACGCAAAGCAATCTTGCAAAATTCTTCTAACGATAAAAACAGAATATCTGCAAAATACAGATATTCTTAGGAAATGTAGCAAGAACTTTTCTTTTCACAGCTGTTGCCAGCCTTTTTTTAATATTTTGAAATATTAAGTTTAAAAACTATTGGGTTGCTCTTGATATTCCAAGTTGAAGGGCAGATTACTGTCGATTCAATGATTGGAAAAGTTTCTTCTCTGATAAGTTCAGAATTTTCCTTTACGGTTTCTTTAAAAAATATTTTTTTATTTTGAATATCGAGACAGGGATTTTTGCATAAAATGAAAACGTTAGTTATTAAAAAACGTTCGAATACTTTTTTAATGACCATAAGGGCAGTAAATATGCAGTTCCAAAAAATGATAAGGAAATATTTTAATTTGCTATATCTAAAGTACTTCAGTATATGATGTAGTTTTTTTTTTCTTTTTACGGAAATAAATATACGTAAAAAACTTTATTGTGTAATACAATTACAATTTTTTTTTGTTTTATTTTTATGTACTTTTAATTACCGTAATTTCCAGCGTATAATCCGAGGATCAAACAATTCGGTTTCAACCCAGAAATTTTATTCAATAATTGAACACAAATATTTACAGCTATCTGGCAAGTAGCACTTTATAAAATAAAATTTCCGGGTCCAAACATGATTGTTTGATCTGCGGATTATACGCCGCAAATTACGGTACATTTGTACAGGAAGGAAATTCGAAAATTAATATAAAAAGACAAATGTTTTTAAATCTACGAAAACATAATATAATCACGGACGAAAATTTACTATAACCTCTCCCATGTCACCCCCGATAACAAAAAGTGTTCTTTATATTTATAAACCTCAGAAAGCAATATAGTTATGAGATTTATATTGGGTTGTTCGAATTTTTTTTCCATTCGGGAGAGTTTGTTTGTAGCAGAAAATTCTATCATTTAATTATTAGACAGTAAACAGTAAACAGTTTATCATTTCTCAATTGTCAAATTATCATTTTGTCAATCTGTATTTATTTACATAGCTGCAAACGTGAACCACATTCCAGCAAATAATCGTATTTTGAACCAGAAATATTATTTATTAAATTTTGTCACTGTTTTTTATGACTAATGGGAAAAGTACCAGTGCGACTCGTATTTTTGTTAATTAGGTCTTTCTGACACAATTATACGGAAATTATCCGTCTGTTGTCAGTTGATTAATATTGTACCGTAATTTCCGGCGTATAAGCCGCAGCTCAAAGAGTCGTTTTTCGACAGAAATATTATTTTATAAAATGTAACTTAAAAGATCGCTGTAAATATTTAACTACAATTATTGAATAAAATTTCTGGGTCGAGAAACGACTCTTTGAGCTGCGGCTTATACGCCGGAAATTACGGTAATAATGCATAATATTAATAATAATATTGTAAAACTGAAATATTATTTTTACAATATTACACTATTAAGGCATTCTGTTTATCTTTTGAATAGTCTCTAAACATTTTATTTAAAATAGTTAATGTAGCCAAAATAACTACATACATTCAATAAATTATAATCGACTTTTTTTAGTAGTTGCATTCTAAACTTTCTTTCTTTAACTGCGTTATTTTTTTTATCTTCTTTTTATACAACCTGCACTTTTTAAAGAAAATATTCAAATTTTTCCTGTAGCTATTCATTGATATATTTAATTTTTATAAATAAGAAAATGATTTTTATTTGTATTTACTTTGTAAAATTAAATATACAAACAACTAGAAACATTTCGTGAAAACACATTTTTTTCCTGTCTCGTTTGATAACCTTTTTCTTCGTGTTCGAATTTTAAATTCCAAGATTTTCTTTAAATTATCGTTTTTTTTCTTCTTTTTTTATATCGTATATATAAATCGATTTTCAGATGGTTTTCATATACTTTTGTTTAATTTAAAAAAAAAAACATTCAATTAGTAACAAATGTAACTTTTTATATCTAGTGCAAATATTTTTAAGAAAAATTCCTTCCCATTTATATTTATTCATTTATTTAAAAATATCATTTTTATTTTAAAAATAAGTTCTGCAATTATTTTGTTCTAAACTTTTCTATTCTATTTTTCAAATACGAAGCTTTCTTTTGGCATTTTTATTTTTTATTATACAAACGCACATTTGTATTTGAAAGGAAAATTGTCTTTTTTTATATGTAAAGTATTTTGAATTTGAAATCAATTATTTAGACATGTACAGTGAGACTATAAAAAACACTTTGCCATTTGGGATGTGGTTATTTAACACATATTGTATCATCGACCTATACACAGCGTTTATTCAGAAATTCTGAATTATCACCAGAAAGTTTGACTAGTTTCTATTGTTTTATATAATAATGGAACAATGTAACAATGTAGTGAGCATCATGGAATACATAGTTGCAACCAACTGAATTTCCAGATTAGAGGTAATTTGAGAAGTTTTAGAGTTAAAAATTAATCAAATAAAAATAAAAATAAATAATTTTTTAAATGTAATAAAGAATTAATAGAGTATAACAATTATAGTTAAAAAAATAAAAAATAAAGAAAAAATTCCATTAGATCCAAAAAATGACAGACGAAACCTACTGAGGTTCGAACAATTCTCATAAAAAGAAAAATATATATTCTTATTTCGTGAATAACATAAAATAAAATTGCTATATAAAAGTTTCTGGTCTGAATAAAGAATTTTTGAAAACAAAAATCCGCCTGATTGAGCGTCTTATATATGAGGGGGTTAAAATGACAGTGGAGTAAGTAAATATTTAGTAATTTGAGATATGAAGGGTTTTGTGAAACTTGTCGTATTGCCATTACATTAAGTGGCCCGACTTGTTTTGCCTCTAGCGACTCCCTAAGTAAACTATTACTTATTTGACTTTCACACTGAACAGAAATTAATATACGTTCAGTAAAAATATGGTTATCTAAGTTTTACAAATTTTTGACTTACTCCACTGTCATTCTAACCCCTGATATAGGACGATGGTAAAATATGGGTTACCGGCATGGACTCCAGATTAAGGTAAATAACAACAATCGAAGTCTGACAGAAAAATTCAAATGGCAACACTCAATATTTTTCATTGCAAAATGATCGTCACACTGAAAAACCATAAAGATAGATTAAAAACTAATTTTAGCCGTAGAAATGGCGACATAAGTGCAAAGAAGGCCAGTTTTGTGCTCCAAGTGTACTGCAAAAACAACGTTCTGACACTGTCATTTACCCCATTTTGCTCTACCGTGATCGATAAAGTCATCCGAATGCATCTCATGTTTTTGTCTCTTGGTGTATATAAAATTATAGGTATACACGTAAAATCCGCTAAGTGCTTCGGATATGAAAAATATCATCAAACGTAAGAGTCTGCTTTATCTTCATGCCGTGGTATTGTTGCCTAAAGTCTCCCGTATGCAAAGTATCGTCGTCTGTCAACGTAAAAACTAGAAAATGTTGTAATACGAGTGAACATTTTAGGTATTTGTCGCCTGTGTGCTATACTCACTGCATTTATTTGCGTATGTTTTATGTTGCAATTTCTATAGCTAAAATTATTTTTTTTAGCGCTGTTTGTGGTTTTTCACTTTGAAGATTGTTTTGCAATGGAAAACATTGGGTGTTGTCATTTGGAATTTTCGAAATGTTTTCACTGTAACCGTAACTTTGAGTCACCTTTTGTCCATTCTCGAGCCCATGCCATAATATAATCAAATCATATCCCAAATGGCATCCCATTTTCTTGAACGGTGCTACCGTTACGCGCTCTTATATATCGCAAAGGGTCTTGTGAGTAAAACATTTTTTCTACAATTTAAGGGTTCAAAATTCCAATATTATTTCAAAAATGATATCTGGTGGTTATATAGTGTGGTGATTTATAAAGATTTTGGATAATCGTTGTAAGTGATATATTATATATTTCTTAATGGTTTTTTATTTACATTTTACATATTTAAAATTTTAAATTTTTCCAATTGTTGTCTGGTAATAATTCAGTATACTTGGCTGATTCTACTGTACTTAGCATAATGCCAGTAGAATTATGAAATACTGAATTATTTTTAAAACACATGTGGGTGCAGCCAAGCTGAAGAGTACATCCACATATGTTTTTTCATATCCAATTCTTGATTGGTTCTCTTGTGGTCCAGTTTTTTCACTGAATAATGTTCATAATTAATTTATTAATCCAATTGTGTTTACATAATAGCAACTCCAATTTATAATTTTTTCCCCTTTCTCTCTCTTTCTTTTTAAATGTTCTTCAGGTATGAGTAAATTTGGCTAATTACCATTGAAGCACATGCTATGGTAATTTTATGATTGCACAAGTTAATTATTAGCTATGTGGTATTCTGATTACACAATATCATTAATTATCTCTTAGTAGATTTTAGTAGAATGATATTAGAACTTGATATGTTTTTGAAATTCATAGATATTATAATTATATATATATATATATATATATATATATATATATATATATATATATATAATTACCTGTACAAAATTGTTAACTTTTCTTTAAAAAATAAAACTTAACTGGAAATATTTTACCTCTATTCATTTTTATAGAACATTAGAAAATTGAAAGTGCACATTTCATTTCACCATGTAATGTCAAGCGACTAAATTTTATGTCTGATTTCGACTCCGGTAACAGCAGCAATTTTCGAATAAATGCTTCTTGAATTACATCCATTTTTCATCCCTTATACTAACTCGTGCAACATTTCTCTTACCCTTTTGCACACTAAAAGACATTTGTAAGTCACATTTACACTTTAATTTGTGAAATATATTTACGTTTTATTCATGTTTTGAATTTAAATCTGCTCATTTACTGCAATACATCAACAGTTTTTCGCTGAGAAATACATATTTTAATGTTCTGACCATGTGTTGAGTGGAGTAATAAAAGCGAACATAAAATAAAACTTTGTGTTCCAGCATTTAGGGATAATGTTATATAGATTTTTGTTTGTGTACATGATTGACAAGTTACACATACGCGAGATCCTTGATTTTTTTAAATATATAACAAATTACCAGTTAAACTGTTTGTTTAATTAATAATATTTGTTTACTGAAATACTTTAGATTTTTTTTTACTTTATGTTAAATGTACAGAAATGTTATTAATTGTGATTCGTTTCACGTGAATATACTAATTTTTAAGAGTTAGGTTTATGCTGAAAGAATGGAAGGACGAAAATATTTTTAAAACAAGTGGGTAAACGTGATCGAAGATCGCACACAGGGTTTCGTTTAACATTCCTTTCAAAACACTTTATCCTTTCTGTAATAAATCCAAATAAATTTCTTTTCAAAAAAAAAAAGAGGGGGTGGTCATGTTTTTTATAAAGTAAAAATTTACCGGTCTATTTTTCTCGTTTTTTTGAATATCTGAACTATCGCTATTATACTCTGTCATAATAATATATGTCATGTGGACTAAATGCAATATTTAAAAAAAATAAATTTAAAAATTAAACATGTTGTATAGAGATCTTCGAAATGTTAAAATATACCAATATTTCCATAATCGGGTTTTTATCATGATTTAATACGTTCCTCCAACTCATATATTTCCTATTCTCTATTACTCATATTGATACTCTCTTTGTATTATTCTCAAACATTTGAAAAATCTGTTAAACTTCCAATAGGACGACGTCAGATTAATTTTCTTTTTAATTCTCTAATGACGTCATATTAAGGTAATTTCTGCATTTACACAAACTCATACTCCTTGTATTATTGAGAAATGTTTGAAAATTTCTGTTTTATTACCAATATGACGTCCTATTAATCTTTTTTT
The DNA here is from genome assembly GCA_963931845.1 of Maratus michaelseni. NCBI lineage: Eukaryota > Metazoa > Arthropoda > Arachnida > Araneae > Salticidae > Maratus > Maratus michaelseni. Next base: position 394,942,061 of record OZ007591.1, on the reverse strand, counting down.
TTTCAATTGGTGAAACTTTTTATTTGATTTTCATTTTTCACGTGGAAATCTTTCAATAGAAAATTAATTATTGTGGAAATAATTTTATTGTGGATTTTCAATTGTTGGAACTGCTATAACGAAAATTGTTTAAATTTAATAGGAAAAGGCTGTTAGATATTTGGTTTTTTATATCTCTATATTAAAATAATACGATTGTTTCAAATTTTAATATTTTAATCTTCATAGTAGGTTTTCAGCTATAAGTACACAATTTTTTATGCCTGTAAGTTACATAGTTTCTGAGAACCGGCTCTGTGACGGACAGAAAACGAAGCGGGAATAATAGGGTTTCGTGAGATGAACGAATCCCTAAAAAACATTGCCTCCGTATGATTTAAAACATTTTATATACATTTCGGTAGATATAATGATGGTTGATTCATAAACAAGACTTATCCAAAGCTAAGGTTCATCTTTGTAAGAGAGATACGAAAAGAGACTAACTTTATAAACTAAAAATAAAAATAAATATTGCGTGAAGAATAGATTATGAAACAATGCCCAAAATTTCCAAAATACTATAACGGAACCAGGGATATATTTCTCCGCTTTGGAATACCAGTATAATCTTAGAGAAAACATTGTTCTGTTAAATCGCAGAATGTTATGATTAAAATAAAAAATCATTTTCTGTGATATTATACTGGTACGCAAAACAGCGGAGAAATCTCATCCCTGAACGGAACTTGGTACTTAACCCCTTCGGGACCAGCGTTTCATACACGAATTTTATTCGGTTTACAGTACTCTTCTTTTATTTTACGTCTAAAATCACGAAAATGCCATAAATAAATAAAGTAAATATTACTTTTCTTTTTTACTGGTACAAAAAATCAATTGCTGTATACATCTTTTAAAGATACACAATGTACCTTTGGTCTCAATAGGGTTTAAAAAGACGAAATAAGATATCTAACAAGGGAACCAGAGAACCACATTTGGTACAGCTCAAAACTAGCATTCAGAACAGGTGCAATTGATAGTCCTATAGGCAAAAGTTAAAGAACCAATAAAATTTGTCTGCAAAATCGTATTTTCTGATGTTACAGCAGCGTAACTTTCTGAAAGTGCAATGTTTGAGACCACTTATCGGAATATTAACATAGATGATTTGTGAAAAAATATATTAAAATACAAATTAGTTAATGATAACAGTAAAATATTGAAACAAAAAATCCATCAAGAATATACGTATTTCCTTTTGAAAAAATACGGTATCATAATTGCATTTTTAGCGGCTCGAAATTGGTTTTTTCACGGCAACCTTGGCAGAATATCATAATCATCTACTGTTTATGAGCAGTGGTTTGGATACTTATCGGAATATTAACATAGACAATTTTTGAAAAAAATACTTTAAAATACAACTTAGTTAATAATAACAATAAAACTTTAAAAAAAGTAAAAAATATTTTCAAAAGCATACGTATTTCCTTCAGAAAAAATACAATATTATAATTGCTTAAATCTGTTTTAATACTTCGAAATTTTTCCATAGAAAATTTCTCACGCGTTGCATTTATAATATTTCAAATTTTAATTGCTTAAAAGGCGTATAGCCAACATAGTGAAAAAGTATCCAAACCGGGTCTTGACCCCGGGTCATCAGTATAGAGCACTGACGTTCTACCAACTGAACCACTTGGACCGATACCCAGCCTGGCACAGCTCATACATTACCATTCAATCATCGATGCTGAATTCTCTGTATTTTCGTGTTTGCCCCAGGGTAGGTGACTGACGGAAAAATATTTTATCTTGTGCTGCGATTGCAGCCTTGCCAACATGTAATAGTGAGAAGTGTCAGGCTGGGTATCGTTCCAAGTGGTTCAGTTGGTAGAAAGTCAGTGCGACATACTGATGACCCGGGATTGAGTTCCGGTTTGGATACTTTTTCACTATGTTCGCCTTTTAAGAAATTAAAATTTGAAATATTTTAATTGCATTTTTAGCGACGCGAAATTGGCTTAAACCTTACCGTAAAACTTTTCCCGGCCAACCTGGCCGAATATCATAATCATCTACTGTGTATGAGCAGTGGTTTCGATACCAAAATAAATTGTATGCCCCGATAATAGGCATTTGATTTGTAAAAGCATAAAAAACTTCTTAATAACATTATGAAATAAGGAATGCGCAAGGCTTTTCGAAAGAACTTTGTCTTTCCTCGTCAGGCGCAAAGAAGACGTGCAACTACTTTGGAGACAAGAGCAAGGTTGAAAGGAAACAGGAGTTAAGGGGGAACTGCCAATAGGAAAGCAGAACGCATCAGTCAGTCACAGAAGAGAATTATCTAAAACGCAGATAAAAGGAAAATTATGAAGAAAATTGGAAAAAAATAGAGTGAAAAAAAAATTAAATTATTTGCATTAGCTGATGCCTTCTGCTTTCCATTTAACTGTTTCATTAACTTGTTTTCCTATTGGCTGTTCCCATAACGTGTCCCTCGTTCTCTCCCACTTTATTTCAGTCTTGCTCCTGCCGTCAAAATGGTTGCACGTCTTCTTTTCTCCTGGCGAAAAAAGACAACGTTATTTCGAAAGCCCTTGCGTACTCCTTATTTTATGCTGTTATTAAGATGTTATTTTATGCTTTTATAGCATCACACCAGTTTATTCAATACTTTAATATGATTTGTAAATGTACAATTGAGTGAAAAAGTGTCCATTCCAGGATTTGAATCAGGGACCTTTGACTTCAGCTGCTCTGCCAACTAATCTATCCTGAAAAAATCTGGCGGGTACAACTCACTTAGTTAAGCTGTAACAGCCACACAGTAAAAGAAAAAAACGACATTTTTACATCACAAACTGCTGTTCATTTAGTACTCACATTCGATTGCAGTTGAATGTACTGTAGCTTTCTTTGGTTAGCAGAAAAGAAGTTAACTGTAACATGTATAGCCGCCATTTCTTCCCGCTTGTTTCTACCTCTGAACTCTGTGGCTTGTTTGAAGCGATAAGCGGTGCAACTAATTATGTTTCTGTCTTTAGCAAAGCAAGTAAAACTTTACAAAACACGTAAAATGTAGTATGTACTTGAAACGTTTGTTCTCTTCATTTAATAACGTGTTTTATTTTTTCTGGCCTTGAACTAAAAAAGCGCATATTATAGATTTAGTAGATTGGATACCGTAAGCCTATTTTCAACATACAGCGTTGCAGAAATAACAGCAGTTGCGTAAACTTAACTATACAAACTACTGCAAATTTAACCACACAATGTACTGTTGAAATAACAGCAGTTGCGTAAAATTAACAGCAGAAACTACTGTCAAATTACCAACACAATGTGCTGCTAAAAAATAACAGCAGTTGCGTAAAATTAACAGCACAAACTGCTGGCGTCCGAATTGCCAGCACATTCTGCTGTTATATCTACAGTGTTTTTTTACAGTGCATGTCGCTTTTGGTGGTGGTGATCAACGCTAGCTAGTCGGAAATGAGCACAAGTTGCGTAAAATCAAATAACTTTTATTTAAAATCTTAAAAAGGACAGGATCTTGAGAAAAGCTCTGATTAATTTTCCTTGGCCGAAATAAAACAAATTCTCAAAAATACTTCAAATAGCAATATCAAATAAAGATAACTTCAAAATGTCACTTACGACTGGGATGAGCGTGAAAACGAGATACTTCAGCAAGATTGAATATCCACTATACAAATTAGTCCAACTCCAACTTCAAGATGTCCGCCTACGACATTACTGAAAGCGACACTCCGTGGGCGCCGAACGCTTTTATTCAATTAGCTCAAAAATAAACTAAATCTAATCTTACCAACGGCATACTCCTTCTTCGCTGCGTAATAGTTGAGGAAACTGACACAGATCTCGAGAAAACCACCAAGGGGAAAAACCGATCCAAAATGCCACTTTCCCAGCGCATGCCAGCGCCTAAATACTGCTATATCGATTGACCAGATGCAGAAATTTGCATAAATATCGATGCGAAGAGAAAAATCACAAGTTCCGAGGTTTTCACACTCATTCATCGAAAGTTAGAAAAAGATAGCCTTGATAACTTTTACGCACGTTGACTATTATTTGACAAAAACTACGTTCGCAATTGAAACTTTGCCTAATCTTATAAGTCAGTGTAGTCGACACATCATACAGCTTTTGATAAGGGTATTTAATCTGTTACCTGAAACAACTCAGCAAAGTAAATCGAACTAGAAATGTACAGGGACTCCAAGTACACGTTGGATACCTAATTACACGTCATTAATTTTAACACAATTATTCCAGTTGGTAAAGGAATCATACGAGTTGTAATTTTACAACTGAATCAAAAAGTGTCTAGACAATATTAAGCTGCCAATGAACTGCCAATTGAGCCATCTTGGAGAAATCTGTTGAGTAGAATTCACTCCATCCTGGACACTTTTTCCTGTCTTGGACACTTCTTCACTTTTTCCCCCCGCAAAGATTTGCCACGCTTTATTTTGATCGCTTGAACCGATTTATTTCTAAAATAAATATAAATATAATTATTATAAACTTAAGATATTATAGAAGTACAAACAAAATAAACCTTGCAATAAGGGACTGTAAAATTCTAGAACGGTTAGTAATCTTTAAAAAATCCTTTAAATATAAAACCAGAATATCATATCTGCGAAATAAAGATATTTTTGAGAAATGTAACAAGAATGTTTATTTTCACAGCTGTTATCTACGGATTTTTCATATTTTGGATTATTAAATTTTTAAAATTGTCAGTTTGCACTTGATATTTCAACCAGAAGATCATATTATTGTCGACTCATTGATTTCAAAAGATTATGCTCTGTTGAGTTCCGGAAATTCTTTTTCGGTTTGTTTAACCCTTAAATACATGAAATTTTCTTTTAGAATTGTATAAGTATAATTATATTAAGGATTAGACACCAGAAATATTAAGATAGATTCTTAACTTTATTTAGTAATATATTTATATGATTTATTAAATTGTTTACATGATTAATATTTCTATATAAATATAGTGGTTGTGAAGAACTTGATTTATTTATTAAAAGTTAAATAAAAAGTGTTGCCAATTTGATAAAATATATTGTTTAAAGATTTGTTAAAAGATAGTTTTATCTACAATATCGAGACATACATTTTTGCATAAAAAAGACAAAGATAGATTATAAAGAGAAGAAAGATTATTAGAAAATTAAGAAGTATTATAATTTAAATTCATACGACAGTCAAAATATCACACCGAAATCTGATTGATGCTTTTTCATTTCTTCTTGGTCTAAGCTCATGTAAAGGAAATTCTATTTGAGAAAAACCTTTTTTTAACCGAAACCTGTCAACGACGGAAAGAATACAAAAAAATGCTAATAAACACTTTAAAAAATAGTACATAATTGTTCCGATATAATGTTATTTAATTTCAGAATTGCTAAGAAAAATAGTGAAAGAAAAAAAAACAGTTTTGCTTATTTTATGTCACATAAAAATTTAAATATTTTTCCCACTAAAAAATAATTTTAAACTTAGACTTTCACTATTAAAATTTCTTGTGGTATGTATGACTATTTGTCCTCTAAAACGTTCGAGAAGATTATTTTTCTCCATTAAATATTTAAATGAATATGTCCGTGCGAAAATTTAAAATTTCTTCCTTAATCTAGTGCAAACATAAACTTCAATATTTACACTTAAATCTCCGCAAAAGCTTTCTAAACTTCGTTTGTACTCGTGAATTTATTTATTTATTTATTTTAAAATGTGAATTATTAACTTAAGATCTTATATAGATAAAAACGAAATAATTCTTGCAATAAGAGACTGCATATCCTCGAATCCTTAAAATTTTCTTTAAAAATAGACAGAACAATAACTTAAAAACAGAATATCTGAAAAATACAGATTTTCTTGGATAATGTAGCAGGAAGTTTTCTTTTTCACAGCTGTTGCCATCTTATTTTTAATATTTCAGAATATTAAGTTTTAAAAACTATTGGGATTCTCTTGAAATTCTAACTCGAATATCAGATTATTGTCGATTCATTGATTGGAAAACTTTTTGCCCTGGTAAGTTCAGAGTTTTTCGTTTCGATTTCTTAATTTTTTTTTAAATCGAGGTATAGATTTTTACATAATAAGACAAAGTTAGTTATAAGTAGGTCTTGGATATATTTAAAAAAACTTTCAAAAACTGAACCATTTCCTTATTTAAACTTAAGGAATGTCATTACAATTCTGAATTACTATTATTTTGTTTACTATCTGAATTATGACGCTATCTATACTAATAAAAGAAAGGTGTTTGTCTGTGTATGTATGTGTTTGTGTCCAATAGATAATGAAATCTACTGCACGTAGAAGTCTGAATAATTGGGGCGCGGATAGTCCAAGGCCTATTCTGATGAACCAGAGGCTCAGATTTTTAATTTTTTAAGACCCAGGCCCCCTGGGTCCTCTTTAATATATATTTTTTACTGTAAATTGTTAACAACTTGATCCATTTTCATCCGATTGCCTTCGTTTATGAAGCCCTTTCTCCATTTAGCTTTTCCCCCATTTGTACGTTCCAGTTAAGACCCTGGTCATCTGGTAGGGGGGGGGGATGGGACCTGCTGAAGTTTTTGTTTCCTAAATTGTTAATAACGTGTCCCCATTGAATCATATTTTCTTCGTTTTACGGGCCTTTTCTCCATTTAGTTATCCCCCCCCCCAGTTCTGTATTCTACTTAAGCACAGGGCCCCTTGCACTTTTGGGGGCCATGCATTTTTTATCTCTCTAATTGTGTAACCCTCCAAAAGTATAACTTTAAAGTTGAGTCTTGGACTTCTCTCCCCGAGCCACCACCGTCATATTTTTATTGGAGCCCTACTCCCTTAATTAAGCATTTCTTTAAAATTTTATTCTAAAGCTTAATTTACATCCTATATTTCATTTCTACTCATTGAATATTTAATGCGCTAAATACTAGGTCCTTTTAAGATATTTTCATCTTAGGACCTTGCTCAAAACTATCAGTTGACCTTTTTCATGCTCCCTTTTACAGCTCCCTTAAAAATCGTCCGATTCACTAGCTTTTTTTTCCAACAGATTCTTAGGTACTTCGGCTACTACATGAACGACAAAACAATTTTTCGGACCTCAGCTACCACCAATTTTGAATATTAATTTCTGTCTTCGGGACTTCGGAAGCTAGCTTCTCTAAAAATGATCCGATTCCCTTGAAATATTTTATCATAGTTCTAGTCTAGGTTCTAGGGGTAGTCTAGGGAGCTTGTTCTAGGGGTAGTCTTCCAGCTACTTTATAAACTACTAAAAATTTCCTTATACCCCAGCTACCACTTTTTTCTTATATTAATCTTCTTTTTCGGCATCAACTTACGTTTACTCCCTACAGCCTTAAATAAAAAAAATGCGTTAGTGTTAAAGAGAAGTGGTTAACTTTCGATGGCGATGTTCATACGTAAATTAAATATAACATTATTGTTAAAGGTAATTCGTTAATTTACAAGTGGTCGGCAGCTTCCACCCTTGGGGGGGGGGGGGGAAGGGGCGCATTATTTTCTCAGGGTATATGGTGCCGATTTCAACGGAAATTGGTTCATTCAACTTAGATTACGATTTTTTTTTACATATTTTAGTTCCATCTTCTACCGCTACTTGGAGAATTCTTATCTTCAGTTCTATGGGTCCGATTACTACGGGGTTTGGCTCATTCAACTTTGTTTTCGATTGTCTCCGGCACGTGCGGAGCAAACGTAGTATACACCATCTTAGGCATTGGGGTCTCAGAAACTAAGTTCATTTGGAAACACTCTGCTCTCAAATCAAATGCTCTGTTGAAGGCAGTGAGACTGCCGAAACTATATTAATTTGGAAGATTTTCCGAAAATATAAATAATACAAACAAGAGTTTTGTTTAAAGTTATTATCACGGACCCGGGCAACGCCGGACGGATCCGCTAGTTGTTAATAAAAAAAAAATTCAGTTATGCTAAAGGCAGCTTGAATTAACATATGTTTAACTTATTACCTTTTTTAATGTCTGCCATATTTCCTTTTACGGATAAAAAATGAAGAAAGTCTTGCAATAAGTGATTGCATATTGTAAAATGCATAGCAATCTTTAAAAATTTCTTTAAAGATCAAAACAGAACATCTGCAAAGTGTCGAGATTTTTGGGTGATGTAGCAGAAAGTTTTCTTGTCACATCTGTCTCTAGCGTATTTTTAATATTTTGGAATATTAAGTTTTTAAAAGTATCGGGTTGCTCGTGAAGTTCCAATTCGAAGATCAGATATCCTGTCGATACATAGATGATAAAGTTTTTGGTTTGATAAGTTCAGGACTTTTATTTTCCTTTCCTTTAAGAATTTTTTTAAAAAGGTACAGATTTTGTGCATAAAAAGATAACGTTAGCTAATAAAAAATGTCCAAATATTTTTATAAATACCTATGCGGTTAGTAAATATACATTGGATTTTTCTTTTAAACTTATTTAACTCTTTCATGGGCAAGCACTTGTGCTCCTGTAACGTTGAATTCCCACCGGAATTTAGGAAAGAATTTAGTTTAAAATAAGAATAAGCAATTTTACGATTTTTTCCTCGTCAAAGTTAAAATAGTAAAATTTAATTAAAAGTTTATGGTTTGAATCGGATTAAAATTAGGTGGTATATAATATATACAACCACCCCTCAAAGGGTTAAGAAATATATATATATTTACTATAACAAAGGATGTGCATTATCACTCACTACACAGCGTACAACCAACAGAGTGAAAAAATGTCCAGGCCGGGGATAGAACCCGGAACCCTTGTTATCACGCACCAAAACTCTACCGTTTGAGCTATCCCGACGCTATCCAGTTTAGCATATCTCACTCTTATATATTGGCAAGGCTTCATCTTTGCAGCACAAGATGGAATGTCAATCACGAGTACACATCTAAAGTGGCATGCATGAGACGAATTAAATCCCCGTATCGGTGTTATTTATACCAAAAAAAATTTCTTGGTAAAAGAAATTTTAATAAAAATATAAAAACATACGAACATTTTATAGAAGCATCTAACGCTCACACGTCTTCAATATTGACCCTGTGTTCAATTGACGTCTTCAAATGTGCCCATACCCTTTCGCACATTATGTAGCAGTTTATTTAAAAACAATCTCTAAGCTGTTTCGAAATGAGTGAGTATATCCTTGTAGTATGTTCTATCTCTCCAGGTCTGTGGACTTTAGTTTTAATCCTGGCAGCAAAAAGCTTGAAAAGGTAAAAAGTGTTCATTTTTCAATGTTTATTTGAGTTATAAAAAAAATTGAATGAAAAAATGCAAAATTTCTATTTTTCATCAAGTTAATAAATAACTTCAATATTTCAGTTAATAAAAAATAATTTTAAAGAAAATTAACAGTTTACATAATGTGAATATTTTTAAAGTTTCGTGAATTATAGAGATTGCTACACATCGGGTTTGCTGCATCCATTGATTTTTTTGTTGTTGTTGTTTCTATGGGCGCGCAGCGCTAATACATGCATTAGTAACAACTGCTTTAACATCTTTCGTGCATTTTAGAGTTCTGCACAGCGAGTTTGCTGCATCCAGTGATTTTTTTTTTTTTTTTTTTAGTTTCATTGGCGCGCTGGATTTAACAGTTTGAAAAAAAGTGTTACTAATGTAGCGATATAATTTAATACATGGAGTTGGTGAAAAAACAATTTTTTTAATATTCAATGTTTACTTTCTGGAAATAAATTCACAAGCGTCTAGCGCTCGCGCAGGGCGCTGCTGCATGGGATCAGAATCAGGATTAAAATTTTAAATGTATGAAAGCGGGACGCTTGTCACACTTCATAAATATTTTTTTCATGTTCAAACATGTTTATTTGCTACAAATGATGTCGGTGGAGTTTTAAGAAAATTATCGGTAAGTTGGCAGCTATGCAATAGAAAGGATTGTATGTTTAAATTGCAAAAGATCTCACGATATAAATCTCGGAACAAATAGGTTATTATAAATATTATTATTTCTTGTACAGGGTTCGTACGCTTTTACCACAATTTTTAATAGAAATTTACCTCTTTTTTAAATCCAGAAAAGTATTAAAAATCCTGCAATTAAACGAAACGTCTACGATTTCTGCTATTTAAATATTAAATAGAAAAAATCAATTAAAAAATTGTGTTAAAAGCGTACGAATCCTGTCGTAAGAGAATTTGTTTTCTATTCATTATTATTTTATAATCACTTTCTTAAAATTATGTTATAACATATTATTTACTGAAGAAAGTAATATATAATTTAGCTAAGTATTTTAGATTTAGTATTCGATTCGTTTCCTCTCTTTCTTGCGCTGTATTTTACGAGACAATCAGCTGTTTCAATGTTGCATGTCATTTGTGCAGTGATAACATTTAAACAAATGATAAATGATTCAAATGCTACTACGCAGAAGTATCCTTCTTCTCCTAAAATGTCAGAATTGCAAGTCGAGATTTTCAATGTGTGATTATGTCATTGTTGCCAGCGAATTATTCAAAACTTTGATACATTTGTCACAAATGAAATGTCATGTTAGTTTAGCTGCAGAAATTCCAACTTAAATTTAGACAGTCATCAATAATTTCAGATTAAATATTTGTCACATTGCAATGTCTGGATGTGCTATTCTAAATGAAACCTGGATTGTACAAAAACATGTCAAAATATGAAACTTTTTCTGTAGTGAAATTCTAAATGATGAAAATTTGCGAAATAATGTAGCATTTTAATAATAAATTTCAACATATTTTACACGTTAAAGTTTATTTTCAAAATAAATTACTGTAATGGAATATTGGACAGTGGGTATGAAAACAATGCAATATACCATTCAACATAAGTAAATAATGAAAGAAAACTGCTATTTTACATAAGTTTACAACGCATTTATTATGTATAAATGTCCATGTTACAACAATGCCAAAACAAGAAAATAAACCGCAAAGTATTTTTAAAAGTGTTTTTTTTTAATTGTCTCTGTCATAAATAAACTATTTTCTTTCATTTTAACCCTTAAATGCCTAAAGTATCAAATTTTCAAAATTTTTATTTAATTTTCAATAAATAAAAAGTTTTTCAAAACCACTATATTTATATAAAAATATTAGTTATCTAATCATCACATAAATATGCCACTTAATAAAGTTAAAAATTAGTCTTAAAATTTCTGGTGTCTAATCCTAAATATAAGAATAAAAAAACACAATTCTAAAAGAAAAACACAGGCATTTAATGGTTAAATAATTGAATGTATTTATGTAACTGAATATATTTATATATACTCTTCCTCAAAAAAAAAAAAATATATATATATATAATATATCTATATACACTCAATGTAGACTAAAGTGCTCTGACGATTTAGTGCTTTTACAATTCATTTGTCACCTGCAGTTTGTGCTGTGATGATCCTGAAGATTCTGCTTGTCGCTGTTTAAACAACAGTGTGGTATTAACTGCGGTCGAAATTCTCTTAAATGCTGCGCAGAGTATTATGATACGTCTGCGACGGCCATTCTCATAACTTACAACTCTCGCATTGCACATTTGCAGTCCAAACTTTGTTCTAATATGTGGTGCGCAGCTGTACACAATAGTGACACAACTAAAACACCATTTGTTAGAGGAAAATATAATTTTGTATTATAATTACGGTTATAAATCCAATGCCTTTATGAGGTTTTCTGAGAAAACACTATCGTGGTTCTGTCTAGCATTGTCCAGCAAAAGCCCATCTAATAATGAAACAGATTGCTCTCCGGAAAAATGAACGAGTCTAACATTAGATTTAGGACTTCGTCTACACTTTTGTTTTACAAGGATACATCAAAAAATTAATAAATGATTGTCTAAAACAGGCCTCAGTGAATCCCGTTGGCAACAATGGATTTAAATTAAATGTGTATAACAATAAAATGTTGCCACAAAATCACTCAGTTGTGCCAAATCATTCTCACCAATATACTCCAGCCATTGTGGAATAAATATATATTAGTGATTAATGTAAGAAAAAATATATATTAGTCGGTTTTATATTTTTATTAAAAAATACCTAATAATACAGGGTTCGTACGTTTTTACCACAAATTTTTAATAGAATTTTTCTATTTAATACTTAAATAGAAGTAATTGTACCCGCCTCGTTGGATTAGAGTATTTGCAATACTTTACTGAATTTAAATAAGGCAAAGAATTCTATTCAAAAATTGTGATAAAAGCGAACGAACCCTGTAATGGTACACTTGAAAAATTCCAACTAACCACCAATATCTGCATGTAATTGTTTCTGATTCTGTGATAAATTCTGTGTAACTAAATAGCATTATTCTTAGTGAATTGACAAAAAATATATATTAAAACTTCTACTAATCCAGAAACAGATTGTTCCAAAAAAGAAAAGAAAGAAAAGAACGGATAGAATATAATACTCGTTCAATTTTTCTTACACTTGTTCAAATTATCCGCTCTTTATCTTTCTAGCCGCCCAGCACTGATTTATTAGAAAGAAATAAAATCCGTAATTGAGTCCGTGGGGACCAAGTAAGGTTAATCAATTTGTCTGAATCATCTGAAACCGAATTCATTGGAGAATTTGAATCAATAAGAGAATTTGTTCTAAAAAGGTAGACGGATAAGTTTACGCAGAACTTTCCTATATTTTATTTGTGTGTCTTTGTAAAGCAAAGTCAATGTTCCAAAAAAATTTTTTTTAGCTTTTTCATAATATGATAACTATAGTTCGTATCTTCTGATATATCAACAAACAGTACCCGTATAGCAAACTTAGTCGCAGTGACGTCACTCTGACGTTACTGCAAGTCACGGTGGTCACGTCACATCTGTATTAACCCATTTATGCCTAGCGTTCCAATTTTGGGACGCTGTAGTAAAATGGGAAAAAGTACATTTCACACCACTTTTTTCAGTTTACTTAATTTGGTGAGGACTCCCCGATAAAATAAGACACCAAACTTCCATTTAAAGAAAGTTGTGTGCGACGCACTTTTTCCCATTTTACTAAAGCATCGATGATAAGCATAAAAGGGTTAAAAATGTCACCCTTTAGTTACGTCACATTGTGACTAAACGAGGTTAACGAAAAAGACAGGCTACTGCGGTGCATTCCACTTATCCTTTTTTACAGACCGCTAGAGTGACGTGTTGCTCTTTTCGTACACTTGCATTGGTGGATTCGAGCATCACGTGACTCCCGCGGTCTGTGAAAAAAGATACGCGTAAAGCACCGCGGTAGCCTTTCTTTTTCGTTAGCTTCGGTGACTAAAAAAAATGTGAACTTCTCCGAAAACTTAAAAAAAAGGATAAGAATACTTGAAAACATTCTTATTCATTGTGAAATTAATCGTTCTGGCAATTTTTTTAATTTCTGTGTCGTCATTGCAAGTCACGTACGTCACATGTGGACTGTGACAAAAAAAATCAAACTAAAGTGAAGTCCCATAGTTACCAAACAACCACCATATTATAGAGTCTCATTGTGATCAAAATGTGAATTGTAAAAATCTTTGAAAATGAAACATTTAATTATTTAAATACCAAGCTTTAAAAAACTGAATGATCCTAGAATCCCAACAAAATAGCCCAAAATTTATGCTTTTTTCCTTCGCCCTTTTTCGCAACGTAAGTAGTGGAAAAGACCATATTGCTTTCTCCCTTTATACAAATTTCGACAGGTGTTACGCCCCTCTGTTTGTCATTGTGAACATTGCTCCAGTTGCTGAAACAAAATCTTGCTTTTTTTTCTTTCTATACTGTCCAGAAATGCCAAAAGCTTACCCCATCTATCACTCTATGACACCACCTCATTGACAGAATATCAAACCAACTAAAGGGGAAGAAAAATCCCTCCAGCTATAGATGGCTATTATGGATCTCAGAGCATTGGGATAATTTCAGCTATTGTGGAATTCAAAAGGTTAAAAATGATTTCTACCTACAGCTAAAAAGAAAAAAAATACCAGCCGGTAGAATAATGTCGAGACGGGTGGTCTGATAAAATCTGGTCATCCAACACGAAGCAGGGTCATCACGCTTTTCACAAATTATAGTCCCACTGTGAGGTCACAGAAAGGCTTAACCCCTTGGAAGGCAAGCACGTGGTCTAAAAATGCTAAATTTTGCGATGTTTTGACACCAGTAATTTTAAACAATGAATTTTTACCTCCGCAATCTTTAAAAAACAATAATAAATATTTTTATTTAATAATACTGGTGACAAAGTTGTATATTAAAAAGTGGTATATATTATATACCGGTGCCCCTCAAGGGGTTAAAAGCGGCCATAATGACCACATATCCACGTTGTTGTGACATCACATCCACGTCACACAAAGTCACAATGTGAAATCATAGTGACGTTGCCGTGAAGTCACAAAGTTTTACTGATGTAGGTTTTATCGGACTGTTCATAAAATACTTTTTTCTTCTTGACGAAAGAGTTCTTTAGTCGTTGGAAGAACGCCTAGTCAATTAAAATAAAAGCACGCGGAACATGACAAATTGTTATTGAAATTACAGAAATGTATTAAACTGTATGATTTTAATTGTATCATGATTACAAATAATGTGTGTCATAAATCAATTTCTGTTTATTTTTTCTGTTTGAATTTAATTATTAAGAAGCTAAATGTAACGCACGAAGTTTATGCAGTATATAGAGCGATACAGGTATTAGCTCGTACAATGCACCTGTATATATTACAAAAACACGTAGTCAATTTAGCATTTTTATGGTCACATGCACGTTACGCACACCGAATTCTGTGAAAATTATGTATTTTTATATCGGAAACATGTTCCTCGATTTTTTCTTTAAAAATTGTTAAAATTTAAACTACAAAATAATCTACATAAAATGTAAAACGCTTTCTCCAACCGTACATGTTCAAAATTATTACCGTTCTGGTCACTTCACTGGTGATAAAGGTATGCTATTGATTAAACAAACTTCAACAAACATTTCATTTGGTGTTGCGGCGTATTCTTGCTCAATTGCGGTTCCGGAACTTTGTTTATGAACATCCATTCGTCTTATCTTTTATCCAATGAATTGTAAGCCACGTAGGTGGATCTGTCTGAAACTCACTGCGTATTGCCTTTGTGCTTCTGCTACATTTTCATACGTCCAATAGCTTTTTAGCTCACAGGCTATCAAAGCCTGAGAGCTAATGTGTCGCCCGTTGTGTATGTATGTATGTATGTACGTATGTACGTATGTACGTAACGCGATAACTCTTGATAGAAATATCCGATTTGTTTAAAATTTTGGTTATCGATTCATTGTGATAAGGCGCTGCCCTTATTAGTTTTGGGGTTTCATTGGTTAAGTACAAAGGGGGTAACGGGGGGCTAATTCCCCTCTTAATTTAGATACATGGGTTTTTCATGCGGAATCATCCTATTTGCTTCAAATTTTGTATATAAGTTCATTGTGATAAGGCGCTTCCCTGATTAGTTTGGAGCTTCATTGGTTAACTATAAAGGGGGGAACGGGAGGCTGATTCCCCCCCTTAAGTTAGATAAATTGGTTTTTCCTGCAGAATTATCTGATTTGCTTCAAATTTTGTTTATAGGTTCATTGTGATAAGATGCCTCCCTGGTTAGTTTTGGGGGTTCACTGGTTAAGTATAAAGGGAGGAACAGGAGGGGTTAATCCCTTCCTTAACTTATCATCGATTTTTTTTATTTTTTGAGGGCATTATTCTTTGAAATAAGAGTGTAATATACAATTATTGTGAATAGCCTGTGAGCTCCATGCCATCAGTTTAACTGGGCACTTTTCTTTTTATTAAAGTGATTTGTCATTTTTCAAAAGTTAATTTTGGTCCACACATTATTTCCAATTAATTACATCTGAAAAACAAGTCGGATGTGCCAATCCCAAAACTTTCTTCTATCTCACACACGTTTCGCATACACTAAAAAGAATCAGCACCAATTTATATCAAGGTCTAACTGAATCTAAAGTTTTATTAAATTCCGTGCATTAATTCCTGAGATAGGACTATTGCTAAAATCGTGTAAATCCTGCAAAATGTAGCGTCGCAGCGCCACCTGTTGGAAGACTTAGTCCAAAACCTAATCAACAACAGCTTATGTCAACGTGTAACTGAATCTGAAGTTTGATGAAATTCCGTGCATTAATTCTTGAGATATAGTTATCGTAAAAATCATGAAAAGATATAGCAGTGCTACCTGTTGCGATATCTACACTAAAACGTAATCATCGTTTATTTATGTCAAGGTCTAACGGAATCTGAAGTATAATAAAAATAAGTGCATTAGTTTTTGAGATAGAGCTATTGCGGAAATCGCGAAAACTGCAGCATAGCAGCACCACCTACTGTGCTATTTTCACCAAAAACTAATCATCACCCATTTATATCAGGGACTAACTGAATCTAAAGTTTTATTATATTTCGCGGATTAGTTCTTGACGTAGAGCGCCCACAAATGTTTCGTCACATACAGACAGACAGACAGATAGTCACAGACAGAAATTTTCTAAAAACAGTCAAATCGTGTTCAGGGCCTTCTAAAACGTATAAATCCGTCGAAAGTCGGCAGTTGAAAATTTTCATGAATACAATATTTTCTTCTTGTAAAGATAGGGGAAATTAAAGATAGAAAAATCAGAAAGTGATGACCCGATAAACAGTGTATGTATACATGTTTTTGGAGCACCCTGTAATTTCGAGATTTCAAGAAGCATTTTTATTAAAATAAAGTATCTTTTGCTTCCACTGATTTTCGGAAACGTTTCCGAATAGTTTTTTTTATATTATATTAATCAATTTTCTCAACGTGGAATACAAGTACTTCGGACGCTATTGACAATTAAGCATTTTCGTAACAACAAACATGTTTAGGAATATTAACATTAATTTTTTTTTTTTTTACTATTGCATGTATGAAGTCAATTACGCACATAAAAATGTTTAATTGAGAATTAATCTTATCCTAAAACCCGATATTCTGGATTGAGAAAATTTATTAATACACTAGAAAAACTTCTCGGAAACGTTTCCAAAAATCACTGGTAGCAAAAATAACTTTTTTTTTTATAAATGCTTCTTTAAATCTCGAAAATATATCAGTTTCTGTAGTTTCTAAAGATAAAGTGGGTAACGCAGAAGAGGTTATTATATATTTTCGTACGTAGTTATATTATATTTTCGTAGATTAAAATACATGTCTTTTTTTTTTACGTGTTATTTATTCTTTTCACTAGGACAAAGAAATTTTCTATTTGAGTCAGAATTCCAATCACAGGTTCTACAGCATTTATGTATAAAAACTGAAAAGCACAATCAGTTACTAGCTGTTATACAAATATGAGTTCAACAATAAAAATTGTTATTTATATTTAACCTTTTGTTGCATATTGTCGACCACAGTGGGCAAAAATGTTATTTTTGTCCCATCCAACATATTTCAATTTCAATTTCTGTTCAAAGCTTATGCTAAAACACAATGTAAACACATTGATAAAAAATTATTTCTTATTGTAATAGGTGCATATACTAAACATACAGTTTTAAAACATTAAAAACTATTTATGATGTAAAATCAGATCTCAAAATACCTAAGCGCTTTCGGCTAAATATTAGCCATCATCAGAGGATAAAAACATGTCGAAAAACACAGTTCTTTTGAAGTGCACTGGACAGGTGGAAAACGGGCGAAACCAACAAAATATGACTGCCTCCATTTCAGATTTTGTTGGTTTCATTTCATATTTTGCAGATTTTTATCCTCTCATGATGGCTAATGTTTAGCAGGAAGCACGTAGGTATTTTGACATCTGATTTTACACCATAAATAGTTTTTAATGTTTTAAAACTGTATTTTTAGTATATGCACCTATTACAGTAACAAATAAATTTTTATTAATATATTTACATTGTATTTTTTCAAGTTAAAGAAAGTGAATTTGACGTTTAATATATGGAATGTTCTATATATTTTTAAGCTTATGCTATTCTGTGACACCTGTGCTTTCAGTCGAAAAATCGAGATAGCGCCACAACAATTTACTTGTTGAGATATCATCAATATAGATTTCCCTTAAGAATGCCTGTAAGTTGCTCCGCGTAAACTAAAATGTTTCTAAACCCACAAAAATGTTATTTAAATGGTGTTCTGTTTATTATTTAGTGTTCCCAGACTTCTTGGCCTAATGCATAATTGAAACCCGAGTATAAAAATACTTTATTTTTTTGTTTTGGACTATAGTAAATGGCTGTAATTTTTAAAAGATTAAAATTATTATACATAAAATATTTTTTTTTACGATTCTGTGTGAACCTTTTAGTCAAAAAATAGGAATTTTAATATTTTGATTTGCCTGCTTTAAAGTATGCAACAAAGGACTAAAGGTAGTTTTTATTAAAAATTTGCAAAAAAATGTTAAAATTGACATTTAATGTAAAATACAACTAAACAAATACAGCATAACGGCGGATAAACCAAAGCTTTCCTGTATCTATTGATGTGCGGAATTCGTTTCTGATCCATATCCATTATTACCAAATCTGGTTGATATTTTAGTCAGAAATTCACAATTTACACCAGAAATTGTTTCATAGTAATTACCTTTCAATTTATTCACAAAATGTTTCAGTTTACTCATAGAATAGAATTGCAAGGTTGGCTTTTTTTTAAATTCAGAATTTTGAATTCACACCAGAAATTAATAGGTAAAAATTTTGTATTATTTAATTAGAGACCTTTTCGGCAACCGTTCTGACATCTCTAGGTAAAAATTCTTCTTTCGAAGTTTACTGTATGAATTTGGAAATTCTGAATTTTTAAAATAAATCAAACTGACAGCCCTGTCGCCGAATGTTCTTTTAATTGTTTATAAAATAATTATTAATATCTTCTGGGGAGAATTTAGAATTTCTGAATAAAAAATCAGCCAGATGTGGTAATACTGTTCATTCACAACGTTTGAAATAAAAAATAAATAAATTGAAATCTGCTTCTTTTGAAACGCTTCGTACATAAATATATTCGTTATTTACCAAGTACTATATGTTTTGTCAATCTTTAAATTAACTTTCGAAACATATTAGAAGATAGAGCACAAAAAATTATTTGCTATGCCGCCATGTATTCTGATAATTTGTTTGAGTATTATACATCGAGAGAAGAAAAGATTTTAACATTGAACATTATACAGAAGTTTAAGTACGCAAAACAATGATAGAAAATACCATTACTCTGATTTCCGATAGCATAATGATAACAGAACCTATGGATATCCTATACATCGATAATGTCCCAACCGTTCCATAAATTGAACATAGTTCTGTCTCTTCTAACATATAAATAGTAAGATAAAAGAAATCAGACTAAGGCAAAGAGTAGAAAAAATTCTATCAGATGACGCTGGGTAATCAGAGTCATAGTTGCCTGGCAACGATCTTGAAGCTTGAACTCAGGCATCAAAGGAAAGAAAAAGATTCAATGGAATTCTTTTATTATTTCGTTAGCTTAGTTTACAAATTTATGTATGTATAATACTTTTTGGAAGGCAGAAATGTTATCCTTTTCAAAAAATCTTTATCACTATTTCCAATATTTGACAGTTCCGATTTAGTTTGAAAAACATGAACGAAGACATTTTAGTAATATTTTTTTAGTATACCGAAGCACTATACTAAGTATAATAATAAATCTTCATCTAAATTAAAAATATTAGCAATAAAATATATTGAAAGTATTTATAACTAAAAAATAAAAATATTTTCCGAAGGTTTAGTATAAAAAGTATATTTTATATTTTTAATCGTGACTTTTTTTAATATATTGATAAAGTGTCCTAGATATCTCATAAGTAAGCTGATAAAACATTTGATTACCCTATGTATCTGAAGTTATTCGTATTTTACGAAATACTACCAAATCCCACATATTGCATTATTGTGTAGAATTTTCTTTCAGGCATCAAGAATATCAAATCCATACGTTTACTTTTCAATTATTAAATTTTTGACTAAAATCCGAGCTTACTTAAGCTTAATAAAAAATATTTTTAAAATGTTTATGGCTTTTTCATCCTTTCTAGTATTTGTTCAATTATTTTCTCAATATTTAAAAACAAAAACGTATTTGAAACCAAAAAGTATAGAAATATTTGAGATAAAACGGATAAATGCTCAAAAAAGCGATAAAATAAACTATTATACTGCTTTCTGATAATATATTGATAACAATGATGTTCTGATTAGAGACATTTTTTAATCGATAATGTTCTATTCCTTTCATAATTTGAATGTTAGTGCTAATCTCATCTAACATAAAGAAGGCAAGAAAAAAACGTACAGAAACCAAAGTGAAATAAATAATAGAAAAATTCTATTAGTTGAGGATTCGAAATAAGAGTCTTAGTTCCCTGGATACGATCTTTAATCAGGCCAACCAAATGAGAAAAAAAACCTTCTTCAAAATTTATTCTTACTTCGTAAGCTCGTACAAATTCTGTATGCATAGCCAGAAGACAGAAATATTACCTTTTCCCTTAGTTTTTATCTCTGTTTCCTTTGTTGTCCTTCCAATTTGATATTCAGAACATTAACAAAGATTTCTCAAACAAATATCTATATATATATTTATCTTACGTGGCGTAAAAATAGGGCTGAACTTGCAGCTTTTCGCTTGGCAACAAGCGTAGTTTATACAGCGACGATTCTCATTGATTCGTTTTACGGTGACATGATACGTTCAGCAAATCGACTTTCTTATCAAGACTTTATTTTAGACACAACAGAAAACAGCGACGATTGACATTCGTTCGTTTTATGGTGATATGATACATTCAGCGAATCAGCTTTCTGACCAAGACCTTCCTTTAAACACACCATAAAACGTTTTGTTTACATTTTGTTAGCGTCAAAAGTAGCGTAATGTTTTTCAAACAGTTTTAAATGAATTTAATCCGTGCTGTGCAATATTATAGGCGAAATAAACGCCGTGTTATGCAATGAGCTTTAAATTAATTGTGTTTCCAAGGTAAATTTTTCATAATGTTAAAATGATTTATGCCCATTGGTAGCATCAACTAAGTAGATTATTAATTGTGTTTTCAACGAAGTTTTCAATCACTTTTTTCATTAAGAAAATTTGTAAATTTCATATGTTAAAGTGGTTTATGATAGTACTTATTCTGGCTAGACTTACTGCAAAGAGTGGTGAGAGAGCTGGGATAGCGAGCGGTTCCAATGCGAATTGCATGGCAATTCAAGGGGGTTAGCGAGCAGGTAGCTTAGCCCCCCCCCCCAGCTCTCTTTATTACATTTTAAAGCAATACATATAGATTAAGTTCCAACGTATAGTGCAAAAAGTTAACTTTTCGAAATACTTTTTTTTCTACTGAGTTTCGAGTTTTTTGACCAAAGATGCATAAAAAAACTAATATATAAACACTTTTCTTAAAATAATAATCTATATAAAAACAGGAGCTGTTATATGCAGTACGCATTAACTGTGTTAGATCTCACTAGTACCACTTTCTTCTTCCGCGGTAGGAGTTCCAAACCCAGTGCTGCCAGTTTGGGATTTTTTTTAATTCAGATTGTTTGACTGTCACTACTTTTTAAAAACAGTTTAATTCTGCTTATTTTTCAGAATTTTTAATCTTATTAAATAGACTGAATATTTCTATTTCAAAAAAGTGGTGACAGTTAAACAATCTAAATAAAGAAAATCCCCAATCTGGCAACACTGTTCAAACCAAAGCGCTGCATATGCAAATTTTGTTCACATACATGAGCTCCATCTTCCCCTCTTGCGACGGGTTCACAAAGCAGAAGTCCGTCACATGAAAAAAAAATCTAATCTATATGTCCATTCCATTCTCCGCCGCTAATCTAACTGAGTTGTCAGAAAGCAGGTGGTTTAAAGCGCAGTGTTCATGAAAAAAAAAAATGAATTCATTTCTAACGTATGCAAAATTAACTTTGTGAGATTTTTTTTTTGTAAACATGACTGAATCACATATTATTTGACTATTTCGACTTGCAAAGATCTCTTCCATTACCTTTTACTATCATTAGATCCAATTACATACAAAAATTATCGAAAGGATGTTTTACAGACAAAAAGACTTTTGTAATATATGGTGGACACAAATTAGCTGGGAAATTTCGTAATTAAACAGTTTGCGAAATATTAATTGGAAGATACCAGTTCAATTGCAGATTACTAGTATCATATCATAAGTTTACGGGCATTCTTCTTACCCTGGTACTGAATCATTATTTTCTCATCATCAATCGCTCTATATAGTCTTAGCTTTATCGGTCACGAAAGTGTTATTCCACAGTCACCACGATCACCAATTCTTTTTGTCCTAGATTTATGTTTCAGTGTATGGATCCATTTTTGAATTGCAATTACCAATCAGCATAGTAAATGGTTTGATTGACGGGATTATGTTCACATCGTAGCAATAATTTAATTACCGATAGTACATTTGCAAGGTAAGGAAGGGCGGTTACAACGAACATTTGTAAAAAAAGGTAAACTTTATGTGTTTCATCACCTTATAATCAAGTGTATCCCCATCTTTGTATGTATAATTAAACATAATAAACCATTATTTTTGCCCAGCTGATTTATATCCACCTATTTTGCCCTCAAACAATGCAATCCGGCCTATTGTGCGTTATGTAATTTAACACTTTAATTACAGGCCAGGACTAGTGACTGTTTTTATATTCACTTGTACCACAATTTCCAAAAATTTTTACTTCTGTTAGATCTTTCTTGAAATACTCCTTTTGTATAAGTGTATGTCACATATTATTTTCTTAAAAAGTGGTACAAATAGAATTTTTAAAAAATACACTGGAAATTACCGAATGCACCCAAAGTTCGTTAACCCTTTCAGGGACACGAATGTTTGGTATGTTTATGAAACCACTAAATTATAATTCCCAAACGCCACAATGGCACCAGAATTTTACAAAAATCTTTTCCATTTAATATGTATGTGAAATATAGCCTTTTTATTATTTGCAAATACATTTTTTTGTAAATCCCGGTGCCAGTCATTTATTTCAACATTTTAGTATTGAAAGTACTTTGCCCCTGAAAGTGTTAAAACTTTAAAAAATCATTAAAAAGAAACGAATGATGCTAAAAAATTGCGGTTTGCGGGAATGGAATTAGAAGGAGATTGGATTTATTGTATAACATAAAAAAATCGTGGTTAAACAAATTTCCGATAGATGCCGCTGGCATGCATAATACTGTAGAGATACTACATTAGAGAGTGATTGGACATTGACGAAATGTCCGCCATGTAATTTCCAAAGCACGTGGAACGCAGTAGAACGCAATGCATTTTCATGACTCTCTGAAGGCATATAAAATTAATTTTCCATGATTTTAATACAATTAAAAATGTTAGACGGTGATGAAAATACATTGCTATCTACTGCGTTCCACCTGCTGTGGAAGTTACATGGCGGATATTTCATCCATGTCCAATCTCTATATAATGTAGGATCACTGTAATACAGTTATGTAACAGTGGCGCAGCATTTGGGAGATTGTCACCACTAAAGTTTTAATAGTCTTCTTCACCTTAAAAAAGGCCTAGAAATTCTGTCTTTATATAAGAAGAAGAATACAATCAAATTTAGCGGTGTCAAATGGTTCTCTTCGGCGCCACTTTTCCATTAATGATATTATGAAGCAAATGTAGGCAAATTAGCTTTAAAGTAAAAGACCCATTTCAGCAAAATGTCTGACACGCTTTAGTAACCCAGCACATGAAACAGGTCCTTTTCTCCATTTCAGTCATGCCGTGAAGAATTTTCGCAATCCGCCAGTTGCCGATTCCTAGTTCTTATAAAACACTTTAACCAACGAAGCTTGATTTGGATAACGATAGCATTCTCGAGTGAAGAATCTGTGTGCATTGAGGGGTTTTATTGACATCCTGATTTTCCAGAAATCTGCTTCATATCATGCATGCATCGCCATCTATCGGTAATTTCTGAAACAAACATTTTTTGTTATTAAAAGAAATCTGATCTCTTTATAATCCCATTCCTATACACCACAACTTTTTAGCATCATATGTTTTTTTTTTTACTTTTAACGAACTTTTAACAAACCCAGTATATCTTAACCCTTTGAACCCGACCTGTATTCAAAGGGTTAAGAATAATGTAATTTATTCTTTTCAGTTTAGAATATTGGCAATTTCAAAAGATTTGGATTTTTAAAAAAATTGCACTTTTTTAATTATAAATATTTCTAATGATCCTCAGAAAAGTTTTAAGATTCTCTTTAATTTTTATTAAACTCACGTCAAATATTCCTAAACATATTTGAATATTTACTATGGAACTAATTAAAATAAGTTTAGAAAATGGAATCTCGATAAATTAAAAACAATTTTAAGAATCTCTAATGCAGTCATTAAGTAATATACGCCAAAAAAGTTTGTTTAAACAGCAATTATATTCATTTTCCTACTATCATAGTTTTTCAAACGGCATATTCTTCTCAACAGATATGCGAGATTATCGAATTTTATTCTTAGCGGTGAATTTCAAATGTAAATTAACATACGTTTTAAATTTATATTTAATCCAATATTTTCACTGCCTCTCTTTCAACTGTTCTTTTTCTTAGAAAGATAATCGATTTTGTTTTACCTTTTAAATAGTTTCAAAGTTTTAATGCATTTTTTACATGAAACAAGTACTTACTCGCAATCAATGCACTTTATAAACACAAGATTAAACAATTTGTTATAGAAGTTTAAAGATAAAATATTCTGAAAATACTTCCTTCTTTTTTTAACACTTTCCAACCTAGTTGAAAAGTGTTTATGACTTCGGTTTGTCTGGCCGTCTGCCGTCTGGCCGTCTGGCCGTCTGCCGTCTGGCCGTCTGGCCGTCTGCCGTCTGCCGTCTGCCGTCTGTCCGTGCTCTAACTCCCGTAAATATGCTCGGATTGCCCTGCAAATTTTATATGTTATAATCGTTATCTATAGCATGTTCCCTATTTCAACGGAAGTGTGTAGCACTTATAGTTTTTTTACAGGGACACTCAAAAGAATTCCGTTACATTGCGGTCTATGGGGAAAAATCATTTGCGGTTTATTTAAATAATGTTTCAATACTTTAAACGCATTGAAATTTATATATATCACTAAGGTGCATTAGAAGAAGCTTAATATGGAATAGGGTGTGCATAGCACTTATACTTACTTTACAGGGACAGTCAAAAGAATTCCGTTACATTACGTCTATGGAGAAAAATCGTCTGCGGTTTATTTAAATAATGTTTCACTATTTTAAACGCATTGAAATTTATATAAGGTTCATTACAAGAGACTTACTACAGAATATTGTGTGTATAGCAGTTATCGTTCATTTACAGGGACACACAAAAGAATTCTCTACTGTATGTTAACAATAATTCCTGGAAGTGCGTTTTAAGTTACTGAATGCGATTTTAATTTTAAATCGCTTTTTGTATATTACGTGGTGTGTATAAATTCTGTAGATCCTATACAGGGAAGTACAAAAGTTCGGGAACACATTTCCGTATTATTTAACTCCAGACGGAGAATTTTAAACTGTGCTACGTGTTTCCTAACTGAACTAAAATTTAGCATCCTATGTAGTATATATACAAATCTATAGATCCTATACAGGGCTGAATAAAGTATTCGGATTACTTAGATGTTATCTTTTAGCTTATAAAAGAGTATGATTCGTAAAATTATTTTGGAAGCGTTGGAAAGTGTTACATAATCTATGCTTGACGCATGATTTTTCGTTCTTGTTTATTATCATTTCAAAACAAATTAATTAAATATATTTTCACAATAAGTCTAAATAGATGTTTTACTTAAAATATCAATTACAACGAAAATCAAAAAGTGCTCTGTACATATATTATTAAAATTTTTATCTTAATATTTGTAAAAAAACATAATTTTATTTTTATATATTTACAATATTAATTGAAAAAAATAATGCAAAACGACTGTGAATAAAAACCTAATGAAATAGATCTTCCAATGACTGTGAATATATGTGATTTACAACACTAAAATTCAAAAGTTTTTCATTCCTTATTCATTTCCTGATTCATTTTCCTTAAACTAAATTTCCGGCCAATTTGTCTTAAATTCATATTCAGTAATTTTAACATGCTTATTACATACTACATAACATACTATACACTGCTTTAAGGGAAGTTTTACTGGATAGTTTTAAGGGAATATAGAACTCACCAAAAGAACCTAAAATTTCCATACAATAAATAGTTGTGGCAACCCATTCTTCAAGGGTCCTCTAGCTGCTACTGCTGTGGCCAATCTCTCATAAACTTAACCTATTCTAGATATGATTACCAGTGGCAAACCATTCATGCTGTCACTGTAGCTGCTTCGGCTGTTGACAATTTTTACCAGCTCGACCTACTGGATCTGAGAATAAAAGCACTCTAACGTCACATGACAGTGGACTTTTGTGTTTTTAACGCCCCACTTAGATGGTTATGCTTTTCGATGTGAATTTTCCTGATTGCTGAATCGGCATGGTTTACAAGATGCGAGGTCTCTGGAACTGGAATCATCTATTAATTTCTTTTATGAATGGCAACACATTAAAGGACTATTTAACCCTTTCACGCTCAAGGGAAATATTTTTCCTTTCTACAAAAATCGTTATCGATTGTTCAATTATTATTGAATCGATATTTTTTTTACTGAATGTCAAAATAAAACGTATGTCCAAGGTGGCAAATGTGTTTCTGAACGAATAATAAAAAAAAAGAACTGTCAAACTTTATTGCGCCAAAACCAAAACATTCGCGGGCTGAACTAATAATATCTTGAAAGTGTTTTGGACTTGAGAAAATTAGAATACCATAACTAACTATTTATTTTACTTTTCTGATAATTTTTATTATGTTTTTTGTATTACAAAGCAATAAATGAAATACCGATATAATAAACCTAACTCTTCGTTTATTTACTTTTATGGTCCATAGGGGAAAATATTTCCCATGAAATTATAGGAAACCTATACACCCTGCTATGTTTTTCTGGTGATATTCTCTTACTTTACACCCACAATAGCTAAAATATTGTGTTGTATTGGCATATTTAGTCTTGGACATCTTATGGTCCTGTAAGGGTTAAATTGGGATTTTCGTTGTAATGAACAGAGCTCTGTGCAACTAAAAACGATATGTTTTAAGTACTTGTTTTTCAGTTCCAGGCAAAATATAATTTTGTTTCTACGATTCTCAATCTTATGTTTATGAAGTTAATAAAAACGTTCGTTTAACCCAAACATTTTGGTTTTTCTTCGCAAACTTTCTACACGCAACCACGATAAACTGTAGGAATACTGTTGGTGGTACTTGCTTTACAATCATGTTTTTCCCCGCATCGCCTACATGGTCATAACACAAGCAATGAAGCGTTACAGGGCGCTTTCTCAATGTGGAGAGCACCCTGTTTACCGTACGAAAGTTAGTAAATGACAGCTGATTTTATTTATACTGAAAACTGTTATAAACTTGAAAGGATGAAAATAAAAAGAAGAAATCAAGAAATTGCAAAGTAAGTAACTTTATTTGTCAAACAATTGATATCAAAAGAAGGAGTGGGGAAGAGTTAAATTGGATCAAATATTTTTTAGAGAAATTGTGGATTAATCAGAACTGATGGGCAAATCTTTAATCCTTAAATGCCTAGAGTATCAAATTTGCAACACTTTTTATTTAACTTTTAATAAAGAAATCAAGTTTTTTGCTATATCTAAATATTAATGCTGTAAAAGGTCACGTAAATATGCTACTAAATAAAGTTAAAAACGTATCTTAAAATTTCTGGTGTATAATACTTAATATAAGTGAAAAAAAAAAAAAAACACAATTCTAAAAGAAAATTTAATGCATTGAAGGGTTAAGGATGAGATTAAATAAGGTTGAATATTCTATAAGAAAAAAGTCCTTACGGTCTGTAACGGTCCGTACGGGGAGGAAAAGATAGCTTCCATATTCCATGTTTTAAAAAATTCAACTCAATTTACTCAAACACCTGAAGCTAAAATGCTTGCAATCCTATTATAGAAGATTCAATCCCGGTTTTAGTTAAGACTGAATTTGAATTTCAGCATAAGAGTTACAGCACAAAAAAACTCAGATTGTTTCAAAATGTCAACGACCCTAGAATTTCAAACTGCTATATCTCAACCATTTTTAAAGTTAAAGCGAAATTAAAAAGTGCTCCGGAATCCTTGTTTCACGATCTAACACTTAAGGGAATTACCTTTTTCTACTTATAATAATTTGTACATTTTTTTGAAATTTTAAAAATTTAAAAATCTTTAACTGGCCGCCATTTTGAAACAATTTGGCGGATGAAGCTGGCCAACGAACTGGGTTGAAAAATTGGTATATCCTATACACATACTCCGTGACATCAAAATCGTATTATAAATAAGACAGTTACAGCATGACAAATGTCATATATATATATATATATATATCAACAGTTGAACGGATTGGGGTTTTGGGGTCTGAAGATCATGATCGGTGAAAATATAACAAAAATTTCTGGAACTGCTTTCCTTCGAACGGCTGCAATAGGTAGCTTTTTGTAATGAAAGCTACCTAAAAGCTTTACTCTAAACTAGGAACAATTAATACCCTGTGCATATTTCCTCCCTCATTATGTGCTTATAATTCAGTTAAGTAGCACTACTTGCACTGTACCGCTTTCAACTAACATCTGTGCAATGAAAGATCAAAATATACTAGAGAGATTAATGAATATCACAAATGCAGTTCATAATTTTTAATCCCCTTTTTTAGTGTAAAAGATAAATAAAGCTTTATCTTACGAATGAATTATCTTTTAAATAAACACTATGGAAATTTAGAGAATAATTTAATATTGTAATTTCAAAAAGATAAAAATCTTATAAAATATGTCTGCCACTTACCTTAACATAATCAGTTATATTCACTTAGTTTAAAATAGCTTAAGAAAAACACTTTTAATTCAAATAAAACCGACTTAAATTATCTCTCATAGACGTTAATTAATACACGCGTACAAATTAAATTAAGTGCAATTATCATAATTTGTTTTTTATAGTGTATTAACTACAGAAAGCACATTTTCCTATTACACATGTATATACTGTTATTTTTTCTGATATGGGAGTCCATTTATTCTATATATAAATCAATATGAGTTTCAATTTCAAGTATAATTAGCATACTGAAACTCGTATACTGTATCACCACACAATTATAAAACATTTAATTATCAAGATGAATTAATCATATTTTTTTCAAATAAATGCAAACAAGAAATTTTAATTAGTTTCTTTAAAGATAAATAAAACGTTTCCTGTTACAAAAAGGAATTAATTAACTTTAGAAGTATAAACTTAAAAGAGTTAATGAATAAATTAATTTCTAATTTCAAAAAGATAAAACTCTAATTTAAATTCTATAGAAAACACTGTCTATAAAATTATTTTCTAAAATCGGCTTTAACATATCTTAAATTTCTTCTACTGATTTAATTCAAATCAGACAAAGAAATGATGTTTTTAATTAAATCAAAACAAATGTTACCAATCTCAACTAAACAACTACGCAAAATAGGTTTAAAAAAATCTGAAGCTACTCCACTCGACTTTTCGAACGCTAGGGTAAGTGTCCAAAAGATTTTTAAAAAAAAGGATTTATTATAAATTTCTGACATAATGCAGCCCCCTGGATTCGAACGCTGGACCTCCTGTTTTAAACACGGGGACATTAACTCTGCGATACTAACGCTTGATTTCATCGTCACAATAATTATCACTTCTTCTCTGTTGCATTTCCTTGGAGATTTTCCCTATAGAAGTTGTCGCAAAACGGTTTGAAAATGGTTTAAAAATGGATTAAATCCCTAATACATGGGCAGAATTGTTCAAAAATCTATATACCGTAATTTACGGCGTATAATCCGCGAATCAAACAATTCTGTTTCAACCTAGAAAATTTATTCAATAATGGAAGTCAAATATTTACAGCGATCTAGCAAGTTACATTTTATATATAAAAAAAAAAAATCTGGATCGAAACATGATTGACTGATCCGCGGATTATACGCCGGAAATTACGGCAGTTCTTGCGGCAGTGGTCTAAAACATATTCACCAAATCAGGGCTGCCATTGGTGACTATTGTCTAATTCTATCTCGTACTACTTCCTCTAAACAAAAATCATTTACATCAAGTTTAACCCCTTCGCGACGAGCGTCCTTTATAGATTTTTTAATCTTTTACCACCGGTTTTTCATAACAAAAATTTTTGTCTAATTGAATTGCAGAGATGTTAGGATTTAATAAGGCAAATCTTACAATAAAAAGTAACTGGTGGGAATAATGGAGGATTCTGAGCATCTTATGCGTCACGTGTACCTGTCGCTCGTCCCCAAGGGGTTAACCCATTAATGACGACTTATTTTACATTTCTTTTAATACTTCAATACCAGTTGACACCAGTTTTCCCATACTGTTATTTTAACTGATTGAATCTCTGATAGTTTCACATTAGATAATATGAATTTTTTTTTTACTGAGATACTGGTGTTGATATTTAAAAGTTTCGTATCACTTAAATGGCAACTTTTCGTACCAACCGGCATTAATGAGTATACTATGAAATTTATTTATTTTTTTAAGTGGTGCAAATAAAATATAAAAATACTTGGTACTGGCAGTCTTGCCAAATGGCCGCTCAATAGGAAATACCGTTTTGAAGTTATTGTTATCCCCCCCCCCTACACATACGCTTTATGATTACAATAATTTTCTGACACTGCGTGTTCAGAAAGTAAAAAGTAATATGAAAGCAATTATTATACTATATATTCTCATATTTCAGCTTAACAGAAATTATATTTTTCTCAAAAGTAATATGTAATGCTCCTATGTTTTTATATTCAAAATCTTTTGTTTATACACAAATCATTATATGTTTCTAATTTAATTTTAAAAGCATTACATGTGCTGTATAGTTTTCAGTTGCATTTTCCCTCAAAAACAATAATTACAAATTTATTTATTTAGAAGAATTACTGAATTTCACAAACGCAGCTTAAAAAAATAAATTATTTTTTGTTATAACAGATAGTTAAATATCTACTTGTTAAACAGGAACTAATTAGTTTTATAAATAAAAAACTATAAAAAGTTTCAGAGAAATTAATTACGTAATTCAAAAAGATGAAAAATCTAATTTCACTTTGAAATATATACTGTGTATAAATGTAAGGTTTAATACTGTTTTTTTTTCGCCTATTTGATTACAATTGTATAGTTGACGACATTTAACCTTTTTCTTTGTTACCACTAAAATTTAACAGAAAATTTTATTTTTTTTAATTGCAGATTACAGTGATTAGGTGAGGCAAAATGTATTAGTTCGTAGCTATGTATTAGGCGGATTTTTATTTAAATATAGTGGTTTCGTGTAACTGATTATATTTACTAAAGTTTAAATTTTAATGGATTCGTATAGGCATGACTGCGCAGTGTAGGGCAGGGTCGGCGAACCTATGCCACGCGTGCCGTAGCTGGCACGTGAGAGGATATTTTTGGCACGCCGTTGATTTAAGTTCTAAATCAAAATTTTGTCAAACTTAATTGGCAGTGCAATTAAAGATAAAAATAAACTATCGACATCTATAATTAAATATGTGAGCAAGGAGTTTTAAACTACTGCGCAAGTTTCTCGGCTGCGGACGTCATTGCCCTGAATGGTAAACTTTTCTGCTATGGAGAATTTCTGAAGGAAGCCTGGTTAAAATGTGCTCCATCACTTCTTGACAAATTTGAAAATAAAGATAAAATAATTCAACGAATTAAGGATATTCGTTTATCAAGGAATACAGTCAAAGATAGAATCCTAAAATTGGCAGAAAATGTAGGAGAGCAACAAAAATCTGATATCAACAGCAACAAAAATCTGATATATTCTCTCATTTTATCTCTTTATGTCTTGACGAAAGTACAGATGTAACCAAATCTGTTCGTTTAGCTGTGTTTGTAAGATATTTTGTTTAAAATGACATTAAGGAGGCATTATTCTCGTTATTATTATTATCAACTACGACCTATGGTGCAGATATTTATACGGCAGTTATAAATTCACTTATTGAAAATGAAATATATTTGTCTAAAATAGTTTCTGTTACAATTGACGGGGGCCCTAGTAAGGTGGATAAAATAATTGTTTTTTCAGTTTATTTAAAACTCGCATTGGACGTATTAGTCTTTCACACATCAGCAAGTCCTGTGTGCAAAGGCTGGTTTCGAATGTCTTAGTGATATTATGGTTGTAGTCCCAAAAGCAGTTAATCTCATTTCGTCATAAGCTTTAAATAAACGAATGTTTGACGCTTGTTTTAGATGAAGTCAACTCTGTGTACAGTGTGTATAACAATGTTCGCTGGTTAAGTCTCGGCAAAGTGCTACAAACTACGTTGACTATCTGGAAGAAATCCGGCTTATCTTACATGAAGAAAGTAACATTGAGAAATATATGCAATGGATGAATGTTAAATGGCTTGCAAAATTAATGTAATTTACGGATTTGTATCAACATTTAAAAAACTTAAATTTAAATATCCTATGTACAAATAACACTGTTATCATGATAGATATGATTCGATGTTTTGAAACAAAACTGCAAATATTTAGAAAAGACACTGTGTCCAAAAACTGTCAGTATTTCCCAAAATTACCAAAATAGCCGGGGATTTTAATTTACATAAAAAATAGACGAATCAAGTCTCACTGAAGATTGAAGATATTATTTCGGCATTATTCGAATAGTTTGCATAAAGATTTTGTAAACTCCAAAGTATTTCGGAAACGCTCCAATTTATTATTTATGGAGATGTCATTATAATTCATAAACTGAATTTGATTGTATTCGATTGGTTGGAAATTTAGGAAATTGAAATGGAACTTATCGACTTCCAATCCACCTCAATATGGGCTCAGAAATTTGTCAGATTGAGAGAGGATTTGGAAATGATAGAAAAAGAAAGACTATCAGGCATCATGCTTATAATAAAACTATGTTCACTTGGAATTTAATTCCAGACACTTATAGTTGTTTAAAGAAGTTAGTATTTGCCATTTTGACAATCTTTCCCTCTGATCATGCTTGTGAATCATTATTTTCAGAGATGAACAATATTAAAAATTCAAATCGAATCCACATGTCAGATGACTCCAGTTCATGACACATTTTATTAAAAGTAACCAATTATGAGCGGGATATCAATTAATTGGCATCCAAGATGCAACATCAGAAATCACATTAATGTTTTTCAGTACTTTACTTTCTTCTTTTTTTAATTACTTTAAAAATATAACTACAGTAAGACATTGTTAAACCGTCACTCGCTTAAAGTAATACTCTGCATATTATGCTAGTTTCTTAAAGTACCAAGCAAACAGATAAGGAAATAGCGGTTAAAAATTTTAATAAATCTTGACTAGAAAAATTATGAGATATGTTAAACCGCCATTTTCGGCTTATGCTTTACCTTATTTTCAACAAACGACTGCTGCAAATTGAATTAAGAAACAAACATTTGTGACAATGAGCTGAATGAGAGAAATAAAAAACTCAGTGAAGAGAAACTAACACCCAAATTCCAAAACGCTGTGACTGTATTACGTACCTTACAAAGTTTTTATTTTTCTTCTGAAAAAAAAAAGAAGATTTTGCAATGCTTATGAAATTAGAAAATAAAGTTGAATCAACGAAAACCAAAGAGAAAAATAGATTTCTTTGCAGACATTTTAAGTAATGTTTTTTATATTTGCTAATTTATTCTTATACATTGTAATATATTTTTTAAATAACAATTTTCCATTTAATAGCAGTTGTAAAACAAATATTTTGCAGATATGATTCATAAATGATTTTATTTAAAGTTTCGTTTCTCATTGTTTATTTAAAAATAAAATTACCTCAACTATAAAACCACCACCCTGCTTATAATGTCAAAATCAACAGATCTCAACGGCAACACTGTCTATTATCATAATTATTACAGTCATTTGGTAAGTTGTTTCGATTTAAGTTTTTAATATTTCTTACGATTACTATAATTATTTCTTATATATTATCTTCGTTCTATAATTATACTATAATTAATTAATTTTTTCGTGTGAAAAGTTGTTTTGGATTTAGTTTTCAATATTTTATATTATTTAGTTGAATGTGTATATTGATATTACTTGCAAGTATTTTATCCATATTTATCTTAATCTAATAATAATAAAAGTAATTTTATTCATTATTTTATAGCTGTTTGAACGGGTTGAGGGGGGGGGGGGGGGGTTGTTCGCACGCCATGGTCCCTTGAAAACGTTTTGTGAAACAAATTGGCACGCGAATGTGAAAAGTTTCGCCGACCCTGGTGTAGGGTTTACTTTAGAAGAAAAATATTTTACTCAATCTACCTTGTTATAATTTTTTCCTCGTTATATGTGACACCATTTATTTTCTACGTAAAGTATTATGTAAGTTTATAACTCAAGTTTAATAGCTTACGCCCACTGCATCGCTTACAACTACCGTTTTTTCCAGAAAATTACGAAACGTTTATTAATAACTAATGCATTTTTCCTATAAAAGCCAGTTTGAGATTTTAATTATTATTTTTTTAAAGAGTTACTGTACTTTTTAAAAAGGGAGTAATTAATTTTATAAATAAAAGGTGTGAAAGATTTGGGGACAAACTGTAATTTTAAGAAGATAAACTTCAGTTTGAAACAAAATAAGCTAAATTAATTTATATTATAAAATAGGCTTCAGCATACATAATATAAACTCAAAAGTTTGCATACATTTTCGATTTTAGACATTTTTCAGAAAGATAGAAAACAAATTAATTTTTTATCCCAAAAGAATAAAAAAAAAACTGAGAAAAGACAGTAAAAAAAAAAAAAAAAAGATTGGACTAAGTAAAAACAGGAAACGAAATATTTTTAACCCCAAATAAATAAAAATCTGTTTAGCAAATACTCTGTATAAATTTAGGTTGTAAAATAGACATACTTTAATTACTATTAGCATACCTTAACCCTTTAACGTTCATTGGTTTCCCTAGGAAACCACAAAACTTTAATTACGAAATTCAACAATGACAGCAGAATTTTAATACAAATGTTTTCCATTTATTATGTATGTGGAATATCGCTTTTTTCTTATATAAAAATAAATTTGATCATAATTTCCGGTGTCAATCATTTATTTCAACATTTCAGCAATTGAAGTGCTTTATCCGTTAACCCTTTCCGGCACAGACAAAGTCTATTCGTAAAATGAAAAATTACTGACTGACACCGGAATTTACAAACGACTTTATTAGAAAATAAGAACTCCTTATTTTAAGCTTTCATTTTAGAAACAAAATTTTATTAAAATATTCTTGGTGCCGAATGCAAGTTTAGAATTAAAATTAAGTGTGCCCGGAGTGGGACCACTGTGCCGGAAAGGGTTAAAGGGTTAAACAAGTAAATGCCAAAAGTATGTGGGCGGAGTCTTCGATACTTTTACTGAAATTCGTTTCTCACCAAAAATTCTGAAAGATAATATTTGGTAACTTTAATAGCAAAGTTTTTGTCATTAAATGAAGTATTTTTTAACATATTAAATTAGTGGTGGTTAGGCAGATTTTTTTTTTTTTTTTTTTTTTTTTTTTTTTTTTATCATACACTTTTATTTTGAATGTTGAATGTTTGTACTCGTAGTTGGTACCTGAGTGGGTTAATTTCTTTTTATTAATTTAAGTTACGTCCGGTCAAATAAAGCTTTTTTACACTACATAAAACAAACTTTGCATATCACTTTTAGATGTTATGTAATACATGCATAAAGCTTCATTTAAAGAGTAATTAAGTTTATAAAGTTTCTTTTTCTACTATCGTTGCGAGAAACAAATTGTCTCAAACCCAACATGTGTTATATATTTTTTCACGTAAAACTTCTTGTTTTACATGCAAATTAGTATATGTTTCTAATTGAAGTTTAATAACATTACACTAATTGTACTGTATTCAGCTATTTTTTAACCCTCTGAGCGTGTGAGGGCTTTCTCGCATTCTCATATAAA
This sequence comes from Maratus michaelseni, assembly GCA_963931845.1. Classification (NCBI taxonomy): domain Eukaryota; kingdom Metazoa; phylum Arthropoda; class Arachnida; order Araneae; family Salticidae; genus Maratus; species Maratus michaelseni. The sequence goes on along the minus strand of OZ007591.1, from coordinate 394,905,805 downwards.
CGCTTATGAAACCCAAGTGATGTTAAATTTCATTTCGCAGTTTGAAGATAAATTATCTTTTCACATCTCTTCCTAAAACACACTTAAAACACAATTCTGTTAAAAATATTTTCGTCTTACAAACTTTTAACTTGTTTTCTGGAAGCGAAAAATTAAGTGACAGACGCTTAGAGAGCTTTAAAGAATTCAAACATTTATTACAAAGAATTAATGAAATTTAAAAAGAAAGTTCAGGAATTATATAATTTTTTTATTCTTAACACTGTATATTTTACCTCTTAAATAGCAATTAATTAATTCGTTAAATGCAAACTGCAAAAAGATAGGTAATAAATTATTTTTATAATATCAAAAATATCAAAGGTTTTATTGTAGCTTTAAAGGGTTACGTAAATTTACTTTGTAAAAAAGATTTCAGTATTCCTTACAGTTCTTTCACTGATTTAATTTAAGTCAGCTTAAGAATTTTTTTTGTATAAATTAAACTTATTTAACGGGTATTAAAAATTACGTAATACAGACATGAAATCTTGATAAAAACATATATATTATCATAATTTATTTTTCCAATAACCCAGTTTAACAGAAAGCATATTTTTCTCAAATCAGTATGTAATAATTTTATTTATATTATTTTATATGCAAAACTTTTTGTTTTATATGCAAATCATTATGTGTTCTAATTCAACTTTAATAACATTTCTCTTACCTTATCGCTTTCAGTTGCCTTTATCTCAAAAAAGAATTTAGAAAGATATTAATATAGATCAATTAATGAATATTTCAAAAGCAAATTTAGTAATTTAAATCATTTTTTACTCTAAAATATAATTAGATTTTACCTGCTAAGCCGGAATTAATTAGTTTTTATAAATAAACACTGTGAAAAGTTAGAGGAAAATTAATTTTCTAATTTCAGATAAATATAAAATCCAACTTCATATTTGCATAAATAGTCCATGTAAATTTATATTGAAAAATGTGGCTTTAACATAGTTTAAAGTTCTTGTTTTCGATTAATATAAATCAATTAAGAAAAACATTTTTAATTAAAGTTTTAGTCATTTATCTCTAATAGACATTTCGTAATACACTTAGAACGAATACGTTATACTCTTGGTTTATATATATATATATATATATATATATATACATCGTCGCTACCATGTCAAACTATCGAATATGAAAAAATGCATTTTTCATTACTTTTAAAAATGGACCGATTGTCACCACTAAATTTTATTAGAATTCTTCGCCTAATTAAAAATACAAATAAAATTTCTGTAAAGAAGACGGTTACCAGTTTGGTCTTCCCGTTCTATTCAGAGATGCCGAATTTTTACAGCAAATTTTGAGAGAAAATATTTTACGTTAAGTAATCGCGAAATATGATGCGATTACATAAAGCAAAAATTTCCATTTTAAATTTCTGGTATGGGTTAGAAATTTCTGAATGGAATAGGTCGCCAAACTGGCAACCCTGGTGATGTTGCAACCCTGAAACCTTTTTAAAATTTAGTGGTGACAATCGGCTCATTTTTAAAAGTAATGAAAAATGCATTTTTCGCATTCGATAGTTAGACATGGTAGCGATGATATATACAGGGTGTTCCGTTAAAGGGGTCCAATATTAATAGGGGTAATAGAGGAGATCACATGGAGCATAAATCAGTATATAAAGCCTGGTCGGATCTCAATACTTTTCAAGTTACAGCAAATAGAATGAAAATTCGGAAAATTGTAAAAGAACCCTCATTGCTAAACTATCGATAATGCTACATAAAAACGAAGCACATATTTAGAAAGAGCAGAAAAAACCTACAAAATGACATCAATTGTATTAAAATAGCAATATTTATTGATAAGTTACAAGCCCTGAAACAGTGAAAAAAGTACGAAATCCAATATACATCAAAATAGTTAATCGTTAATTCCAAAAAGACAACTCTAGCTACAACAAGGAAAATGTAGTAAAATTTGGTCCATTCCGAAAACTTTCGAAAAAGCTTACAATGAACCATATCGGTTTAATTTTGTGAGAGAAATTAATCAGTTTCTTAGTTACAACTCCGCTTTCTTTGACACTAGCAAAGGTTAAACTCCGCCCATCACGATTGGAAACACCGCCTTTTTAATTACTCTCAACTATACATTTTCGATCATGCTTCTTCTGAGATGCAACATTTTTAATTATTCAAGAGTTGAATGAACCAAAATAACTTTACAATAATAGTCTACATTTTAAAGTGGTCTTTTATTGATATAAAGCTTAAGTTAAATTCCTTAAAATTAAACTGGTGGTGAAAATTCGGAAATAATTAAAAATATTGCGATTTGTAACTATGCAAGAAGTTTCAGTACATGTTTTACATGGACAATTATTGTATGTATATGTGCATCATAATTTATGATAGGAAATAATAATAACAAATAGCATAATAATTTTATTAATTATAAATTTAAAAAAGACACTAAATTTTAAATTAATTCATACAAACTTTGTAATTTACAATTTGAGTACACCACAGTCTGTGACTTACAAAATACTGTGCCAAAAAGTGTTGAAAATAAAAGAAAAATGACAAATAAAGAATTACATTCCACGTACTTTATGACATATGTGAAGCATAGTCTTCTGGCCTGCGCTGCACAGTTCAATGTCGGAAGGCAGACGAACGGACATTATTATAATAGGTGTTCGAAGTTGCGCCCATTAACAGAATCGCACAGCCGACAGCGACGTCGTAAAGATTGGCGAACACGCCGAAAAACTCCGACGGAGTTGGGAATGTCTCCTGCAGCGACAACGATTCGCGCTAGTAAATCCTCCGGTGTATCCACAGGCGTTTCATACACCAGCGATTTAAGGTGTCCCCAAACAAAAAAGTCTAACGGATTGAGGTCTGGAGAGCGTGCAGGCCACGCAACAGGTCCACTGCGTCCAATCCATTTCCCAGGATATGTTGAATTGAGGTGATTGCGAACACCTATGAAAAAATGTGCCGGTGCGCCATCGTGCATAAACCACATATTGTGGCGCAATGTTGCTGGCACATTTTGCAGTCACTGCGGTAAGATATCCCGTAGGAAAACCAAGTACGTACTGCCATTGAGTACATCTGGGAGTAAATATGGTCCTATGAGATAATCGCCGAGGACACCTGCCCATATGTTCACACTGAACTTTTGTTGTGCGTTCGACGGGAAAACAGTGTGCGGATTTGTATATGACCATGTGTGCATATTGTGCGTGTTTACCACGCCCTCTCTCGTAAATGTTGCTTCATCAGTAAATAAAATATTTTCCAGAAATTGTGGATAATTTTCTGTTACATTAAGCAACCAGCGTACGAATTCTGTCCGCTGAGCACAATCTGTTACTCATAACAGTTGTACCCGCTGCACATGAAAGGGGTGCATGTTTTCTGCACGCAGAACACGCCACACACTTTGGTGAGAAACACCGACTTCAGACGCAGCAGCTCGTGTACTCGTGGAGGGGTTATCTTTAAAAATATTCAGTACATCTTCTTCCATTGCAGGTGTTCGTACATGTTGAGGTTTCCCTGCATCAATGCTTACTGTATTAAACGATCCAGTCTCCCGTAATCGTCTATCGATTTTTATGAAGAGTTTCGAACTTGGGCAACGTCTCCTTGGAAATTGCTCACGGTACATGCGATGTGCTAGACATGCATTTCCATGAGCTTGCCCGTACATCAGATGCATGTCCGCATATTCTTCGTTAGAGTATTCCGGCATAATTATTATACACCAACTTACTACAATCCACTTACAACAGCCTCCCTTTAACATAACGCCCACTGATGACTGCTGTTTTATTACACTTTTCTTCCTATACACATAGAAAATTTGCATAAAAAGTACTTCTTCTTCATCATCCTGAAAGTTCATGGAGGAAACGCAGCAGTCACGGAGTTTGCTTTAAGACAAGGCGAGAGCTGCACAATATGTCATTCACTTGACCAGACTGAATAATGAAAGGGTATTGATAGAGGTTGATCAGAAATGTATAATTGAAAGATATTAAAACGGGGTGTTTACAATCGTCATGGGTGGAGTTTCGCTCTTTCCGAATGTGCAACAGTACAGAGTTGTAACTAGGGAACTGCTTTATTTCTCCTATACAATTAAACTGATATGGTTTATTGTCAGCTTCTTCGAAAGCTTTCGGAATGGACCAAATTTTATAACATTTTCCTTGATGTAGGTAGAGTTGCATTTTTGGAATTAACGATTAACTATTTTGCTAAATATTTGATTTTGTATTTTTTCACTGTTTCAGAGCTTGTAACTCGCCATTAATTCTCAATATTCTAAAACAACTTATGTCATTTCGTAGGATTTTTTCTGCTCTTTCTAAATATGTGCTTCGTTTTTATGTAGCATTATCGATAGTTTAGCAATGAGGGTTTTTTTACAAATTTCCGATTTTTCATTCTATTTGCTGTAACTTGAAAATTATTGAGATCCGGCCAGGCATTATATACTGATTTATGCTCCGTGTGATCTCCTCTATTACCCCTATTAATATTGGACCCCTTTAACGGAACACCCTGTATATGTATATATATACACATATAAGAAGTCATTTACTTGTATATTTATTATTATTTATTTTTTTATCATTTTATGTAAAGCATGATGTATATCTAATTACAGATTAATTGCATTACTCGCTCTACGTATTGATTAAAGTTACCATTCTCACCAGAAAATTATCAAAAATTAATTATAAAGGAGAATTAAAGAATTATCCCCTGAACTACTATTTGGAAATTTTATTTATTTATTGTAAAGAAAACTAACATTTTTAATGCTAAATGGAAAATAAGCAACATTTTAAGTGTAAACTGTGAAAGGATATAATAGAACAAATAAATTTCTAATTTCAAAAACAGACAAAGTCTGATTTCAATTTGACAGAAAATATTGTATGTTGTAAAATAAGCTTCAAAAATTAATTATAAAGAAGAATTAATGAATTTTTCAAAAAAGTGGAATTTGGAATTATTATTTTATTTAATTATTTATTTATTGTAAAGAGAAAAATAATATTTTTTTTGTTAAATAGGAAATAAACAACTTTTTAAACGTGAAATGTGAAAGGATATATTAGGATAAATAAATATCTCATTTCAAAACAGTCAAAGACAGATTTCGAGTTGACAAAAAATGTTGTATGTTGTAAGATCAGCTTCAAAAATAAATTAAAGCTGTTGTATTAAACTAAATTACATCAGTTTAAGAAAAGAAAATTAGTTAAATTCAAACAAACGTTATATATTTAATTTTTTCGAGGGGGGGGGGGGAGAGTGGATTTACAAGCATAAAAACTTTATTTAAAAAATAGGTATCGTAATATTTCTAATAGATCAGTTCTAGAGAAAATAATACTCTCTCAAAATTAATATAAACATACTATAATATATACTCTTAATATAATACACTTACTCTTTCGGTCTATGCAAAATAGTTGTTTTAAATGCAAATCATTATGTGCGTTTAACTACAGAAAATAGCCTACTCGCCTTATACTGCTTTCAATTTTTTTTCAAATACAGATTTAATAATTTATTAATAAAAAGAAATAGAGAAATGAATGAAATTTAGAAATGTAGTTCAGAAATTCTATCCCATTTTATTCTTTAAAAATAACTAAATAATTAAATAAAATTAGGTTTAACTTCTTAAACAAAAATTAATTAATTCGTTAAATATAAATATGAGAACGGTATAGAACGGTAGAGAATAAATGAATTTAACAATATAAAAAAGAAAACAGGGTTCGTACGCTTATACCACAATTCCTAATAGAATTTTTCGCCTTATTTAAATGTAGAAAAGTAATACAAATCATGAAATTAAAGGATGTGTCTGTACTGTCTGCTATTTAAAAATTAAAAATAAAATTTCTATTAAAAATCGTGGTAAAAGCGTATGAACAATGTATAAAATATTTTTTGTTGTTTGAAAGAAAACATTTCTTATATTTTATGCCAGATTTTAACATACATTAAATATCTTGTATTGAATTAATGGAAGTAGTGACATAGTCAGGGAGGAGATCCACATCCCCTGGATACCAGTAATATCGTAAAGTTTGCTCGGTTTCATTATCGCAAAAAGTTTTCCTATTATATAAGACAAATAAAATTAGTGTATCCAGAGCATCTGAACCCCACCCTGGCTACGCCACTGAATTTAAGCCAGCTTAAGAAATATTATTAAACCTCATTAAACTTATACAGGCATAACATTTTAACACTAGAACGACCATCAGCAGTCAATATTCCTGCGACAAAATTATTACGATTCGAATCAGAATTTATTTTAATACATTAAAATCAATACATATCACGAAGAAATGAGTTAAATAATTTTGAATGAAAATTCTGGTGTGTAATATTTTTTTTAAACTTTAGTAAAATTTCCGATCTTTCTAGTATTAATTTGAAGAGTATCGTAATTATATAACAAATTATAACACCCCGTAATAATATACTTATTGTAATTGCTAAAAGATGTAAAATAGAAACTTTATAACCATTAAAGAAAAAGGTTTTATTAGACTGGTTGCATGCTTCGACTCCATCGAAGCCATTATCAAAACAAATAAGAATATTCTAAAATTGCATGATCAATGATCGAATGATTTGAAAACATCATTACATTAAGCAGGTTTTTTTATTTTTTTTATTTGGATGTTTATTTCCCTATTCGTAACCATGGAGTAACTCAAGCCATAATTTTGGTATGTTAAATGATGCTGCATCATTACTTATTTTAGTCTTTATATAGTTATTAATTTACACCTTTTAAAAATTAAAAGAAGTATCATAATTGCTTTCCTAATATATCAGCTTTGCAGTAAACGTTATTTCTTCAAATCTAATATGCGATACTTTTTTAACAATTTCCAACATAGTTGAAAAGTGTTTATGTTTGTCTGGATTTTCGTGCTCCAACTCTTGTAAAAATATTCGGATTGTCATGCAATTGATATATGTTATTGAGGTTTACTATGGCATGTTCTGTATTGGAAATGAAATGTGTAGCACTTATAGTTCTTAGCACTTTTACAGGGACATTCTAAAGAACTTCGGCTTCTTTTAATGATGTTCCATTACTTAAAAAATATTTAAATTGATATACCGGGTGATTATAATTAAAGTTACGATTTCAAAAATCGATAATTTTAAAACTACTGGTCAGAATGACTTGATATTTTAGCAGAACAATCGTGAGGCAATGGAATTTTGTTTGGCGAAGGAAAAAAAATAGTTCCAAATTGTGCCGATAGATGGCGTTGTCAGGGTAATGTCAGGGGAAAGACCAAAAATGTATTCTTGAACCCTTTCCGGCGCGGAGTAAATTTGTTTGCAAAATGATGAAATAATAGACTGACACCGGAATTTACAAACGAATCCATTAGTAAAAAGAATCTTGCTTATTTTTCTGGTTCTTATTGAAAGGAAAATTTTAATTAAATACCGGGTGAATATAATTAAAGTTACGATTTCAAAAATCGATAATTTTAATTAAAACTACTGGTCAGATTGACTTGATATTTTAGCAGAACAATCGTGAGGCAATGGAATTTTGTTTGGCGAAGGAAAAAAAAAGTTTCAAAATGTGCCCATAGATGGCGCTGTCTGGGTTCACATTGTCTGAAGATATGCAAATTACTAATACGTGACATGCGCACCGCAGACATAGCAACCATAAAAATGCAGAGCAGCAGCTCTTTGCCTGAATGCTTCATCATGACTCTGACTATGAAGGATCGCGCTCTGCTCTAGAAGCTTTTTTATAAGAACGATGACTGTGCACTTACAGCTATTAGGAAGTTTCGGACATTAAAATCCATAAAAAAAGGTCCAATAACAACAAATGGTCTGCAAAAAATGATTGCTAAATTCGAAGAGACCAGTTCATTTGACGTTAAACGGGGTAGAGGAAGGAAACCAGTTTCAGCTGCGGCAGTGGAAGATGTGGCTACAGCATTTTAGGAACATACTGACAGTGATGCTGGAATCAGCAGTGCAAGGGGGATTGGCCGAATGCTGGATATTCCGAACAGCATGGTGCGTAAAGTCCTACAGAACGTCTTACGCTGTTATCCGTACAAGATAACTCATATGCAGGAGTTGCTACCTGCTGATCTGGAAGCACGTCAATCTTTTGCACTACAATTTCTTGCCCGGATGGAAGTGGACAACGGATGACCATGGAACATTCTGTGGTCTGACGAAGCCCACTTTCATTTGCAAGGTTCTGTAAATACGCAAAATTGCAGGATATGGGCGACCGAGAATCCGTCCCAGCTACAGCCATTACCTCTTCAGTTTGAAAAGGTCACTGTGTGGTGCGGAATAACGGCAGCGTTTATCGTCGGTGCATTTTTCTTCGAGGAGATCACACCTGCGGGTCCCGTTACCTGCACAGTTACTGGCAAGCGGTATGAAGCACTTTTGCGTAACCATGTTCTTCCGGCACTTCAACAGCGTCAGTGTGTGGATCTCATAATATTCATGCAAGATGGCGCTCCTCCGCACATTGCTACTACTGTGAAGCAGCTACTGAGTGATAATTTCGGAGATGATAGGATCATAAGCCGCCATTTTCCAACAACGTGGCCGCCACGTTCCCCCGACTTAAACCCGTGTGATTTCTGGCTTTGGGGGTACCTGAAGAATGTTGTTTATAGCGGGCGGATTCAGAATCTAGCCGACTTGAAGGCAAGCATCACACAACACACCCATTGCATTAGTACAGATACCCTCCGATCTGTTGTGGAGCATGCCGTTTTGCGCTTTCAATTAGTAGCGGAAGAAGGCGGAGGGCATATTGAGCAACTTATGCCTTAATAATCAGTAAGGTGTTTGTTCCATGAAGCTCTTTTTTTTTTTTCATTTTTGTCATTATCGCTGTCGTCGCTGTAAACACGTAGTCTTGTCTTTTCGCTAATAAATTTTTAGTAAATCTCTGAACTCTATTTTTTTCCTTTTGGCAACATCATTGCTATGTTTAACCCTTTAACGGGCGGTGGTCACAAAAAAGGACACCCAATTTTAATTCTAAAACTGACAAACGGCACCAAGAATATTTAATTAAAATTTTCCTTTCATTGAGAACCAAAAAATAAGCAAGTTTCTTCTTACTAATGGATTCCTTTGTAAATTCCGGTGTCAGTCTATTATTTCATCATTTTGCAAACAAATTTACACCGCGCCGGAAAGGGTTCAAGAATACATTTTTGGTCTTTCCCCTGACATTACCCTGACAACGCCATCTATCGGCACAATTTGGAACTATGTTTTTTCCTTCGCCAAACAAAATTCCATTGCCTCACGATTGTTCTGCTAAAATATCAAGTCATTCTGACCAGTAGTTTTAAAATTATCGATTTTTGAAATCGTAACTTTAATTATAATCACCCGGTATATCACTAAGATGCATTACAAGAGGCTTAGTATAGAATATTCGTTCATTTACAGGAACACACAAAGGAATTGGGTAGTGTATGTTAACAATAATTGCTGACCGTGTTTCTAAATTGTAATCACTTTTTGTCTATTACTTGGCGTGTATAAATTCTAGAAATCATGTACAGGGCATGTACAGGCACAAAAGTTCTCGAGTACATTTCCGTTTATTGACAGAAATTTCACAAAGAGAATTTTAAACTGCGCTTTTTTGCTAAAATTTAACATTCTATGTAGTATATATACAAATATATAGATCATATACAGGGCTGCACAAAAGAGTTCGGATATTTATCCGAATATTGTTGGTAATTCCTAAAATGGGTTTTTAAATATGATATGTATTTTCCAATTTGTTTAATTAGACATTGGACGCGGCTAGTTGAGCTTAAGCAGAAAGGTAGGCCTCCTGCCCGGTACGACCTTGACCTTGTTTACTTAGACATCATCTTTCACTTTATTAAATGATAAAGATTTGTAAAATTATTTTGGAAATGTTGGTAAGTATTGCATAATCTATGCTTGACGCACGGATTTTCTTTCTTGCTTTTTCTTACATGCTATATGTTTTATGTTATATATAAAGCATTATTCTTGTCTAATTTAGTTTTAATAGCGTTGTTCGCCTTTGTTAAATTTTATTCGCAGTTATACCAAAGATTAATTCAGCATTTTTTTTATTATTATTATTATTTAAGTCATTCATTTTCTTTATTATTTTCTTACACTTATTTTCAGTATCATTTGAAATAAATGACTGATAATAAATGCTTAATAAGATAAATGCTATAATAGTTGTCATTAACAATATGTTAAACAAATGTAGTTAAATACCAAGAACAAAAAACTTTAATTACTAAAGATTTAATCATTTTACGATTTTTTTACATAAATTAAAACCAACTGTACCTGTTTCTATTAGACATGATTTAATACACGCATAAAAACTTAATTAAAAAACTAATTATCATAACTTCTTTTTTCGTATCTTAACTTTACAGAAAATATATTTTTCTGGTATCTGTGATATTCTTTTTTTTTTTTTCTTGTATGCAAAACCTTTTGTTTTATACGCAACGACTTCAGTTTTTTTTGTCTAATTTATGTTTAATAGTATTTCTCATATTGTATTGCCTTGAGGTACTTTTTTTCATAAAAAGAAAAAGAATAAAAATGAAAAGGAAGAAAGCAGGAAAAAATAAATTTATTAATAATGAATTTTAATAAATAGGAATAAATGAATTTTGCAAATGCAGTTTAAAAATCTGAATTTATTTTATATTCTAAAGTAAAAATATAAAAACGTAGCTTGTTAAATAGAAATTTCGTTTAAAAATATAAACTGAAAAAAGGCTAAAGAATATATTACCGTGTATTCCAGGACGTAATGCGCGGTACGAACATATTTTTACCCAGAATGAGTATTTATTAAAAACAACTTATTGCAGCACCGTAATTATTTGTCTTTATTTGGTATAAATATTTTCTGAAAAATGAATATAATATGTTCATGAAATATGTTCGTTTGAGCAGCGGGTTATAAGACGGATTATGGTATTAACACGTTCACTGTCTTCCCAGATATACATTTCCCAGATATAGTATCATCAACTTATTCAAAGAAAAATGCATCAAGGAAATGTGTGGTGTGTTCCATGAAGAAAATCTCACTATCATAGTTTGAATGTGATGTCGGTTTATGTATTCAACCTTGTTTCATGATATATCATATCACACAACAGTTAACACGTTCACTGCCGGGTTAAAATTTCCGGAATTTTGTTTTAGTGAGAAAGTTCGAATTCATATCAGAAAATGCTAATAGCAATATTTACTTTATTTAATTACACACATTTCGTGATTACTTAAAATAAAAATTCTTCTTTCGAAATTCCGGTACGAATTCGTAATTTTAGATTGGAAAACCACGAGTATACTCGTGGTTGGCAGCGAATAGGTTAAGAAAAAAAGATATAAAAATCTTATAGTATCACAGTATATTCAAATATATATTTATGATGTATAATAAAATGCTTATAAACAGATTTGCTTACTGGATTCAGTTGCCGGAAAAACATCGCGACACTCATAATCAAAGCAACACAATGCTGGAAAAATCAGTCTTATAAATATGATTGTGTTATGGATTAAGCTTTCACATAGATCTCTCTTTAGACACTGCTGCTGTTATATGTTGAAAATCGAATTTTTTTACATATTTTTTTATATTAACCCTTTTTATTCTGACGGTACTTATAAGTACCAGTTTAACCCCTTCGCGACGAGCGTCTTTTACAGAATTTTTAATCTGTTACCACCGGTTTTTCAAGTGAGACATTTTCACCTAATTGAATCGCAAAAAGTCCTTCCGGCCCGTACCGGGAGGAAAAGGTAGCTTTCCTATATCTTCGTTTTAAAATTTTAGCTAATGTTACACGAAAACAGCAAGTTAAAATGCAAAGAAACGTTTACAAAAGATTCGTTAATACTGAATTTGAATAAGAAATTCGCCAAATTATTGAGCAATAGCCAAATTGGCTTCATTTATGAAGACTTATTTTGGTCGCCAAATTTGGCGATATTTCGCCAAATGTTGCCAATTTTGCCAATTTTGTCGCCAATGTCGCCAATTTTGGCGCTAACGGATATGAATATATAGTTTTATATGTATGATTGGGAAAATTATTACAACAATGAAAGAAAATAATTTGCGAGTAATCGCGTTAATGTGCTGTTTTGTTTCAAAATGTCAGCCACCCTAGAATTTCAAACTGCTCTATCTCAGCCATTTTTTAAGATAGAGGTAAACCAAAAAATGCTCTGGAATCCTTGTAACAAGGCCTAAAATTTGAATTTTTAATTTTTTGTATATTTATTTTAGTTTTAAATTTTTAAATGGCCGCCATCTTAAAACAAAATGGCGGACCAAGCTGGCCAACGAACTCGGTCGAGACATTGGTTAGCTTAATACACACAATTAGTTTCATCAAAATTGATTTATAAATACGAGCGTTATGGTATGACATAGGTCAGATATATATATATATATATATATATATATATATATATATATATATATATATATATATATGGATATATCTATATATATAAATCAACATTTGAACGGAGGGTGGTTTTGGGGTCTGGGGGTCATGATCGGTGAAAATATATCGAAATTTTCCGGAACTGCTTTCCTCCGAACGGCTGCAATAGGTAGCTTTATACTTTTTTGTATTGAAAGCTACCTAAAATGCTATGATTAGATAAGGAAAACTTTACAAAACCAAATAACTGGTGAGAATAATCAAGGATTCTGAGCGTCTAAAAAGTAGCTGGAAAATTAATTCAGGATATAAAGGGTTAAAAGTCTTTGCATTTAAGTATGTATGCAAGTTATCAGACGTATGTAAGTATAACAAGCGTTAAAAGAAGCTGTACACTCCCCAGTAATTCTGCAACAAACCATTGTGTAAAATGTAACTTGTACCAATTGATTAATAACATATACTAATAAATACTATACTTACCGTATATACTTGTGTATAAGCCGAACCCCAAATTCGAGACAAAAACACGTTTAATACCAGTAATTCAAAGTGGTTTTCTGCACCTTATTTAATCTCATTTAATTCTAAATTATTAAAGACGGAGAAAACCATTGTAAATTACTGGTATCAAATCTCTTTTCATCTCGAATTTGGGGGTCGGCTTATACACGAGTATATACGGTAGTTTTTCTTAAGGGGTCATCTACATATAGAAATATTAACAATGTTCAAAATTTCCAATTCTAACATATAATTTTGACATCATATTTAGATTCATTAGTAAAAATTACCTTCAGATATCCAACGCAACGTCATTCTATTAAGTAGTATACTAATTATGAAAATTTTTAATTTGGGATTCTTACGCCCACATATCTAAAACAGTCTTGACGGAAGGAGCCGTAATTTCAAGTTAGCATATTTTAAACTTCGTCAAATAAATTTCTGTTAAAAGCTTTATAGGTTACAATAGATATTTATTTTTATTAATTAAATTAAAATATATACTTTTTACAAACTGACTATACAAACGATATATGTAAGTATGTGAAATGGATGTACAAATGTTAAACGGATCTACATATGTAAAATGGATGTACACATATAATGTGCACTTGTGAAAATACATAAGTAAGAAAATTGCGTATAAAAAATAGAGAAAATGTATTAAGTTTTATAATTTAACATGAAACTAATTAAAAAATAAAAATTGTACTTAGTAAATTTATCTACTCTGGCGTTCAAATACAATATGCCAGTGAGTGAGTTATTGTTTATTTCTTTTTTAATAATTAAGTTTAGGAAAAATTTTAATTAAACACACATTGTAAGTTATTGTAGAACCAATTTAATACTCTCTCTTAGACCGTGTATGCTTAAAAATTAATTTAAGTGAGTTAATTTATTTTTCTTGCATTGTAGATTAATATAAACACAATTACTTAAAATTGATAAAGAAATCATATGAGTTGTAATACTCCAACTGTGCGAAAAATGTCCGGAACAGGATTCGAACCATAGGGAAGCACCATCGCTGAAGCTGCCAATGCTCTACCAACTGATCAATCCCGGACGAATCTGCGGGACTTAATTCACTCAGTTAATTTTGAGGTTTATTCTTCATCCAAGAGATCTCTGGTTCGAATCCTGGTATCACACATTTTTCACCCAGTTGGAAAAATACAACTCATATACACTACAACCCATTTAAAATTTACATGCGAGATTAGTAATTATTTTCCAAATATGCGACGCAGCTTATTTTATATGCGTTTATGCTTAAAAATAATGTAAATAATTAAATTTTAATTGCTTAATAGGCGTATAGCCAACATAGTGAAAAAGTACCCAAGCCGGGACTGGAACCCCGGTCATCAGTATAGCGCATTGACGTTCTACAAACTGAACCACTTGGGAACGATACTCAGCTTGAAACTTTTTTTTCCACTATAAATAATTAAGCAATTAAAATTTGATTATTTTGAATGCAAGGCGTGAGAAATTTTCTATGGAAAAATTTCTAAAGTATTAAATAGGAATTTATTCAATTAACGATGCTGGATTTTCTTTGATTTCGTGTTTGACCCAGGGTTGGTGGCTCACGAAAATTATTCCATATTGTGCTGCGTTTGTAGTCTTGCCAACATGTTATAGTGAAAAAAAAAAGTTCCAAGCTGAGTATCGTTCCCAAGTGGTTCAGTTGGTAGAACGTCAATGCGCTATGCTGATGACCCGGATTCGAGTCCCGGCTTGGGTACTTTTTCACTATGTTGGCTATACACCTATTAAGAAATTAAAATTTGATTATTTTGAATGCAAGGCGTGAGAAATTTTCTGTGGAAAAATTTCCAAAGTATTAAATATGAATAATGTATATATTTATATAAAAAAAATTCTTATAAATATATATAATAAATAAACATAATAAATAACATAATAAAAAGAAGTAAAAATCTTCCTTTTTATTCTGCTGTACAATCTTCGTTATATATTATGAAAAAAGGAGGATCTAAAGTGTTACTGAAAATTCCTGCTCTCTGCATTAACCGCTGCATGATATAAATTAAAAACAAACCCTTCATAGAATAATAAAAACAAGAAAACTTTTCTTTTAAATTCTTTGTACAATCTAATATTTCTTTTTATATTAGATTTCCTATATATTGAAAGAATAAGTATGCGTTACTAAGTTTTAGTTGTTATAAAACACTGTCAATACACAAAAATAATAAAAACAAACTATCACTCCTAATTTCCGATAATATAGTAAAGACAGATTTTCTAAATTTAGAAATATCGATATCCTATATATCGATAATATTACAAACATTCTATAGTTTCAATATTTTAGTTGCCATAAAGATACGTAAAAAAGGTTTAAAGGGAAAACCAAATCCAAAAAGTAACCATCAGATGGCGCTAGATAATCATAATCATAGTTGCTAAGCAACGAATCCAATTGAGAAAAAAATCTCTCTATTTTCCCTTCGTTAGCAGAACCTACACTATATGTATAACGGTTACAGAAAGGCATGTTTTGGATTTATTCTTTTTTTCATTATTATCTTTATCATTCTCCCCTTTATTTGACGTTCCAATTGAACATTAAAAACGTAAATATATATGTATGGGAAGACTGTAAGTCTATAATTCTGTATTTTATTATATTTCCAAATTAACACGTTCACAGCCGGGTTAAAATTGCCGTAAATTTATTTTATTTAGAAAGTTTGATTCACACCAGAAAATACTAATAGCAATATTTACTTTATTTAATTACAGACATTTCATGATTACATAAAATATAAATTCTTCTTTCGAAATTTCCAGTACGAATTCGTAATTTTAGATTGAAAAACCACGGGTATACTCGTGGTTGGCAGCGAATGGGTTAATAAAATTATTCTTACTAGAAAGTTGTTACTTATATTTATACGTTCAGACAGTATTTTATCACGTAATAAACATATTTTTTTTAAACACAAGTAAGCAAGATATACTAAATTCTGAAATATTAATTTAAAAAAAATCGCTTTTCATTTTTTATTATCATAGTTAATTTTTTTAATTAATTTTTTTTGAAGTATCAATTATACTAACAAAAAGATGTTCGACCAATATTGCCGGTTATAAAAGTACACTATTAGGGTATATTAGGGACACCTTTTAATTGAGGCAGTAGTTTGATTCGGAGAAAATGTTGAAAAGCAAATCACAAACTACAATCAACGTTTCTTTTGGTAATTGGGGAATCCGTTTCATCGGGAGAAATCGTGCTAGAATCGACATATCCTAATTACAGAGATACCAAGTTCCCACTAATCTTCCGTAATATGTGGTTTAACTGACCAAGGTTAACAACGCTTCGAAGCAAAAAAAAATATTGGATGAATCTTTATTCATTTAATGTCAGGTTTCTATATGGAATGAATTTAATTTAATTTCTTTAAAAAAAAATCTGGTGCCAAACGTATTAAACCTGGGTCAAATTAACCCACATATTACGAAAGATTAATGATCGTTGGCACCTCTGCCTAATTAACGAGCATATACTGTCTTATGAAAAAAGCGTCTAACCTCTTGAGCAGGGCCTGATTGCCGACAGGGCACACTTCCACCTGTAAAATTTAATAGATTGTTTCGCCCTATTCATGCAAAATTACTGCCATGAATAAGGAAAACAATTCTATTCTTTTTTTACTGGTGAAAGTGTGCCCCGTTGGTCAGCTATTGTCAGGTCCTGCTATTGAGACCTGAAGCTAAAGTACAGGGCTGCCACTGGCGACTATTATTATATTCTATTCGCACCACTATTTTACAAAAATAAATTTTGTAGTATATTTTTCTTGCATATGTTGCCAAGGTGTATATAAAAAAATTGTTTTGAGATAGTCGTGCGAGATAGGGCAGCCCAGAAAATAACACTACACATACGCATTCACTGCTTTTGCCCAAACAAAATTACAGCATAGATGACAAAAAAAAATAAAGACCTTTTTCTGAAATTAATACTTTAGGGGACTGGTAATTTAGGTTCAGAAATATGGATCTAAAATTACAAGTCCCCTAAAGGATTCAATTATCAATAACCTAAATTCACACGATCATAAATTTTAAGGGCTTTAAATAAGTGAGTGATTTACAAATCCTCAAAAGATTTTATTGTTGAGTAGTTAAGTTAAATAAACTAGGAAAATTACTTAGTTTTTTGGCGATACCATAGATAACAGAAAGAGCCCTTTTACTGAAACTGATACTTTAGGGGACTGGTAATTTAAGTTGAAAAATGTGCATCTAAAATAACTAGTCCCATTGAAATATCAATTTAACTATCAATAACGTACATTCCACATAAGAAAATAAAAGGCTTTAAGCAAGCGGATGATGTATTGTGTTGCTCAGAAAGTTTGTTTGTACCGAAAATTGTTGGAAGTTAATTGTTGGATGTTATTTCCGATTTCTAACGTCTAATAATTGACGGGAAAATTTTTCCGGTACAAGTTGGTTTTCCCAAACGTAAGGAACTTTCTGAAGCAACCGAATATAAATTCTCAAAATGTTTTATTGAAAGGGTTTAAGTTATATAATTATGAAACCTACTTAATTTTTTGGTCACACTCTCTTAAATGTATTTTGCAAACTCAGATGAAAATAACATTTGTTTTATGAGAGAATCAGCATTGATGCTGCCATTTTTTCTTGTGTTTTAAAGCAAAAAACATTCATCTACATAGAAGTGAAGTCAAAATGTAAAAAAAAAAAAAAAAATCAATCAGTTTATATTTTATGAGGAAAATTATACAGGTCTACATTTTTGTACCTTGGGTCTGAACAGGTTAAAAGCAGAAAATATTTATTGGGTTGTGCGGAAAATTCGTGATGTTTGGGAAAATTAATTCGTACCGGAAAATTCTGCACATTAATTATTAGACATTAGCTATAATTTCTGTCTAATAATTAAATGATACAATTTTCCGGTACGAATTCATTTACCCACACGACATGAGTTTTCCGGATAACCCAGTACAATCTGTATTACTTTATACCTTGAATTAAAATATATAACCCCAATCTTACAAACAAAATCTTTCATAGCATAATAAAAAGAAGAAAACCCTATTTTTTTAATTCTTTTGTAGAACGTAATATCTTCTTTTATATCATATTTCCTATACATTGAAAGAAAAAGTATGTGTAACTAGGGTCTAGTTATTAGAAAACACCGTCTGTACACAAAAATAATAAAAGGGAACTATCACTCCGGATTTCCGATAGCATAGCGATAACATGGATTTTCTTAATTTAGAAATATCGATATCCTATACATCGATAACGTTACAACCATTCCATAGTTTCAAAATATTGTTACCATAAAGGATAAGTAAAAAAGAGAATAAACGGAAAAACAAATCAAAAAATATCCATCAGATGGCGCTAGATGATCAAAATCATAGTTGCTAAGCAACAAACTTGTATTCTTGCAGTCAGGAATGAGAAAAAATCTCTGGAGTTTATTTTTCCTTCGTTAGCAGAGTTTACACAAATTCTATATGTACAACAGTTACCGGAAGGCAGGGTATTTTTTTTCTTTTTTCCTCTCTCCTTTATTTGACTTTCCAATTGAACATCAAGAACGTAAACAGATATTTATGAGACGAGTGTATACGGATATAATGTATATTTCTATTAGGAAAAGAAACGGATATGTGGTGTGGGATTTATTAATGTATTCTTGTATTATTTCAGAGTGGCGACAGATCATGGAATTTTTAATGAATATATCAGTATTTTCTTATAGTAAAATTCCCTTTATTTATCGCCCGATGAAATAAAGCTATTTTTCTTTATATGAGAATACTGATATTTCCCCTAAAATATTCCCTCATCTGTCACCATCTTGCAATTATATACATTGTGTTGTACGGAAAATTCGTGCCGATTGGGAATAATAATTCGTACCGGAAAATTCTGCCCGTTAATTATTAGACATTAGCTATGGGAATTAATGTCTATTAATTAACTAATAGAATTTTCCGGTACAAATTAATCTTCCCAAACGGCAGGAATTTTCCGGACACCCCAATACTTTAATCCCTTCGTGACGAGCGTCCTTTACGGAATTTTTAATCTCTTATCACCGGTTTTTTTAAACAGAAATTTTCGGCTAATTGAATCGCAGAAATGCTACCATTAACCCTTTTTATCCTGACGGTACTTAAAAGTACCACTTTAACCCCTATCGCGACGAGCGTCTTTTACAGAATTTTTAATCTGTTACCACCGGTTTTTCAAATGAGAAATGTTCACCTAACTGAATCGCAAAAATACTATCTAAGGAAAACTTTATAAAAAATAAAAAATAAAAAAATAATAACTGGTGGGAATAATCGAGGATTCTGAGCATCTAAAAAGTAGCTGGAATATTAATTCAGGATATAAAGGGTTAAATAGGGCAAAGTTTACAGTAAAAAATAGCTGGTGGGAATAATCGAGGATTCTGGGCACCTTATTCGTCACGTATACGTGTCGCTCGTCCCCAAGGGGTTAACTCCTTGAGGGGCACCGGTATATAGTATACCACTTTTTAATATATAACTTTGCCACCAATATTATTAAATAAAAATATTTATCCTTATTTTTTGCAGATTGAGAAGATAAAAATTCATTATTTAAATTTACTGGTGTCAAAACATCGCAAAATGTAGCATTTTTAGACCACGTGCTTGCCCTCCAAGGGGTATTACTATATAGTGCAATCTAAAAGTTTTAGGAAAGCGTTAAGGAAATTCTGCTCATCGATTATTACGCATTAGATATCGAAATTAATCTCGAATAATTAAATGATAGAATTTTCCGGTACGAACCAACTTTCCCAAATGGAAAGAACTTTCCGAGCAACCCAATAAATATTAAATAGAAATATTCTGTTAAAAAATTGGGGCAAAAGCGTACGAACCCTGCTTGTAATAAGTATAAAAAATAAAAGAAAGAAAGGTTTACGAGATTAACCCCTTAAAGTGCAGCGGTATATAATACATACCACTCTTTAATATGTAACTTTGCCACCAGTATTATTAAATAAAAATATTTATTATTGTTTTTTGCAGATTGAGAAGGTAAAAAATCATAATTTAACCCTTTCATGCAGCAAGCACTTGTGCCCCTGTAACGTTGAATTCCCGCCGGAATTTAGGAAAGAATTTAGTTTAAAATAAGAATAAGCTATTTTTCAACTTTTTCTCGTCAAAGTTAAAAAAGTAAAATTTATTAAAAGTTTCTGGTTTGAATCAGATTAAAATTAGGTGGAATATAATATATATCACTGCCCCTTAAAGGGTTAAATGTACTGGTGCCAAAACATCGCAAAATTTAGCATTTTTAGACCACGTGCTTTCCCTCCAAGGGGTTAAATCGTATATGACGCAGTTAACGAATTGTGGAAATTCAAATTCTTTCATTACGTATATGACAATAAATCTAATATAATATTTTTCGACATATAACATTTATATCCTGGCTATCAAATTAAGAATTTTTACGTCTATGTGAGATATTTTTAATTACAACGTAAGAGAACTGTAGTATATATTGACTTATTTAGTTTATTTTTCCAGCATTCTAGGTTTAAAGAGATGTACGTTGGAGGAAGAATATTTACATATCGAAAACCCATGCGTAAAACGACAGTTCCCTGTCTTCGATATACTTGTTTTTATTCGTTTCGAAGGTAAATTGATTTTACAGAACGAACGGGAACTGCGCAATTTTCTATAAGTTGATGAGATAGGAAATTGTCGATGCATTCGGCAATAAAGTAGTATTTGATATCTTATTCAATTTGGAAAAAAGAGGGTGAGTCGTGTATGCATTACTTAAAGAAAATAACACAAAGTAAAAATGTAAATACATTGATAAAATGTAACAAACAAATTGCAGGATGTCTTTCACAATTCGCCTACCAGACGGGACCACTGGTCTCGACAGATATATTCAAACAAGATTGTGTTTTATAAAATAAATTAAATGTAAAACACAGAACAATGGAACAATGTAGTTAGCAGCATATAATACCAAGTTACGTACCAACTGAACTTCCAGGTTAAAGGTAATTGAGTTGCGAGGCAAAGGGGAGCCGTAAGAAATTAAAAAAAATAAAATTAAATAAAAATATTTAAAAATATAATAATGAAATAGAAGTATAAAAAAATAGTAAATAAATTTTAAAAAAAATCATTAAATCAAAAAAAAAATATGACAGACGAAACCCACCGAGGGTCGAACCCAACTCAAATAAGAAATAAAAAGAGACCATACATTTAGTTTAAAAGTTACAAAAAAATAACATTAAAAAAGCCAATAGACAGACTAAAGATTTTTTTTATATATATACACAGGGTGTCCATAATTAAACAACCCTACTTTAAAGTTGTCTGCAGACGAAACTATTGGTCAGAAAGTTGGGAACTTTTGTGAAAGACATAATGAAGGAATGGGAATTTGTTAAAGCTTAAAAAAATTAGTTCAAAATTTCGTCGCTAGAGGGCGTTTTTTAATGAATTACGCATTTAGCATACATTTACGATAGGTTACAAATTTTATTACAACAAACAACCATGTTCAACGAAACTTTACGATTCCAGATGATAGCTGAAAATGATGGCCGTTTTGTGGAACATGTTTTGTTGCAATAAAATATGTAAACTATCGTAGATGTATGCTAAATGTGTAATTCATTAAACACGCCCTCTGGTGGAGAAATTTTGAATTAATTTTTTTTTCGCTTATACAAATTCCCATTCTTTCAATATGTCTTTCACAAAATTTCACAACTTTCTGATCAATAGTTTCGTCTGTAGACAACTTTAAAGTAGAGTCATTTAATTATGGACACCTTGTATATTCAAAGACAAGAAAAATTAAGTATAATTGGCGAGAGAAGAAAACTCAATCTTCATCATTAATTAATCAAGCATATTTAGGGCGTCTACGGTTATTGAGGGCGGAGACCTCATAAGCAATTCTGCTATTATTTCGTTAGGTATGTTGTAAATAATTTTATAAAAATTTTTGGAAAGTTGACAGCTACATATTTTTAAGGATGTGGTGCAGAGATCTCTGCGGATAGTAGTGTTTCTTAGGTAGCAGTGGCCATTCCTGATAATTCTAAGATTTTTATTATGAGCTTTATATAGATAATTCATCGGACAAGCATAAGTAAAGAGAGTAAACCACAAAGAACTAAAATATGTAAACAAATTAAATAATTTTAAATAAAAATTCTGGTGTAAAATGTTTTTATCAATGTGGAGTAAAATTTCCGGTAGTTGTAGGATTAACCCTTTCAGGGTCAAATTATTTCTGTTGCTAAGATGTTGGAAAGATTGAATGACACCACAATATATGTACAAATTTACGGTTTAAAATTAACCACTTCGCGACAAGCGTCCTTTACAGAATTTTTAAACTTTTTTCACCGCTTTTATAAAACAGAAATGTTTAACTTATTTAATTGTAAAAAATGCATTGATTAAATAAGGCAAATTTTTAAAAAATATTAACTTTTAGGTGGGTGATGTTAACAGTACAAGTCCGAAATTGAAATTTCAGGGGAAAGTGTACGTCTGAGTACGTATGGAAAGTGTACGTAAAAAGACCTATGTACGTCTGTATTGGATTTCACTGGGTACAGGCTGTTTTGGTTAATATCAATGTATTCAAAAGTGATATGTGTTTTGATAGTGTAAAATAATAATTGTTATTGTTTGGTTTTGTGCAGTGAATACTGTAATATATATATATATATATATATATATATATATATTTAATAACAAACGTTCTTTCATGTACTGTTGTAATCACTAACTAAAACAGCTCGTTACCTTCCACCTTGACTTTATACTTTTTTTAACTGCCCATTGATATCATATTTTCACTGTAAAATATGAAAATATGTTGATTTGATCAAAAATGATGCTTTGATCGATGCTTTAGTAAAATGGGTAAAAGGGCATTTCACACCACTTTTTTTTAAATAGAAATTTGGTGTCTTATTGAGTTGTCCTTGATAAAATAAGACACCAAATTTCTATAAAAGAAAAAGTGGTGTTCCTCCCATTTTACTAAAGCGTCCCAAAATTGGGACACTAGGCATAAATGGGTTAAGACCGCCCGCCTAAAAACGGGTAGTAATAATCCAATATTCTAAGTATTTTATGCGCCACATATATGTGACGCTCGGTAAGTGGATCACAATCACTTTACTACCAGTATTGTAATAAACAAAATATCTCCTTCTTTAATCGTAGAATATACCACAATTAAATAATGTCAAATTTAATATAAGAAAGTTCCAGTAGGAAAACAGGTTACATTTAAATAATAGATTATTAAAAAAACATACCTTTTACTGGCTTTGTTTTTGCATCAGAGTGTTTAAGATAAATATATTTTTTTAATTTAAGAATTACCTTCATGCTAAATACTCCATACTTAAAACTCCTAGTAACATTGAGGTCTTATTTGACCCAATTATTTTTAGTTTTGAAGTTTTTTTATGTTTCGAACGAAAACAAAAAATAATTTAAGCATAAATAATAAAATAATGTAGGTAGGCATTTCGTAGAAAGAAGCTACATTTAATAGAATAAAATTTTTGGTTCCAATCATGCAAAACTAAGAAAACTCATAAAAATTTCAAACCTGGTGCTAGGAGGGTTAATACATTATTACAATAATTACATGAATTATTTACGTTCATGCTTTTGTACATAATGCAGTCTTAGGTATATTTTATAACACATAAAAATTTATGTACATCTTACATAAACTGTCATACATTAGCAAACATAAATATATCTTAAGTTTGTTAATGTACATCTTAAAACATACAATTGTCCATCTTAAAACTTACAAACAGTTATTTGAAATACGTAGAATAGATATAAAAAAAATTCCAACATAAAAAGGTAATCGTGATTAATGAAGATTTTTTTCTAGCTTGATTTAATCAAAAGTTAATTAATTTATTACGTTAAAGCAAAGGATGGTATCTTTATACTTTTATTTGAAATGAATTCTACATGGAAAAAAATTATTAGGTTGTTCCAAAAAATTTGTCGGACTTTAACCCTTAAATGCCTAGAGTATCAAATTTGTAACAATTTTTATTTCACTTTATTAAATAAATCAAGTTCTTCGCAACCGTTATGTTTATATCGGAATAATAATCCAGTAAAAATCACATAAATATGCTACTGAATAAGCTTAAAAATACATCTTAATATTTCTGGTGTCTAATCCTTAATATAGGTTTTAAAAAAATCTAAAAGAAAAAAAAAATATGAATTGAAAATTTAAGGTTGTGACACCAGAAATTTTAAGATATACTTTTTACTTTATAAAGTAGCGTTTTTATGTAAATTTTATAGGATTAATATTTCGATATAAATACAGTGGTTGAGAAGAAATTTATTTATTTATTTATTAAAAGTTAAATACAAAGTGTTGGAAATTTGATACTCTAGGAATTTAAGGGTTATTACCTAATTTTATACCTTTAATAGTGTAATGCCTAAAAATGTAATGCCTAATTTTTTTTTACCTATCAGTTCAAAGGAAATCGGAATAATAAAATTACCAGGTATTGATTTTTAACCGGTATTAAAATACGACAGAATTTTTGCAACAACCTAACAGTTATAGATTAAACTCCGCAAAATAATAATGGCACAACAATGGTTACTTTCCATGATAGGAATGTTTCTATTATAAATGACTAAACATTTTGCAGCATTTCAAAGAAAGAAGCAATTCTGTCATTTGAAAAAAAAATATATTAATTTATAATAATTAAAATAAGGTAAATTTTTACAACAAAAGAAGGTAATCGTGATTAATGAAGTTTTTTTCTGTCTTGATTTAATCAAAAGTGAATTAATTTACTACGTTAAAGCAAAAGATGGTAGCTTTATACTTTGTTTGAGATGAATTCAATATGGAAAAAAAATTATTAGGTTATTCCAAAAGTTTTGGCGAACTTTAATACCTAATTTTAATACCTTTAATAGAGGTAAAAATTTAATCCCTAATATTTTTTGACGGTATTAAAGATATTAAAATTAAGTATTAAAGTACGACAGAATTTTTGCAACAACCTAATAGTTATAGATTAAACTCCTCAAAACAATAATAGTACAACAACGGTTACTTTCCATGATAGGAATGTTTCTATTATAAATGACAAAACATTTTGCAGTATTTGAAAGAAACAAAGAATTCTGTCTTTTGAAAAAAAAGTTCGCCGTTATATGTCTATATGCTGACAATCAAATTAAATAATCTTTCGCCTGCAGTAGAAATATATATTTTTTTCATTGCAATACAGGAGAAACTGGATATATTGACGTATATAATTTTGTTTTTCCAACATTCTAATTTAAAAGAGATGTTTTCGTTGGACGAAGAATATTTGCATATCGAAAACCCATACATAAAACGACAGCTTTCTTTCTTCAATATATTTTGTTTTAGTTTTCCAGGCAAATTGATTTTATTCAACGAAGGAGAATTGCAGTCGTTTCCTATAATTTGATGAGAAGGCAAATTGCTCAGGTATTTTGTAATAAAAAATAGTTCATATTTTACTCCATTTTAGAGAAGAGAAAGAAGTCATTTAAAGATATTTAAAGGAATAAGATAAAGTAAATAAATATGTAAATATGCAGATAAATATTAACAAAATATGTACAGAGTGACCTAAAAACTGTAGCTGTTCAAAAACAAATAAGACTAAAGCAATGAATATTTTTAAAAATAGATTTAAAAAAAACGGTTTTATTTACTCATTTTATTTACGCGCGTTTGACATAAATAAATTCAGTAATTTTATTTTAGCCGGTCAAAGGTGATAAATCGCCAAATATTTTTTCCGTCGCTATCTTTCGTATCATATTATCAGAGATGCCAAGCTCCCACTAATCTTCCGTTATATGTGGATTAATTTGACCTTGTTTAACAATGTTTCGAACCAGAAAATTTTTTCGATGAATGTTTATTTATTTAATTTCAGATTTCTAGGTGGAATCTATTTAAATTAATTTATTTTTAGAAATTCCGGGGCGAAACGTATTAAGCCTGGGCCAAATTAACCAACATATTCTGTAAGATTAGTGAGTTTGGCACCTCTGCATTATTTTCATTTAAAATATAAATCTTTTACTTATTTCATTTAAAATACATACATTTAAAATTAATATATTAGACGTTTTTAAAATACATATACGAGTATTAACTTATCACAATGAATCACCCTCATTTCATTTAAACTGCCTAAAATTATAAGAAGAAGAAATACCGTAAACCAAAATGTTTTATTTCAACATCAAAACATTGCCTTTAATTAACATAGGCGAAAATAAATAAGTTTACCTGCTATTGGCGCAGAACCGAAAAATATTATTGGCGAGATCTGAGCCCGGCCTATGTTATAGAATACAAACTTACTTACATACAACAGCTTTCAAAGGATTCAATAGATATAATAACACTTTATTCAACAAATGTCATATTAGCTAATGAAAAATGTGTCATAATTCTGATTCAAATAAAAAATATCTCTACTTTCAGAGAATAAGAAATATATGTACTTAAAAAATACTAGCACCCCATTTACCCTATTCTCCAATTCCCCCCACTTATATTAATTTATTAATTTCTGCACGCTATTTACCACAAATTAAAAATTAAACGCTACTAACTTTTGAATAAACCTTATATATTAAGTTAAGTGAACAATTATTAAGGTTAATTATTAAGCTATTTATTAAGTTAAATAAATAGCTTAATAATTAACCTTAATAATTGTTCACTAAACTTAACATATAAGGTTGATTCAAAAGTTGGTAGCGTTTAATTTTTGTTTTGTGGTAAATAGCGATCAGAAATTAATAAATTAATACAAGTGGGGGGGAATTGGAGAATAGGGTAAATGGGGTGCAAGTATTTTTTAGTAGAGATATTTTCTATTCCTCAGATAAAAAGCTGAAAAATGTTTAAGCGGTAGATAATGAATGTAGCTAGTCCTATATGTGTTTGTATTTTTCCTAGAACAGGAAAGTAGCGTTATATACAGAGTGTCATAAAAACATTGACCTCGCTTTTTATTCCTTAAATATTGATCATATATATATATATATATATACAGGGTGTATCTGAAATGCTTCAACAAACTTAGAGGGATGATAGTACTCATGAAGACGAACAAAAAATGCAATGGAACATGGGGTCGCAAATGACGTTTAACCCTTTCAGGGGCAGTGGTATGTTTGTGAAACCACTTAATTTTAATTCCAAAACGCCACAATGGCACCAAAATTTTTCTAAAATCTTTTCCATTTAATATGTATGTGAAATATAGCCTTTTTCTTATTTACAAACAATTTTTTTTTGTAAATTCCGCTGCCAGTATTTATTTCAACATTTTAGTACTAAAAGTACTTTGCCTGTGAAAAGCTTAAAGGATGAACATCGAGAAAATGCGTCTGAAAATGGACTGGTACCGGAATTTACAAAAAAAATTGTTTGTAAATAAGAAAAATGCTATATTTCACATACATATTAAATGGAAAACATTTTAGCAAAATTCTGGTGCCACTGTGGCGTTTTGGAATTAAAATTAAGTGGTTTCATATACATACCACTGCCCCTGAAAAGGTTAAACGTCATTTGCGACCCCATGTTCCATTGCATTTTTTGTTCGTCTTCATGAGTACTATCATCCCTCTAAGTTTGTTGAAGCATTTCAGATACACCCTGTATATATATATATATATATATATATATCATAAATTACGAAATTGCATTGAAAAAGCAAACATAATTTTATGAAATCGGTTAAAATTTTCAGGGGATTAAATTTAAAAAAATACAAAATTTAAATTAGTATACGGCCCCCGTACAAAAAAATTCTCAACTAATAAAATATGTCCCATCCGGTAATGAGGTAATGTAAAAAATTTTAGTTTTTCAAAACTATGCTTCCTGAAAAATACTTTAAAATTTTACATGATGAATTAAAGAACAAAATTTGGAAATGGCACAGTCAATGAACATTGTTTTCTTTCGTATTTTGTGTACAATCTCTGAAACGCGATCATCCGATATGATTTTTCCCCTTTGCGAACTCATATCCAGGCATCGAAAATTGGTTTAAGTCAGCAATTATGTATTTTCATATATCTGCGACTTTTTTATGTTAAAATTATGAAATTTTGTACATGACCTTATTGACCTTCTGAATGGTGAATAGAAAAGAATATATATAGTATACACACTGTAAAAATAATAAAAAAGAAACTTTCTTAACCTACGAAAACATAATATAATCAGGAACGAAACTATACAATAACATCTTCCGAATTTCCATGATCCCGAAAAGCGATCTTTATCTTTACAAACCTCAGAAACCAAAATATTTTCGAGATTTTAAGATTCCAAGCTTCGTACGCTTTTACCACAATTTTTTAATAAAATTTTTCGCCTTATTTAAATGCAGAAAATATTACAAATCCTGCAATCAACTGAGGCCTCTAAATTTCTGCTATCTAAATATTTAAAAAAAAATCTATTAAAATTTATGGTAAGAGCGTACAAACCCTGAAATCATTTATAAAAACAAAATTTCTTTTGCTGTCACTGATTTTTGACAATGTTTCGGAGAAGTTTCTACAGTACATATTTCAATTTTCTCTACCCGGAATATCGATTTTAAGTATGCTATCAATTCTCAATTAAACATTTCCAGCTGCTTAATGGTATTTATATATGAAGAATAAAAAAAATATATATTAATGTTAATGTTAATGTTAACTCTGTTAATTCAGCATGCTTGTCTGTAAAACATGTTTGTTGAACATGGAAATCTTTACTTGAGAATGGACAGCATCTGATGCACTTATAATACGGGTACAGAAAATTGATCAATACGATATAATAAAAAAGAAAAGTGCCCAGTTAAACTGAAGGCATTGATCTCACAGGTTGTTGACACTAATTGTCTATTATACTCTTATTTCAAATAATAATGCCCTTCGAAAAATAAAGAAACCAACAATAAATTAAGAGGGAATTAGCCCCTCGTTCCCCCTCTTTATACTTAATCAATGAAATAACAAAACTAATCAGGGAAGCGCTTTATCACAATGAACCTATATGCAAAATTTGAAGCAAATCGGATTATTCTGCATGAAAAAACCATTTATCTAAATTTAAGAGGGGTTATCCCCGCCGTGTCTCTCTTTTATACTTAATCAATAAACCCCTAAAACTAATCAGGTAAGTGCCTTAGCACAATGAAACTATATACAAAATTTGAAGCAAATCGGATAATTCTGCATGAAAAACCTATTTATCTAAATTAAGGGGGGGAGTATTGTCCTCCGTACCCCCTTTATACTTAGCTGATGAACCCCCAAAACTAATCAGGGAAGTGCTTATCACAATGAACCTATAAACAAAATCTTAAGCAAAACGGACATTTCTATCAAGAGTTATCGCGTTGCGTACATACATACATACAAACAGATCGGGCGGGTACATTAGCTCTCAGGATTTGATAGCCTGTGAGCTAAAAACTATTCGGAAACATTACCGAGCGTTAGGGGCTGTAAAAAACTTTTTATTTATAATTTTTTCTTTAAATCTATAAAATATATTGGTTTTCGGGGTTTCTAAAAATACCGGACGCTTTTCGGAATCATGGGAAATTTGCAAAAAGTTACTGTATATTTTCCGTTCTTGGTTATGTTATATTTTCCTAGATTTGGCAACATTTGTCTTTTTTTTTTTTTAGACAATGTATAATTGCAGGGATAAAGCATGAAGAAAATAAGTACTTTTGTATTACTTCTTTTTAATTGCTAAAAGATGTAAAATAAAACCTATTTTACTGTTTATATATTTTTTATTTTACACCTTTTAGTCATTAAAAAAGAAGAAAATAAGTGCTTTTGTATTACTTCTTTTTAATTGCTAAAAGGTGTAAAATAAAAGGATTATAAACAGTTAATAAAACCTATTTTACTGTTTATATATTTTTTATTTTACACCTTTTAGTCATTAAAAAAGAAGAAAATAAGTGCTTTTAGAATATCACAGCCTCGTGAATAAAGAAAGATACGTCTATAAGATAGGTTTTTTAATTTTAAAAATATTATATTTGTATTTTTATTTAAATGGAATTAACTTTTAAACAGTTAATAAAACCTATTTTATTGTTTAAAATATTTTTATTTTACACCTTTTAGACATTAAAAAGAAGAAAATAAGTGCTTTAGTATATCACAAGCTCGTGAAAAAACATCTGTCTATAGGATAGTTTTTAAATTTTAAAACATATTATATTTTTATTTTTATTTAAATGGAATTAACTTTTAAACAGTTAATAAAACCTATTTTATTGTTTAAAATATTTTTATTTTACACCTTTTAGAAATTAAAAAGGAGAAAATAAGTGCTTTAGAATATCACAAGCTCGTGAAAAAACATCTGTCTATAGGATAGTTTTTAAATTTTAAAACATATTATATTTTTATTTTTATTTAAATGGAATTAACTTTTAAACAGTTAATAAAACCTATTTTATTGTTTAAAATATTTTTATTTTACACCTTTTAGAAATTAAAAAGGAGAAAATAAGTGCTTTAGAATATCACAAGCTCGTGAAAAAACATCTGTCTATAGGATAGTTTTTAAATTTTAAAACATATTATATTTTTATTTTTATTTAAATTGAATTAACTTTCAATCGACAATAAATAAATTGATTTTACTAATTTAAATTTTAAAGGAAGTACATAAAACCCCAAATCATGTGGATTAAAAATTATCTTTTTAGTTCCATTTTAATAGCAAATGATTTCACCCGAATATATTCTTAAAATAATAAAAACATTAAACTCGTCGGAAGAAATATGCTTCTTTAAATTTCCGATGCGCTTGAATTTATTTACGCATTATTAATGAAAATATCTGGGAGTCTGGTGAGCGTGGAAAACAACTTACTCTAAGTACACAGCTGTGGTCCCTGTCAATATATGGGTATTCGATATGTAAATACTGAACACACATTTTCCCCCCTCTGTCTTCTTTTGCTAACAGATGGCGTAAACGTCGATTCGTCAATTAATGACAAAAGAACTCAATCCATCTTCTTTTTTTTCCTAAGCAATTTTTCATAAAATCAGCTGGTGGGGATTCTAAATATTGTTTATTTTTAAGTCACCGGAAATTTTATTCTGAAATATGTAAAAGGATTGTTTTTTTTTTTTTTTTTTTTTTCAGGAATGAAATTCGAAAGTGTATAAGGAACTCTGGATTGTACTCTTTCGGATTATACAATACTTCAACCAAAGCCATTAAATAATAAGCCCAGTCAGATAGTGTTAAATTTATTAGCGACACACTAGCGCCAAACCTCTGCTGCGGAAGGAGGACAAAACAGAAGTGCGTCGCAGAGAAACGATACGATTTATTTATATCGATATTTTATACGATTTTTATCTATTTTTTATTTTTGCACTTCCTTTAAAAGCTTGCTAATTATTGGGATCTTTTACATTAAAGCTAAAACTATAATGAAAACAAAAATGTGGAAATTTACTGGATTAATATTTCTATATAAATATAGTGGTGGCGCAGAAGTTGATTTATTTATTAAAAGTTAAATAAAAAGTGATGGAAATTTACATCACTATGCAATTAACCCTTTCCGTCACAGACAAATTCTGTTCGTAAAATGTGAAATTACTGACTAACACCGGAATTTACAAACGACTTTCTTAGAAAATATGAACTCCTTATTTTAAGCTTTATATTTAGAGGCAAAATTTTATTAAAATATTCTTAGTGCCGAATGCAGCACTCCCAACCGCTAGATGGCGCTATTTTCAACTTGCGAAAAGTTTCCCATTTATCTGACTGGGCTTATTATTTAATGGCTTTGACTTCAACTGATATCGAAATATTTAAAGTATATTTTGTCGAGTATGTTTATATAAATTATTTAGTATAAGCTTATTTATCATAGTTTATTTATTATTTATCATAGGATGTTATTAATGTTTTATTTTTTTTCTTGCAAACCAGGATTGTTTATTTCCATTAGATTTCACATCATAGGCTGCAACTACCGTAATTTTTGACGTATAAGTAACCGCTAAAATAAGTCTGTTCCAAAACAAAAATCTTACTAGTACCAAATAGTGAGTAAGTTCATTTTATGAAATAAAGTTTCTGGTTGGAAATAGGTTTATTTGATCCTCAGCTTATACTCTTTAACCAGGGGTCGCAGCATCCTATATTTTTTTTTATGTATTTGATACCACTATTTTCAAACTATAAATATCATGGTAGATTTCTTTAAAAATTGCAATATAAGGACATTGTGAATATTATATTTTTAAAATAGTGGTGGGGATTATTAAAAAATATATAAGACGCTGCGACCCCTGCTTTAACCCTGAAATGCTAGCATATCAAATTTGCAACACTTTTTATTTAACTTTTAAAAAATAAATCAAGTTCTTCGGAACCACTATATTTTTATATCGAAATATTAATCCTCTAAAAATCGCATAAATATACTACTAAATAAAGTTAAAAATATAGATTAAAATTTCTGGTGTCAAATCCCTAAAACCCTTAGATGGATGAATTTTTCATTTACAATTGTGTTGTTTTTACTTATATTAAAGATTAGACACCGGACATTTCAAGATATATTTATAATTTTATTTAGTAGCATATTTATGTGAATTTTTTTTTACAGTATTAATATTTCGATATAAATATAGTGGTTGCGAAGAACTTGATTTATTTATTAAAAGTTGAATAAAAAGTGTTGCAAATTTGATACACTTGGCATTTAAGGCTTAATTTACTGCACTATATTAATTTCATGCAATATGTTATAATAAACTATAACAAATATATTATATAAATATATATATATTTATTTACAGAATATTATTACAGAATATTTCTAGAATTACTAGAAAGAAAAACAAGATAAACCAAAAAAGAAAAAAAGAGGGGAAATCGCTCGATATTAATTAGATTGATAATGACAACAAATGATCTACCAATTAACGAGGTTTAAGTATTTTCCGTTGTAAAGGTTTTTCAAAAATAATCACCCGATTTGAAATGCGTATATTTGAAAAATATTAACATAGACAATTAAGATTAATTTCATAGTACATGTATAATCATAAAGTTTTAAAAAACCAAATTAAAGTTGCTCAATATGTTCACCTTTGGATGCACGGCATATGTATACACGGTAGTAAAATTTGTCGCAAACTTTGGCAAGAATGTCTGCATCCACTGCTTCTACGGTTGCTGCTATGCGTATCTTTAGTTCGGCTAATGTAGTTGAAAGGGAAGGGTAATAAACGCACTCTTTTAAAAACGCCACAAAAAGAAATCGCACATTGAGAGGTCCGGCAATCTTGGAGGCCAGACAAACACTGAAGTGGCGGACGAAGGAAGAGCGTTAGCGCTACCTGTCGGCAACTGCGTAAAACTCGGGATTTCCCTCTTTCTATCTATATATTATTCGATCAAAACGGATTAATAGCTGAATAGTTATGATTAGGTTTAAATAGTTATTCATTTTGTAACGCACTTATAAAGAGTACCATTTGATTTTCACACAAGTCTCCCTAAGTTCAACCAAAGGTGCCAAACTCTCACTAATCTTCCGTAATATGTGGGTTAATTTGACCCAGACAGAGGTGCCAAGCTCTCACTAATCTTCCGTAATGCGTGGGTTAATTTAACCCAGGTTTAATACGTTTCGCCCCAGAAATTTTTTGAAGAAATGAAATCAAATAATTCTATGTAGAAATCTTAAATTAATTAAATAAAGATTCATCAAATAATTATTCTGGTTCAAAACGTTGTTAAACTGGGTCAAAATATTCCACATATTACGGAAGATTATTGAGAACTTGGCACGTCTGCCCAGATTTAATACGTCTCGCCCCAGATTTTTTTTTATAAAATGAAATTAAACGTATTCCCTGTAGAAATCTGAAATTAAATAAATAAAGATTCATCAAATAAATTTTCTGGTCCAAAACTTTGTTAAACGGTGTCAAATTAATCTACATATTACGTCAGATTAGTGGAAGCTTGGCATCACTGGTTCAACAATCGTGTTGTTCTGTTTTCATTTACATTTTATTATTTATTTTTTACGTTTGCCACCATTACCAATGTAAATTTCGTGAACCCCCCAACTGTTACGCCACGTACTTCCACGTACACGTACCCCAGGTTGGCAACCAGTATTTTAAAATAATCAATTTATTTTTAGCTTATTGTTCAAGTTATTTTAGCTTGCACAATAGATTGGAAAAACGGTCACATTGATAGAATACGTGAACAGAATTTTTTTAAACATAGATTTTATTTATTTTTCCCATATTGAAATATGTAAACATTATGATGTATTATGAACGCTTTATATCGAAAAGAAAAGTTAATTAATGTAATTGAAATGCAGAAAAATGGGTAAATAAACTGTTGTTTCTAATCTTGTCTAATATTTAAAAAATTCAAACAAATATAAATAAGATAGGTAATGCACATGGATCATAAATTATATTAAAACAACCAAAAGGAAAATGAAAAGTAAAATACCCTAATACCCTAAAACATTCAAACAAATATAAGTATGATAGGTAATACAGTTGGATCATAAATTACATTAAAACAATCAAAAGGAAAATTAAAACCAATTACCCTCTCCGAAAGTTCAAAATCAATTCTTTCCTATCCTTTATTGTCACTAAATAGCAGATAGAATAATGTATCTTAGTCAATATGGAATATACAATTCCTCGACTTTTTAGACCATTTTAATTAGAGGATATAAAAAAAAAAATTTCACATAAATTACAGATCTTTTATGTCTGATAGATAACGAAAAACGAAAACGGTGTACTTCGTAAATTTATGAATTTATTTATTTATAAACAAGAAAAACCTTTCAGATTATGAAAATGTGATATCACCTTTTTATTTAATTTCTACACATTATAAGCTTTTTATCCGCTTCATAACTGTCAAAAATCTAGCTCTTTTCTCTACTTTTTAATTTTCTAACGCTACTTCATTTCCAAAAACATAAGAAAATCGCAAAGAAAGAATCTATCAGAGAAAGAAAAAAAATATTATTGATTTTTAAATCCTCTTTCTCCATCATTCATTCTTTTTTTTCTCTTTTTCGAAAAACTACAAATTTTGTGGTGAATTGGTGGTGAGATATTTCTTTCACCATCTAAAATAGATTTATTTTTGTTTGATTAATTCTTTAAAGAACGCAAATAAAGTAAAAGAAAAGAAAAATGAATTAATTTTTATTTTTATTTTTCTGGTGTGAAATTGAATTTTTTAAATTGCTTTTGATACTTCGTTTTCATTGCTCGTATAAATAAATCGAATCTTCAAATATCGTGAAAGAAGGTTTTTTTTTTAAGTAAAAAAACAGTAATGTATTCATTTAAATAAGAAGAAATTCTAAACAAAAAAAGAAAAAGAAAAGTTAAAACCATTAAGTTTGCTGATATATATAGTAACAAAATGTAAAAAAGAAAGGGCAAACATGCATCCCGCATGAGTCACATCATATTTTTGAAAATTGGAAAAAATACAATAAGTTAAATATTTTTCATTAATTTCTATTTTAAGAATATACTTCTAAAATTGGAAGTTAGTTGTTCAAAGCGTGCTCTCTAAATGGAGTGTTTATAACCCAAACATTATATATATAGTCGAACTTGGTTAAGCAGGGTACGAGAAGCAAGCATAAATATCCTCTTATTAACCGTTACTCGCAATAGCCGTAAATATTATAAAAATCGCAAAAATACACACATAATTAAACAAATCGCCGGACGGCAAAGTGTTACGACAACCAAAATGTCCAGCCCTCCGGAAGATTTCAAATTTTCTACTGTGTTACTGACCCAGAAAGAAAAACTATTCTTCTCATACTGGAACAGCACAGTATACTGCCGAGTACTGTGAGAAAAAAATAATTATGTTTCCTCAATTACTTTTGCAGTTCTGATTTTCATTGAAGTTTGATTTTTCCACCTCTTTTGATGACCTAGCACAGTGGTTCCCAACACTGGGTAGGCGTACCCCTGGAGGGACGTCGCGGGCCTTAACTGTAAATACATAAAGAAAGTTGATATTTTTGGATTACAAAGTTAATCTCATGTATAAGTCCAATATATTACACTCAAAATTAGGGACCTACTAGGCATAATAATTCATTGATAATTCAATGTCACTAGCTACCTCCACTGCTAATGATAGTGAATGAGTACTTATATATTTCCCTCAATCTTCACGAATACATTGATCATTACACAATGTTCTTTTCCCACCCTCTTTTTCTTATTGTCCTATTATTAATAATAATTTCAAAACGCCTAAATTACGCTAGAGCTCCTGGTTTTTTAACGTTTTATTTTAAAGCGTGTTGAAAAGCAGGCCCTTATTTTCGTTTTCGAATAGGCGGAGTTATATCACTAACTTTGGAAAGCTTCCTTCCTTTTAATGAGTATTTAATTTAAAGTATTTACTTACTATTTGAATGATTTGGTTTTATATTTAAAATGGATAACTCGTTGAAATCCGGAACTCTTAAGAAACTGCAACTGCGATTGAAATTCAACCTGATGATTCGGGAACTACAAGCCCTTAGAAACAATCTGATTATTTAGGGTTGCAAGAGAACCTGAGCGAAGCTGTTAATAGGCCTGTTCTAATAACTGATAAACCTAGAATACTTTAACATGTTCAATGCCGGGTTAAAATTACCGGAATTTTATTTTATTTAGAAAGTTCAAATTCACACCAGAAAATATTAATAGTAATATTTACATTATTTAATTACAGACATTTTCTAATTACACAAAATAAAAATTCTTCTTTCGAAATTTCCGGTGCGAATTCGTAATTTTAGATTGAAAAACCACGAGTATACTCGTGGTTGGCAACGAATGGGTTAAATAAAACTGAAAACATCACTGCCCCCATAATGAACAGAAAATAAAAATGAATATTTTTTTTTAACCCTTTAACGGATAAAGCATTTCAATTACTAAAATGTTGAAATAAATGATTGACACCGGAAATTATAAACAAATTTATTTTTATATATAAAAAAAGCGATATTTCACTTATACAATAAATGGAAAACATTTCTATTAAAATTCTGCTGTCACTGTTATTTTCGTAATTAAAGTTTTGTGGTTTCCTAGGGAAACCAATGAACGTTAAAGGGTTAATATGGATTTTCATTCACGGGGGACGAAGATTTTAATAATATGTGGGGGAGGAGAGGGTGCTAGTGTGTGTTTATGATAAATGGGGGGCACTCCAAAATGAAAAGCCAAAGAGAGGGTACGTGAAAGAAAAAAGGGTGGGAAGCGTTGACCTAGCATACAAACAATCTTTACCCAAGAACATCATAATCTTAATCATGCATAATGCAACATAATTCTGGTTATATATATATATATATAATCTTTAAGCTTTAACCCATTCGCTGCCAACCACGAGTATACTCGTGAGTTTTTAATCTAAAATTACGAATTCGCACCAGAAATTTCGAATGAAGAATTTTTTTTAATGCAAATACGAAATGC